>CM052090.1:6465136-6482292 GCA_028453745.1 Agapostemon virescens | reverse complement strand
ATGCATATACTTTAACTCTAATAATTGAATTTAATAATTAATAATGCAATTGAATGTGCTTAAGACACTATAGTGGCGCATCGTGCCTAAGAGGTTAATTATTCCATGAAACCCAACGAAATTGCTCGTTCGATTGTCTACCATTTATTTTCGTAATTGTTTCTACCTTATCTTTAGGGGTAGCTACTTGTTAAAGAATCTAGTGTACTAAACATATCGAACTACATGCTCAAGAATTTTTCGCAATCTTTTCAATTACAAACTTTAAATGTAAGAAACGGAAAATCCTGGAAGAATATAAACTTCCGTGTTGAATATCTCTTTGACATTATCTTCATTTTGTTTTATATTTTCAGCTATGTTGCGTCATAGTTAAAGACTAAAAAATCTATCCGCTAATTGTGTATACGATTCTGCTAAAAAATATTCGTTTAATAGATTTACGATCTGTTTGTGATCTCTTTTGCCTCACAGCGAATATTAGATATTTTTCGAGAGTGATAATTGAAAGCAAAACAGTGATTTTGAATTGTTAACGATGAAACAAGGACGACGCAGCTTTGATAGGAGCGGCTGCAAAAGAAGCTATAAATACAGACCGATGTGTTTACAGTTTAACGTATTTCATCTATCGATTTTGTATTTCGCCTGGTATATATGTGTATATACGCATAATTCCAAGCTGCAGAACAGACTTCCCAGAACATCATGATTTCCCTCTGCCAGGAAATGAGTGATATGTTTGCATCCGAAGGGGAATGTTGGATATTGTTGCAAGGAAGAATGGATCCACCAGTCGCCCACATTTACTGTCAATCAAAAACGATTTTTACAATATCTCGTTGCTGTTCTTTCTAACAAGACATGCCTTCCCTACAATAAACTTTCGATGTATGAAAATTAACCTTTGGAAATACTTTTTTTGAAAAACGAGACCGTCTGGTGCGTCGATACGTGTGTGACGCGTATAATAACTGAATGCCTACTTAACAATTATGTTACGAAAAATATGCAAAATCTTCTTAATTAATACACTCAGCAGTTGCGCTTTTGAAGTGAAAATTCGGAAATATTCATAGTTTTTATAGCCAGCATGCATATTTAATTTGAAGCTAGGTCAGCTTCAACAAGTTTCGTTTTCAGGTTGATTCTATAAAAATGTGTTTCGCATTAATTGAAGCTGACTGATGCAACGTTATAAAGCGTCGAGCTGCAATTCGAACGAGTTCGTCAGAATTAAAAATTTTTCCTGTATGTTCCCAAAACGCTAACCCACATTCTAAACATTCGAAATTTCTAAATAAAACGAAATAGAATTACTCGGAGACTCTGAAAATTTTTATTAACGTTAGGTTATCGTTAGAAATAAATAACGGTACAAATAAAAATCATCTGAGTGAATTATAACAAATTGCAGCAAAATAAAAATTTATTTCTCTTCGCAATGCCTTTTAATATACTAAAATTAATATAAAAATATTTTTACATTCTTCAACCTAACATTTCTACCGTTTTCTGTTCCCAGTAACGCAAGTAGATTTGCAAGATCAATTGAAACAATTTTTCTAAAAGAGATAAAAAGATCTCTGTAACTGATTGAGAACTTGGACTATTTCTCGTTTGAATTGCAAATTGCACGAGGGTAGATTTTTAATCCTTAACGCTCCAATGGCGCTTCTGAGGCGACATTAAAAATTCCCTTACTATTATTTAAAACAACTTCTTCATGTTTGCATTTAAGAAATCGGTAAGAATTGAAACGTGTAATAATAATATATTTTCTATTCAAGAAGGGAAATGGGGATGTACAATGGAACTACGTTAGGTCAAAAGAATGTTTCGATTCTGGAATTAAAATTGCTCGGAGTGCTAAGGGTTAATTGTGATAATGATTTTTAGGTTTCAAGTGTATCGGTTTATCCAGTAACAGTGGTTACACGAGCTCGGCCGAATTGCCACTGATTCCCTCTGATTTTCCTCGCAAAGTAAGATTATCAGCGTGGTAATTGGTCGTTAATTGGAGCACTAAATTTCTGCTTGCCCGATGCAGTGGCCGGATGAAACAGACTAGGATATATAATGCCAATTATAGTTGGCAACCGAAGTTAATGTAGGCCGGGAATGTTAATGGGTTAATACCCGGTGGGGCCATGGGATGGGATGAACAATGCTTGCATACCGTTAAGTTCATGAAAGTTCGCGAAAGTGGCGCCCCCGGCAGTTCCCCGCAAGCTGGTTATTCGGGTTCTTCCCTCATGACACCCGGAGAGATAAAGTAGAACGCAATAAAAGTTACCAATAAGAGAGCTCGATTCTGAGCGTCGATCGTTGGTCAAATGTTATCAGCTTATGGCTGCGAATTTGAACTGGTGCACCGCTAACATCCAGAACTGGGTAAAATACCATTTCAAACGGCAAATAGCCTATTTTATTCGAAATCGTACTCGAACATGCTCGACTCAACAAAATCCAGGAATGTACGTAGAATGATTATGAGTAGACATAATCAAATTGAAGAAATCATTCGAGACCAGGTGACCTGTTGTTAGACTATTGCACATTTCAGCCATTATTAAACTGCAAAATTTATCTAATATAAAAATTAATCGATGCGATTTAATTTAAATGTGTAATCAGCTTCTACTGCTTTGATTGTATATAAAGATATAGTCATTGTTCTATTTTTTTAGATAGTCAAAGAACCGATTCGGAATAAAGTAAACTGGTGTACTGTTAACACGTTGAATGGGGAGCCATTTTGCTTAACTTTCGCGTCACATTTGATTTACCTTTAAACAGAAATAATGAATCTTTTGAAATAGTGCGAATATTTCATAATATTATATGAATTATCTATAACATATAAATTTGTAAATTTTTCAACGTGTTAATGTACTAGAAACATTTTTTAATTTGTTCAGAAACGGTCGGTAGTAAAGTATTCGCTCTGAATATTTCAGAGACGAAACCTGTAGATCCTTTTAATCTTTTATACTGGTGGATTTAAGAAATTTCACCTCTGTCCTTTAAGGGTTAAGTGGTATTAACACTGAGCTGAGGGGACTAACAATAAGCAGCTTATCTGAATGCACTATTCAGCTACACGGTTCTTTTCGTGGAATAATACATTTTCGTTGAACTATAGACTTCGACATCGTTGTTTGGGGACAAGCGACAATAAGTAATTGTTTATTTTGCTTTATCATTTTTCGGTATCTCGTTCTCTATCCATTGTCCCCATAAAACGTAGATAAACGGAGAATCAAGATTGTATAAACAGTTCGTTCTACTTGTACTGTAACCGTTCCAATCTGATATTTACGTTTCGGGTCACGATTTTATTGCGCACATCCGCCGTTTCTCTTCGAACATCGAGGATCGAACGACTCCTAAGAAAGCGCGTGACACGGTAAAGCAATATAAACCGTTAATGGAATCAGTGAATTTTAATCTTTTTTAAAACCAGTATTCTACTCGACTTCGAAAATTGAATCGCTCCTTTAACGTTTCATTGGAATCCTGCAAACTTTAATTACCCACGAAGCTTTAACAGCAACTTGCAAATTTAGTCGTAAACCTTTAACCAGAAAATCGTTCTGGCAACCTGGCGAGTTTTCATCGTTTCGAAAAATCTTCCTTGCTACTTGTGAATTTCTGTTCCACTTTGACTTTCATTTACGGCAAACAGAATCTTCTAACGCTTAATCCTATAGCAACCGTAATAACGCGAATATTTACACGCAAGTTCTTTTTCATCATTCTCAAAGAACGAAACAAAAATAACGGAATTTAAAAATACAACATTTTTGAAATACTTATAAAGAACGATGCTTGTAAAATTCGCAGTAAAAGAAATTGAATTCCAGAGTTTGGATATTGCTGGATCACGCGAAAGGAGCCCGGAATACAGAAGAAGGCGATACAAACGACGAAACATTGCGAATATTCACAAAGAATCAACTCCTAAAGTCAACGATAAAGTGAATTGATGTTCAGACTTTCGATACTGCTGGATCACTTTTAAAACGAGCACGAAAAACAGAGGAAGCCAATAAAAACGACGAAATATTTCAGATATTCACAAAGAATCAACTCATATGCAGTCAGCAATAAAAGAAATTGGTTTTTAGAGCTTCGACGCTGCTAGATCACTTTCAAAAGGAGCACCTGAAAACAGAGAAACGCAATAAAACAAAAAAAAGACAAGAACAATTTCGAAGCGCGACCGACGCAAGAGATTCGAATAGATCAAAGGATTCGCCAATCGTCGGAACGGAAACTGCAAATAACAAGGGTCACGGAAGAGCACTTTGTGTCCATGCTTACGCGGGTTAAACGCAGCGGAAATCGCCGCAGTTGGAAATCAAAAACCTTGCTTTTATATTATTTTCGTTTACACTGGGATCTAGCGGCCGTGCGCGTTTCTCGTTATTTGTACACGAGTGCCGAAACGCCACACGGACGTTTTGTGTTTGCGGAAAACGCGTTTCTCGATTAACGAAAAACATCGAGCTGTTCGAAGACAATCGAACGGAATGGAATCATCGAAGTTCCTTTTATCGTTCGCGTGCGACGTTCGATCATTTTTTAAAATGGACATTCTTAGGTCGATCTAGGTTTTCGTTTGCACACATTCTCGCAGATTACTCGTAATTTAATACAGTGCGTTTGAAATGAGCGATTCGCGTAGAACGAAGTTCATTGAAAACGTTTTAGTGGTCGACTGCTTTCATTAAAATTTGTTGTTAAAAATATTGAACGGATCATCGAATATATTTATGGTTTGTACACCGATGCCGTTGCTTTTCCAACTTTAAATTGCCGCAATCTCTATTGAAAGGGCACTAAATTTTTCGAAAGCATTTCAATCTTGATGATTGGAACGAAAGCGGATAACTCATGAGTGCTTGATTACATCGGAAATGCTTCGATCCTGAAACCGGAGAAAACCATTTAATATTACTGTTTACACGAGAAATTTTATCGTGATGCCGGGAACGGTGTCGGGTTTGCATCGGTCTGGCGAACAGGCGAGTGTTTTCAATATATTGTAATTAATTTCGCCGAGGTAGCGAATTGTTATTTAGCTGCGGCAAACAAATCGGCCGCTGGTAATACAATTATTTCGAGCACGTAAACATTCGCGAATAGAAAATACTCGATTGTATGTCAAGCTTCGAGTTTCATTTTTAAGCATCGACCCGATATGTATTGTCGCACTCTCCACTCGTTAAAACCTTTGTATGCACAGCGGTTCACAAGTTCGAAACAAACTTTGGTGAGTGACAAACATCCTCTCTGCGGAATATTTGCCACACTGCAACTTTCTCCAAGGAATATTTTCTGTGCCGGAAAAATGCACCGAATGTCTTCCCTTTGCAAACTTTTGAGTGCACGGACACGCGTGTTCCTCTTCGCATTTAATTTTTCGAAACTCCTGACGCGGAAAACAAGTTCCTAGCCGATTCACCTTGTTTTATGGAAAACAATTGTGTGCGTACACGTATTCATACATATTTTAACTGCGTAAAATATGCTATCATAAAATACTCATGAATGAATACTAATTCCTTGCTTACGTGTACTTCGCAAAACAAATTTTACTGCATCGAATATTCTGTATTCGTTGCACTTATCCGTAAAACTATAAATTAGAGACTTGTGAATTTCGTTCATCCTCAAAATTCGCATCTTGCGCGAAATCTTAACCACCTACAAAAATTCTCTGACTTCGAAAATTCAACGATACATGAAATTTCATTTGCAACCAACAAGCCTGACTCCTTAAGCGTGAAAAATTTGCCCGAGTCTGCCGGAAGGAATAAACGACACTCGAAAGCATTGAAATAGATGGAATTCACTTACGGAGGAAGAAGACAACGTCAAAAAGGAAGGAAAAATAGCAGTGGCGAATAGAGATGATCTTTAGTAGAAGCTGATTGATTGCTGAATGATTGTTTCCTATATTAACACGTTGAATGCCACGGTGGTCACCGGTGACCGGCACCATTGTATCGTTTAAGAATGATTATCGTTAAATTAATGGCATTAGACATCGATTTATTGTTGTGGAAGTTAATCAGATTGTAGTATGAAGTGAAAGCTTCATTATATAGTAACTAACAATTCTCTTTAATAACATTGATCGCTTCTATGAATGAAATAAATTAAACTTGTCTGAAATACACAAAATTTGTTCGGTATTCAACGTGTTAACCTCTTAGGCACTATGCGCCACTATAGTGGCTTTCGCGGATGTCATCTTCTTGTACGACGCGCCACTATAGTGGCTTTCGCTGATGCCATCACTCTGAGATGTACCACACTCAATTGTATTATTAATTATTAAAGTACATTGTTAAAGTGAACATACGTGTATCATATCGTTCAGAAAAGTTATAATTTTATGATTAAACACTTCGTTCCGATGTACTCGTGTAGAGAACAGCATTATCCGTCACACATTGTAGTGCTGTATCATTTACACGTAATTCGCGTTAAACTCTACCGTACAGAGAAACAGCCCCGCGCAAAATTCAGCTGTGCCTAAGAGGTTAATAATACTACGTTACCTAGTTATCAACGAAAAACATGGATCAATCAGAGTTCAGTTATACCAAACGCATTACGGCAAGACAACCGATCCCCTGAGCTTAAAGTTGTCGTTAGAAGAGCTTAAAGAAATTTCAAGTAGGTGATTTTCCTGGGGTGATTTCGCGTAGTCGTTTCTTTTGCTAAATCGCCGATTTGACGCTTCGATTTTTTGGCATTTGCCGAGTCGACATCCGTGAACCCGCGCTCTGATTCGTGTTCGTCGTTAGTAGCTTCGAAAACGAAGCGCGAAAACCGCTTATCGGCAAAGGAAAGCGATGCTTGGGATCGCTTCGGGAATCTTTCGATGAAAATTTCTTGAAACTTTACGGGACACCCTGTAGCGGCTGTGTTCCGTTGTCCACGTATCGGTCGTGTATCCCGTGCCTCGCACAGAGTGCATACATCATAGGGACGTGTGCATAGATCTCCGTGTGCACACGCGACACATATGTGCACGGGCCGTTAATGGCCGTCGATTCCGTTCGTTTGCGAAAGTAGAATCAGGAAACGTCCGATATCGTTACCCGCCACCGGGATATTCACGTTCTAATGCCGAGATACGTGGCCTCAATCGGTGGCCGGTCGAGGAGCGTCTATCGCCGATGTAAATCCACGTTTCCGAGGACTGTACGCGATATCGAGCCAGTTCCACCTTCCAGTGGCAAACTTGGCCCACTGTTAATTCGCGTGACGTACCCTGTCTACCCCTTTCTAGCAACCTACTTCCATACACAATCGTTCGTTTCCGATTGATTTTTTAAGTAACACTATCTTCTACCAATGATCTGTCCACGCCGCATTCAACGGTCGCTGCAAATCGCAGCAGATCATTGTTCTAGGCTGTTCACGTACGATTCTGCGTGAGAATATTGGTTCTGCTGCTACGGACAACTACAGATTTTGTAAGCAATCCTTTTCTGGACCGCAAACGATTATTCTGCGGGGTATTTGGCGACACGGATGACGACAGTCTATGGTGAACTAATTTTTATATCGTTACTGATAACGTAGGATTTCGATGAAAATTGGTTACAAAATACGAAGTGGACGCGATCGTAAAGAGATGAAGACAGCAATCGTTAATCCTAGCGAATACACTCTATGAATATAGATTAACACGTTGAATGCCATGGTGGTCACCGTTGACCGACACCATTGCGTTATTTAAGAGTGATTATCAATAAATTAATAGCATTGAACATTAATTTATTACTACCAAAATTAATCAGATTATAGTATGAGGTTAGAACTTCGCTATTCTATAACTAATAATTCTCTTTAATAATTCTAATTATTTCCATAAATGAAACATATTAAATTTGTTTGAAGCAAGCAAAATTCGCTCGGCATTCAACGCGTTAAATAATAAGCTACGGAAATAGCACACATTAATGCGCAAAATATTGTGCACTGCCAGCACGAAACACAAATACGGTAACAGAACGTACACCTAGAATTTCGAAATCCTAACTCCATAGAATCCTCGAAATTTTTAATCCCCAACTCTCGATACAGTTCACGCTCTCGTAAATATTCCATAGTAAAAGCTTTCCACGCCGTATATTCCGGGGAAATGTTTAGAAAAATGATGCAACGCATTGCGCCGGTTTATTTAAACCGATCTCGAAAACAAACCGGAAACATCCAAAGCAAATAGAATCAAAAGGAAACTGTTTAAATAAGGATCACCGTGTGTAGGCGTCGTCGAAAATGTATCTTCGATTTTCGACGATGCCAGAATATCTGTACAGGTCCGACGATCAAACAGCACGTGTGTAAATACCGGGTTGCAAACACACGTGCAAATTTTTTTTACATGGCGCGGGAGCACTATTGGGGATTATATTGATTAGCAGCTCAGCCCGGACCGTCGATTTTTCGAAAAAGGAGAGAAAGAGACAAGGGGGTGGGAGGGATGAAGAGCCGGAGAATATAGAGGGATGGGATATATCAGGTTCGGCTAAGTTTATTTTACAGGAATTATATCCCTCCAACCCCCGCGTGTTTTCTGGGATATATCTATGCCTTTATTTACCTGTGCACGTCTAAAATGGACTCTGCCAATATTACCCGCGAATTTTGCGCCTGCGTTATTGGAATTTTTCGTGGCCCCCCTGTGAACGTATCGACGTCGGTCGCCTCCACCCTCTTTATTTATTTAATAACTCGCCGTCGACACCCACGCCATCCGTGAAAAACTTACGACTACCGGCGCCGTCGAATTTTCCCTGGCTCAGGAACTTTCACAGTTTTCGCCTATCGAGTCGGCCGGACGAGTTTGCTCGTTGATTGTTGTCGATTTTATCGACTCCTCTTCCTTCCTTTCAGCTTCATGCACCTGGGCTTCAACCGACACGCCGCCTTTTAACAACAAGTCGCGTTTATACGGTTCTTTTATAATATGCTTTCTTTCAGACTCGCACAATTTTTTTCACACGTCCCCTTCACGGCTATGGAATTCTTCAACACGCTTCTTTCATAGCTGCGCGATTTTATTAACGTGGCTGCTTTATATCTATTCGATTCTTCAACATTTTTCCTTCATCGTTCAGCGAATCTTTAACACGCTTCGCTTATAGCTGTGTGATCTTTTTATACGACTCTTTTATGATTGTAGGATTTTTTAACACATTGGTCTACGATTTATTTATAAAAAGGAAAGGCAAGTAGTTACCGTGTGCCTAGTTATTCTCCAATGACCGTATACGATCAACGATTTAATAAAATGTTATTTACGTTTAAACTCTTAGGCACTATGTGTCACTACAGTGGCTTTCGCGGAGGTCATCTTCTTGTACGACGCACCACTATAGTGGCTTTCGCGGACGCCATCTCAGAGATGCCGTACCATACTCAATTGTATTATTAATTATTAAATTATTAAATTATTATTAACACGTTGATTGCCAAGCTAACAGCCGCGAAAATTCTACAAAATCGAAATGAGCTGTTGAATGAAATAAAAATTGAAAAAATAAAATATATAATGCAGAATACTCCTGCCACCTTCTTTCACGTTCTAGATCACTATCAACTTTGATATAATGAATATATCAACGTTAAAATTCATTTAGAAACGATATAAATAATTCCGTCACCTATATATGGGTGACATGGCAGTCAAAGTGTTAAGAAACACTTAATTCCAATGTACTCATGTAGAGAACAGCATTATCCGTCACACATTGCAGTGCTGTATCATTTATACGTAATTCGCGTTGAACTCTGCCGTGCAGAGAAATAGCCCTGCGTAAAATTCAGCCGTGCCTAAGAGGTTAAAGAAAATTAAGGGAATACATGTTTAGAAGATTCAGTTCGAAATCTTGATCACGAGTCTGACTCGTTGTTGCAGGACAAGGGGTTAACATGCTTTTTCATAGCTGCAGTATCCTTTTAACCCTACCATACGATTTTCTGTACAGTTTTAACAACTAGAACTTCGTGCTAAATGATTTCACAGTTTGAATTTCAATATTGGTTGCAAAATAATTGAATTTCGTCCTGGTCCGATAGAAATACGCAAGATTCATACTATATTGATTTTGTTTGTATTATTCATCACGGAATCTAATTCGTTGTACGGCAAAGGGTTGACATGGTACTTTTATGTGATTCTTTTAACACTTTACCGCCCGGAAGCCTAATATTAGAACTTTCAATAATTCCGCTGTAACAAAATGAAGCGCAACAATTTGTTTCTACATTGTAATTTTGTAACAAAATTATTAGATAACGTTACTGAGGATGTAATGTTGATTTACAATAACAATTGCTGTCAGCGTTGAAAGATCCATTGAAAAGTTTTCAATCATGGACAATGGACCTTGAAAAATTCTGAAATACTTGCCGCTCGATAAAGTGTTAACATGGTTCCGTCGAACGTGTTTTATAGTTTTGTTTTTGTTCGATAAACCGTGAAATTACTTATCCGCTCTTTCTCCTTTTATTGAAACGGAAGAATCTGAGATCTCGTAATTTAGATCAAGTTTTAATTTAAAGACAGAAGTTCAATTTACTGGCCTCCACCACTGTGGCTTCCATGATTTTACCTAATTACGAATCTTCTAAGGTTTGAGTGTCATCGAATTTCACCGTCTGGATTTAACTTCTGAAGGTCTGTCATAAATTCATTTTACACAAACTTTTTTGTCAGCAGAATTTTTACCTCTTCCCGAGCTTCAAATTAAAATAGATATGTACCAGAGTCTGTCTGTATTAGAAACTTTAATTGTTCGTTACCATAAGGTCATCGCTGATGTAGATTTTTGTTAGATATGTATTAAATTCTCGTCGATTCATCACCAAAGCCTCAGGCTTCCCGAGGCAGTTCTTTTCAAGGTTTTCCCGACATTCTTTGGACACCTAACGTTACCATCGTTACTCTAATTGCTCGAAGTTTCATACAGCTTGGGTCTCCTCTGCCTAAGAAAAATAACCCGGCGTGTTCTTGAGGAATGAGAATATTTTTCTTGTCGGAAGTGAGCCCGGTGAAAGGGAAAGAGCTGATGTCACCCGCAGATAGATGATGGAAGGTATCGACGACAATGGCGACAAAAGAGAGGAAAGAAAAACGCAGAGGTTGTGATTCTCACGAAAATGTATCAGCTAACTCTGACGAACGTCGTGTCCTGGTGCAAAGCAGCGCAAACGATATTATCCGTGCACTCCTTTGTTAAGCCAGCTGCGCCCATTTCGTATCTATTCCTTCCTTTCTCTCTCTCACTCTCTCTCTCTCTCTCTCTGTCTCTCTCTCCTCTCTCTCTCTCTCTCTGTATATATACAAGTACTACTTACATACACATACACGTACATAAAGGGTGTCCCACGCAATTGGAACAGACAGTAACCCCTAAACGATTGAAAATAGAAGAAACTATTATAGATCAAAATTACATAGCATCTTTTGCATCGACGCGTCAAAAGAATGCGACAGCCCCTTTTCAATGCATACCAACATTTCCAACTGCATCGATGGACGCAATTTTTCGTGCTCCATGTAAAAGTATTCTCACTTACACGTTACAGATATTCGTTAAGAATAGTCAAGAAATCATAAACGTTTCTTGGTTTTCAGATATAATTCCATTTTTATTTTACTATTCCGTTAAGAAAGATAAAAATCACCTTCGCATGTCCTTTACGCGGCCATCTACAAATATATTCGTTTGCTAAATTCCCTTCCCCCGAAAGAGAATCAAGTTCGTTCAAATCGCTAAAATATTTTCAAATATGTACCGCTTCGGATGGAGTGGGCTCGCGTTTTCATATAGGAATATTCTGCAATCAGTTGGAGTATTTTCACAATTTATTATTTTCACTGAATCGTCGAAAATGAACACAGTTGCATTAACCATGCGTGCGGCTTCGGCGATTTGGTTCGATTTTTCTATTTCGTTAAGAGAGATAAAAGTCACCTCCGCAAGACCCTTACGCGTCCATCTACAAATATATTCGTTTGCTAAATTTCCTTCCCCCCGAAACAGAATCAAGTTGGTTCAAATCGCTAAAATATTTAATAAATATTCGTGGAGATAGTTGCATTTCTACATTAAAACGGGACACCCTGTACGTGGATTTGTAGGTATACAGCCGGTACAAGGTTGCACACCTAAAACGTGCCGCGCGTCATAAGCTCTCGGTCTACTGCACCGCGTTTTAACTGCAGCCCGAGCCCAGCGCGCATCGGAATATACATACGTGGACAACGGGGTTAAGTAGCGACCCGTAAGAATGTTCCATGCCAAACTCTGTTGTCCTTCTTTTTTCTCTTTGTCCCTCTTTTTACGTTACTGGCTCCGACGATCGACGATCTATTCGCGGGTTTACACCAGGTCGATCAAGGGAACGCGACGGTTTTGCTTTAGAATCACTGCCGCTGCGTTAACGCGATAACCCCGCGACAGTAAATGTGTGTCATGTTCTTGTTATTTACGGAACCGACAGCCAACCAAATCTGTGCGCAATTTTAGCGAAAATTATTCGGCAAGTTTGCAAACGTTCCGAAACGACGTCCGTCAGAATTTCATCGAGCGTTCATCGTTGCAAAATTAATTTCTATACTAACACGGGAACATATTCAGATGCGAAAATCCGATTTTGATGAAACTTATGGGGGCTTATAGTTCTTTGAAAAATATTTGACACCTGTTTTTTTATCGGCAACCATCCACTTTGAAGGGGTGAAAACAGCCCTCAAAGTTGGGGTATTTTTGAGATATCTCGGAAACCAGAGGTCGAAAAAATTTGAATTTTCTTTTAAATTGTGTGTTTTTCAATGGGAAATGTAATCGCCCAAGAAAATTTTACCAAAAGTTTTTTATTTAAACAATAAAGCATTCTTTTCGCATCTGAATATGTTTCCTTAAGAATGATCGTTCTGTTGCTTTATTGTGCTGTTTAAAAAGAAGCTACTATAAGAAAATCTATGTTGACGATGTTGCGTTAAAATGAACAAATTATAGAATTATGCAAAAATGACTAATGTTATGATTAGGGGATCCTTGCAAAAATTAATTGCATTCGACATTACGTTATTTAAACGTTCTCGAATAGCTTTCTTCGCCGATGAAGATAAACTCTGAGCTGTGCATAAAAGTTGCAAGAATTAGGATAGCGAAAAAAATCCAACGGTGGATTTGCGGTTCATTTTGCGAAGAGAAACGTACTGAAATTTCAAGTTAAACGGATGAAAGGTTTCGCAGACCGACCGGCAGCAAGCTCTCCGAGCACAGTTTTTTCGTCTCGCCACGTTGTCGACATCGAGGACCGGTCGGTTTTTGTTGTTTTGATTTTTTTAATTGATTGTCGTGTCCCGAATGTTGGCGTTTTCGCGTGATTTATTTTTCGCTCGTTGGTAGCGCGGTAGCGATGATGATGGTTTCCCGCAGCGAGTTTCGGTGTACCGATAATTGAAATTGGTTGAATGCAGATGATAAATTGCATCTCGAAGGGTGGTTTTCCTGAAAAATGATGGAGAATATATTTGTTCGCCCCAGTGGGTATACGGACGAGCTGCCCCTATTCCGAACTTAGGGGAATCTTCATAGCGAGGACGTTCGTTGGAAGGATCAGACAAAGAATATAAAATCCAATTTACGTTGGATTAAAAAACCGGTATGAGGAGAGAATATTCATAACGGGAATCGTAGTTGCAAATTGTTGCATTCGAAAGCCGCCCACGGAAATGGGAGGAACGTTGTTCATTGAACGCGATGAAATGTTTATTAACTCCCGTAGTTTGCGAAACTGTGGAGGTAATGAACGCCCGGCTAATCGATAAAGTTAATGTAACAGGTGGCCTTTTAATTATTTTGAGCAGTGTATATTAGTTTATTCAGGGTGTCGCGATTTAATCGATCCAAGCAAGTGGCACATTGACGCCAATCTACATCCAAGTTATTAACGGAATATGATGGACGGACATCCTCTTTTAACCCTTTCGCTTCAGCTGTCCAGTCGAATTACGAAAAATACGATGATCGGTGGAATCCGGCAACTCCCGAAGTTGCGAAACTGAAATGGCAATTCACGACCCCAACTCCCGAAAAACTAAAGAGATTTAGTTTCCCCGATCTTTTTCTAACTTCGGTTACAAGTAACTGGACGCGTGGGCAGTGTGTATACCAAATTTCAGCTCGATCGGAATGAAATTGCGGCCTTGGTAGGATTTTGAAAATTTCGAAGCGTTCGAAATCGTGAAAATGGGCAAAATGGGGTTGATATAATGAAGCGTCCTGAAGTCCCCTGAAACGCTAGCCTAGAAAATGAGGGCTCTTCTTAAAGAGGAAGGTTTGAGGAAGATTTTCCCGTTTGAATCATGTCGATAGCTCTAATAGTTTGGTCGAGGGACGCCTTCAAAGATTGCCAAATATCGCCAAATAGTGAAGGGACGACCCGCTACGAGAGTTAGGATAGATTAGGGTTCGGAGGGCCCAAAAAATTTAGTTTCGCCGATTCACTTATAACTCTGGATATACGTAGTTAGGCGCGTAGGAAGTATACATACCAAATTTCAAGTCGATCGCAATCGAATTGTGGCCGTGAAGCGAGTTTGAAATTTTCGGGATTCAGAAAATCACGAAAATGGGCAAAATGGGGCTGATAAGATGCATCCTCCTGGAGTCCCCTGAAATGCCTCGATATTAAGGAATATATTTAAAGAGGAAGTTTTGCGGAAGATTTTAGCGTTTGAACCATGTCGATAGCGCTAATAGTCTGGTCGGGGCACGTCCGCAAAGATTGGCTAATTTTGGAGGGACGACCTCCCTCAGAACATCAAGCTCCTTAGAATATGGTGTCTATTATAAAAGAAATGACAAACTTAATTAATGGCAACTTAATGCTTTGAATTTCTGGAAGTTGCATCGAAGGTAAAGAAAGTAAAATTAGTGAAAAGTGAAAGATGTGAATTTCCTCGCTTTGGAAAGCTGTGGATATAAAGTTAAAGAATTCCTGAATACGAATAAAACAATATTTTAGTTCAAGGGAACGTTGAGATGCTTCAGATTTATAAAGAGCCACCCATGACACGAGGAGCACTGAAAAACTGGAAACGATGCAACCTTGACGTCTCCATTCAGCTAGAAGTCTCACTTGGATACTCTTATTCCGCCATTCGACATCTTTAACCTTGTACTTGACGTACTTCCTGCGACGTCGGTATTAGCAGGTTAAAATGCAACGCACGCTGTTTGTCGTGCGCACGTTACACCCGAGGTAGCATGTCGATACTTCGAAACCTATTACAAACTTTCTTCTTTCATTATTTACTATCATATTCGAGCGCCGTTTGGAAAAAACTGCATTCCTTGAATCGAGTTGCCTACATCATGTCTCTCACACTCTACCGATCGGTAATGACAGTGAAATTGAATGTATTCGCGGTACTAACTTATATGCTTTCTGTTAAGTATTATACATATTCGCTTTCGTCGTGAATCCTTCCATCCGGTGGAAGTATATTTCTATTAACTCACAAAATATTAATTCCTACTCGTTCAACGAGTTATACTCAAGATGAAGATTTTGTACATTCATTAAATATATGAATGTTGTTAAATTCTATCAGATTTAAATGAAGTTTTATCTCTTTGCTATCAGTATGTAAATATTCGTGTAGATGAAAATATACAGTGAATGTATAGTAAAGGTAAATAGGCGCATTGTAAAACAGTGGGAACATTAAAATAATACAAGATTCGCAATACAATTGCGATAAGGTTGCTAAAGAAGAAAACAGTGATCTACGTATTAAGTTCTTTCAAACCAACAAATATGTTATCCCTTTGCTATCAATATTTAACCATTCGAGCGAACGAACACGCAGATCAAAGTTTCCGATTTTACTGCCAACGAATTAATATCACGTAAACTCTAATTTTTTTCCTAATCAGCTATTTCACCTATGGAATAAATTTCGCTTCCTAGCCGAAGACAAAAAGAGTTGATCGATAGACACAGTCATAATCCGGAAAACCAGCCAACTCATCCACAAACCCCGAAAAAACAGATTCGCTCTCGTCCTCCCGTTCGATTCGCAATTCCGTCGTTGAGGGAGCTTTTGCAAACGATCCTTTCCGTAGGAATGGTTAATTGACCGATTAAAAAAAATCGTCGAGTTTCACGAACCATCGAGAACTGGTATTTTTCGAGTATTTCGCGATTTCCGGTCGACAGAGAGCCACAGCCCCCGCGTTTCACTTCTTTTGTGAGCTGCGAGCTGCGCGAGACGTCACGCCGCTCTCCCCCCCGCCCCCTTTGCTCTTTCACCCCCTTCTTTCACTCTCTTTCCCTCTCTTTCTCTCTCTCTATCCTCTGGGACGAGAAAACCAGGCAGATTTTCTTCTTTTTAAAATCATTTAGGTCGCAGCTTGACAGCGGCGTACTCGTGCTGACGAGATATCGAGTTCAAACGACCCTCGAGCTCAAACGTTCGTCGATCCGGCTGATGAGCGTACACGAGGCGGACAGGCGAAAACAAAAAGTGGTTTTCGAATCACGAATCGGCTTTATGCCACGCCCGATCGAGTTGGAAATTTAATCAGCGACGCGGGAAGCATCCGTTCTCTTGGATGGTGGCCGGTTGTTTTGCATTTAAATCGAACCTTAATTCGAGGAACGTTATTATTACTGTTGAAGGATTGTATCAAGTGAAAGACTCCCGAAAAGAAGAAGTATAAATAACTATATATATATTTAAAGGAAGAAGACGGTGGAAGAATATGTACGAGACGGAAGCACGGACTGCTTAGAACTGCAGCACGCTACTGCAGTACGTACATACATTTATAACTGGTCAGGCACGTTGACGAGGTATTTAGGTATACCTGCGAATATTAAGTATAATAGTATCGACTATTTCGGAGGTGTAGAGTTTTCTACAAATGCAGGGATCCTCAGAGAATTCTCTAAACAATTAAACGCTGCGGTGTAAACTTCGTTATTCGATCCCGAGCACACGTTAGTTCTTTCCACCGCGAGGAATCAAAACACGCGGCCCAAACATGCGCCACACGCGATACATCGGTAACATTTGGGCCATTCGTTGCGAATCCTGCTGCGCA
>CM052090.1:6441566-6460136 GCA_028453745.1 Agapostemon virescens | reverse complement strand
AGAATCTGATCATGATAATATACACGGTGTCCTAAATATTTTCTACTCCTTTGAAAGGGATAAGTCCTGGATAAGGGATAAGGATAAGGGCTAGTCCTGAGGTTGTTTTGAAGTAATCTTTTTCGGCTCGGCTAATGCCGACGCTACGTTCAACCGTAGCCACGCTGCGATTGGTGCATATTTTTAAGTTAATATCTCTTTAGCAAGGCCACGGATAATATTTTTGCAGAGGAAAAAGTTACAGGAAATGGTCTCAGGAACCTCCACTTTTAAGGAAGTTCAACATTTGCAGAACTCACTGTATAATCTAGATACTATAATTCCACGTGTATTTACATTCACAAATATATTTTAACCCTTTGCACTCGAATGGTGACTCGGAAGCACCAGTAAAAATTGTCATACCGTATTCAAAACAGTTATCGTATTATTAAATTCGTCTGTATTCCATAAATTGTTGAAAATTCAACTGTTCTATGAGGAAACATGTTTAATATTGGATGCACAGTGTAGAAAGGATTGCAAAAATTATAAATATTCGAGGTTGAAAGAAACCTCTCAATTTTAGAATTAAAATTGCCTCGAGTGCAAAGGGTTAAACTTTTAACGCTCCGTTGACACTATGGATCTCACAATTGTTCAACCAATGCTCAAATTTGTTAATTAACTCTCTGGTTATTTTTAAATCAAATACTTGGCGTCTCCGTAGCGAAGTCTACTGAGTGCTAATTATTAAATTGTAGATAAAGTTTTAAGATAGTAAATCTACGTCTAGCATATACGTACGAATTAATTGAACTATTCCGTTCCGAAAGTGTTTTATTATTCCCAAACGTACCGTAACAAAGAGAACGTAACTTTCCGCTGTACTCTCATCTCTCTACATCAAGGTGAAAAATTTTTCTCTCGCACAATGACGCTCAAGTGACGAACCATGTGCAGACATTTCCAGGTCTTGCGCGAGGGTAATTAATTCGCAAAATGAACACAAGCCGACTTCTGTCTCCCCGTGCATCGCAATTAGTGGCGAATCCGTCTGCTTTAAGGTCAGAAAATTTCGCGAGCTCCTTTCTTTCGCCTAAATATCGATCCTATCTGCTCCCAGTGGCCCGTAAACTCTACCATTCCACGAGACGTGTGCTTACCTTTCGGCTCTCAGTTTCCAAGTTCATTGATCGAGATAGAAGAGAGATCTCCTGACGGATACTGAAACCGAGCTAGCTCAGAACCACGTCGAACGAAAGAGAAATCAGCGGCGCGAACCTCTATCAAATTTACACTCGAAATTGTAAATCGCGTTCGTTTTTCTCTTGCTCGATCCCGATTCGAGAGGGAACCCTGCTTGTTCTTCAATATTAGCTCTGTGCAAACACCTGTGCGATGCCGATCCACGCAATCGTTATTAAATTCTTGATCCGAAGACCGCGTATTTCTCCTCTGTTTTCGTTCGATTACATCCTGCCGGAGTTCCTCTGCGTTGTACAAATGGAGAAATATTGTTCGCGGGAGAATCGACTTGCAGAAAAGCGAAAAGCGCGGAGAGAGTGATAAGTATCACCGGGAGAACTTCTTACTTCGGAGGTTGTCCCCTTTCATTTCGAGGCGAGGAATCGATTCGTACATTAGACTTATTAATGTTTACCTTGAACTTCACTCTCGACGATGAGTGGGGCTCATAGCAGTCGCCGTCAGAAACTTTCCAACTGTTTCAAAAGCGTGACCACTTTCCCGATAAATAGCAACAATATCAACAACCGCAAAGATCACCGCACTTTTACTCCAGAGAAGTTCGAAAAAGCAAACAACGGAAGACGATCGAAACGATTTTCCTAGCAGAAATGCACGCGCCATTAGGTATTAATCGTCCCCATAAAATTTTACAACTCATTCCATTCAGAATCGCAGCTTCGTCTGGACCATTGAATTTCCTATAAAATAGCAACAATTTGAACAACCGTAGACACTAATAATTCATACTTCTCAGAAGATACAATATGAAGGCGCCTTATCCCAGTATCCTAATATAAATCAGGCTTTTCAATCATTTGCTCGGTGTTCATTGAAGGAGACATTTCGATGTTCCCGTTTGATTTTGTAAAATATTATATTGTTAATAAAACTAATCCAGACAATACTTAACACGTTCAATGCCACGGTGGTCACCGGTGACCGCAAATTAATAGTATTACGAGATTGTAGTATGAGATGAGAGATTCGTTATGCAGTAACTAACAATTCTCTTTAATAACACTGATCGTTTGTATGAACGAAATAAATAAAACTTGTCGGAAGTACATTAAATTCGCTCGGCATTCAACGTGTTAATAAACAAAACGATCGGTTTGCTTAGAATTTTCAAGTGGAACCACTATCATGATCATGATGTTTGTGATCAGTATGATTGTGCCGTGCCAAATGGGAATTTGAAAATCTTGTTTTACGCGAAAAGCATAAACTAAATTATTAGATAACGATATCGACGGCGTCGCTGTCGAACGAGAAGAATCATCAGCCATTAACTCATCAGACTTGCAAAGTTACAGGATAATCGCCGGCAACAAATGGGAACTTGAAAATCTTGTAAGCATAAACTAAATTATTAGATAACGATATCGACGGCGTAGCTGTCGAACGAAAAGAATCATCAGACTTGCAAAAGTTACAGGATAATCGCCGGAAGGATCGGTGTTGATCGCCGCCGAGCATTTCACGAATCTCGCTAAAGGCACAAAGAAAAAAGAACGAAAATCCTTTGGTCCAAGAACGAAAATTCGAAATAGCGGAGCGTCGTTGGCCGCGATAGAAATCAACCTGGCAACGCTCGGTTTGGTGAGGCTTTAACGAGAGCGCCTCTCTCGCGTACCGAACGAAAAAGAAAAGAGTATATCCGCCACGAGGTCAGGCCGCCGCTGGTTGCAGAGCACGGCCGTATCTGGTCCGCAACAATGTACGCGCATTTACGTAGGTGCGCGTGCCGTGTCGTATCGTGTCGAGCGGTGTCGTATCGCGTTGGTAATCACCCTATTTCACGGTTAATCAGCCGAGAGGCCGGAAGAACACGGTAGGAGGGAAGGCTGGCAGAAAGGGGTTGGGCGACGAAAGGAAGAAAAGAAGAAAGAAAGAAAGAGGGGAAAACGAGCGACGGGTATCGTCAACCTCAAATAACTAGAAAGAGAAAAAGACCGGCGAATCGTGGACAATGTGCAAGGCCAGGGGAAAAAGAGGACAGTGACACAAAACTCAAAAAGAGGAAGAAGACGCGACAAAGGTTGCTTCAACGGGGACCGAAGGGGTGGCAACATGAGAATGATAGGTAGTTAGCTGCAGTATCCACTATCAAGAGAGCTGCTAGGTGTACGATATACCCCGACAGAAATTCACCGAATCGCTGACAATGTGCAAGCGAGCAGAGGGAACGAGGACATCGATACAAAAATAAAAAGAAAAAGGTAGAAGACACGACCAACGAGCAGTTTAACACCACCAAAGCGGTGCAGCATGGGGATCCCAGAGTTGCTCTTGTGATATTGACTATCAATAGAGTATATACAAAAAATATACAGAAAAATTAGCAAATAATAGCACGAAGAAAGAAAGATAAAAGAAGATAAAAAGGGATAGCGTGATTTGTTTACCCGAATTAAAATTTAAAATTCAAAAAAAGGAACCACCGTTCACCATCGCCAAAGGTGTGCAACACGGGGGTGCTTGAATTGCCCTTGCAATCTTAACTGTTAACAGTACAGAATACACCGCGCGGAAGATGTTCGAAGAATCACGTAAACGAAGCGCGCACGTTTATGGTAAAAGAGGACACCGATACGAAACTTGAAAGAAAAATAGAATCGCCAACCCTGTTAGTTTACCAGTCCCAAAGCGGTGCAACGTGTAAAGCTGCTGGATACAACTACACCTGTAATCTTTAGAAGAAATCCTCAGAATCGTGGACAACGGACAGCGTAAAAGAGTACACCAATACGAAACTGATAAAAAAGAACCGATACACAACGCGATTAGTTTACCAGCACCAAAGAGGTATAACGTGTAGAGCCGTTACATAGAGACCTGCAAACGTGTCTATCAACAGCTACACACAGAGTACACCTCACAGAAATTCGCAATACCACGAACAAAGAGCAAGTTCAGAGCAAAGGAGGACACCGATGTAAAACATAAAAAAACGAAAGAGAAAACACCAACACTGTTAGTTTACCAGCACCGACGAAATGCATCGTAGGGGTTGTGTTGCATAGCTGGCACCGGTTATCTTCGGAAGAAATACAAAGTATAGCGGAACAATGTACAAGTTCAAAGTAAAGGAGGACACCGATATAAAACTCAGGATAGAAACAGCGTGGCGAATTCCACTGAAAGTGGTGCATCGTGCGAATAGAAAAATCGTCGACCGCAGCTGTGATCTTGGACTATCGACGGCTACATACAGACTATACCGCACCTGATCAATTAAGCTGGTAATCAGGGCCGCATCACTGGTAGGATAGCTGTCGGCACACGTTTCCAGCCCTTTCGGCACCCGCGATTATCTCGTGTACCGTTCGATCGGACCTACGGTTTTCTTGCGCGGCAGCAGCAGCAGCAACAACATTTTTCCTCCCTTGGACAAAACGGGAGTCCTTTTCAACGGAACACGAAAACACGCGCGTCGTTTGTCTATTTCTCTGTTTGTCTACGTTTCGCGGTTGCTCGACGCGGCAGAACAGGTGGAGAACCCCCTGTGTCTCTGCGAGGGGAACAGTCCTCCTCCAGAAGGGCGAAGGGTGACCACCACAGGGTCGGAGACGAGCCTTCGACCCTTGCGAGTCTCGCTCCTCGCACGACTGACTGCCGAAGCCTAGAACCGAGGCTTGCTTGCCTGCTTGCTCGGCCGTCTCCTCCCCCTAGCGGCCCACCTCTCCCCTAAGTGGCGCCACGAGCTTGCAAAACCAAGCCCCCACCGAAGCTACCGTTCCCGAAACCACCACCAACCCTCTCTTTGTCTCCTTCTCTCGCCCTCTCTTTTTCTCCGGTTTTGCAGAGCTTTCGCTCTCTCCTTTTCCCTCTTTCTGCTCACCCCGCTACCGCCATTGAACGCCACCTCTTATCTACGGGGTGGCGCGCGCGGTTAAGCTCCGGCATTTCGAGACCTCGTCCAGCCACCGTTTCGGATTCGTCGGGGCTTGGCGGTTTTAATTTTGCTCTCGCGGAATCTTCATCTGCGACTCGTCTTTTGTGTCTTCTTTTTCCCTCTCTCTCTTTCTCTCTCTCTCTCTCTCTCTCTCTCTCTCTCTCTCTCTCTCTCGCTCTATCCCTGGCTAACTCCTATCTGGCTGCTCCTATCTCTTTCGTTTGCGCTATGGTTTTCTTTTTTTTTTTTAGTAGCTTTCTTCTTTTGATGCTGCGGTTGTTGATGCTTGCTCCAGGGTGGCTGCCCTAGCACGCTTAACTATGCATTAATTAATTTTTTGTAGTAAAGAGACGGAGGGTATATGGGGCGATAAAATAGTATTTTAACGGTTTGACGGTGGCCCGTTGGATAACGATATCTGGGTCTCTGTAGACTTAAATGAAATTTTTGGTTTATAGCGACTGTTTCGATGTACGAGAATTCTATTGTTGACTTACTTAGTACTTTCCATACTTTAACACATTAACTGGCCAACTGACGACCTCAAAAATTCCATAAAGTCAAATTAATTTATTTAACACGTTGAATGCCAAGCGAATTTTGCATTCTTCGAACAAGTTTCATTTGTTTTATTTATAAAAATTATCAGCGTTATTGAACAAAATTGTTAGTTACTAAAAACTAAAGTTTTCACCTCGTACTATAATCTGGTTAATTTTGGCAGTACTGCGTTAATGTTCTTAAACGAAAACTTTAAATGTATGGCATATAGTTATCCATCAACCTTCTTGTATTCTTCAGACATCAAATAAATTGAATGTAACGAATATATTAATATACAAATTTATTTTCAAACATGAACTAATAATTCTGTCGCCCATGTGATATGGCAGTCAAAGTGTTAAGGAAACATACGATTTAGGGAAATCATGTATTATGGCTTCAAGGGGTAAACCGGTAGACTTGAAAGAATAAATATTCGCAGAGTTTAAATTTATATTGCCTTATTGAATCACAAGATAATCGCATTTTATTCAGTACAGATTTTTATCATAAAGACAGCAATAGATGATGGGTTTTGGTCAACAGAATGGTTTCCGCATTTCAGTACCAATTTTCAGAGAAAATTGCTACTGCCCTGGAAACAGACTACAGCCAAAGCCTTTTCAAGGATTTTCATGTAGTCGACTGAAATTTCAACCGGAATTTATGTTTGACAACTTGCGTTTCATGTTTCGCTGAATGTTGCGGATTTAATGTTGCTTTTAATCATTCCGAACGTGTTCCTTCATTTTCTCGATTTTTTAAAAGATTATTCAATCTTCTCTGGAAAATGCAGAATTCGCTGCACTTTTGCGTACAAATGTTTAACTACAAAAATTCATTCGTTTTAATTCTCGAGATTTTCGGGAATGATGATTAGGAAGTATAGTAAATATTCACCATTATGATTAATAACTTCATTGTTTGACATTTTTGTGAAAACTTTTATGCGAATTACTATAGCAACTTGACTAGACAGCGAATCAATACATTAGCTAGGCCTTTTTCGAACATCATTGTCTGACTGAATGCATACATGTGCAAAGTAACGTTACAGGAACTTGAACAACGATAATAGAATGAATCTATGTTAAGTAATAATAAGTAGAATTATCCTCATCCAATTAGCTCAACCAATAAATATAACAATTTTTGCTCAGCTCCAAAAATATTTTGCTAAAACGTTCCCGGTAAACGCAATCACAAATTCCCTCCAATATTATACGTTACAAAGTTCAGCCGCCAAAAGCTAAGAATGCATCTTACCATCGCGCATTTACCCACCATACTTTGATATGCAACGCAAGCAACTCATCCACCCCGGCAACAATAACAGTACACGCGAATATGCACCCTACTGCATTTTGTATACAACATGCAGGAAAGGTATCCCGCGATTTATTCGCCAGTTTGTTACAGAACTTGTCTGTAGTAAAATGCAGCAGCTTCCCTGTCTCGCTCGGCCACCTCCTTCGACTTGTTCCTTTCTCTCTCCTCTTTCTTCCAGGAGCAACCACCTGTAACCCCCCAGGAGACAGATATTCGTTTCAAACTACCCCACTTCTACCCGGTCGACCCTTTAAACTTAGCCTTGGCGGCCTTTTTCGCTCTTCACCTGATCGACTCGATCGCCAATCGCTCCCAACGATCCGTCAAAGGCATGGCGCAACCGCTTCTATTTAGTTTCCCTTTCTTGCGAAATCGATGACCGAATTCTGCCATCTGTTCTAGAAATTTTCCCATCTTCCAACTTTCAACCCTTACAGGATTCGTCAAACTGGCAGGCTCCAACATTTTTAATTTACGCTAACAGATTTTTCTTTACGAAACAGTGCTCAGTCTAATTTAAATACAAATTTTTATCATAATTTTCTACGAACGATTCAATACCGAGATTGTTTTTCAAAACTAGTTTCTACGGTTCATAAAATTGGCGTAAACAGGAAACTGAATACGCATAAATAAATAAATTTTATACGGGGAATGTTGAAAGAAATCTCGGTTTTTAGCTATGCATTTGTCAGAAAAGCGAACAACCCATGATTTATCAGTCGCTGGACCAGTTTCTTACGAAAAACGGTGCTTGATGTATAGAAAATCGATGTGCAGTAAATCGCCGTCTCTCTCTTTCTCCGCGGACCTTAGTATCCAAAGCCAGCAAGTTACTTTCCATTTATTTTTGCGGAGCTTTCATAGTTAGAATGGATTAATC
This sequence comes from Agapostemon virescens, assembly GCA_028453745.1. Taxonomy (NCBI): domain Eukaryota; kingdom Metazoa; phylum Arthropoda; class Insecta; order Hymenoptera; family Halictidae; genus Agapostemon; species Agapostemon virescens. Next base: position 6,452,256 of record CM052090.1, on the reverse strand, counting down.
CTCTCTCTTCCATCCATCAAGGGGTGATGGGTTTTCACGCGGTTCTAACACCTCTATTTGTTACGGTACATCCTTCGTGTTCCTTCCGCGATTTATAAAGAAAAAGCGTAACAAATTCTGCAGGAATTGACGTGACGGGAATTCTCAAATGTCAAAGAACAGTAATTAAATCGGTGTCCGAAGAATTTCTACCGTCGGACGGGATTCCTCTGTGGATACTGATACCCGCCGAATTATTTGCAGTTCTAGATCGGTTTTCACTAATCTTTGTTGGAACTTTCTGCTCGGATGCCACTCGAAACGGTTCGCTTTGCGAAAATTGTATCGGGGAGCGGTTCCTGAATTTCGATCGATGAAGCTCAGATTTCTTCTATTTACGGTGACGGGACAGTGATTTATTTTCGTGGATGTTTGTAGTATGATTCTTTAGAGAAGTCTCTGTGAAACTAGAAATTAGAATTTGTAGCAGTTTCGATGTTACTAATTTTTAAAGCATAGGTGGCTCGGTATTTCGAACTTCACAGATGTTTTTTTTTTTTTTAGGGGTTCGTAGAGTTATGGAGACAGTATATGTAATTTGTACTTGGTGCAAACAATATTTATATTGCATAATAAATTTATTTTGCATTTTTGCACTTTATTAAAGCAATTGCATTGCTATTACAAAAAGCTGTAGACTATTTCTATATTATTATGATGAACAGATCAGGATTTGTATTATAAATAAGATGTGGTATTGAAATTATGAGGACATTGTCATGGGAAGTGATTATTTCATCACACGTTAGAATAAAAATTGTACAAAATCTAAATTTCATTTTTCTGATTTTTATAAGACAACGTATTATCGGTTGCATTCAATATTGCTAGACGAGTGAACTCCGTGGTTTGTAGGACATCGAGTTTCTACAAGAATAGTAGAGCACATTGGTGATTAGAATGGAAATTTACGGGGAAGGAGTCGTGAACATTTCGACACGTTAAAGACGCTTGAAAAATTTATTTGAAACATTTGTAATGAAAAAGTTGATAATGGTTTAGTTTGCACGCGTTTCGTTCGCATAGGTTACGGAAACTATGAATCCGACCGAGTTTTCATTGACTGACGTTCGTATTATTCGTTCAGAGGCTTAAAACTACACATAAAAAACGAGGCGACCGTACTTGGGAATTGGAACTAGGATATTCTCTATCCCACTCGTGATCCCTTTTGGTTTTTCGGGCCGCGTCGGGCTGGGGGTGCACGTTAAATCGAAAGAGAAATCCGATAAAAGTCGCACTAAAAAGTGTTTCGTTCAGCACGCATATCGAAATTGAAAAACTCTAACCCTATGCACCGTCCCCGACATTACGTTTGGCACGAGCCGCAAGCATAGATCGATGCATTCGACGTTTTATTTGCGAAAACGCGGAACGGTTTTACAAAACACGCATTTTCACGTGTTGCGCGTCTGAATGTAACAAGTAGTTTACTATAAAGGGTACACCGCCAAATTTGCAAAGGAATGCAAAGTGGTTACTATCATTTTTCTTAATCCTCAATAAATGAAACTATTATATAATGCGTGGAAATCACAGCGTCGTAAAACTATGAATATGACTGTATCTCTTTTGATAAAATAATTTAAAAATTTTATTTTATTTCATTTTATTTTTTAATGAAAGGATGCTTGCCAGATTTACAATGCATGTATCTATTACATAGTGTTATGTTGTATATATATTACTACTAGATATGTGTATTCTACAAGAGTCTAGCATATGTTAACAAAAATCATTATCTTCTATTGTTATCGATTGTGTACGATTCCGATATTTTCGGCTGTTCATAAAGTAGGGTTTGGTAAATGATATTAACAACAATGAAGTTTACATTTTTGAACAATAGTACATTTAGAGTAGTACAGACGAGATACAGGAGTTTCCTTTCGAATTTCACATAGTACGACCTGAAATACCGACATTGTTGAAAATCAGCGGTTCAAAGCGCCCTCTATTCAAGCACAACCGCCAACTAAGGAAATAGATCAAACCACACGAATTTCAGCGTATTAGTGAACATAAAATATGATATATATTGCAAATGGTCATGTAACAGTTACACTGATGTGTTCTAACTTAAGATTCTGCAACATGTTCATGACATATTCTAAAAGTAACACTGCACCTCGCCAATAGTACCACGTTTTATTTAAAAACAGGTTATCACCTTAGCGGGGACTGTTCAACAAAATTGGCATGGATACTGTCTAGGAACATGTATACAAAATTACAAAAGAATCGGTGATCCAAAAATTTTTCCCCAATTTTTCGCGATTTTTAAAAGGGGGGGGGCGTACCCCCTCAATATTAGCCAATCTTTGCGGACATGCCCTGGCCAGATTATTAGCGCTATCGACATGGTTCAAACGCTAAAATCTTCCGCACACCTTCCTCTTTAAATATACGCCTCAATATTGAGGCTAGCATTTCAGGGGACCCAAGGAAGCTTCATTTTATCAACCCCGTTTTGGCCATTTTCGCGATTTTTAGAATCCCGAAAAATTCAAAGTCGCGCCACGGCCGCAATTCGATTCCGATTGACTTGAAATGTGGTATGCATACTTCCTACGCGTCCAGTTCGGTGTAGCTAGAGTTGCAAAAGAATCGGCGACGATAACATTTTTGGCCATTTTTTCAATCCCGTCAGTGGGTTCCCTTAAAAAATTTGTCATTCTTCGCTGACCGGCACGACCAGAGTTTCAATGCTATCGACATGGTTCGAACACTTAAACCTGCTCCAAACCTTCCTTAAGACGCATGAGACAGACCATTTCAGTGGTCTGCAGAATCAATCATTTTATCAACCTAATTCTGATCATTTTTTTTCGGAGAAGGCCATGGAATCTATAATGGCAGTGGACCTGCCATCTTTCGGTGTTTTACGTCGATCGGTCTTAAATACCGACGTCGCTAAAAATCAATGGCTGCCTGGTGCCCTCTACCCTCACAGAACAATCAACTGGTGTGTTGTATGACAACGCGCATGATATTATGAATTTACACTAATAATATAACACGAACGTGTTGTATTCTCCGTTAAATAATGCATAAAAATTGTTCTATAACTTGAGTACTGTTGCCCATGTTTATTAGAATCTTTTTGAGTAAAGTATGCAAAAAGTACATGAGGACATTATTGGCAAAAGAAATTATTTTAATTGTTATATAACATACATTTTAAATTTGTTACAAATGTTTGGTTACAAATTTCAACTTAAACTGAGCATCAATGATTAGCAATTTTAGAAACAATATTCGGAAGTTAATTTCCAAGAAAATAATAATAAAGTATTTCAATCGTTCACAAATGATTTATAAAAAAGCTATGTTTCTATGGAAATAACATATTATATTTCATTACTTAAGTGAAACAACAATAGTCTAGAATGAGCGATAATTTTTAACATAGTTTCGATTGCTTTTTCAGTTTGTTCGGATTCGTTTTCTATTTGATTGTTATCATTATCATCAATTTGACAAGATGTTGACACATTTAGAACCGCATTTTCTTTAATTTCCATCTCGGCAGATTTTATTGTCCTTGGCTGGTGGTTATCTGTTTCTTGTGAAGTCTTCGGCGCATTTTTATCGAGAGATGACCCCGACTTTCGTGTGTTTCGATTTTCTCCGTTCTTATTGCAAGTATGTTTTGATGTAACAAAATTTCCACACGAAAAACAGCGATATTCATTGCGATTAGGACCAAAGTTTTGTTTGCGATTCTTACGACGTGTCATTTTTAATCCTGAAACAGTAGAAATTATTCGAAACTAGAGAAAATATGTCACCTAAATTTAATGAACTACTTTTACAATTAATTCTAACACGCCGCGTATCATTATGCAAAATGTAAACATTGCGCATTAATTACTTTAAAAAAGAATACAAATGCTAATTATATTTCACAATAATTTCAATAAAATGTACAATACTCGATCGATATTTCTAAATTGTTTGTCGATTGTTGATCAAAAGAAATAGTTATCAACGAGTTTATGGGTTAGAATTTCCGTTCGAATTTACAGGGAGCGTAATTACCCCATAAGAATATGCATACTAACTGACACTGTTGACTCTTGTCGTAAACTTATCACGTAAACTCTATCGTCAAATATCAATATTAGAACACAGGACGTATCATACTTATTAACTTAACTTGTACGTATTAACCTATCTTAAAATTATCAAGATACACCATAATATGTAGTTCGAATCGAGCACCATCTATGGGTGAAGCCAATGTACCATCACCAGCCGAATATACACGAGACAAATGAAAATCGCTCTTTTGCATTTCACGTGATCGAAATACCGAACTCGAACACTCTCTGCCACGTGTGCATTAAGTAATGTGTTCGTTAACAAATGCAGCAGAACTCTTTGCATCTTGTAATTTCATAAAACACGTCACGCTAAAATCAATCGCAAATGTACAGTGACACCTTTCGCATAAACCTAATCTTTGATCAAAAGGGTAAGACATATTTTCTTTCATACTCTTAATTTTTTGTATACGCAGAGATTTATAAACAAACATTATAATAGACCATCGATTTTATGGATTTGTAAAATAAATAAATAGGTGAAATTGAAGTCAGCGAAAATATTGAAAGAATTTAGGAATTCATTAAGATCATCCGATGGAGATATTTTCAGTTTTTATTGAATCGACTGATACGTTCGGAAACATTTAACAATCTTAAATGTAGAAATGAATTTCTACTCGGCTCTCTTAGTTTATAAAGGGTGTCCCGTTAAATTCACAGAAATTGGAAATAAAAGATTTTCGAGGTGATTTCAAATATCATATTCCTTGCAATATTCCACTTCGTTATTAACCCTTTGCACTCCAAGCAATTTTAATTCCAAAATCGAAACACCATTCGACATAAAATAGTACCATCGCAGACGAGTCATTTCATGCAAATCAATTTCAGCACTATTACTCGTACATGCAATATTTTTAATTTTACCGATTTTTTCAAATGTCAGCGTAGTGATATAAAGTTATTTGAAAAATACTGTGGCAATTTTTAGTATCGCCTCAGAGGCGCCATTGGAGTGCTAAGGATTAACCCTTTGCACTCGAGCGGCGAGACACTGAGGCGCCACGAAAAATTGGCACACTATTATTTAAAATAATTCGAACATTACTTCAAACTTTATATGTTGTAAGAACGAATAACAGTAAAACAGCCCTATGTACATAAGGTGAAATGATTCATGTGGAATGAAAATATCCTAACTCAGAAGAAATGCTCTGGTTTTCTAGTTAAAATAGTTTCGAGTGCAAAGGGTTAAGTTATTAGAGAAAAATGCGGTTTTCCACAGTTGCTCTGATTGATCCGTATTTTTCTCTGATAACTTAACCTGTTAACTGGGTATGACGAAATATTTCGTTATATACAAACTACTACTGTGTGGCGGCTGCTGAAAAGGTATGGGGGAGAAGAAGAAAAGGGAAGATGAAAAAGGGAGCGTTTCGTCCTAGGTCCGCTAGAGGACTCGTCAGTAAGGCTGACTAGCGGACCCTGCCTTAAACGCTGGGTAGTGGAAAGCGGTTGACGGTATATTTATGAACTGAAGGCGGATCAGGAATTAGCGGGAAAGTCTCGTCCTACTGTCACTCTACTGGCGAGAGTAGGAGATAGAGCCGCCACAACTGCAATGGGCATGACGACATTTTTCCACATGGAAATTTGCTGTAATATTTTGAACACATTACAATTTATGTAGTTCTTATCTAAATAAATCCGTTAGATAAGTTTACAATATCTAATTGTACAAAAGTTTATTCCCCGGTTAACAGGTTAATAATGAAGCGGAATATTGCGAATTGTCAACGTAAAATATTGTTTACAATCGCTTCAGGAATCTCCCATTTAATATTTTCGAACTTAAGGGAAAACCCCGCGCTCCTTGAACGTACCAATGAATTGTTGATTGGAAATTAAGCAGCATCACGTTCAGTTCCTTTGGTAATAAATGATCGCTCTAGCGCATGTAGAATCGCATGATCTGTGGAGCAATTCTATCCTAGGAATCGACTACACGTGTCAATGAGCCAGATCAGAGTTTCACAGATCACTGATTTACTTCCCGTATTAAGGATGGACATACATCGTCACGTACCCATTGATTTGTAATTGTAAGCCGGTCGCTCGTTAGGTTACGTCATTATGCCACATATTTGTTGTTGCATCGTGCAGGAAATTCAGTTACATGAGGACATGCCAACGGAATGACCTGTTTCCATTATCGGTTCATAATCATGCATACTTATCGAGACACAGGATCCACTTCACAGTCGTCGTGTTTATAATTACATTCGAAATCATTTCAATTAACATGTATACTCGCTAAGGTAGCATTCGTTTTAATAATTGGCGTAACATTAATTCGGAGTTGCATCTCGTAAACCGCATCGCGTCGAAACACATATAAACAGCGCGCCTCGTAAAGTTAGTTATAATGATTTACGCAACCACTGACTATGTTTGCGCACCACTGGCGCAAGTTTTAATTGTTGTGGCAGTACTTGCCAGGTTGTATTCAGAAACATGCAAAACTACCGAGACCGTATATTTTTAAAAATTAATTCTGGTTACGCATTTTATTCAAATTACAATTATTTCAGTGGAAAATAGTCTGAGTAGCACGAAGAAGCAAAATTTCAGTCGAAGAAACACTTAAGACTTTGCAATTAGGAATTGCAAAATTATTTAAGCAATCGTTGATTAAAACTCGTCACCAGTTTAAAATAAAATGATTAAGCAGCAGAATAATTTAGTACTTAAAAATATTTGAAACATCAGAAAAATTCAATGTCTAAAAACCACTTCGAGTGTATAATTCCAGAGTTTAATTAACTAACTGGCGCAGAGTCTAACTAACTTTGCCTGTCGCTACCTAAATTAAAAAATGTGTTAAAATTGTCAAAGTTTTTAGTAAAAAATTTTGAAACTCAATTATTCGAAATCTTTGCCCTTTTGTATCCGATAACTGACAAACACAAATCCGTTTTCGACAATTTACAAGTGAAATCGTTTATGTCAGGTTGACGCATAGTGTTGCATAGTTGTTCCAATAAATGATGAAAAAAATGTTTGCAAGAGACATCTTGTTTTTCTCGTATTAATTTCCGCGTGCTTTATTCCCTGATTCGTTGGCAGCACAGAACTGTAATCAATGGAACCTATATTTAAAAATTACACGCGCGTTGAATTTGATGCTTTGCAAGCTCTCGAATGATTTAATTGAAACCGTACGCTCTCGGGAAGATTTTTAATGTTCCCAATAATGTCGAGAGGCTGCATCGAGAAAAATTGTCGAGAGACAGGGATGCATCGCTCGTATGGGAGCTAATTAAGCGAAACAAGAAACTGGAAATTCTTGGCATCAAAGTTTTTTCTTCGCCTCTCGAGGCCTTTGCGGCGCGAGAACGCCGCGCATAAAATAGAGAAAACTTCCTTGGGAAACTTTATTCCAAGGATAGAAAGTATAACAGTTTCTCTATGCTTTCAAGTTGGATATGCACAAGGTTCCTCCGTCCCACATAATGCTTTCCCGTACAAACTCGATTGTCGGCGTCACTCCTTTTCTTCTTTGTGCAATCTAGCAACCCTTCTCCCCCGTCGCAAACGGATTTACTTTAATAGATATACGCTGCGTCCTGAAAGATTATTGCTGTCAACAAATGAGGGAACAAAGCACTCGGAAATTAATACGAGAAAAACAAGATGCCTCTTGCAAACATTTTCTTTATCATTTCGTTTCCCCGTCGAACAAAGATCCCTCCTTCTGACAGAAACGAATGCACTTGGAAATTGTCGAAACGACAGAATATTCTGCGTCGCAAATAAAATACGTAAGCACGTTAATACGTCTGTTTCGTATTATGCTGCCAGTATTGTTCCCTCTTCGTAAACCTTTTTTTCTCGGGGATAAAGAGATTCAAGGAGATTCTGGCATCGCTGTCTGATACAGGCAATCCACATTTATCCAGACTGTCAGCGGCTGTGTATTGTCGAAGCTATGCATCTTTCAACAGCAGCCTTCCCTCCCTCGAATCATCAACATTTTTCTGTATCCATTCGTTTGTTGGTTCCTATGGGAGGGATGAAAGTTAAAGAGAAATTTCAGAATAATGTTCCTCAACATTGAAACCGGAATAATGAAACGATATCGAAAGATCATCTTTTTTACCCTCGCTCAAGAATTTGTACAACGTACATTTAATCGATATCCGTGTTAAATTGAGTAGCTTTTAAGAAAGCGAGCGACGAGCGCGTGTTTTGTTTTGTGTGTTTCTCCGAAGTCGAGGAACTGGGCGAGAGCGTTTGTTTACATTTTTTCGTACTGCAGGTGTCTCCGAGGAGACTTGTGTGCGTTTGTGTATGTGTGAGCGCGTAGCGGGCGAGGAGTCCGAGACGCGTTAGTTGGTTGTTAACCATAGGCCCGCGAAGTAACACGCGAGACAAATAAAGTGAAATATCCTTTTTCCTCTATACTTTTCATTTCGTAGTCCCTCATAACTCCAGTATTAGTGGTTCTATTTGAACAATCCGCGATGGAGAAAATATTTTTGTAAAGGTAGATATACAGTGAGTAACTTTAATATTCGGACACTATAAAATTTTACTTTGTCGCATTTTAATTTTTTTCACGATGAAGGAAACAATATTAATTATAAATTACATTCCTACATAATGTCTAGTTAATAAAAGTATAAATTTTATTTATATAAAATTTGTCACGTTAAAACTAGACATTGTTTCGTTTAAAATAGAATACTTAGTAAACGTTAGTAATTATATAAATAAAAATTATGCTTTTATTAACTAGACCCTATACGGTAATGTAATTTAGAATTAATTTTTTTTCTTCATCATGAACAAAATTATAATGCGGCAAAGTGAAAATTGTATAGTGTCCGAATATTAAAGTGATTCACTGTACGTAGAAACAAGTTATCAAGATAAAATAGAAATTAGTCACACTTTAATGGAACGCTGTCTAAATAGAAAGAGATTAAATGTCTTCCAGCGTCTGGAAATACAAAATGGTCGCATTTCTTTCGTAAGAACTGTATGCGGGTTAATCAGAAGAATTTCTAGACCACGTGGAGCAGCATTCGGTGGTATTAGCGAAGCGGGACGTTTTAAAATATGTCAGCAAAATGAGTCCGGTTAGTTAAAGATTATTTCGTTATCCCTCCCCTCTGCCACCTATTATCCTGTCTCAAAAATGGCAGCTCCGCTTGGCGAGTCCCTGAGGGACCAAGATAAATACTTTATGTACGTGTCCTCGAGGAGCAAAACAGATAGGGCGATTCCGAGGAAATGAACCTTGTTCGGGGATAACGATAATACAATCAGCGATAAGGAGCTTCGCGTTGGAAAGTTCGCCGAAATTTCGAAAAACAATATTTGCGTTGTTTTAGGGATCAACATTAAGCCACTTAAACTTTGTTCGTTATTGAACGACGAGATTCTATTGAAATAAATTATAATCCGTAGGTTTAAATTTCAACGACCACGTAAATCTCTTTTGACAAAGTAACGTAGTTGCGTAACTCTGGTTTGAAACTATAGTCGATGGTTAAATCATATTTTGTTCTACTTATGCGAGCGAGCACTTTTCAATGCCGCTCACGGCGTTTATATTAAATTTCAACTAGAAATTATGAAACTATGACGACATATTAAATAGAATGAAGTTCCGCGCTGTCTTGTTCCTTTTTAGAACAGAACATTCTTTACTTTATTAAAAGCAGTCTCGCTTTATCGAGTTACGATGGGGATAATGTCCTGAATTTTTAGAGAGAATATTTCTGAGCCGATAATAGAGCAATATTTTTCTTCGGTATAAAGTGCTGTCGCGTGCTCGAGAAAGAATCGTTTAGACTGACATAAAGACCGTGTTATTAGTAGAATTGATATTTTAACTGCCACGCTTTAGCATCGTGATGGAGAACTAAATGCTTCAATCTGAAAACTGATGGCAAGAGGCGAGATGAGATTATAATATGATTACGAGGCAGATTAAAGTTGGAATTTAATCAAGACAAATGGTAAATGCCGCGGTATTATTGTGGGATCAGAGGATCCCTCGGATCAAATGCGTATGAAGATTAGGGAAAGTCGAAGGATTCAGTGAGCGTGCACAAGACTTGGTCAACCACAAATCTGAAAATTGTGGGTTCGATTCCTACTGTGGCCCTCTTTTTCCTAAGCTTCTGCACTATTAGTAGATCTTTATACAAAAACAGTATTGTCATCGTCGTTTATGAGCAACAGGAGTCAGCTAAAAATATATATCATTTAATTTTGTCACAACAAAATTATAGCGCTCCTCAATTTTTCTAATGTCATTATCTATTTTATGCATTTGCTTTTTGCAAACGTACATAAAATCCACTGTTCCATCCATCGCAAACAAGTCAAGATATCATTTAATTTTGTCACAACAAAATTATAGCGCTCCTCAATTTTTCTAATGTCATTATCTATTTTATGCATTTGCTTTTTGCAAGCGTACATAAAATCCACTGTTTCATCCATCGCAAACAAGTCAAGATATCATTTAATTTTGTCACAACAAAATTATAGCGCTCCTCAATTTTTCTAATGTCATTATCTATTTTATG
>CM052090.1:6407558-6441556 GCA_028453745.1 Agapostemon virescens | reverse complement strand
TATTTACTTTTCGCAAAAGTACATGAAATCCACATCGAAAACAAATCAATTACCCTGATTCAGATATTTTCTTGTCTTTATATCAATTATTTGATACGACATGAACACCTACAACAACTTCTATATTTTCGAACTGATAGCAAAAACGAACAAACGTAATCGATCAGTTGTAACCAACCTTTTCCCGGAACGTAAATTCCACGATATCCCTAACGACTCACGCAACAGAGTAATTGGTCAGAAACGCGGTGAAACCATTCAATTGTTTGCTTCGCTGGCAAGGATAAAAAAACCGAACGACAGATATTCGCCGACGAACGTTCGCTAACAAAGGTCAAATGTCAAAGAAATACTCGAGCCAGTGGATGAGGTTGAATTCACGTGGTATCGTTTTGAGTAACAGCCGACCGAACCTAAGCTTGAGAGATAGGTTAAGTGACAACACTACAATGATCAACGTTTCATTGTGTAGTATAATCGACACCAAGGCGTGCTCACCGCAATGTGTCACGGTAAGAACTGTATAAATACTTGGATGTTTTGATGGGATAGATGCACGTGCCGAATGAACGTCCTTTCAGGTTAACCCTTGCTCGTCTAACACTGTGTCATCATCGATTACTGTTTCGCAAATGCTCTGTGAAATGAAACGTGTCTGTTAAGAACGTCGCAGAAAACGTTATCTGGTAATATTGTTTAGAAATATTAACGCTTATAAATGTATCTTTTCTGTCATACACATTCATAGACGTTTGGCTATTACGTCGAAGTTTCAATACTATTTCAAACATTTTTCATTTGTTGAAATTATTTCGAGAAAGTTAATCGTATGAATAATTTTCTTAATTAAAAAAATATGTATGTACCAGTCTGTTTTTCGTAAAATCATCTGATCGAATCACTATAACATTAGGCGAGATACAATCGCTGTGAACAGTATTCGTACAGTGACTAATTTCAAATAAAACTTCAAATAAGACTCGAAACTATTATAAAATCCAAAGGCAATCCTACAAATTATTAAAATATAAAAAATATATTGTATTTTAATAGTTTATTTTTCATTATTCATAACTGTACGAATACTTTCTGTGCGTTTATTTCTTACGTTTATGCTGGATATATATTTTTGTTAATCTTGAAGAAAATAAAATTTAGTTTTCACGAAATATTTTCTACAAATACCTAAGGATATTTATTAATCATTTTATTCGCTTAAAATTTAGAACTGAAGTTTACGCACACAGTTTTATTTGAAATTGGTCGCTGTACGAATACTTTCCACACCGACTGTAGTTTTGTATAAAATAGAATTTCGACTATGTTTTCTGAAAATTTATTCAACTTTACCAAAGAAGCAATTCAATCTCAGACCTGTTTCTTTCTACTTTCGCGCCACCTATCGGTCAAAAAATGTATATTAAAAAATTCAGATATCGTAGCAATTTGAAACAATTCATAGACATATTTAAAGAAAGTCCTAACGATTCTACATAGTTCTACAAATAAATGTTGCCCGGTTAATTAGAAGAAAAATGGCGGAGTGTGTTATCATTCAATTCGAAGACATTTGAAAAAATGAGAGAAACTCTTCAATGTCAAGGGTAGTATAGTTACGTGGGGTTCGAAATCCTACCTGTTCTCCTTCTCCCAATACCGAAGCTGTCTCTCCGACCTCCCCGACCCTTTCACTCACCCCACACTGATGATACTTTCGCCCTTTTCAATGCGACCCCACGCGGTCGCCCGGTTAAGAGCCATGGCGACCGAAGCGGGGAACCAGCGCGTTCAGTTGTCAGCGCGCCGCGATGCGAGCAACCACTATCGTTCCCAGTGATCGTTAACGAACGTTATAATCGTCTATCAAATCGATCAACAATCTCACCTCTCGATAATTCAAATCGATCATTCCGCGATCTCTGCTTCGCGCGGATGAGCTCGAACGATTTTCTTCAACGATCCACCGATCGGGAGTTTTATATCGAAACACGCGATTTATGTTATTTTCCGGTTAGAAATGGTGGATTGTCAGTGATTCCGTAAATCTAATAATTGTTCGAGGTGTTTTTTTTTTATTTTTATTTAATTCGATTTGAAGACTGGAAGTTGGTTCGAGGCTGACAGCTGTCCAAGATATTCGATTTCCTGGCGCTTCTGCTCCGTTGGATCGATGGCTGAGCCTTGATCGCATCGTACATTGCGTAAGTGAAATGTTCTTTGATAGTTTAGTTTTAGTATTAATCAGTTGTTGATTAGAACTTTGTTAACGAGAATGTGTCTTTAAGTCGTGCTTTGTAGTTGTTTCCGGGTGAATTAAAGTTTTGTTCATGCATGCCGACACGGTTTGGCTTTTAGTATTAAAATTTAATTATTATTTTAAGAATATGTTTATTTTAATTACAAAATTTAAACTTTAGAAACCCTTTGAAATAACCCTTAACCTATTAGCTATGAAATTAGAAATAAAAGACAATGTTTCGAGATCATATTCAATTTGTCGAACATGGAATGCATGATTGAAATTGTATTTAATTTGGGCAATGAATTATTTAATTAATTATTACTTGTTTGTTTATTTGCCTATTCTATTGTTGACTGCATGCGTTGGCATGAAAGAATTACATATGTTTGCTGTATGCTTGTCTCAATAATTAATAATTATCGGAAACATCCAATCTGATTACAAACTTCGTCAACGTAATTAATGGTAGTAATATTAATTGTACATCTGCGACGCGTTTAAATCATATCAACGAGCTTTACGAAGTCAAAGACTGTTCAACATGCAAATTAATTCAATTGAAATTTCAAAGTATCGAAAATATAAGCAATTCCTTCGCGTGGACTCTCTTAATTAATCGAGCTATACTTCTTCGGGAGTCTCGTTCATCAAAAGTTAATGAATTCAAAAGTAAGTTTCACTCAATTTGTAAACATAAAATTGTATAATTTCTTAATCGCATTCTAAAGTTAACGTGAAATTTTGTAACTTTTATAATGAATCGTAATACGATTTTGAAACATGCTGTTAAAGGATTGAGAAGTTAGGTTCACCGGATAGGATGTTTTACCATTTTTCTAGCAGCTGTCTCTCGCAGTTCAGTTCCTAGAAAAAATTTCAATTCCAAATTGAAAACTAAAGTTTTGTGACGGAAGTGAAAAGTTAATCCATTGGAAAAATTTTTATGAACTTCAGTTCGACGGAGTTGGAAAACATATTTCAGGTACATGTTTCGCAACCCCTTCCTCTCACGTTACTGTATTAACTTTGTTCAAGTGTCAGCTGAAAGTGATAAATAATACTTCCGATTTAATGAACTCTGTATACATAATTTTTCAAAACTCCTCGTACTATTAGCTTCACGTGAAATCTCATTAAGAAAATGAAAAAGTATTCCTACTTTTTTTGTCACTGATGAAATTTTACGCAATTTTATATAATTTCGCTAATTAAAATGCCGTTATATTACCTTCGCAGATCTCCAAATATTAATGAAAATTAAGAGACCATTCGCATTTAAAAATAAAAATTAAAGACAATTTTCACATAATTAAATTTGTCTTTACTTGATAAAGCGTGAAAAATTTTAATGAGATATAAACTACTGAATTTCTACGAAAAGAACTCAACAAAGCAATTTCAATGCTTATTAATGAATTATTCATATATTTGATGTGGAATGCAATTTTTTTAATGACAAAGAAAAATAATAATATATATTTGTCACACATATGTTAAATACAACGCTAGCAGATGTTATATGAAAAAGTTTGCAATCATTCCCGAGCACAAAAGAGTTTAGCTAATACATACAATTTTATTTTATTTGCTTTTACTTTTATTAATAATACTGATAACATTTTTCTCATACACGTCAAATACATTTTTATGTGAGGATTTTATTTGAGGAAGGGCGCAATCATCCCCAAGCATAAAAAAGTTATTAATTTTTATTGCGCAACTTTGGAAATATCAAAATAATTCTGATACAGTTTTCCATGTTCACTAAAATTTTCCTATAATACTATGATTATTATTTTCATATATCCAACGAATATTGCTTTATTTTGTACTTAGTAAAACGTCAATACCATCGTTTATTTTATTAACATTTTATAAAAATATCGTTTCACTTTTTTATCGTTCGAATACTCAAATAATATTTCCAATAATCATATTCGCAACTGTGATCGAATACTTCCTGTCAAAGATGATTGGCCGCGGTACTATAATTTTATTCTTCGGTCAAGGGGTGGTGCAGTCTCTCTATTTTATTGTTCATGTTCTCGGAATCGTATAAAAATTTCGAATGAACCATCCTTTTTGCGTTAGGCGTCGTTGTAAACGCAGCTACTTGCAGCGAAGTAATTATAATCGAAAACAGTAATGTATTTTCGTTGTTCCTCGAAAATCCTTTCATTACCGAACGTCCTCTCTCGATCATCCCGTTGTCACGCTGTGTACAGACATTTATAGTGCCGATGGCAGTAGCTATTGGTAGGTTATCCATCCCAGAGGGACAATATTCTGATAACAAACCGCGTAGCCGGACAATTTTCACAGCAAATCAATATCGCTTATCGAACGCACTATGTAAACTGTCCTAATCGAAATCCACGATTTTCATATGAAGCAAAATGGTAACGTGTGCCGCACAACGAAACCATAAATTCGATCGTTCGGTTTATTCGCTGGGTCGTTTCTTTCTCTAACAAGCTTCTTTTATAGCTCGAAAATTCCTAAGACGTACAGCTCCTTTTGCACAAGCATTTTTATGATCGTTATTTATGGCGAAACTCATTAGCTCTTAAAAATAGAAGCACCGGTTGCAGAAAGTGGTATTTTAACGGCTGATGAGCGTCAAAGTGTGAGATTTTGCGTCATGTTGTCATGATACTCGAGGGAATAAAAAGATTCATGGTTTCTTGGACGAACCTCTTGGATGTACATTGTTTAACGAAATTAAGGGATCTCTATAGTGTAACTTCGCGAAGCAAAATTGTACGACATCCTAACTAGGCTTATTTCAACCCTTAGCACTCCAAACAATTTTAATTCCAAAGTCGAAACATTTTGTTTATCTAAAACTGTTCCATTGCACATGATTCATTTCCTTACGTGGACATAAAGTTTAATACTATTACTTGTACGTGCAACATTTCAATTTTTAGCGACTTCTTAAATGTAAACAGAGCGATGTAAACATTTTTTGAATTAATAGTAAAGGAATTTTTAGTGTCGCCTCAGAGGCGCCATTTGAGCTCTAATGGTTAAACTGTGAAGTTTCTACTAATACTATTTCTACTAGTAACTCTTCTGTTTAGTATCAAATAATTTGAGAATATGAAGACACGTTTCTTTTTAGGGATTTTAAAAATTAATTGTCATATTTGTTCCCATGCAATCAAATACAAGAAAGTCTCTTGTTTACGATAGCATCTAAAAAATCGATCTGCGATTTTTTAAACGTTGTTTGTTGTACTTTAAAGGGTACATTATGTTCGGCAGTGTAAATAAATAAACCGCGGTACCACATGGAGCCAATTTTTTAAAATAAAAACGATCAATAAATTGTTTGGATGCATAAAATATTTTAAACACTCGATCGTCGAGCTCTCCGGGTTTGTTATAATTCAATATTGGAATGGAATCTTGTGCAATAGTATTATCAAAGTCACAAAAAAAATCGATCTATCAATACGGTCAATGGAAGCTCCATGCAAGATTTTACTGCAATATTTCTTCTCATACTCTAAAAGAAGAAACAATAATGTTAGACACTTTTTAATGGAAAAATTTTGTAATGGAGAAATGTGAACGAAATCGCAGACTCGCAACCATGACGTATGTGGCTTCCGCTAGAATGAAATTTTATTTTCGAGAGAAAAATGTGATCAAACGTTAATTAACTTTGCGCACCTGTGATCCGTAGCCCCTGATGCGACGGACTTCGCGATGCGTTCGAAATTAAACGTCAATCCGTCACCTAAGTCAAGCAGACATATTACTCCATTTCTTTTAACGGGTGCTTGTCGGAACATTTCGAAATTATTTTCCACGGAGAGATTTCAAGCTGCCAATGTTGCAGAACACGTTTAAATCAATTCTTTTCGTTGTATTTTTATCTCACTGCATACCTTCAAATATATTTATCCAATGCAACACGAAAATTAGTTCCATATTGCGTTAGCATGTTTTTCAAATTCTTCGGGTTCATTGAAAGGCCAAGATTGTAATTAAAACTATTATTACTATTTTTAATTTCTGGAAAAAGGTGAAAACTGGAGAATATCGTATTTCAAGCTACCGCCAACGAGATCCTATAAAAATTCTACACGACCACATCCGTCGCACGTGTTTCGATAAATAAAATTCTTACGTCTTTCAATAAATAAGACCTCCATCAATTTTCGAAAAGGTCCGCTTTAGAGTCACTTAGCAATAAGAATAAAATTGTAAGAACCCCTTATTTTTAGCTTCCTTAATTTCGTGGTGTGCGGAAAAGTGTCTTCGAAGCGAATATTAAATTCCATGAATATGGAAACAACATAACCGGGCATGTGGAAAATTAATACACCGCGAGATGCAACACAGAAAGTAAGGGGTATACTTTCTAACTTTAGCATCGTTTCGTTACGGCAGCGTTATCGTTGCTGGAAGGAGTCTTTTGCTTTCGTATTGGCGAATCCTCGCGAAGAAAGGATGATTTTCGCTGTCGTTCTGCTGAGCGGGCAATAATAATAAAATGAATCGGGGTTGGTTAAAAGGACGGGGGAGAGAGAAAAAACCCTAACAAAGAAATAAATATAAAAACCAAGTGGCAATAAATCACCGGAAACGCGACTCCGGCCGGTGCTGATGATAGCAAAAGGCTTCGAACGCCGCCGTCGTTGTACTTTCTCGAGCCGAGCAATCTACCGAATCCCCGTTCGCTGTTCTTTTGTTGCGAAAAAGCATCTGTTCCCAAGTCTTTCCACATTTCTTCCTACCTGCGAAGGGAGAATAAAGAAATATCGGTGCTTCCTTCTTCGAGACATCCTGGCTTTGAGGTAAGAGACGATTGAAGTCTTAAAAGAACAGTTTATTTCGCAATTTCCATGGACAATAAAACTCCTGGACAAAAAGTTGCTCGGTTGGTTGGTACTTCGAAATCGTTTATCCAATTATACGGTTTATCCCGTAAAGTTCAAAGAAACTTCAAAACAGAGATTGCTCAGTCGATTCTAATCAACAGTTTGCTTTATCAATTCGCGATTTGACGCTTCGTTTTCCAGTTATCAACCGAAAACGTCAACCAATCGGAGCGCGACTGACGAGGTGGTTCGGAGTCTCGAAAAAATGGCGGCTAGTCTAGAACAGCGTAGCGTCTCCGTAGCAAATACTACCGTTGTGATTTTTGTTAGTAACTGGAACACGAAGCGTCAGATCACGAACTGACAAAGACAAATGTTGCTTAGATTCGTCTCAGAAATCTCCTATTTCAAATTCCTTTGAACTTTGCGTGACACTCTGTATCGAAGAGTCTTTGATTTATTTCACTGTGCGCTACTGAGAAAGTCTACAAGTATTTCTTAGTTAATATTATAATAGAATTGCTTCCTCGTGTTTCATCCATTAACCTCTTAGGCTGAATTCCGCGCAGGGCGATTTCTCTGTACAGCAGAGCACATTGGAATAAAGTTCTTGATAACTAAATTATAAAGAAAAAATAATTTTTCTTAAAAATATGATGCGTATATTTCAGCCTTAATAATTTTGAAATGAAGTTTTCGATAATTCAGCTTTAATAATTTGTGAATAATTTTAAAACGAAGTTTCCGATAATTAAATTATAATATTTCTTAACACTTTACCGACCGGAAGCCTATTAATAGGACTTTCAATAATTGTGCTGTAACAAAAGTAAAGCTAAAAATTGCTTTCACATTGCAATCTTTAATGAAATTATTAAGTAACGTTACTGAGGATGCTCAGTTGATTCGCAATAAAAATTGCTGTAAAATTGGATATGTGCAATATATGATGCATATACTTTAACTTTAATCATTTCTGGATGAAGTTTTTCATAACTAAATTATGAGTTTTCTTAAAGATACGGTAGTTATACTTCAACATTAATAATTTAATTTAATAATTAATAATACAATTAATTCATTGATCAAGTTACTATAATGGCGCATCGTAATATAAGATGACATCCGTGAAAGCCACTATAGTGGCGCATCGTGCCTAAGAGATTAAACCTTTCATTTTATTGAGTAGATGAAAAAGAAGTGCGGATTTTTAACCATGTTACGATCGTTTTTTAAATACTATTTGTTAGAATTTAAATGAAAGAAAAATCGTTGCTGCGTGTAAAATATGTAATGCGTCGAATAGAAAATTAGATATGTTCAAATATCCGAAAGTTTATAAGTTATTAATTAAACTTTTGCAGTTTCTGTGGTCCCCGATTACTTTATTAACATTGTAGGTATCAGATATCGGATCTCGGACGAAGCAATTGCGTCAGTATCGGGACGGCACAGTCGCTGGAAGAGAATGAGACGTAGGAAACTGGATATCGCTTCAATCGTTGATCGAAGTAATTCGTTTTCGCGAAATCGACCAGGATTCATAGAAGTTTATTTTCGAGAGAAACCTTGCGAATTAGATCGTCTCGTAACGAGTTCGACGCGAAAGAATTTCGAAAAGGATTTTCAAGTTTCTGCGGTAATTAGAGCTTTTATGGGTTCGAATTTGAAGCTGTTTGATAAACAAACTTAATCCCGGAGGAACTTTTGCCTCATTCACTTAGCAGACGGTACTTGAAAAACTTTAGAGGATTTATTTTGTTAAACAGAAGTCTTGGAACTGTAAATTGGAGGACTCTTCGGAAACACCAATACCGAGTCGCTTCCTCTATTTAAGAGTGTTAAATTGAGTAGCTTTTAAGAAAGCGAGCGACGAGCGCGTGTTTTGTTTTGTGTGTTTCTCCGAAGTCGAGGAACTGGGCGAGAGCGTTTGTTTACATTTTTTCGTACTGCAGGTGTCTCCGAGGAGACTTGTGTGCGTTTGTGTATGTGTGAGCGCGTAGCGGGCGAGGAGTCCGAGACGCGTTAGTTGGTTGTTAACCATAGGCCCGCGAAGTAACACGCGAGACAAATAAAGTGAAATATCCTTTTTCCTCTATACTTTTCATTTCGTAGTCCCTCATAACTCCAGTATTAGTGGTTCTATTTGAACAAAGAGTGTCTTCGTAACTTCCGTTTGCTAGGTTTTAATTAGTAATTTCTGTTAGATTCGTCTGATTTTCATACAACGGACTCAAACGAACATTTAATATGACTCTTAAGAGTTTCCATCGTGTCTTCGACGATTGGCAATCTTTGTAATTACGAAAGCGAAATGTCGTGGTCATATTTTAGCAATAATTTTACGGCTCTAACGTGGCGCGATGAAAACACTGAAAGAAAATCAAAGTACTTTCCTGTGTTTATTAAACGAACTCGCATAAAACTTTTTATCTTTTTCGCACGTCGTATAAAACCGTGACTTTATCTGACAGAGTTATTTCCATCGCCGTTAAATATATTTCACCGTTCACTGAAACAAAAGTTTTTAGCATTTTTCACCGCACGTAACGATCAGCGAATCGGTAAACAAGGGGAACCTGTTGTTTTTTTTAAATATTTCAAACATTCAGGAACATTCGTCAATGCTCGAAATAATCGAACTGCAAATAAGCAGACTGCGGAAATTGTGCAAATATACTTTTCTCTTAGAAAGGATTAAAGGAATCTTTTCTTCGCCATCGCTTTGGTTAAGTTCAAAACGAAATGCGAGTGCATTGAATTCTAATAAATATTACTACGTGTAAAACAAAGAGAATTTTTTTTAAGAAAATGTTAACGGTCCGCAAAAGATTATTTTATTCCTTGATATAATTACTGACACAATATTCTACCGTTGGCAGGTACGTGGGTTGATGCAAATTAACTCTCTCATAAATCAAATTGCAATTAAACGAAACCTCACACATTTTCAACGAAATGAAAATGCAGCCGGGTTTAAGTTTATTAAATTTTTCATTGTAAAAAACGGTGTATACTTTCTTTAGAAAATGTTGATAACACTAGGAAATTATATTATTCTTTTATATAACCTCTGATGGAATTTTCTACCATTAACAGCTACACAGAGTCCATGCAAATTTACTCTTCCATAAATCATATCGCAATTAAATGAAACCTTATCAGCGTTTTCAGTGAAATGAAGATGGGACTGCCGTTAAATTGAAATAAATTTTACGTTGTTAAATGGAGAAAAATTCTTTGGCAAACGTTGAAGATTATAAAAGAATTATGTGATTTCTTCAACATAATCACTGATGTAATTCTTCGCCGTTAGCAGGGTACATTAGTGCA
This sequence comes from Agapostemon virescens, assembly GCA_028453745.1. Taxonomy (NCBI): domain Eukaryota; kingdom Metazoa; phylum Arthropoda; class Insecta; order Hymenoptera; family Halictidae; genus Agapostemon; species Agapostemon virescens. Next base: position 6,431,149 of record CM052090.1, on the reverse strand, counting down.
TGTAAATTTACTCTCTCCTAAATTACAGTTAATTGCAGTTAAACGAAGCCTCGTGAACGTACACAGTGATATAAAAACATCGTTATTAAGTTTTATTTAAATTTCACGGTTTTTTTCCCAAGATCCGCGTGATGAAAGCAAACGTTCCGACGATTTAACCCTTTGCACAGAGTCTCGCAGCTAAAAATTACAACGTTTCCGCGAAAACTTAATTGGATCAGGAACGAAACGAGAGAACTATTATTTTCATAGCCGGGAGCACAATTTCCTCGGCACCGCTTTGTCTTACAGGATTTGGCATTTGGAGCGATCACTTCTCACGACAAGTCGTGACAAGGAAAACGAAACGGACGAATCCAAGTGTCTCAAAGAAAAAGCTGTTCCGCGAAACGAAATCGCGTCGTTTGGAGCGCAGCGTGACATCATTACGACAGAAATGAAGAAGCTGCAATTTGTAGCACGTGTGCTGAGTTGCACAAATTCTAAAAACGTTGCAGCGTTTGACGGAAGCCGCGTTGCATCGCATGTTTAATATTTAGAAGTGAAACTCGAGGGGAAAAAATTTGTGGCAGTTCTTCTCGAGTAAAAATGATATTTCAGTTTATTCGTTGAATAAAAGAACAAACCTTTGGCGTCGTAAAAAATTTACAATTAAACGAGTCATAGTTTATATTCATTGATGCGATAAATCAATGTTACACATTTTTCCTATTTTTTTACAACTTCTTATTGAAGTACGTTTTTCAATGCAGCATTTGATGCGCTACAATAATATTTCTTTCGCTTTCTTTTTTTAAATTATAGTTGTGTTTGTACAATGGTTTTAAAAAATATTTAAATGCAATTAAGAATAAGGAACAAGTTTCAGTTTTCCAATTAATTGTAGACTCAGTCACGAAAGACATTTTTTAATAAGTTTTCTTTTAATTCTCAACAGTTTCACAGTTATTCTTCAATTATAACAAGTATAAACACCTTTCTACGAAATTAATGATATTTTTTTAAAGTAGAAGTTCCAAACTTTAAAATTAATGTAACTTCATTATTCTAATATGCTGTTTTTCTTTTATAAGTTTTTATAATTCCACCAATGAGGAAATAGAAAACCGATGATTTAACCGTGGCAGATTTAGCATTAAATATTATAAAAAATGCATACCTGAATATGTTCTAAAGTTGAATAAATGAAGACTATCATTTCTAATATTCTCCAAGAGGTACTCGCAGGAGGATCTTACGTTCAAGGTGAAATATCTCTCTGCCTTCAACAGTGCATTAAATGAATAATTATACGATTTATCACACTGAATATAAATAAGTCATCGCTATTATTCTCGAGGGATACAATTAGTGTCGCGTCTAGTGTGGATCGTTTCCGCTTAAAATGTTTCGCGAGATGCGTCGACTAGCACGTGAACATGATTTTCCAGAAAAGCTGACGCTCATTGTCAGATTATTTCACGTCGGATATGTGGAGCGGGGAAAGGAGTTCATACATTATCCGGATTCTGTCAATTTCACGGAATTCTGTACTGGCGGAATATCGAATGTGTATCAATTCGATATGGAGTTTGTGAAATCATTAGCGCCCTGCTGCGATTGCTAATCCGAGGGGATTATGTTTGTTCTTTTCATATCGCAAACACAGTGCCCGCCAGGATCAATTCGGTGCGGTATGAATTATAGTTAATTCCTTGTTGGTTAATAAGTAAAATACTCAACAAAATTTTCATGTTCTCCTTTTTGCGTTGTTGACTTAACGCTCGTCGTTATTACCTGGAAATCTCGCACAAAGATGGACGGTTCGTTTTTAATTATCGTTTCTGCGTTGTGTATTCCGGAAGAGTTTTTTTTTTTAATTCATGCAACGAGTTTAAGAAAACTGATACACCGTCTTCAGCGAATTAGAATTCTAAAGAGGAGGAATAACTTTCTATACGACTCGTAATGTACGGTTGGCTGATGTGTCTGACCACTGCCAACTACTTCTACTTAACGCGATAAATGCTACATCGCTCCCTCGAGGTGCGGGCAGACATTAAACTTTCTGTTGCAATGACGTTGGTCCCTGGACACGGACTCTATTAAAGTCAAAAAGTGATGGGAAAAATTATTATTACACTCTCTTAAATAATTTTATTGAAACATTTTAGGCAAGAACGACTTAAACGAATAATTAAACAATATTGGAACATATCGAAAGTAACTGTCGTCCCAAAAATTAATTTTTCTTAAATAAATCGCTTTCATTGGTCAAAATATTTTCTTGAAATTGCAAAGATACGTTTACGTTAAATTATTTAATATACTTATTTCTTTGAATGTGTAGCGTGTTCTAAATTCCTAAAGGATTTGTATGAATGCATTCTCGTCATTTTTGTAAAGCAACATAAAATACTCCGTAAATTTATTATCATATTTACATTATATTTAATAATACAAAAATAGACAACGTAAATTACATTTCCATAAAATTCATTTAATAATTTCATAACTACAAATATCGTTCATTTAGATATACAAGGTATTAAAACAATTCTACACTAGGTAACCACACAAAAGATGGATTCTTTTTTTTCGTTCAATTATTCCCGTAGAAATAGAACCGAAATACAATGGCGAAGACTGCAACCGCAGCACAGAGGCTATTTTGTAACCGAATGCTCAACTCCATTAACCAATTATCCCACTGTCACCGGTGACAGTGTTCTGAGTTTCGTCGACAGCCATGCATGAGCAATGAACTCTTTAACCGACGCACGCGTCACACGCAGACCTGTCGAGAACTTTTCCGGAAACATTGTAAAAGTAAGAAGCACTGCCATCCCATTTTTCTGATTTTTGCGATTTCTTTTTCAAAATTACTGTAGGCTCCGGAACATTAGTTTTTAGGGCTCCGTACGTTAACTTTGTAGCATCCATCAATTACTTTATTGCGAGCACCATAGTTTATCCGAAATCAATTATTTCGGGCTAGGACTTTAGCTTTCAAGTAGTAAAACAGTAAGAACATCGAAACACCTGGCCGGGAAAATTCACCATTTTCGCATCGTCAAAAAGGGCACTAAACTCAACAAGTTAATTCTGATTGGTCAATCGCGGGTCCTTTCGCATCCTCAAATTTGTATATAAGTGCGAAACCGAATATGCACGCCGACGATTCGCTTAGTATAATTATACACACGCTTGGCGGCATACTGATTTCAATGCGTACTTTAATGTACACTCCACGATTTTCAATTACTTTGGCATACGAAGATCCCGATATACTAAATCGTCTTTATCAAGAATATCGCAACATAACAATTGCTTTTGTTCTTGCGTTTCCACCGGACCGGTAACTGTAACGACAATTCACATTAAATCTGGTTAGCGAAAACAACGCGGGCGTACGAACTATGTCAGCATTTCGCGGGCTCTCTTCAACTCCCTGATTGTTCGTTTTGCAAAGGTGACAATTAAACTATCCCGAAATCTGGTTCAAACATTGATTGGTTCGCGCTGGATTTAATTGAGGCACCCGATTCGAATGGGCTGCTGTGTTTTGTAACTTTTTGATTGATGGCGCTGCGCTTGTCGAGCAACGATCGATGGACTTTCAATAATAGCTGTGGATTTTTGCATTTTCTATTTTTAATGGCAACTGCATTAATGACAAAGTTGTCTTAAAATATTATTGATAAAGAGCGGTCTCGTTTTATCGTTGCTGGAAGGAACTGTCGATTTATTCATTTTTACAAAATGACGTGTGAAAATTGGATCTTGCACGGAGCTTAATTGTTTGATAATAGTAAGCACTTCAAATATGGATTAATCAGATTATACATGTTATTTTTGTGTAACAATTTGACGGGACTTAGGGTATTCGATCGGTGGTCGGAGAAATTTCCAGCGGTTTTAATAAGAACCACTTGGCCGGGCTCGATATTGGATAAATCGGGACAGGCCCGCCCGACCAGGAAATATCGAATCACAGGGAAGTTAATTGAAAGTCGCTTAAATCCCAGTGTTCGTGTAATAGTACAATATACTTAACTCGTCCATAATTAGATCAGTGATTTATCCGATTGAAAAACCTTCGCAAAGGAGAAACGAAAAACATTTCGTTTCTCCTATCTCCTATAAAAATCGTTCACGTTTATCGACAGTTTTTGGCAAAAACACGCTGCTTTGAGATTTCCCGCACAAATACTATTTTCAGCGTGTCTGTCGAAACAAATTCCTGTCCGTGTCACTCGCACATTCGCCGCTGTTAATATTGTAGCATTTGGAAAAATATGAAGCCGTTATGGTAGAACGAAAAGTCAATTATCTATTTTAAATTGGTCGCGAAATTTCACGCGGAATGCATGAATTCGTTCGTTTATTTTTCCAATAAACAGCGATCATGCAATATACTCCGCTCGACAATGTAAATTATTGATCCCCCCGACTCCCTGTGTTTTGCAAAACTCGCGCTACGAAGTCGGTTTTACGATCGATCGATCCCTTCCATCAAAATCCATTGTGCTCGAACGAATTTTATGCGCGCATCCGTTTCTCGCTGGAATCTATTCGCAAACTGGACTCCGCAGCATGAAAATCAGCTTACGCGCGGTACTCTGACTTGCATTTTGCATGCATCGTGGGCGTAAGTACATTTCGGTTAACAGACTTCAGCCTCCATTCATATTAGCGAGCAGAATAGCGACTGGTGACTAGCAATTTATCAAACACTGAACAAATGTGTGCTGAACGTTATGACACCGGCTGACGAGTTTCCTTAGAATTCTCGCGCATATAACATTTTAGATAGACCGTACGCCTATGTTCTCGCTTTTGAAAGACATAATCAGTTAGTTATTAACATCATATTCGTGAAAATTCATTCGGTAATCTTCTTTTATCGTTTGCCTAACAATTTAATTCCATCGTTTCTGGTTGAAACGTTCTATTTGGAAAATAGCATTGATGGTAAATACTTTGAAAATAAAATAATATCCACTCATCTAAAATCAATGCGAGTTAGTAAAGTTGCTGGTATATGTGTCAGCTTTTACTGTGAACAGAATGGAAATTGTATGCTTTTTTTGATAATCACGAGTAGGGCAAAGTTGGGATAATTATTTGAAAGATGCACAAATATTGCTGTATCAATGATTGCAATGTCCTGCGATTAAAATCGGTAATTTTTATTTTGCATAAACATCCACAGTCCAAATAATCGCTTATGAAATGCATGATAATCTGCGCCGTCGTTTTTCAAATCATAGGATGAAACAAGTCTTGTAATGCAGGCTACTTAAATCTTTTTATAATTTTCTACAGTAAACGCTGCATTGGTATGTATTCTTTGAAGTATCGTTTAAGCTTTTACCATAAACAACTACAATTTTTCACAAACACATTCTATCCAAGACCACACTACCAATCTCAAGTTTGCCGACGTTTCTCTCAAAATTCACGAATTCCATCGTAATAAATGGTATTGAAGGGATTTTAATGGTGCCATTTGAACCAGCACAATAATTCGAAAACACCCACGCTAGAAATTCCGTTTGACCTAGCCGCATCGTTGCTTAAGTAACGGCATTTCGCCTAACGTGCGAGTTTAACTTCCGTTCGTGTTTGCAATTTGGATCAGTTCGCGAATATCGCGAGGAGTTTATAACGCGAGGGTAACTAAAACTTGAATGAGGCTACGATACAAACAGACAAAGAGGCAGTTTGATATAGATACGGACACGGACAATGTCCGCAGATATTGCACGCAACAAAGCAGACTTTGTCAGCAGATATTGCACATTGAAATCTTCACAAACATTGTATGCAGCCATTGTCTGGAGTCAGTCTGGGTTAAATTTGTCAACAGACAATGTAGACTGACGTCGAACGCAGTCAATGTCTGAACTATGTCTGGGTTAGATTTGTCAACAGACATTGTACACTGATGTTGAGCACAATCATTGTCTGGACTAAGTCTGGGTTAGGTTTGTCAACAGACATTGTACACTGACGTTGAGCGTAGCCATTATCTGGACCAAGTCTGGATTAAGTTTGTCAACTGACATTGTACACTGACGATGAGCACAATCATTGTCTGGACTAAGTCTGGGTTAAATTTGTCAACAGACATTGTAGACTGACGTCGAACGCAGTCAATGTCTGGACTAAGTCTGGGTTAGATTTGTCAATATACATTGTACACTGATGCTGAGCACAGTTACTGTCTGGACCAAGTCTGGGTTAGGTTTGTCAACAGACATTGTCCGCAGGCAACCAGGTTTTATAAATAATTAAATTCAAAGTACAAAATAAGTATTACATAATTTCGTGATTTTTGCAAGCATAAGGATACTCAATCTGATAGTTTCAAATGAATTGAATACATGTTCGTCTGACATGCAGAAATTCGCGTTAAATGCGCGAAGTCCGTGTTAAAACCGCAACATTAGTTTTCGCAAGCTTTCGCCAATCAAATCGTTCGCCACGGTAATTTCTGGTTGAACCATACCGTTGTCTACCTGGCTTATTGGGAACTAGCATCGCGGTGTGTCATTGGCGGCAAACATTATTCGGCGAATCATCGAACGGTGCATTAATGGCTTTAACACCTGGGACGCAGAACGGTCAGGACATTGGAAATCAATCGTTGCGGCTTGCGTATACACACGGATGGATGGATTCTGCCTTGCCGCGGTGTTTCTGTCGTTAAACACTCCGTAAACGTGGAATCAATTATGGATCGACAGCGTATCTTACGCGTCTTTAACACTTCTAGGGTCGAATGTAATTGATTGGCTGTATCTTGCTGCGCGAACGCTGCGAAACTACGGCTGTGGCACGTGGAGCTCCTCATTCCATCGATTAATTTATTAGTAATTATTTTCTAACAACATCAATATCTTGATATAACCTCAAACCTTTCGAATTGTATGTATACGTACTTAGAAACAAGATAGCGGATCTTCATAACGGTCTAATTAATTTTTAATTAATCGGAAGCCTGTTAATAGGCTCCAAAAAGGATTAGAACACTATGTCGACAATTGTTAAAAATGTGTTCGACCTTCGAGGCATCATACCTTTCTAAATTAAAAAATTATAATTACTTGAAATTTGAATATATAGAAAAGCTTGTAGTTTGCAGTTTCGATTATTATAATGCACGTTTATTTCCTTCGATAGTAATTTAACAAAAAAAAGAATCATGTAGCGATAAATGTAGACTGATTTTAAGCCACAGAGCCCCTACTTTCGTGATCGTGCATGTATTTTTAAAATGTTCTTGTATAATACAACAGGTTCGAAAGGAAAGCCATGTTTCTTTTATAAAAAGTAGCGTACACTAAAACATCGGTAAGAGGTTGAAAAATGTTGTTCATCGTTGAATCTACCATAAATATGAGGATTATAGTTACCCACTCCCAACGACCTCGTAAAACTTGATGTACGATTTGCGTTAGCTGTTCTATCGGCAATTTTTCAAAAGTCTGAAATACAACGTTGAAATATTTCGTTGCGGACACTGGAAACGATGCTTAATAAGTTGTTGTTTTATTTTAATAAGAAGCTCGAAAGAAAAATGGTTAATTTCCTTAGGCTTGTAATTAATTTATGAACGACCTAACATGATTTCAAACGTCTTCCGGAAACGATCAAGCAAATACAAAATGAATTCTAGCCCGATGTAATATCTCGGCGAAATGATTAGCATGCGGTAAATGGTTGGATTAAATTTCCATCGTCAAATGGAGACTCGTGGGCGTCTTAATAGAGATTACGATGTTAACACGTGCATTATTGACATCAGAAACCGATAGGGAGTTTAAAAGCTTCCACGACTATCCCGTTTAACGATTTATTCTGCTCTGGCTCCAATTAATAATCGATCGATCGGTCAACATCCCCTCGTTTTACATGTTTGTTGTACGCAAGCATTTCGTGGATATTAAGTTCTGTAGATGACAAAGAAGTGCCTGTACACAGAAATAAAAATAGATAAACTAGACGATATTACATTTTTTGGGAGATGCATAAATTACAATTTTATTGTTCGAATTGCAACAAAGAAACGTTAGGGAAAATTTAATAGGTACTCTCCAATTAATGAAGATAAAATTTCAAAACTAGATCAAGTAGCATTTTAAATCCATACGCAGCTTCAGTTTTGCAAGGTTTGAAGTTTCGAATTTCAGTAAATACAAATCGCGTTGAATTTTATTTTCCACAGAAGTAATTACATCGCGGCGATAGTAACGAAGTGTCCGCGTTCTATCGAAACGGTTTTGCAAATTTTTATCCCGGTATCGCGTAAAAACCGTTAACGGAAAATACAGTGACCGAAGTTGCGTAACGTTTTAGTAAAGGGCATTATTGTTTGCCAATAAAATCCGAAGTATTTATTACAAATTTTCGCCAGTTATACGAGCATTTGATATTTGCAATTTATTTTGCATACACATGAAATTGTGATCCGCGATCGACACGGTTTTCTATCGGAATTTCAGCTTTGCTGCTGCATGCGTGCGTTGTTTTACATTATCCACGCTTTAATAACAATATTTGATTGCGGCCCGATAGATTGTCCTCTTTGGTCTATCTGATACTAATTAACGCTGATAATATGCATGAATACATTTTGTAAACATCGAGTAAAAGCGTAGAAGGAACTGTATTCTTCAACATATTTATGCGAGAACCGACATATAATATTTCCATAAAGGAAATCAACATTGTTGCAAAATTTAATGGAAAAACTATTTTATAAGGTGAAACGTAATCCGTTATCCCGTTAGCGAAAGCGTTAATATAAAATTCTCGACAGAAACAATTTTTATTTTGTTTCCACTATAATCTTTATTGGTTAACCCGTTACCGTAACGCTCTCTCTCTCTCTCTCTCTTTCTCTCTCTCTCTCATCCATTTTACCTTTTGTAGATCTTCACTGTGGACATGATCCAATTTCCTCAAACTTTTCCCAGAGAGGAACACGCTCAGGCATTTATAATGCATTAATACTTGTAGCCACTTCGATCACAATCCTTTCGGGACAGCGCTAATCCCATTGAAGTTGTATTCTTATCTCATGGAACACAAGTTTATACATTATCGATAATGTTATCGAGAATCTACGAGAACAAATTAAAGCTATTCGACAAAATGAAATCTTCAGGTGTGTCAGGAAAGTCACTATGGAATTTTAACCCTTAGTGCTCCAATGGCGCCACTGAGGCGACGCTAAACATTCCTTACTGTTATTTAACCCCTTGCACTACAACAACAAGTCAGACTCGTGATCAAGATTTCGAACTGAATCTTCTAAACATGTATTTCCTTAATTTTCTATAAACGGAAATAACATTTTATTTAATTGTTGATCATGTACGGTCATTGGAGAACAACTAGGCACGCAATAACTACAAATTTGTCTTTTCTTTTTGTCGTTCTGCGGAGGACAAAGAAAGTCTAGTCACTGTTATTGTAAAATAAGTCGTAGGCTAAGGGATTAAAATAGTTTATACATCGCCGTGTCTGCATTTACGAAATCAGTAAAAATTGGAATGTTACAATTACGAGTGACCATAAGAATTTTTATATTCACGAAAGGCAATAAACCACGTTCTACGGAACTGTTTCAACTCAAAAATATGTTTCGATTTTGAACTTAAAATTGCCTGGAGTGCCAAGAGTTAAAAACTGGAAAACTATGGATCAATTATAATACAGATTAACACTTTAACTGCTAGAACAACAACCTCAAAAATTCTACAAAAACAAAGTAATTTATTTGATGGAACAACAATTTAAAATTTAAAATGTACGACACATAGTTATCCTTCGACCTTCTCGTATTCTCTAGATTTCAACTAAATGTAGTGTAACGATTATATTAATGTACAAATTTATTTTTAAGAATGGACAAATTACTCTGTCACCCATATGTGGGTGACATGGCAGTTAAAGTGTTTAACTTGAAAAGTGTAATTCTAAAAATAGGAATTTTCGGTCCATCGGAAATCACTATAATATTGTAGGATCCAGGCTTCCCCTCTTTATCAAAACAGCATAGAAAACATTCGAAAAAAGAGGAGGGCCCCTTGGGTCAGTGCTTAAGTCGCTTGAAAACCAGTTATTAATTCTTGAAATCTTGTAATTGACATTCCCGAGAGTTTGGCAGATTCCCCGAAGCTTTCGAAGAATTCGGCGATTAAAATTCGACGTCCCAAAGTTTGAAAGGTTTCCATTGCTATGCAGTGAGAATCGATAATTTTTCATTTGAAAGCCGCGACGCTAACGATCGTACATTGCTTTCAAATTTTCATCTGCGAAACGAGCCTGTTTCTGCAATTTCACTCGCAAATCATCATAATTGAAACGCCGAAGAAAATTGCTGATTTACATCTACTGGAAACGACACGACTGCAATGTGGTTCGTGTTTCTTCGCCGAATCGTTGCGGTTCACCTCTATAGTAAGGGTGTATTTCAATTCCCGGGTCCATTGGAAGCGAATTGTGGCAATGGCACGACTTTGAAATTTTCGGTCTGGTGAAACTCGCGAATATGGGAAAATGGGGTTGATAAAACGGACCTTCCTGCAGTCCCCTGAAATGCTAGGCTAATTTTGGGGTGCTCTTTTTGAAGGGGAAGGTTTAAGGAAGATTTTGCCGTTGGGTTCATGTCGATAGCTCTAATCGTTTGGCCAGGAGACTCCTTCAAAAATTGCCAAATATGGCAAAACGCTGAAGGAACGACTCATGACCTGTCTAAAATCGCGAAAAAATGGGGAAAAAATTTCAGGTCTCCGATTGCTTTGTAATTTTGCATAGACGTTTCTAGACCAATAGACAGAGTGTATGCCAATTTTTAGGTCGATCGGATTGAAATTACGGAAAATGTGCAGATCGGTGAAATCCGACAACCCCCAATCTGTTACTTTCTGAGGGGGATAAGACATCGGTCGAAAAACTTAGTTTGCCAGATTCTTTTCTAAGTCTGGCTACAAGTAACTGGGCCCATACCTCGAGGGTTCATTGTTATTCGAGAACAGTCCTCGCAGGGGAAGACGCAGAAACTGTTGAGAGGAACGTCGCGAAGACCATTTCCTCGGGAATTAATGTCACTTATTTCGTGCCGGAGACAAAGATTGCGTTCTTGCGAGACACTAATTTTTCGATTACCCGTTTCTCTATGCTCGGACAATAAAATCCACCGAGACGGTTGCTTAATCGTCGTTGTCTTCTCTGATCGAATTCGATTCGCTATAAAATACACAACAATCTCTACGATAAAGTCGCGATTAAGGAACGTTGCACTTATCGTGTATAAAATACCCAATTGAAATTTGTGACGCCTCAAGTATACCTCGTAGTAGTGGGATTCATACTCTTTCATCCTGCAGTTATCCTGTAGATATTCGAGCAATTAAAACGACTTTGTTTTGCAACATTAAAGACTGTCACTTACATATTAAGCGACGCGTTTTTAGCATAAACGATTATTAGACTACGGATGCTGCTGCAATATAAAAACGGCATCTATTGCAAGATACAGAAGCTTCAAAAATATTTATTTCTCTTTCTAATAATTTTAATTAGATTCAAACGATTCTACTTTTAAATTCATTGCTGTAGTTAAATTTTTTAACACTTTACCGACCGGAAGCCTATTAATAGGTCTTTCAATAATTGTGCTGTAACAAAATGGAGCTTAAAAATTGCTTTTACGTTGTAATTTTTAATGAAATTATTAGGTAATGTTACTGAGGCTGCCCAGTTGATTTGCAATAAAAGTGGCCGTCATGGACCTTGAAGAATTCTAAAATAATGGCAGGTTGATAAAGTGTTAAATGTCCATTAAGTGACATAAATATAACAATTAAAACGTTCTGAAACAAACCTGTTTTATATCCACGAGGTTGAAATGAACAAATAATAATACAAAATAAAATGTTTGATATTCATTCTTTTCTGTAGAGCAAATGCAAATGATCGGTCAATATTTCCCACTTTTCGATGAAACAGTATCGGTTTTTTATGAATGCCAATGAACAGGTAACTGGAAAAGGATTAGACTCTTGCGGTATTAGGTAAATTCCAGTGGCTAAATGCACGAAATAGATCCGCAGAGAAATATATGGCAAACTGATGGTTTTGACTAAACGATGCTGTCCACGTATAAATCGTAAATGGGGTATAATGTATCCGATCTGTCGGATCAGCGGTTTCGACAAATCGTCAAAGAGAATACGTTGACAAGTATCGATCAGCGGATACGCTTCTATCAGAAATTCCGTGGCACCTAAGCAGTTATCAGACTAACTGGTTAACTGCTTTAATTAATCTCTAGCCGGCCGATCCGTCTGCGATATCTTGTCTCAAGCCACTTAGGAGATCATTCGACGAATTATCGGACAAGGCGGAAATAACTGTTGATGATCGATATAGCCCGGCAGACAATTGTTTCTATCGATTGCATTGCCTTGTCGTTTCTATAACTACGTGTTTGACACGTTTGTTATCTCGTCAACTGCACGTACAGCGTGAACGTTGCGCATTTATAGGAAGATTGAGTCGATGAAATTTAAAATGGCAACGCACATTCAAAGAATTAAGCTTATCGATTAATTATCTTGAACCCTATGAGAATGATTAATAAAAGAAATTTTTATTTGGTTTCTGCTTCTTGTCATTGATGCCATCAAGTTTAACCCTTAGCACTCCCATGGCTCCTCTGAGACGACACTAAAAATTGACATAGTATTATTCAAAACGACTAATGCGTTTACGAAATCGATAAAAATTGAAATGTTGCGCGTACGAAAAATGCTAATAAATTTAGTATGCACGAAAGGAAATGAACCACGTAGAATCCCAGCTATTCTAGGTAAAAGGAATGTTTCGATTTCGGAATTAAAATTGCTTGGAGTGCTAAGGGTTAATTGTTGCACCGTGAACCAAGTTTGCAGATATCTATGCATTTGTGGCACACGAGAATGTTTAAAATCCTACAAACTAGTAACATTTTTATTTTATTTTTATCACAAGGAATGTTTAGTAAAAAGTGGTGGCACATTTGTTGTTATGTTGTTTATACAGTGTTTCATAAAACTCGTCATTTACACAGAGGTACAGAGGGTAATTTTGCATAAAATATTTATAATAACCACCAAACTTAACGAAGGTATCGCATCGACAATTAAAATAACCTTTAACCATGCTAATCAAGTTATCTGGGTGTATCACCACGCAATTTGTTAATACAGTCCACAGGAACGGAAAACCGGTCAAAATAGGCCTCGTGGTGAAACATGTTAATTATGCTAATTGCGTGATTGACGTACTGCTGTTAATACATGATTGCGAACGCCCGTTGCAGATATATTATTAATTAAATTATCGATCCCCGCGTCGTTTATTATTGTCCGAGCCGGGGCCATGATTTTGTCGAGTATACATCGTGAACAGCAGTTAAAGTGGTATCGATTTGTACCGGGGAAATGATTAATCGTAAACGCAACCACTGTAAACGAAAAAAAGATTACAAAATGATGCAAAACCGCAGACAAATTTTCTAACTGAAATGAACTAACTTCAAAATTCTTGTCTTTTTGTAATTGACTAGAATTGACTAGAATGTACTGGACTACGCCATAATATATATTATATATATTAGAATAAATCAGAATATACCAACATACGCACCTTGAAATTAAAAATAGAAGACTATCATTGAGTGCAATTGCTAAACAATTAGAATTATTTCTCACAAGTATATTAACCCTTAACACTCCAATCGCTCCTCTGAGGCGACACTAAAAATTTGCCATTCTATTCATCAAAACAACTTCTACGTCACTATGTTTGCATTTAAGAAATCGGTAAAAATTGAAGGGTTGCACGTATGGGTAATAATATTAAACTTAATATAAAGAAAACGAACCATGTAAAATAGAAGTATTGTAGCTCGCAGAAACGTCTCGATTTTAGAATTAAAATTGCTTGCAGCGCTAGGAGTTAAGCTTTGAAACTTGTCCAACGTTGCGAAATCGTAGGAGGAAGATACGAGAGATACGTCTTCGACGTACGATGGAATGTCGAATCGACGGCACATGCTTGAACGCTAATACGAATCAGTAAATTCGTGACTCTGATCATAAGACCGGTGTTAATATTAATTCTCAGCCTCGCTGGTTACATTATTTCCGCGGTTGGCATGAAATCGACACCGTTCACGGCCGTCAAACAAAGTTGGAGTAACCCACGGTTATTTAATGCCATACACTTCGAGACATGTCGAAACTTATGCGCCGCGTGCACCACCTCCCGCTGGCAATAGTATAGCGAATTATACAGTTTTAGAGGTGTGCATGTGGCAAAGCAACAGCGCTACCAGATTGCTGCATCTTAGAGAAACGCGAGATCCAATATCAGCGACGTTGTTCGACGATGTATACTCAAGGCGCGGATTTCGAATAAATTCGCAGGCGTTGCATACTTAACTCGAAGCAGTAATTAAATGCAGAAATGCTCCGACGACAACGTTGATGATATTATTCGCGTCAAATCCTCGCAGACGCGCTTCAATTGTTTGATTTCCGTAACGGCGTCAACCGTCGGACGCCGGTTCAATCTTACACTTTCGCAATGGACAGTTTTTAACCCTTTGACTACTGCAGACTTTGATACGCATCGGCCGTATCATACGGCGGATCGGGATCGGCGAACTTTTCAGTAGGGATGCATTTCCAACATGTCAAGAAACTGAATTTCACTAGATTAAAACGAATTATTTATTTCTTTGGACCGAGTGAGTATAAATATTAAGAATTGAATATTAACGTAAAATTTTTCACAAGATATTTTCACAAACCAAACTATATCGCCCTCAGTGTCAGAAACGCAAAATTTCTAAGCGCCTATAGGCACCCACAGTAGTCAAGGGGTTAAAATTGGTTTATTTGTCAAATTTTTAACGATACTTCTCGTAAACGCGTTCGTCTAGAAACTTGAGTTATTCAACGAGGATTTCGCTACACTGCATGAAAATGGACTCAGGCTTCACCGTCGGAGGATTAATGGCAGTTAATTCGTTACCAACTGGTTCATAAATTTCCCCGTTCGCGAGCGAAGACGTATAATTCGCAAATAGATCCGCTAAAGTTAAACTGCTTTCGACGGGGAAAGTAGCTGGGCGAAGTTTGATGTCTTTCTATTGAACGTTTCCTCGGATAAAAAGAGGAGAGAACTCTAACGAAATATCGTTTTCAGCTAACGTCTCCTTTGTACCACGGTATTTTCTTTCGTAGTCTTGACATATTTTACTACGGCAACGGTTCTCGTAATATCCGAGACGCTCGTGTAACTCAAGTGCTTCGCTAGAGTGTCGTAATATTGCGCGTCTTTTTCGTAAATATAAATAAATTTTTCTTTGCGTCGAGAAAATTCTAAGACGTCAGTTGAGTTGATTATCAACGCAAAGAACACTACTTTAATGGGGATTGATTATACGTTGTATACTTTGATCGAGGTGCTGAGGATGCCGAAGATGTTCGCTCAAAATGTTCAAAGCAGTCTTTGATAGAGTGAACCAATTTGATTCAAACTTGTTTGAGTTTGGTAACATGAGCTGAAAACTTTGCAAACTATGCGACAGGCTAGTTCTATCTACTTTTCAATATCAGCGACACCAACAATTTACCATCTTGCATAGAGATCGTCAAAGCAGAAAACTTGTTTGAAAATTAATTTTTTAATGAAGCAGCGATCGAAAACTTTAATTGTATGGCATACATTTATCTATCAACCTTCTTGTATTCTTTAGATAACAACGAAATTGAATGCAACGAATATATTAACGTATAAATTTATTTTTAAACAGGGACTAATAATTATGTCACCCATATATGGGTGACATGGCAGTCAAAGTGTTAATAGAAACTTCTCCCTTGATTAAACAAACAAACCCGAGAACGTGTCCGATGAAAATCCTCCATCTCTTATCTGTCATCGCCTGTCTAAAATGATAATAGCATTCGCAGTTTTTCATTTAAAATCAGCATTACCGAAGGAAATTCATTTCAAGCATTTCACCATGCAGGAGAAATTTTTCAATTTCATTCGCTAATTTCTGTTCAGCAGAAGCACCGCCGAATTGAACAACAGAAATTAATGTTTTTCGATGAACATTCACAGTCCCCTGCCTTTCATCGGCAGTCCGGCATGCCAATAACACTGACGTTTCTCCGTTTCCCGTCCGTATTATTGATAAAAATCCGTTTTAACTAATATGACAGTACACGGAAAAATTCACCGACGCGTACAAACTGCGCTTCAACCGTTGACAGGCTCTTTCATCGTCGCGAATAAAATGCGCCATTTCATGGAGACTTCGAGGCACGAAACGCAGCGGAATAAATTTAACGAGCCCATGTGTCCAGGCGTCTCTTTGTACTCAATTAACTCGGCGTTTCGCGCATTTTCATCGAATCCGAATCCCAGCCAATGAAAGCAAAGCTTTACCTCTCTGTCTCCCTCTCTCTCCCTCTCATCGCTAATAATGTTAAATGACAACTCTAACTTCTAATTCCATCCTGCAGGCAACCAATTACGATCACCGGATTTACGAAGCTCCGAAGCTTTCGAACTTACTCCTCATTTAATTGCGCGCAAGCAAGCGAGCTCGGACCGCGTTCGTTTGTCAGCGAGTCAATTTGCACGATTGCGAACCTGCTGCCAGACTTTTCTTTCTTTCATTATACTTGTTTGCTTCGCTCTGCTGCGGCACGAGACTGAACCTTCCGGTTGGTGGTCTGATAGGCCCAGATAAAGAACAATCCGATCGCTTCGATGGTTTTCGATACAGTTATTATAATAAATTCGCTGTTTTTAATTTTTCTTTTAAATCAAACATTCAATAGTTTGTTCCGCGATGTTCTCCCGATTGAAACGATACCAAACACTACACCGATCAGTGTACGCTTCCTCTTTTGATACTTGATTCAGCAGAATCTCCATTATCCGAACGACTGACGAGCGAATATTTCAACGTTCGAATGCGTATGAGTTCAACATGAAAATAATGCAATCTTCAACAATTATTTTGCTGGTGCATTCATGTTTCGCTGGTTAGTTCAGATAATCGAGATTATTATATATTGTACTGTGTACTGTATACTTGTATTATATATATAGCCAGCGATGGACAATACATTGAGTAAAACATAAGGTACCGTTCTTTCGTGTTAAGTGCCAAATTTGAGATGAAAAATAGCGGAGACTTATTTGTACGTCCAATTGTTTATCGCGTAGATTAAACAAATAAAAGTTGTCGAGATTGCATCGCGTTTGGAGTGATTTCAATCAGACAACTGTGTAAACATTTTGGTAACTGATAAACGCAGACTACACTGCTCCATTCTAAATTTAAAATTAACTTCCATCGAGTATACAGCGGATTTTATGTAACTGTGAAAGCAACGATTGATTTTCTTATAAAAATCTATGGGACTACACTGATGCGTGAAAATGGTGTTCCGTTAGATGTCTATAGTCAAGACCCTGAGGTCAGTTGAAAGTGGTCGTCCATGCGCCCCGTTCTTCGACAAATTTATAACTTGGCCTGGTCTGTATGGAGTTGCCCAAGACTCGAGTTCAATGTTATAAATTGTTTAAACTACGTTGCGTCCAAACACATGTTCCTCGCAATTTATACGGAACATTTTTATTTCGCCTGGAGATCCGTTGTTTATTGAGACAATTTAGTATTCCAAAATTAAATTAAAATAAGGAACTCTCGGCGAGCAAGCTGCGACGAACGATAGATTAATTAAATGAAAGACGCTGAATGAAGACATCTTTGAACGTCTTCAAACGTCTTTAAACGTCTTGGAACGTCTCCAAACGACTTGGAACGTCTCCAAACGACTTGAAACGTCTTGAAACGTCTTGAAACGTCTTGGAACGTCTTCAAACATCTTGGAACGTCTTCAAACGTCTTGGAACGTCTTCAAACATCTTGGAACGTCTTCAAATGTCTTGAAACGTCTTCAAATGTTTTGAAACGTCTTCAAATATCTTCAAATATCTTGAAACGTTTTGGAACGTCTTGGAACGTCTTGGAACGTCTGGGAACGTCTTGGAACATCTGGGAACGTCTTGGAACGTCTTCAAACGTCTTGGAACGTCTTGGAACGTCTCCAAACGTCTTGAAATGTCTTCAAACGTTTTAAAATGTCCTGGAACGTCTTCAAACATTTTGGAACGTCTTCAAATACATCCGAACATCTTCTAACGTCTTCAAACGTCTTCAAACGTCTTCAAACGTCTTCCAATGTCATAAAATATCTCCAAACACCTTCGAACGTCTTGAAACGTCTCCAAACGTCTTGAAAAGTTTTCAAACATACCGAAACATCTTTAAATGTCTTGAAACGTCTTCGAACAACCTACAACCACTTCCTTTATCTCATTTTATTCGCAGACATAAAAGTTGTTAGATTGGCACGAATCCAATTTTACCTTTCGAACACGTTCCAAATTTCGAAGCTAGACAAATTCAATTGCCATGGAACGATGCAATAATTTTTCTTCGCAGACGCGAACATTCCGTTTTTTATTGATAAGACAATTTAGTATTGCAAAATTAAATTAAAATAAGGAATCTCCTTGATACTTGGTGATCCACGAGCCCACCTTGAACAGGAAGTCTCGGCGAGCAAGCCTGCGACGAACAATACATTAATTAAATGAAAGGAGCACGTGTCAGTGTCCAGTCGCGTCTACCGAGCTACGCGGTTGCGGTCGAATGGGGCTTAATGAAGACGATTAGCGGCCACAATCGTGCGAAAAATCGAATTAACCACTGTTTCGGTGACTATTGAGCCTGCCTAGGAACACCTGTCGCGGAATTTCGGTGACAAAGCAGCCACGGCCGAGCGAAGCTGTTCCACGTAAATGCTAAATCAATTATTGCAGCGCGGCAACACAGACGTGTCACTGGTTGAGGGGTTGTTTGCCCAGGTGCCGTCGATGGGCCCCCAACGGAAGCGATTACGTGGCTGGATACTCGACACGACTAGGCTCGGTACTCGACCAATGTAAACCTTAATCATAAAGTTACCGCTACTCGAGCGAATTCCGCTATGCAAACCGCGGAAACGCTTTAGCCTAGAATCGACCGCCGAAACTCTCACTTTTGAGATTTCGCTGCTGCGGAATTTCATCGGTATCCCTGAGTAGAGTACTCGAGGACTCTAAATTTCGAATGAACGTATTATTTATTAACGGTACACTAAGAGTTCTACTCTTATTGAATCGCTAAATCAACGCCAAACTCGGTGCCACGTTATCTCCGATGATCAGTGATCGCCAGATCAGGGAATTCGAGGGGAGTAAGGTTACCCTCTCTCTTTGCCATTACGAAATTACTAACGGGGCAGATACAGACAGAATAATGGCGACGGAGTGTCGTAGAAGGAGAAAGGTAATGTGGGCCATATGTCCTTATCTGGAATTTTATAAAAATATGAAAATGGAAATATGAATTAATCTGAAATTACTGTTCACTTTTAACCCTTAACACTCCAAGCAATTTTAATTCCAGAATCGCAATATCTTTTTTACCTAAAATAGTTCCATTGCACATGCTTTATTTCCTTTCGTGAATGGAAAATATATTACTATTATTCGTACGTGCAACTTTTCAATTCTTATCGACTTTTTAAATGCAAACATAGAGACGTAAAAGCTGTTTTAAATAATAGTAAGAGAAGGGTTAACTTTTATGCGCTTTTGGCGACGGCTGAAATGGGGCGGAGAGGACAGGAAGAAATCATTTCATACTGGACCTGCTAGAGGAGATGAAGGCTACCCAGTAGACTCTGCTTTAGACGCTGAGATATCGGAAGGCTGTTAAGGACGATATATATATATATATCATATATAAATCGGAGACGAATCAGGTACTAGCGAGAAAGTCTCGTCCTATTGTCCCCCTGTCGGTGAGCGCCGGAAGTACAACCGCCACACGCTCCTCAAAAACTTGCCATTTTTATCTTACTCATTATCTCACACTTTAATCATTTAACTACCAAAACCCAGCCTCCTGAAGAAACTAATAGTTTCAAACGAATTTATTGACTAAACCGAAGATGGAAAAATAAAAGTGATTAAGTCCTATTGTTTCTCTCAAAATGACTGTTCGTCGAATTTAATCGCTAAAAACCGAGTGATTAAATTACGATCTCGATACTTTGGGTCAGAATAGACTAAAATATAAAAGTGATATAACAAATTTTTTTCTATTTTGCGGATCTTCTGAGCGACGTAAATTCGAATGTCTCCTGAAATATGTCAAAGCGTTGTCGTTTAAAGAAGGACGCAATGAAACTCTTATAGCATTCGAACATCGCAATAAAAATCGGCTTGCAATGCAAACGTTATGGACACTACATCCGTAGTGCTACATCCGCTTTCCTTGGGCGAACATAGTATAACAGCGTGTTCCTCGGATGGCCACTAACGCAGCAGATTACAGGGAATCGTTTCAGAACCAAAGAATAACGATTACTTTTATCTGTCCCGCAGCGCAGCGATCGTAACTCGTAAAGGAATAAAAGTTTTCTAACGAGCGTCCGACAAGATTTTATAGATTCCTTAACGATTTCGTGGGAGTTGTTGAACGGCGCTAGGTCCTTTAGATACAGGAAGAAGAAAAGCGTGCTTTTCATTCGGACAGGTAACGTTCTCTCTACGTACAGCAACGGACAATGGTTCTTTAGATTCATGCTCGGTTGGCTTAAATGTACTTTATTCTTTTAACGAACGACTTAGGGCCTTCGCGACAAGAAGTTGAACAATCTTCTTTGAATATATTAACAATGTCCGAGTCGGATGAAATTGTTCTTTCAACGAAAGATTAGCTTCTTCGAGAAGAGAAAGTAATAAACGCTTCTTTGGTCTTTTCATAATTACTAAGTTAGTCGAAGTTTCTCTCGTTTCAGAAAGAAGTTGAAGATGGAACGATCAAAATCTTAAAACAATAAGCCATCGATATCGAAAAAGGTGAATTTAATTTGTTACTTTAACCTTCTATGGGCCCGTCTAACTTTCAGGTCAAATTTTAATTGATCGACATTTTACCAAATAGTTATAGCTTTTTTCATGAGATGACGCGTAACTCTTAATTCTATAACGTTGCCAAGACAATCAATATTAATATTTGTGACCGTTGCTAGGCTCATCAACCTGAAATAACAAAATAAATGCTGTGCAAACTGTCTGCAGTAAAAATAAGCGATTTTGAGCTGATTTTTCGTTCTCCCAATTTTGTTGGATTAAAAACAAAAATTCGGCCCATGGAGAGTTAATTTCATTTCACTTATTAAATCCGCCGACCATGTCAGAGTCAAGTGTTTTATTTGTTCCGCAGAGTGCGTACCTCTTCTTCTCGTACCTAACCTATTTTTCTCGGCGTTGCCCTTGCTTTGAAGATGCGCCGAAGTGGAAATCGCTGCCGTGATCGGAAAAATCTACTTCTTAAATGTGGTTATCGGTAAATAGAATTCGTCCCGTCTCATCTTGAACCCCGTAGACACTGTCAGCCTATTTATCACGCCAAGCAACTCAAACTGTATCACATCTGTCCCTTTTTTTCCGCGTAGAAGCAAAATTTTATGCTTTGCCCTAAATTGCCCCCTGTAAACGGTTGGAAGCCTACAGGTCCATAAATCATCGTTTATTTTACGCCGATATTCTTTATCAAGATGAGCAGGTGAGACGCGAGTAACCGAAGACCCCTTTTTTCATAAAAATATTATGCGTTCGACCATCTGTAAAAATTGGGAAAATTTTTCTCGTCACTAAGAACACTGTACGTTCACGGATCGAAGTTTCCTCTTTACAACGATACCTTAAAAATTCACCTACAAATCTTTCGCGTCGTTTTATGGCGCTATGAATAAAAGCAGTGCTGTCAAGTTTACGATAGTATCGCATGACCAGAGTTGCTTCTCATTTTTGTTCCATAGAACAGTGGAAACAAAACCGTACGTTAATTGTAAAGTAGTCGTTGCGAAAAGAAAGCTTGAATCTTCGAATCTATGGCAGTTTCGTTTGCGAAAGAAATTTTTTAACCCTTAGCACTCCAATGTCGTCTCTGAAGCGACATTAAAAATTCTCTTACTATTATTTAAAATAGCTTTTATGATTAGAAATTATATTAATATTATTTTATTTTATTTTATAATATATTAATTAATATCTTATGATTAGAAATGTCGCACTTTCAACTAATAGTAATAAACTTTACATGCTCGAAGAGAAACGAACCACGTACGATAAAACTGTTCTGGGATAAAAAACATATCTCGATTTTGGAATTAAAATTGCTCAGAGTGCAAAGGGTTAATATTTTTGCAGACGTTTAAATTGATATTATTTTTTGGGAAATGTGGCCTTTCAGTTTTCGTACTTGTTGCATCAGGTAAATACATCTTAGGGGGATGTGAACGCTGCTTTATGATTGGCTTTAAAAAGGCGTCGAGATTTATGCTGGACAATGTTTCGTACTTGACAAATAAAAGTCACGCGTGAAATTTCATCCTGCAAAGAAGCGAAGCATCACCTAGAAGCGACATGTTTGGATACGTGCCATTAAACTTGCACTCGGTCTCGCAGTTTCAAAATTTTCTTGAACTTCGTTTATCCCATGCAGTCGAACTTTCGCGGTGACCTTCCGCACAGCCTCCGTGCAAGTCACGAACTCAGAGAAAAGTTTAATCGAACCGAGACAAGTTCTGATAGACTGAATCAAGTTTCGTTGCGTTCGCTTCATGAGGGGGATAGTTTGCATAAAAAGGAGTACGCTAACTACGTCGGCGTTTAGTTTTCTGTTAGGCGTGTCTGTATCGGTTAGACGAGCTCGTTACACAGCGATTGTACCGTGCATGAAGCGTGCCATAATCAGTGGAACAGCTTCACCGTGTCATACGGAGACGCGAAGTTTCGTTAATAATTTTGCGAAATATAAATTAGAGGGAAATTTGCTTCGTTAAGTTTGAAGGTTGGTTCATTAGGGTCTGAATTAAATATAAACATCGTTGAACTTCGTTAAACCGTTAATGGTATATTAATATTAAATCCACCACGGTCGAACGAACGATTTTGTATTATTCCAATTATAAATTTTCTTGTCCGAACAGTCGGAAACTTCATTCAAAACGTATAATAATAGAACGTTATTATTTTTAATGAACGTTTCATCGAACTTTCACCGAAAATTTTTACGTCACATTTTTCCGATTAAAATTATTGCAAGCATGCCACTATTTGATTTATATTTGCCTATGCAATTCACGTGCAGCGAAAGCTCGCATTCTGTGAACTAATGAGAGAGGCACGATTGTTAGAGTAATATGCTGCGAGCTGTACCTTGCGTGGTATCATTATAATCACAAAAATATACAACTATGTACCGTAAAACGCAGCAAATATGTTGTACACGCTCGAACAACTAAATAATGAAAAAAGCTTCAAATTAAGACACAATTCTCTATTAAATCGTCCATTGAACGAACACCGTCTATAATGTCTCGTGTTTGGCGTCATTATAA
>CM052090.1:6378814-6407058 GCA_028453745.1 Agapostemon virescens | reverse complement strand
TCATAGGAATTTCTGGTTCCTAAAAGATAAAGTAAAGAAACGTGTCTAGACTGTGGGTCTGTACATCAAGTTTTATTTTTATAGACATTTTACTGTTTTATAAAAACCATCATAAGCAAATGTGCGTCTAAAATGTTGGTTCTCCAGGTAGGTATTTTTGTAGGAATTTCGTTGTTTCTTAAAAGAGTGAGCAATCTTTCCCCTATTGAAAGATTACTTTGAACCAAGGTGAAATATGAGATTGTTCCA
Organism: Agapostemon virescens; assembly: GCA_028453745.1. Classification (NCBI taxonomy): domain Eukaryota; kingdom Metazoa; phylum Arthropoda; class Insecta; order Hymenoptera; family Halictidae; genus Agapostemon; species Agapostemon virescens. Next base: position 6,406,809 of record CM052090.1, on the reverse strand, counting down.
AAAGTTAATTTTATAATACACTTGGCTGTTAGCATCAATGTAACTTTCCAATGTAAAACAACCATAGAGTTTGTAAAACAACCACCCTTTGTGCAACCCTTTTGGATGATTATAAAAGAATTGATTATCCAGTGATATCTTAAAACTTGGTTGAAGGCGCACTAAAAGTGCCCAATTCGCATAACTTCATAAAAATAGCAAAAATACATCTACACAATTTTGTAGCCTTTTTTTAAATAATATATACCCAAAGAAATAAATTGAAATATATTAAATATATTATAATAAATTAAATATATTAGGACCTCCAATTTTGGCGGGTCCCGTAAACCTAGTGTTAAATACGAATTGTCACGTGTCCTTTGCTTCCACGTCAGAAAGAAGATTGACTCCCTAATGATGAGGCGAATCGTATTTCGCGCTCATTGCTTTTCAATTATGCGACTCGCAAAGTACGAAAGCGACTGATCAATACGCGTTTAAAATATTTCCGCGACACGGTTAAATATCATCCGCGGGAAACGTGTACGAGCACCGTACGCAGCATCCCCGTAAGCTGTACGAAATTGACATTTGTTTGAGAATCAAGTAGCAATCCGCCGTTAATGATCGAGAATAAATAAATAAATTACCTCGGCGCCAAAGTCAAAGCGTTTTCAATACATCCCCCAGGGGTTTGCGAAGCGCCTTTCATTCGAAGAGAAATAAATTATCTCGTCGCCGAGACGAGACAATATAAATTTCAATGAAAATTCTGCGCAAATACATTTCAAGCGAAATATTTCAATTAAAAGAGACACCTGTGAAATTCGTATATTTGTGAGTGGACACGGTGCACAAAATTATGCCTGTTGCGCGACCGAACAGAGAAAGAATCATTTTAATGAAATGCTTCGAACATTTCGCGTGGAATTTGCATTTGCTATTTGTTTTATTTGGCTCCGTATGCTCGAGAAAAATTGATGTTTCGACCAGTCTTTTACGTAATTAAAGCAAATCGTGATAGACACGTGGAACTGTTCAAATTATAATGATGCAACAATCTGCGACGTCTTTTTTTAAAAAATTACCAAAAATATTATTAATAGAATATATTAATGCTATCTTTGGCAGAAGAATGATTTTATTTATATTAAATAAATAATTAAATTTAAAATATAAAAGAAATTATTTTAAAAACTTAAAATAATTAAAGAAATGTTTCACTTTTTACCAGATATTAAATAATCATCAAATCTATGAATGTATATCTCAATTTTACCCATGAATGTTTATTTAAAAACGTTATATCGTATGGGACATCATAAAAATAACATATTTTATCATCGTATTCAGTGTTACAATTATAGCAGAAATATTTTCCACGTGAGAAATATGAATAATTACGATGATGGACATTTGATTTGCATGATTGAATAATTTTTGCCAGGACTCGATGTTTCACATTTTCATTCATCCAACCGTGTTTATTTAACGATGATCACGTTCGAAACGAGTTTTAACCCTTTGAGGACGGATGTCGTGACATTGGTGACATCAAGTCCGTATATTTAATCTTTAACGTTGCAAAAAATATAATTCAATTATTGTGTTATCATAACATCAGTGTATATTTTTATTTTCACATAGAATTTAAAACTTGATCGGAATATTCAGTTTTCTGTAGAAATTACTTCAAATATTTTTAAAAATCATCAAAATCCGCAAAGGGTTAAAGGGTTTAATCCTTAGCACTCCAATGGCTCCTCTGAGGAAACACTAAAAATTTACATACTATTATTCAAAACAACTATTGCATTACTATGTTTGCGTTTAAAAAATCGATAAAGATTGAAGTGTTGCGCATACGAACAATAGTCATAAATTTTGTATGCACAAAACGAAACGAACCCTGCAGAATCCAACTATTCTAGGTAAAAAGAATGTCTCGATATTGGAATGAAAATTGCTTGGAGTGCAAACGATTAAAAGAAAAGTTTTAAAAGTTTATCTGTAAAAGTTGGTCGAATTTCTTGAATTTTTCGCTCGCATTTCCCAAAGAACCGGAACTGGTTTTCATCGAATGTTTTCGCCGGTTCGTTAGCGCGTCGAACTGGAGCATTTGTTTAAATATCCGCTGTCCAAATATCGGATGATGTCGGACCCCTTTGCCCGGGTTATCGTGCCGCACAATTTCCCTGGGAAATGAAAAACGAAGAAGAAAATCGAGAGCGCGGAAGTGGTTCCGAGCAAAAAAAAAAGGGAGAAACATAAAACTATCCTATTACGTTTCCCGATAACAAGCTTCCGATCGAATAACAGAGTACTGGCTCCGTCATAATTTGTCATCCGGCTGTTAGAGCAAACACACATGTTACGCGAAACCCCCGTGTTCCCGCTATTGTCTTGTCAAAGAACGTCTTTCTGACAATGGGAAACGCGTTTATCGCGGTGGCCGCTAACGATAGTAGCGGAATAAGGGACTTTTTCCCTGCCGGTACTTGCGGAGTGTACCTTTAATTATACCGACTCAAAGACCTTAGTATAACGACGGCAAATAACGAGAGAGACCTGCAACGGAAGTTGTCGAGTGGTCTTCTTCCCTCGAAACGAGGAGAGAGAGACCCTTCTCGAAAGATTTGATCAATTACTTTTTCGAACTTCCACGTTGGCCAGAATTGTAAATTAATAACCCCGACCCCGCGGAGCGTTCTTTCTCGTGAATAAATCGTACGAAGCTCGGCGAGATTGCACCGAAATTTTCTATGCAATATCTCGGTATAATGGAAAGCGATAAAACTGGCGGTTTTTTTTACAGCCGGGGAAACGCGGCAAATTTCCTATCGATCTTTCATCAAATGATTCTCAGGGATCCCCTGGGGTATGAGGAAGAACAAACATCGTCATGCCTATGCAAACCTGGTGAACCAATCACGTTAAAGCACGTAACAAATTGCTCAATACCCAAATGAACGTCGAACAACAGGCAACATGGAGTGTTTGTTAACGAAGGAAACAAAAAAATGGGGAAATTGTTCTACACGGTTCACGGTGAAATGTATTCGTAAAAGCAATATTCGGGAATCGCATTTTTTTCGTGGATGTTAAAACATTTCTGAAATGAGAAACTTGTTTCAACAACTGAAATGAGAAACTTGTTTCACGTTTGTATAATAAATTCGAATAAAATCTTTCTGTGTCTGTGAAATCGAGCAACGAATTCGTTTAAAGTGTAAACGTAAGAATGTGCATTATTCTGCAAAATAAAAATTGTCTATGATAGTCAAACGACGCAGGACCTGCATAGACATACGTTTGATCGTTCAGTTATATTCTGCCTGTAAGTTGTTCAGTTGTATTCTCGGTGTAATTGTACAACCATATTGCGAGTCAAGTTGAGAAATCTCATTTCTATTGTAATCGATGAGCACGCATTATTTGCGTTTCTTAACACGTTGAATGCCACGCGAATTTTGCATGTTTCGAACAAGTTTCACTTGTTTCATTTATAGAAATGATCAGCGTTGTTGAACAAAATTGTTAGTTACTAAAAACTAAAGTTTTTACATCGTACTATAATCTGGTTAATTTTTGGCAGTACTGCGTTAATGTTTAATGCTGTTAATTTATTGATAACCGTTCTTAAACGATGTAACGGTGTTCTATGTTCCGAGTGAAAATAAAAATATACACTGATCTTATGATAACAGAATAATTGAATTATATTTTTATGTCACCGGTGACCCCCGTAGTATTCAACGTGTTAAAATCTGATCTGTTAATTTACATTGCCACGTTTTCGCAAGTGTACGTAATCCATGAACAACGTTTCAATAACGTTTCCCAATGTTTAAAAAAACTAGATTCAACGATGAACTCTAAGAAGAGAAAATTGTGTAAGATACAAGGGAAATGAATGGAAGTGCAACGCGGTTGCATCGTGTTGGTCTGATCATTTCCATCTGAGATATCGATGTCGGTGCATACGCGAACTATCGCACTCGGAATACTGCGATCCGATATCGCGATGCAGAACGGTGAGCAGCAAGCTTGAATGCGACAGATAGTAATCCTAGAACAATAAAATGAAATGCGCCAACCGCCTACTAGTGGATTCGAAACAACAGCGATATTAGTTTACCTTTAAACGCGACCGTGGCGCAGTGGCTGGCATCGATACGCGGCTTCTCTGTTCCCGTGGCTGCTGCACCGAAAGCGCACGTGCGATATGCAAATGCAACAGCCGCCACGGTAAGATCAATGCAACAAGTGCGTTTAGATTTCCGACGGTGCTGCTCTTTCCTGAGAAACCGCATCTGCTGCGGACAGCCAGTCGAGAATCACCGTTGAGCGTGCGTCTTGCGATTGTACACTCGATTTTCAAATAGAAGTCATTCGACTGTTAAACAAACGAAATCGACGAAAAAATTGAAAAAATATATGCTAGAAGTACAACGCAAAATGCGGGTGGATCTATTCCATTCCGTTCGTTTACGTAAAATCTATGATAATTTAAAAGTTAAAAACTGTATTCTAGAAATTATACGATGATTGTTGTACAGTCTGTAGTTTTGAACGAACGCAAGTGAAGACATTCGAGTAGCATGCTAAAAATATTTTGGCATCAGAACCCTCCAGATCAAGTAGATGTTAGAAGATTAGGAAAAGAGCGGAGTGCTCCGTGGGTCAGGACGGAAGTAGATCGGCTGCAACCAGAAAGTTCCAGGTTCAATTCCCGGCCCGGTACCCCTCCATTTTTTGAAATTCCATGAGAGCATCGATTTTCGCATGATGGCGCTGAAGACACAGATGAAATTAATTTGATGCGGTTGAAGATAACGATGCAACAAGTTGAAGACAGAGATGCAACAAGTCGATGAAGTTAAAGTTAGAGGCTAAGCAGGTTGGTGAAGTTAAAGATAAATATGCAGCAAGTTGATGGAGTTAAAGATAAAGATGCAACAAGTTGACAAAGTTGAAGATGGTGCCGAAATTAAGTTCATGAATTTGAAAGAAAAGATGAGACAAGTTGAATATAAAGCCGCTACAAGTTGATGAAGTTGGAGATAAAGATTAAACAAGTTGAATATAAAGACGCAACAAGATGATGAAGTTGAAGATAAAGTTCAACAAGTTGAATATAAAGGCGGTACAAGTTGATGAAGTTGAAGATAAATATCAAACAAGTTTAATATAAAGACACAACATGATGATGAAGTTGAAGATAAAGATTAAACAAGTTGAATAGAAAGGTGCAACAAGTTGATGCAGTTAAAGATAAGGGTGGAATTATGTTAGATAAATTAAAGATGAGGATGAAATTAAGTTGACGAGGTGGGAGACAAAGATGAAGTGAAAAACGATGTGTGTTAATGGCGCTGAGACCCCAATAGAAAAAGACAATTACGTTAATATAACAGACATTCGGGGACCAATGTCATTCAGAGGAGGGCCTGGTGTGGTATCAGAACCGTTCAAACCAAATACACGGTTAGCTCTTAGGAAAAGAGCGAGGGGATCAATGCGGTATTCGAGTACGGTATTCGATCGGCTGCCACCAGAAACTCCTGTATTCGATTCCCGGTCCGGTCCCTCTTTCTTCCTAAAATCCCACAATGTAACGAAACTTTGTACCAACTTTCGGATCCCGTGAGTGGAATTTGTTTCTTCACAAACAAAATGCAAAGCGATCGATGTGTTTCGTACGGCGTGCGGAACGATGCGAACGGAAACATCTCGCATGTCTTTTTCTGGACGACACGACGCGCCAGACTCAGATTTCATTTTCTCGCGTCTACACGTGTCCTCAAACCACTCGGCGCGTCACGAGAACAGAACATGCTCGCTCGGATGTTCCTTGATCATCATTTATTCCACGGCGCGCAATCAAACGGAAAACAGATTGATCTCTACGGAAGATTCGAGGGAATCGATTCTTCTCGGCTGGCGTTGAATTCCTTAGCAGGAATATACAATTTGATTCCGAGATGTCGAATAGGGAATCAAGCTCTGCGAATCACGCGCACCTGACTCGTACAGGTCACGGGATGCATAAATGATGTACAGGAGAGATGTTTTTGCCAGCACCGTTGGGACTAAAGCAAGGACGATCTCCGCGGGAGAGAGACTCCTACGAGAAATACTTCTCTTTAGTTGTTTGAACGTCGATTCGGCCCGGATAGTTATTCTCTTCACGGTCCAGTTCGGAAGTGTTTGCAAATGAAATTTCTTTCTCGTTAGTTTGCCTAGCCAGCGCGGTTCGTCGGCAGCTGCGTCCACCAGGAGCTTCCTCTTCCTTTTCTCTCTCTCTCTCTCTCTCTCTCTCTCTCTCTCTCTCTCTTTCTCTCCCTTTGTCTCCACTGTCGAGAGAAAATTGAAAAGCAATTCGATATTTTAATGGAGTCAAACAGTGAGCCTTAATAGCTGTTTCAGACACGCACCAGCCGGACGAATTGCCAAGACGAACGGTTTCGAACTGCGGAGGAAATTGAATCTCCTTCGGGCAAAAATAAAGACAGCGCTGAAAGTGGACATAGTTCTTTGATTTCAGCGAACGTTTCTTTCCGGAACACGCTGTGCATTTTGAAAATCTGTCAGTCTCGAACTTGTTCGTTCTCTTTGGACGATGCAAATCTTAAAGCTGACAAGCGAACGCTGCGTACATTTAATGTCCTTCGTAAATGCTTCGCTTACTTATCGATCAGCATCGTTAATAACGATTGTTAAATATACGATTACGAAATTTTCGAGTTTGTACTCTAGTCTGTTTAGTTTCGAATGTTCACTTGGCATTTATTTGACGAGTATCGATCTTAGGGCAGAATTTAACCTCTTAGGCACTATGCGCCACTATAGTGGCTTTCGCGGATGCCATCTCTCTGAACGACGCGCCACTTTAATATATTTTTAATTATTCAAGTAAATTGTTCAAGTCAACATTCGTGTATCATATCTTTAAGAAAAATTATAATTTTATGATCAAACACTTCATTCCAATGTACTCGTGTAGAGAACAACATTATCCGTGACACATTGCAGTGCTATATCATTTACACGTAATTTGCGTTGAACTCTGCCGTACAGACAAACAGTCCCGCGCAAAATTCAGCCGTGCCTAAAAGGTTACCGGTTAACGATATTCCACTTGTTTAAAGTCGTGAAACTTGTATTTATATAATCTTTAGTTAAAAATTGCTCGAAATTGTTTTGCACAGCAGCTCGATCGATACGGTGTATATATAAATACGATTTAATTGTTGATCGAAACGATGCGCTTGTTCGAGCAAGTAGAAACAACCAGCGTTGGTCAGACGTATCAATCAGTCGTATTCGAACTCGCTTACAGCCGATGAATTTCTACAACGCGTTTCTCTGGGAATGTAACACGGCTAACACTGTAACGTAAATATTGCGCATTACTTTTTAACGCAGAACAATCTCATTTTTGGCTAGCTGAAAATTTTACAGCGCGAGTTGTTTCGAAGTTACGAATCATTTAAAATTACGAGATCCAAATCTTCGTGCAACAATGTACTTTCACGCAGAAGTTGGACGGAAAGTGGACACATAAAATTCTGAACTGGAAAAATCGTCGAACACACGGAACTTCTATAAACCTTTCGTTTCGAGCGCCGCTTGTAAGCGGCGCACACAAAATGTCCTGCGGGTACGAGTGATTTAGCAATATTTGAAGTCGTGCCCCGGCCGTTCTATCAGCGCTATCCACATGGTTCAAACGCTAAAATCTTCCCCAAACCTTCCTCTTTAAGCATACGCGTCCCAAAGTGGCTAGCTTTTCAGGGAAATCCAGGAGGCTACCTTTTATCAACCCCATTTTGCCCATTTTCACGATTTTCTGAATCCCGAAAATTTCAAAGTCGCGCCACGGCCGTAATTCGATTCCGATCAACTTGAAATTTGGTATGCATACTTCCTACGCGTCCAGGGCCCCTCCGAACCCAAACCTATCATAACCCTCGCAGCCACGCAACGCCTTCTGGGTCGTCACCCCATATATTCGGAAATCAAACGATGCATCAGTCGACAATAACAAAGACGTAAATTATACTCATTATATTGTAGCAAAGATTGTTTTATTTAGCAAAATAGTTATTTAAGACCTAGGAAAACGTATATACAGCAACAACGCATATTGCACGTATTCACGGCGCGCGCTTCCGTTCAGTGACAGTACTTCGGCGGACTGGACAGCCGAAGCGAAAGGGATAAACTTTCGAGACCGCGGCTCGAAATTTCAGGTACCCGCGCACCTGTAACTGCATTTGTCAGACGGTTTCCCACGACCACGGTATGCCCTTGCCATTCACCTTCCCGCTTTGATGTCACGCCGCGTCTCGTAGGCCGACGATTACAATCGCATTCGGAATGGTATCAAAGATAAGAATTGACAAGGCCGCGTCTGGTGGAGTGTTATCGACACCGAGAAAGCCTTTCTGTCGTTGAGGACGATGAAAATCGACGTCCCTTGCTAATTGAATCGACCAACCTTGAATACTTCTCCGTTCAAAGGTACGGTCAGGGTTAACGCGAAACTCCGTACTCCGCAGAACTGCGAATCCAGTGGACGTGTCAAAAACAAAATCGAAATGAAAGTTGGCATGTGCGAAAAAAGATAACCGCGACAACGAATAGCTCGATCTTGTTTCGCTGTTAGCACAGCTTCGCAATACGTAATTATCTATAATTAAACTTAAATGTAAATAAAAATAACTTAAATATAAATAAAAATAATATCGTTCAGCAGTGTTCAATTTTTACTGTGGACATTCTCTGTGTACGATGTTACAGAGAAACTAGTAAATTATTACTAAACACAACAATTACTAGAAAGTGTAGGCACACATCATTTTCTTTTCCTCTTTAACAAACTTAAGGACTAAATTCATTTATCGTAATATTTCTATTGTTCTAAAACGCATCAATTCGTTTGTGTACTAACTCTCTAAAATCTGCAGTCTAATTGTTGATATAGAGTAGCACAGTTTAATATCGCCACAGAAAAGCGATTAAAATACTAATTGCTGCACAGACTACGGATATCGTACAATTACAATATTATTTCCGTAACTGTAGGAGAGGTCTCTTCCATAATTGTCAAAACTGATTAACACGTTGAATGCGGAGCCATTTTGCGTCTGTTTTAATCGAATCTATTGAAATAAAGCGAATATTTCTTAATATTATATGAATTATCTATAACATATTAATTTGTAAATTTGATCCCGTCAGTCCCCAAAGACTGACATAGCATTCAACGTGTTAAAAGAATTTAAGTACAGCGAATGTTTATTTCGTCTCGGTACCTTGCAATCGCTGCAAATAATTTGTATTTTAAATCTTCAATCCAACCATATTCGGGAAGTTTGAATAAGCGTAATAAGCCTAAGGATACCCCAAACGCAAAAATTAAGTCAATGGAAGCAGGAAAGACCTCGAAAGCAGCCTATCGAAGGACTACAACACGAGGGACGCAGTTTACGTAATAATAAAAGAATGTTTCGTTGAATACGCAATCCTTTTCCATGTTCCCAATCGGCGGAGGCTTGTTCCCTTCGAGCAAAACTTCTTATCGTTCAGTAGCGAAACGACACGGCATCAGCCCTTTTGAAAGGGCACCCTCGCGAACCTCAGAATCCTCTCGTCGAATCCTCGCTCCGAGACGAACGAGATCCCCGGTCGTAAATCATATCTCGATAATGAGAGAACCCGAGAGTCAGGGCCTCGCGATGACGATAACGAAGTCGGCAATATGATTTATTTCGCCTCGGCGTCGACGTCGACGTTTTTACCACCGTGCCGCGTCATTGGCATAACGAGCCGTTCAACAACGTCGACAAGCGAAACGGCCGACCAGTGGAAAAAAAGGACGTCGATGAAGAAATCCTGGAACATCCGGGATTGACATTCGAAACCGCGCGGATCTGTGATGTCTACCTTTCGTAAAATGTATCTATCTTCTGTATGATCTACATACGTACATGCAATTATTAATCCTGAGCCTCTGAAGGGACACTAAAAATTGTCAATTGTCGCTGTTCCAAACAATTCTTACGTCGCTGTGTTTGCATTTTAAAAATCGGTAAAAATTAAAATGTTACGCGTACGAATAATAGTAATAAACTTCCTATGCAGGAAAGGAAATGAATCATCCAATTTCGAATTACAATTGCTTCGAGTGTGAAGGGTTAAAACGAAATTAGGATATTGGAGCAAAGGGTGGACGCATTTTTATTTAAGAAATTTTGCAAGAGTTGATATAAGGATTCACTGTAGGCAGCTGTTATAAACATATTACTATCTTGTTCTTTGTTCTCGGAACACAATGCGGTATGCATGCGCTGTGTATGCGCTAAACTGGCTTTGAGACACGTCTTACGCTTCGGCGGGAGAGTAGACGTCCGCCATATTGGACGCTAAAGATCCTGATGACTACCGTGTCTTCGAGAGTATCGATTTCTTTAAAACTTTTCACAACGTTGATGCTTCGAATCAGCAGGTTCGGTAGCACACTGTTACGAAATTACTTTTCGATACCTAAATTCATGTTCAACATTTTTCTCCGGTGAAAATAGTTTCCACAACCATCTTCGTCATCGGCTAACTATGAATCTTCAAATCTACATCCGCACAAGCAATTATTAATCCTTAGCGCTCGAATGGCGTCTCTGAAGCGACACTAAAAATTGTCATACCGCTGTTCGAAACAATTCTTACGTCGCTGTGTTTGCATTTTAAAAATCGGTAAAAATTAAAATGTTACGCGTACGAATAATAGTAATAAACTTCCTATGCAGGAAAGGAAATGAACAATCCAATTTCGAATTACAATTGCTTCGAGTGTGAAGGGTTAAAACGTAATTAGGATATTGGAGCAAAGAGTGGATGCATTTTCGTTTAAGAAATTCTGCAAGAGTTGAAAGAAAACTTCATAACATATACAATTTAAAATTCAAAGTTAAACTAACACGGGAACATCTTCAAATATAAAAATCTGATTTTGATGAAATTTATGGGAGCTTATAGTTCCTTGAAAAATATTTGATAGGCGTGTTTTTCTTATTGGCAAACATCCACATTGAAGGGGTGAAAACAGCCCTCAAAGTTGGGGTATTTTTGAGATATCTCGGAAACCGGAGGTCGAAAAAATGTGAATTTTTTTAAATTGTGTGTGTTTTCAATAGGAAATGTAATCATGCAAGAAAATATTAACAAAAGTTATCTGTTTAAACAATAAAGTTATACGCTCCCATAAGTTTCATCAAAATCGAATTTTCGCATCTGAATATATCGCCTTGTAAGCTGCAATCTTTTCAAAGAAATTTTTTTTCCTAAGTCGCGTAATAAACTAATTGCTTTAGCTCCCAAAAGAAATGCAAGTCTGACTCCTTGAAAGAAATCAAGTATGATATTAAAATCGCTATCATCTTTACACCCATCGCACTCCGATGTCGCCTGCGAAGCGACGCCGAAGCTGTGCCATGTTGTTATTTAAAACAACTTCGACATCGTTATGTTTGCAATTATGAAATCGATAAAAAGTAACGACGTTGCACGTGCGAGTAATATTAATAAACTTCCTGTGCACGACAGGAAACGCGCCATGCATTATGTTTGTCCCAGAAGTTTCCATCTCAACGTGGACATATATTAAGCATATTCTTTTAACGCTGTCATCCGTTCGTCTATCATTCGCTATTTCAAAAATCCACTCCAAGTTTCTGCGTTCCGTTCGTCGATTAAACTCGAGAACAACTTTCAGGACAGCCTGCTAACAATGGAATTATCCTATTTCAAAAAAATGTTTCGAAATTTAAAAGCGCACGGAGTGCGAAGAGTTAAGAGTGTTTGAATATTTATGACTGCATAAAATTTAGCATTAATTGGTTCGAACGAACAAAATTCTCCTGATAAATTGTAGTACACGTCGAACAGGACCGTTCGACCCTAAACTCGTGCCGAGCACGATAAAAGTGACACGTGTTGCTTTATAAAATCGACAAGATCAAGTTTTTCTAAATTCAACAATTTTAAAATAACCTATCTGGGACCGGCTAATTCGACGGGGGCTGATAAGTTCGGTGTTAAAGGTATCGATTAGTCGGCATTCGAGTGTGTGCCATGCTCGGAAAGAACGGGCGATGCACGTCGGTGTAATTGAACGTCCGAAACCCTCTCTCTCCTCCCCCTCTCCCTCCCCCATATGCATTGAAATTACGGCGAGCCGTTCTAACAAAGATTATATCCGGGATAACGAAGCCGAAATTAGCTTGATCCAATATTTTTACGACAACGCCGAAATTGCTTTTTAATTGTCCCCCTTTGCTACCCGTTTTCCCAACCCGGTACGCCATCGATCTACCATCCCCGGATTATCGTTCATTCTTCCTCGGCGAAGGGCTGTCCAATAATACGAGGAAACATGCACGCGTGTCCTGCTATCTAGGGGACGGAAGATTAAAGATGGGAGCGGCGTGATTAACCGAGAAACGGAGGAGTTAACTCGTCCTTTATGATCGTTCTCTTTTTATTTCTTATCCCTGCGACCACTTCTTTCCCCAGGGATATTTGCGAAAAGAATTTTACCACTCAACGAATCGATTGTTTTATATTTTTGCAACCACAATTTGTTCGTTATCCGCTAGAATATCCGAAGCAACGTTGTTTCGACACTGACTCTGTACAATCGCCGAGCTGGTACATTTGTTTTTCGCATTATTCAAGTCCCGTTTCGATTTATAGGCAGAACAAACATTTTATTTACGCGAAACCGACCAGCGTGTTCGATAAATATTGAAAGATACTTTATTTGTCGGTAATTGCCTGTTAGCTGTAAATCGTGCAAATATGCGGGAGAAAATATGCGTGTATGTTTCGCGATCGGTGCTTGTGTAGTACTACAATGATGAATTATAAAAATGCTGCGAGTACGTCGATGATATTTATTTATATTCGACAAGTATCTGGATCGTGTACAGTTTTATTGTGCCGCCATTACGAACGTGACACGTGCCGATGGCTGACACGCGTTGATTGGCTCCGCTTTTCAATTAGGCGTCTTTATCGTAGGCCGGGCGAACGATGTAACCGTTCATTTTTTGAGAAAATATTATTGAACCGGTCTCTGACCTATATTTCCCATAATCGGGGACACGAGTTGGCTATGCTCGAAATGAATTTATCGAAACGAGAGTAATTAATTCTTTGCGCTCTGTGTATTAATTAACATTGTTTACCGTGCTCCTCACATTTTGGCGAATTATGTAGGACGTTCGCCGACGTATCGGGAGGGGGATGGAGGGGGGATATGGAAAACAATGTAAATTGAAGAGAAATATTTATCGACGAGCTCGCCCATGGATATACAACCGTGTATACGCGCGCGACCTTATTAAAACGTCTCGCAATAATTAATCGGCCAACATGAAATTTCGAACGATCTCTCGCAAAACACATGTCCGCATTGTCCGTGTTATAATTTCATCGCAATTTTTCATTCGCGGTTCTGGCTTGATTTTCAATTGATAAATACGAATACCGATATCGTACCGATGCTCGAGAATCGCAAGTGTATCTCACATTTTGCTACGATGTCGTTTCCGATCAACGATACTATCCTGTGTTAACCCTTTGCACTCCAAGCAATTTGAATTCCTAACTTCAAGGCATTTTTTGTCCCACAAGAATTCTATTGTACACGGTTCATTTCCTTTCGCGCATATCAAATTTGTTATTATTAATCGTACACGCAACACTCCAATTTTTACCAACTTCTTAAATACAAACATTGTAATGTAACAATTGTTTTAAATAATAGTCTGTCTATTTTTAGTGTCGCCTCGGAGGAGCCATTGGAGTGCTAAGGGTTAACACTTTATCGACCGGCGATTATTTCAGAATTTTTCAAGGTTCGTTATCTATGATCGAAAACTTTTCAATGGATCTCTCAATGATGAACGCAATTTTTATTGCAAATCAACATCCTCCGTAACGTTATCTAATAATTTGGCTACAAATTACAGTATAAAAGCAGTTTGTTCTGTTTCAGGTTACAGTGCGACTATTGAAAGTCCTAATAATAGACTTCCGGTCGGTAAAGTGTTAATGAGAACATCAAGCGATATCAAACGATCGTAATTACGTGTTCGACGAACATTTTAGTCAACGGACTCTGAAAATTGAAAAGAGTTATATTCTTTCGACCATCCGCAATCGAAGGATCTTTTCTATGATCAAATTCTAAATTTTAATAATAAGATTATTGAGAGATTGAATATATTCCAGTCTTATTTGCAATTATTAAAAAACATAATTATAACTAAAATTTCACTTCCTGAATAAGAAATGGTGCATCGCTTTGCAATCGAAGATTTTAGAAATGTGAAAAACATGTTCCTCGGGGAATCTGATTATGTACTCTACAATGGTTACTGAAACAAACCGGTACGCTCATCAGTTTTTGAGTTCCAACAAAAAGTTAAAGCGTAACTTACATGCAAAAATATAGACATCTGTTAGCATCATGGAAATGAAAGCGTTATTGTAAATGAATTTACAGATTTAAGTTTAAATTTGTTCCATTTTATAGGAAAATATATCATATAATCATATAGGAAAATATAATATATATCATAAATATATTAAAAATACGCGCAATTAGTGCCGCAATTTTGGCATAGGTTCGAAAAAATCCGTCCGCAGCCAAACGGTTTTTTCTATAAACGGAAATAACATTTGATTTAATCGTTGATCGTATACGATCATCGGAGAATAGCTAGGTACGCAGTAAGTACAAATTTGCCTTTTCTTTTTGTCTTTCCGAGACGGACAAATAAAGTTTTCGTAGGTGAAAGGGTTAAACGCCAACACCTTACGCAACGTTACACGGCAAAGTCCGTTTCAACGGCCGTAGGATTGTCCCCGGTTCTGCGAGGTATGTCTCTCGAGGTGCCACGAATTCGAACTCATACAGAGTCGATACAGGTGAAAACTGTAAAGGGTTGTATTAAAAATGTAACGCCAGGAGACGAACGATAGATTTGTACGACGAAAGGATGGTTTGACGTAAGCCGCGACGTTGAAAGTTACGGCCGAGCGTTCTAGCAAACGTGCGAACGACGTTGACGAGACCGGAAGGGATGGTAGCAATGTCGTGACTGACGTAGCGAATCCCAGCAATTCCGAATTATCTCTCGCGTGCATCTTATAGCGATTAATCTCGGTTCAACATTCTGTTCCGAACCCCTCGGCCCTCGTTCGCACGGCCGAGATCAATGTCGAGTGGTTGTTACTCTTGACCGAAAAGTGGGTCAGAGTTCAACGATTAGAGCCACCCAGCAAATCGATTCCGTCTGCTGGGCCCAAACAATATAATCCCAATCCGAATGCGTCATTACCCGTAGCTATATACCGAACACAATTGTTTCCGCGATGACACGTTTCCGCCGTGATTGAGCCGCAGTGTCAATCTCGCGAGGGCGAACCTACACAACCAATTAGCTCTTTCTCGATAACCCCCAAATATCGAGGTATTAGAACCGCGAACATTGCTTTGCGAAATCTAAAACCCATCTGGCTCTGTGGAAGCGGCTTAACCGTTTCAATCCTAAACAGCACGATCACGCTGTTCAGATTTTATGTCGATGAAACCCAGCACATTTCGAGCATTGTGGACAACTGACGGTGCGCGTTACCGATTGTCGAAGTCACGCGCTCAGATTTACTGACGCAAGTATATTACATAGCTCCTTTTAACCCTTTGCACTCCAGGCAATTTTAATTCCTAATTCGAGACATTTCTTTGTCCTAGAATAACTCCATTGTACGTGGTTCGTTTCCTTTGTGAATATCAAATTTGTTAATCTTAATCGTACATGCAACATTTCAATTTTTACTAGCTTTTTAAATACAAACATTGCAATGTAAACATTCTTTTGAATAATATTCTGCCAATTTTTAATGTCTCCTCAGAGGAGCCATCGGAGTGCTAAGGGTTAACACTTTGACTGCCACGTCACCCTTATATGGGTGACAGAATTATTTGGCCATGTTTAAAAATAAATTTGTACGTTAATATATTCGTTGCACTAAATTTATTTGAGGTCTGGAGAATTCGTGAAGCTTGATGGATAACTATGCGTCGTACATTTTAAGTTATCAATCGTTGCTTCGTTAAATAAATCACTTTGATTTTGCGGAATTTTCGAGGTCGTGGTTGGGCAGTTAAAGTGTTAATGTGAATAGTACATTTTACAATAGGTAGAATAATATTATATTAATGCAATAATATATTACAAAATAAAAATTTTCATTTTATTGTTATCTCTTCAATAATTTTTATCGAACAAAATTTGAAATATTTATAAATTTTAGAAGAAAAAAATTTAAAAGACAAGAATCACGTTACCTAACGCTTTTGTTAACATTTTCTTGCGCGACTACATTTCCCATTGAAAAACACACAATTTAAAAAGAAATTCAAATTTTTTCGACCTCTGGTTTTCGAGATATCTAAAAAAATATGGTTTTGACCCCCAACTTTGAGGGCTGTTTTCACCCCTCCAAAATGGATGGTTGCCGATAACAAAAAAACACGTGTCAAATATTTTTCAAAGAACTTTAAGCTCCCATAAGTTTCATCAGAATCGTATTTTCGCATTTGAATATGTTGCCATGTTAGTGTCAAACGTTTAAATCTAAATTTTATTAAATTAAAAATAAATTTATTTATTACTTAAATTTTTACTTTGTTCTGTACCGTGTCTTGAACAACAAACTTTTTTTTATAATTATTGCTTTTACTACATTATATATGGCGATGCAATCTAATATTTTTTATTCGCGATTGTTGAGATTGTTCACCCCTTGCGATATTAGAAAGAGGTAGACTTGGGTTGAAAATTTTAAACGAAGTTTAACAAATATAAATATTACACCTTTCTCTTTAAACGAAATGAAACGTTGTTAATTTGTGATTTCTTTTCGGTAACATTTTTAGCGATAAAGATGTTATAATAACTTTAGTTACAAAGAAAGTGATGTGGCAAGGGGTTAACCTAACCTAACTCGATCCACCAGGCTCGAAGGGAACGTGGTCAGAAATTGATCCGGCACGGAACGTGGTAACGTAAAAATGGTGAAAATCGGAACAGTTAATCGTTAAGCAATGAGACACTAAATAGAAGTTCTGTAAACTGCAATGTCAAAAGTATGTATACAGGGTGTTCCGTAATGTTTAAGAAAATTCAAAATGGTAGCGATGTAAAAGTACAATAGTACGGCAATGTTTAATGCCGCCTTAAAAACGCCATCGCTAAAGGTTAATGCGAGCAAAGAAATATCGACTTCCGCCACTTTTGCAAATCTAATGTAATTTAATCTCTAGAAATGGAATCCCCCGGTCGCAATTTGCGAAAAGCAAAAAGGAATATTTCAAAGAATATTCAGTATCGTCGCCTTAATTCTTTCATCTTCGTTCTGTTGAACAAATTGCTTTGACTCGATGGTTTTGTTTTACACGGTTGAGCTTGGCAATTAAAATATTAAAGTATGAGATCACAAGTAAAATAAACAGGGCGAGATCTTTTGCGTAACCGTTTTAGAAGAGTACACGAGGGCTAAAATTAAACGGTACCCTCAATGAGATAAAAATGATGTTACGAACGAATGCGCGTAACTAATTTCAAACGTGCTCGCCCTGTAAAACTGACACTAATTACATCTCCTCTTTGCAGAGGAATTGTTGAGCGTTTCAAAAACTTGGTCTCTCTATTGGAAAATCTATTTCGCAGCCGCGTGAATGCATGCGCGTTATACAATTGCACGTTTTTTTCTCAGGTGCGAATTAATATTTCCGTTTTTTATTTGTGCGATCCGCTTGATACTCTGCGGACACAAATATTGAATTAAATGGTCGGAAAATGGTATCTAAAATGTTTTAAATAAATTCCGATCGGGGACGAGCTTGGTTTCCTGATTTCCAATCTGACTGTTAAAAGAGACCGTTCTGTGCACCAGAGAAATTTATTTCTTCGATCTAAACCGGAAAAGCAAGATTAATTAAAGCATACAATTTTTCTTTATTCTTTCGCATACCTAAATTCTCGATTTCGACGTTAATCACGCATGGAAGATAAAATGCCTCCTCCATCTTTAAAAATTAATTGTTTAAATCCGGCTTCTATGCGAAAAAATTGAAAAGATCACTACCTTCGACCTAGTAAAATTATCGAAGAAAAGATTATAATTATAACAAATACAGACCTTTCTTATTTTGCATGAAAATCCGCTGTTTATTAATTAGATTAGTCTCATGACCCCAATATAGATTTTTTTAGCCATCCAGATCACATTAAACAAAATATACTTGTCAAAATAATATTAAACAAAACTGAAAAATCTATGCAAAAGTTTAAACTTCTTTCGTACGATGGCGACGATTGAAACTACTTGACGAATCAACTCCACAAAAGTGAATTAGACCTCCAAAAGCAATCTCAAGAAATCAAAGCTCGAAAGCCCCGCGAATTTGAGTTCCCGGTGAGTATTGCCAAGAATTACTAGAAATATTTGGCGTGCCGGTGTTAACCGAGACCCCAAGTGCATGTTTGGCATCATTAAGCCCTGATCTCGAATCAACAGAAGTTATGCCCCAGACCGAGCCTCATTAATGGTTCTCGTAGCTCGCGAACCAGGATCGTAACAGCCGATGTGTTATAATTGGGAACATTGCTATTCCTCAAAGATCAATTTGCACGGGTAGAGCCGAAACGGAAACGATTTATCGTGGAATAGACGTAGCATAAATCACGGATTCAGCGTGCAACGACAGTCTACGAAAAGCATATAATCACGAACGATCGACGGAGAATATTCCCCCGGCGAGACACGTTCTTTAATTAGCTGGTGACGCGTATTACAGGCCATTTCACGCAATCTCGCAAATTACAAGGGGGCCCCGTGTTTGACGACATGCCGGGCAGCTTTCAATTTGCCGGGCACACGTAACTGTTTCGCACCGTAAATCGTGGAACACCGACGCGAACCGCGACCTCGTTACACCTGGACGCATTCTCATCGATGCCGATAGAGTCAATTAACTCGGAATTGCTACAGAAAAGTGATCGGGCATCGGGTCACTCGATCACGGCACGAAAACGATGCAAACAGATCGGTTTCTTTGGTCGAAATCGTTTTATTCCCGCATTAACGCGGACGTTCATCGCGCACAGGTATTCGAGTAACACAGATTTCCTTGGCAAACCTAATACCGAATTTGTTAAATATAGTTAAATTTCAGGATAATTTGTCGAGAAGGCGATGGAAACGTTGATATTCTGTTCCGGTTTCGATTAGTCGATAGAAAAAAGATATAATAATATAAAGAAGTCGAAAGATCGAAGATATCGTTAAAGATCAATGTAAAATTATATTTATATCATTGTTTATAGTTATTAAATCTGGTTTCGTATACATTCACACTTTTGCTAAGTATTAATGACAGCATTTTTCGTCTAACCACGATATCAAAGTTTAACCAAAGTCTCGAAACTCGATTCGTGTTCTAACTGAATTTTTATAATCTATAAGATGTGAGAATCTTGTATTTTTCATTCATATATTGTTAAATAAATTGTTCTGTGTATTGGTTCGGGTAGAATTCTACTTTAAACATCGCGTGTAACAGAAATGACGTGCATTGATTACGTTGATACAATTCATAGGATGATATTACGTCCGTAATCTACGCATAATCCGTGAATTGAGTTTGAACTACAATATCCAACATGGCCGCCGCCTCTTACATATTATGCAAGACATCATTGTCAGATTCTCCATAGCCAACTAAACAGGATTCGCTGTAGGCAGCTGTTATAAACATAGTATTATCTTGTTCCTTGTTCTCGGAACACAATGCGGTATGCATGCGCTGTGTATGCGCTAAACTGGCTTTGAGACACATCTTATGCTTCGACGGGAGAGTAGACGTCCGCCATATTGGACGCTAAAGATCCTGATGACTATCGTGTCTTCGACAGTATCGATTTCTTTATCACATTCCACAACGTTGATGCTTCGCATCACCAGATTTGGTAGCACACTTGTTCAAATAGAACCACTAATACTGGAGTTATGAGGGACTACGAAATGAAAAGTATAGAGGAAAAAGGATATTTCACTTTATTTGTCTCGCGTGTTACTTCGCGGGCCTATGGTTAACAACCAACTAACGCGTCTCGGACTCCTCGCCCGCTACGCGCTCACACATACACAAACGCACACAAGTCTCCTCGGAGACACCTGCAGTACGAAAAAATGTAAACAAACGCTCTCGCCCAGTTCCTCGACTTCGGAGAAACACACAAAACAAAACACGCGCTCGTCGCTCGCTTTCTTAAAAGCTACTCAATTTAACAACACTGTTACCAAATTACTTTTCAATACCTAAATTCATGTTCAACATTTTTTCTCCGGTGAAAATAGTTTCAACAAATATCTTCAGCATCGGCTAACCATGAATCTTCAAATCTACATCCGCATAAGCAATTATTAATCCTTAGCGCTCGAATGGCGTCTCTGAAGCGACACTAAAAATTGTCATACCGCTGTTCGAAACAATTCTTACATCGCTGTGTTTGCATTTTAAAAATCGGTATAAAATTGAAATGTTGCGCGTACGAATAATAGTAATAAACTTCCTGTGCACGAAAGGAAATGAACGATCCAATTTCGAATTACAATTGCTCGGAGTGTAAAGGGTTAAAACGAAATTAGGATATTGGAGCAAACGGTGGATGCATTTTTCTTTAAGAAATTCTGCAAGAGTTGAAAGAAAAGTTCATAACATATACAATTTAAAATGCAAAGTTAAACTAACACGGGAACATCTTCAGATGCGAAAATCTGATTTTGATGAAACTTATGGGAGCTTATAGTTCTTTGAAAAATATTTGACACGTGTTTTTAGTTATTGGCAACCATCCACATTGAAGGGGTGAAAACAGCCCTCAAAGTTGGGATATTTTTTGAGATATCTCGGAAACCAGAGGTCAAAAAAATTTGATTTCTTTTTTAAATTGTGTGTTTCTCAATGGGAAATGTAGTCGCGCAAGAAAATTTGAACAAAAATTTTCCGTTTAAACAATAAAGCTATAAGTGTCATCAAAATCGGATTTGAATATGTTCCCTTGTAAGTGTCACATCATAAACTCGTCCCTTTGTTCGGACCTTCCACCTCTACTATGGCCTTTCTACCTATAAAATACCTACGCCATTAATAATTTTGGTGATTTAGCAAACCGACTCTTCCAACATTTCGAGGATCAATTCTGTCGACTGTGCTATAAGTTTGGAATAATCTGTTTTCATTCTATTTTATTACGTTTTAAAGTAAATCTCGGCTTGAATGTCTTAATTTTATCTTGAGAATTTAATTCGATCAAAGCTACGAACTTTCGCTCGATAGCAGGATCGAAAATATGCATTTCTGTCAGACAATTCTGTCGGACTTGTCTGTCCTACATTTTCCAGTGTATTTCCTCTCTGCGCGAATCTTCCGAAACAGTTCGCTGTTTCCGGAGATATTTTGAACATGGAGAACTCGGTTGGTAGGTGGCGGGAAATCATGTACGTGTGCCGAATCTCTCCGGTATCGAAAGTATCGGCGATCGGGGATCCGGGAAGAGGAAGATGAACGGATGCACGTCGGGTAGCCGGCTCGATCATAAACGTACAGTCGACGATCGTGTTTCTGTCAGCTACTTCAACGCCAATTAACCGCTCTTCCGTTTCTCGCCGAGTGGAAAGCATCGATCCGGGGAACACGAATGCCGAGTGCATCGGCTAGGCAGCTGCTCGGTGGACTTTAATTAATCGCGCGCAAGGATGACGATTATTGCCTGTCATTCTTAAGTCAGTGACTTCCGGCCGATCGAGGAGACACCATTTTCAACGTCTTTTACCGCTCGCTGGTCCGTCGATCCGTTCTATTTCGATACAATTCGCCATTAACAGCAAACTTTCCGAACGAACGTTATCTTCGTTGGTTGAAAGCAACCGGAGCAATATTTCTTCTCTTAACACAGTGAATGCTATTACATTTTTATAACTTCAATAATTGCAAAAGAAAAAACTAGGTACCAGTCAAAATCACTGGTTTGGTAGTTCTAGTGTTAAACGAATGTACCCATGATTTCTTGTTAACCTATTTATTTAGTCTGGCACATATTTAACAACAATTGCAGCTGAATAGAATCCTGAATAGAATTAATTCTTTGCACTCGAAGCAATTCTATTCCAAAATCGAAACATTATTTTTACCAATATAGCTCCACTGTACATAGTTTACTTCCTTTTGTACATAAAAAAATCAATTACCATTACCCATGCTTAGAACATTAAAATTTTTATCGATTTCTTAACTGCAAATCCAGCGATGCAAAAGTTATTTAAACAATGGTATGGCAATTTTTAATGGCTCCTCAGAGTCGCCATTCGGGTTACAAGGGTTGAAAGTATTAAAGTTCGTTTAACACGTTGAATGCTATGTCAGTACCTGGGGACTGACGGTATCAAATTTACAAATTAATATGTTATAGATAATTCATATAATATTAAGAAATATTCGCACTATTTCAATAGATTCGATTGAAACAGAAAAGCAAAAATAGGCTAAGCGAGTCTTTTGCTTATGCACAGTTGCATTATTTCCGTTTAAAGGTAAATAAAATGTGACGCGAAAGCTAAGCAAAATGGCTGCGCATTCAATGTGTTAAAATGGCGGAATTCTCTAAAGTGGGCTTAACGCTCTTTTACAAATATCAAGAAGACTGACATCGACCGATGGTATCATGTACAGGGGAAAGTTCAGGATTACATATTTGAATTTTATAAAAATAGGGTGGGAACCCTTTCGCGAAGGATTAGGTTTGTACAGCTTTAAAATGAATTTTAGAATAGGTCTAGATTTTTAGGGGTGGAGCCTTTGGTCCTCTTTATGGGACGGATTCGGTGATTAGGACAAAACGGAGATCGCTATAATCATTCTAACAACTTTTTGCGAATATCTAGGAAACTAAGTGCGGGCAACGGTGAGACGCGTATGAGAAAGTTATTCAGAACCACGGCAATGGCAAACATATTTCAAGATCGTTTAAATCCTTGAGCAGCCTCCTTGTCTAAATATTTGCTATACATTTTCAGATCATTCAAAACAACCCACCAAAACTTGGAATCCAATTAACCCTTAGCACTCCAATGGCTCCTCTGAGGTGACACTGAAAATTGTCAGACTATTATTCAAAACAATTTGTACATTACAAATGTTTGTAATTAAGAAGTTCATAAAAATTGAAGTGTTGCTGGATGATTAACAGTAATAAATTTGATATGCACAAAAGGAAATTAACCACATACAATGGAATTATTCTAGAACAGAAAAATGTTTTGAGTTAGGAATTAACATTGCTTGGAGTGCAAAGGGTTAAAGATCCACAGTTCAATGATGCGCTATGAGCAAACACGCGTTTATGTGCTGTCTAATTATGGCATGTTTCTTCGGGCCGAAAATTATATTCACTTTCTGGTTTTCGGTATTGCAAAATACGCTCGATATTCGTGCGTTTAATTTGATACGGAAGCAAACGTTTGATTTTGATTGTAACATTTATCGATGGAATGTGTTAGATATTTCAATTTCATCAGGATGCACGGGGTTTCGAGGGAAGTTTTTTTTTTTTGCAAAATTGAATATCCGCCGTGACGCAATTCAATTTTGCAAGGTATAAACGTATGTGCTATTCCGTCGACGCATATGAAAGCACACAATAGTATCCACTTAAATTTCGCACAGTTTGCGCAGCACCGCAAAACACGAGAATAGAACCGGAAATAGAGAACCGAAGGAACGCGCCGAATTGAAAATATTTTATTTCATGAAATACAGCTGGAGAATATTTCGCCGAGCTTGTGCCCGATAGCAATAATTAAACAGCTACCTTCCGGTTAAGTATTCTATATAAATCAAAGTAACCGAGCAACGCTATTAAACTCTCCTGAAACATTCAGCTGGTCCCACTCCGCATATTCGAGTGCTCGGAATAAGAAAAACGCAGAAGATCCGAAACTCGATTATAAACATCGCTTTTAGAAATAACTTTCGCAGACACTCGAGATGCAGTTCGATGAAAAATGAACGCGGGTCAATTTGAATTCTTCGACACCTTCGAGAGAGACAGCGCAGTAGCAGAAACGATTCTAAAAATACAAAGCGCACGACCGTTAACATTTAACCCTTTCGCTACGAGCGATTTCACCGTCGTGCCAAAAATGTGCACGCTGTTCGAGAAAGATCGTCGAGGATCGCGTTTAAGCCTCGCCGCAACACGAACTGCTTCGACGACGTTTATTGAAAAGAAATTAACCCTTTGCACTCGAAGCTGTTTTAACTCCAACCCGAAGGCATTTTTTCTGATCTAGAATATTTTCATTCTGCACGATATATTTCATCTTATGCATACAAAATTTGTTTGCCATTACTCGTCCTTACAACGATTCAATTTTTACGAATTTCTTTTCACGAATTCTAACCATTAGCACTCCAATGGCTCCTCTAAGGCGACACTAAAACTTGTCAGACTGTTATTCAAAGCAATTTTTATATTACAATGTTTGTATTTAAAATGTTAGGAAAAATTGAAGTGTTGCACGTGCGATTAATAGTAATAAATTTGATATGCACGAAAGAAAATGAAACGAAGAATGTAACGATTTTGGAATTAAAATTGCTTGGAGTGCAAATGGTTAAACAGTGGTGCCTGAGAGTCACCGTTCGAGTGCAAAGGGTTAACTTTCCTTTTGAAAGTTGCCGAACTAAATTATAGATGAAATGTTGCCATTGATATTTGTTTGTAGAATATACAGTATTTTATACAGAGCGACGTAGTAGTCGCTCGTAGTACATCAGTGGCGTTTTACGGAGAGCAACTATAGTCGCCCGAAGTTAGCGAAAGGGTTAAACACAGAAGTCGAGCTCTGATCGATCAGTTTTCGAAGTACGGAGCCGGTAGAACTCGCGAGACACTAGACGCGCTCAGTTGTTCGAACTCGCGAAACAGATCCGAAACTGTTCGAACGCCTATTTCGAGTTTCGCGATTCCGTTTCGCGAGGAAACGGCGGTGCCGTTCTTTCGCGAATCTTTCGGATATTTCACGCAATGTTTGAAGAATGCGCGCTGATTCTTTTATCGCAAAATTCAGCTTGCAGTTTGACGACACCTCGGGAAATTCCAAGAGCATTTCCGCGCGGTGATCGAATGCTTTCAACGCGAATATAGAAAAGCCGGTTCGTGCTCGACTCGCTCGGTCCATTTCATTTTACGTTTTAATTTTTTATTAGCCGTCGCGTTTTAAAATGCAAGCCGCGATCCTCCGCCCGGAAAATCCACTCACGCCTTGAACAATCGCAAGCTTGTTGAATGCAGCACCATAAAGCGCTTTATTTTATTATTTGTTCGCTCTCCTCCTCCTCTGTATATCAATTAAACTACATTTCGTTCCGGCGTTATATTAATTCGTAAACTAATTCCTCTCGCAGTGACAACGATGATTGAACTTTTGTCGAAAACGGGAGCAACAATTTTCCACCGTGTCGGAAAATTTAAAGAAATTCGCGATATTTTTGCGTTGTTGTGAAGACTACATAAACAATTCGTTTGAAGCGTCGTCAAGAAACTGCGATCGATTCTTTCGTTCTCAAAATGGCGGAGAAACTAACGAGAAAGATGGTTTTTTACGTCAACGTAACAGCAAGGTAAACAATTGTGCCCATAATTATGAAAGTGGTCTAAGTCAAAATTGAAAAAAATGAGTTTATCAGTATTTTACACCACATTATTTTAA
Organism: Agapostemon virescens; assembly: GCA_028453745.1. Lineage (NCBI taxonomy): Eukaryota > Metazoa > Arthropoda > Insecta > Hymenoptera > Halictidae > Agapostemon > Agapostemon virescens. The sequence goes on along the minus strand of CM052090.1, from coordinate 6,380,916 downwards.
ACTAAATTTATTCAATGTAATTTTTACGATATCGTCAAAAATCAACCATTAGATAGTGGTTGTAATTTCAACATTATATGGAATTCATTTAGTGTTCATTACGAAAGTGGTCTAAGTCAAAAATTTAAAGAAATTATGTAAACGTAACTTGAATTTTTGGTATCGGGTCATTCCTTTCTACCAATGACCGTGATTTTGGGTTGATAGAAATGAACATAAAAAAAGCAAATTACTTATACAACCCTGAGCATTATTACGAATTGATAGAAAAGTGTAGAAGAAGAAATACATTTTCGATGAAACGAATGTCGCAGCCGGATTTTATTTCAACGAAATCACTGGAAGAGTAAAAAATACCGCGGGCAAAACTGTCTCTTGGCTGCAAATTCTATAAAACTTCTTTAGATGATTCTAAATTCCACGTTTTGGATCTTTCACCTATTACGGTAATATTAAATTACTTCCATTATACACCACCACTAGACCGGTAACGGAAGAAAAACATAAAGATATTATGTGTTTACTACCATACATCCCTTCAGTTTTTCAGGTACATTTTAAGAATCTAAAAAACTGGAAATGATAAAAATGAATTACTTTTTAAAAATAATTAATAAATGTTCATGAATTATTTCATTAAAGTTATTGTTTCAAATAAAACTCATAGTTATTTATTGCTTTAAGTCATTTATGGGACATTCAGTTAGTTTTGAAAATGGTCTAAGTCAGTTCAAACTTTAAAAACAATATTTTCGTATGAAATTCACAGAAAATTTCATATTCATAATAAATTACCATTAATCAAGACTAATAAAATTCTAAATTAAACTGTCGCATAATGTAAAAATATTTTTTAATTTATTCAAATGCAATTCATTAAATATCTCGAAACAAGAAATATATGATTTAGATCACTTTCATAATTATGGGCACAATTAAACTTAACACTAGAACTACCGAACAATATACATTGCTTTGTAATAATAATAAACTTGCATCTATTAAAACTTCATACAATTCTTATTATAACACGTACGTCATTAAAGAAGTACATGCGACACTTTCTGATGAAAACATTTTTATAACTTCAATAATTGCGAAAGAAAAAACTAGGGACCAGTCAAAATGACTGGTTTGGTAGTTCTAGTGTTAAATGAATTTAAGTGGAGTCAAATAAGAGAAAAGTTTTACATTTTATTCGTGCAGATTGCGAACTTTATTTTGTTACGAAAATAATATAGAAAACTTACCTAATTAATCGTGTAATTTGCATCGTTTACAAGTTTGTCTATTTATCGGTCAGAGAAAGGAGCGTAAAAGAAGAATTTCAGAGAGCAAACGTAACGGCGATAGAAAATTATAGTTTACGCAGCAAATTTACCGTGCAGTAGGAAGTTTAACGGCGAAACAGGAACTGTTTACGCAACGATGTAGAGTTTTTAAAACCCACCGGAAAGTACAGCAGTCGGTCTGAAATTTAGATAATTAAACATATAGAACAGGGAACGGTGTTCTTTGTTAACCGGCCGCATAAAAACCGGAACATTCATTTTGTAAGCGGGAGAGAGCGACGGCAGCCATGTTGCGTGTTTACGTTTACGTTGCAGTGGAACCTCGCAATAATTTGCGGGCAAACTTCGTCGGTTGCATTCCGCGAGCACATAGTCGAGAGACTCTCTCGCTTCGCTGCGAATAAACAAAATGGAGAGCGACGCTAGTGAAAAGACGCAGAAGAACAGCGGAGACTTTAGTGTTGCATCAACGACCGTTAACTACGCAGCTGAAAAACGCGTTTAACTTCGCGAAAAGTAAAGTTTTACTGTCGCACATTACACGATTATTATCTGCATCCCGTGAAGAAGAATGTGTTACAAACACGTGCAACCTCGTGCATTATTTTATTTATAAAACTAGATCAACCATTCTCATTGCTGAGGGACGAGGCAGACGGTGTGTTAAATATTTACGCGAATGTAAATATTGCTACGTTTGGTGCATCAACGGGAAAATTAATTTATAAGGCTAGACAAATAGTTTACGGTTCTGGGATACGATGCAGTCGAAGTGCTAAATATTTACGTAAACGTAAATATTGCTAGGGT
>CM052090.1:6358359-6368814 GCA_028453745.1 Agapostemon virescens | reverse complement strand
TCCATAGATGATGACTAGGAAAATATAATTTTGCATAAAGCAGTGTAGCAACGCTATTGTCAGACCTACCGCATGTAGCGTAAATAAAATACGCTTTCTAGCAGCAGTGTCTCGACACGGCAAGATTGACTATTCCCGGGAGTGTAACCTAAATCGACACACTGTCGCATCTGTGTTCACGCGAGAACTCTTGATTCGATGACTGAAACTTGGAACGCGTCCCGCTGCTAAGGAGAAAAATCAGTCGAAAGAGTAATGCTCTATCTCTCTCTCTGCGATCAACACGTGGCAATGCGGCCACTAGACACACAGAGTCGACTGACCTAGACACCTGGCACCTAATTCAAATTCCTACGTGTCCGACGGATAATCCGATCATTAAGATCAGGAAGTGACGTGATAATTGTGCAATCTGCCGGTTAAGGTCACTCGAAACATGAAATAGGGTGTCCAGGACGCCCGGAGCTCGGTGCATCGAAGGTAATTAATTAAGAGGACGTTGCCCATAGTTATTGAAATATGGTAATGTTCGGCTCGTAATTAAACCGGTGGCATCGTCATGGAATCAAGCAGAAAGGGACACGGATCTTTAGTTAATTTAATCCGTTGGTAGACAGTCTTTGCGGGGGGTTGCTTCATCGTCGAAGTAAAGTTTCGAAATGATTAAAGTAGAGCACCGACTATTTTTAACGTCGTGCATCGGTCTTTCGAACTTGAAGCTACTTTTGCTCGCGGATGTTAACAATTTGGTCTAATTCTAGTTTCTCGGTCGGCAAAAATAAGCGAAATTAGGTGCACGTACGAATGTTTCTTGTAATTTATTTTTTGAAAGTTTCAGTAATGCGAAACACGTCTGAAATTGTAGCGTGATCATTTTTAACCTACGGTACAACGCCACGGCCCCATAAGAAAAATTAATTTAAGATCCAACGGTGGTGCACGATTTTCTAAATTGATGATTTAAGATCCCTGTGCCACATTTTCGCTGACATTTTCTAATTAGGTCGAACGGTGTGGTCGTAACAGTCGCGAAAGTTTCGCCCGATAAAATCATTCTGTTTTTACAATCGGTGGAAAGGTGTTAACTGTTAAAGACTCTCCAGTGTTCACGCGAGCCGCGTTTATCGTTTGGAAAATGGCGTAGCGAACGAGCGGAATCGCTATTTACGAATCGTAAATTTTACGGTACCCCGTAACACGATTCCTGGTGTACATATATAACCGGCCGAAATGTGAAACATAACAAAGCGAAATGCGAATTCGATTCGCGTGCACATTTAACGCTGATACAACCGGTAATCTTCTCCCTGTTGTTCGGTAATACTTGCCCGATTTATTACGGGTTGTTTCACTGATTCCATCCTGCTGCGTTTCCAATCGAAATTACAATTATTCTGCTTGATTCCATTAATTCCATTTCTTCTGGAACGTGTTTCCTGAAGAACATTTTCTAAAAATTCTGATCGAGTTTGTAAAATTTCTTACAACTTTTGGTCTAGGTGGAATAATGCTAGAATAGTAATAGTAATTCATTTTTCTCATGACAATAACGTCTACACTGTGAGTTCTTATTATACTATATGATTTAAAATTGCGTTAACAGTACAGAAACAGGAAAAATCGATAACAATAAAATCATTCAGTTTCTATCGATTCAACAAAGAAGCAAGAATTCTACAAATGTACCTCGAGGTACGTTACCTCAAAAAAACATAAAAACAGTAACAAATAAATCTGCAAAACAATTGAGCATTCAAAAACCGTGCTTTGTACTCTCTCCTGTTCGCGTCTCATAGGAAAAAGAAATACGTCGAACATTTTCCACTGAACTGCATAATTTCCTTGTTGCTCGTAACCCCTTTTTCCATGATTCTACGGGACTGTCCGTTGAAAGCGAAGCTTCCGAAATCAATAACAAACGCGAAATCATCAAAGCAAGGATTCAATCGAGCTTCAGCCATAAAACGAACGGAAATTAATGGAAACTGTGAACTCGTTTGAATGCGCCATTTCAGTTACCATCACTCGGATCCTGGTCGTTCCAGAAACCACAGCATAGCTAGAGGATTCCCTAAGGGAATGGGTCATCGCAGTACAAGCGTGCTCCAGGTCGGCTTGATTATTTACCAGCTCCTGTCGCCACCCACCGCTTTGCCGCCTGGACAGGTGAAACTTTCCCGAATAATTGCTTTCTGCGTAGAGCAACTCTTGGACTGTTACAATGGCGGAATAAGTGCCCCGGAGGCTCTCTAATAGGTGTTTTCGAACTTCCGCAACGCTGACTTTACTTAAGTTCGATTATCAGCAGTTAGACCCCCACCTCGTAGAACGAGGCTTCGTCCCGCGTCCGCGAAACTTTTTTCCATTGTTACTGCCAAGTTCGTTCCCTGGCTGCCGAGTATTTATAGGATCTAAACAAACTTTTCTTGCGCGCCGCCATTAAAGCCGAACCCGGTTTTTTTTTTTTTTATACATTCGATCGTTGTCACATAGTCTTTACGCGTTCGTGAGAAACGACAGTTGCCGTGAAATCGGCTTTGGCCGTTCGGCCGCATTAATTAATGGGGCACTCGTGGAAATGAATTCTAAACTCTCGGTCTTTAGATCGCTTCTAGACCGACTACAAAGTTTTCTCTCCACGGTATGAAATTTTTAGAAAAAAAGATAATCGCGCGCGAAGACATGTGTGACATGTGCAATTTTCGAATTGTTATGTTACGAAATACGTCTTGGGTATTTCAAATCTTTGTTAATGGAATAAAATAGTTTTGTAATGTGTCTTTATTATTTTTCTAATCTAATTTGATTATTTTAAAATCTGTTTTCGAAACTAATGGAAGATCGGTCGACTAGCAGATCGAGTGTAAATCATATCCATTTGAACTTGATGCTTGGCTGAAATGGTTCCGTCCATATCTTCGAACCATAATGGCGGCTCTTACCTGTCAACACAATTTCCAACAAGCAATAATTCTTTAACACTTTGACTGCTCCAAAGTAGCAACCTCAAATGTTCCATAAAGTCGATCCAATTTATACAATAAAATAATAATTGAAAAGTTAGCACTACGATACTGAGCACTCCCAACGTTCTTACTTCTTCCTGACCCTAAACTTATTGTGGTACAACGAATACATTAGCACAGAAATTTATATTTAAGTCTAGTGAAATAATTCCGTCACCTACATGTGGGTGACACGGCAGTCAAAGTGTTAAAGGAAATCTAAAGAAATTCGTATAGTTCCTTGGAACATCTTGCACTGAGATTACGCAAAGATTTTGACAAATCGCTGAAACAGTTTCTGTTGTAGACAGTGTGAGAACACGGAACGCGTGAATTTTTCCAAACTGTTCGAAATCACGCGCGTGACTTCTGGTTTTCGATTTGAGGGCTAACTATACCGTCGAACGGCAGAAAATCCAAATATTTGATCGACCCTTGTTCACCGCGACAAGGCGGGACCGTCGAGTGCAACGACTCCTCGGCATCGGAGCCTCGAGGTCGCTGCGAATTTAGGGTTGCTCTTCTCGAGGCGGGTCCGACGCAACGTAATTTCCATTATTACACAGGGAAATGTATTGCCCCTCTCAATTAGGCTTGCTGAAAGCATCATTGCTATTGTAGGCCTAGGGCAGGACGCGAAACTGCGCCGGACGACCGTGGGACACGGCCGTTGATCCCGAAATTTAATTGTCTCCACCTCTGGCCTGGATTCCCCGTAACGATATTACCATCCCCCCCACCCCATTCCCTACCCCACCGCCGATTCCCATGACCACCCACCACCCGTTATCATGCAACATTTATGCGACCCCACTATGTATTAATTAGTAAGAAACGGTTCACCGACGGGCGCATAATCAAAACGCCGTACGATGTTCGAACGGGTCCTCCGAGGCAGGTAACGTCGCTCCCCTGTGGCCTGCGCGGAATTAGGGTCGTTCATGAAGTTTTAGTAGACTTTAGGTTACGACCGGTAAGCCGGCAAATCCGTGTTGTGACGTAACTGGACCAAACAACCTACATTGGGTTTACCGTCGCCGTTATACCGATAGTTCCCGGCCAATATCTTCGGGATTAGGCAATCCTTCAATTATGGACATTGTTTCGGTCATTGCTGCTTTGTTCCGCCGATCTGCAGCGGAACAGGCTTCCAGTTGTGCCATACGCAGCTTCCTTTCAACGTTTCATTCACGTTCGTAACAATAGGTTCGGATTCAGGTAAAGATTCATCCTTAAGGAATTATGCATTCGATCTATCTCTATGGATTATCAAAAGTAATGGCTACACAATTTGAATATCTGGAATTTAATTGTGTTTGTAAAGTAATGGAACTTTCAATGGTCCGTAAACTTACACGGGAACATATTCCGATGCGATAATCCGATTTTGATGAAACTTATGGGAGCTTATAGTTCTTTGAAAAATATTTGACACGTGTTTTATTGTTATCCGCAACCACCCACTTTAAAGGGCTGAAAACAGCCCTCAATGTTGGGGTATTTTTGAGTTATCTCGGAAACCAGAGGTCTTTTTCAATGGGAAATGTAGTGGCCCAAGAAAATTTTAGCAAAAGTTTTTTTGTTTAAACAATAAATGATTTTCGCATCTGAATATGTTCCCTTGTTAGTGTTATCAGACTGAGGATCCTTGTGGGAAATTGCCGTACGATGATAATAAGTCAGACTTGTTGCGAAGATTTTAAACGGAGATTTAAAACGAATTCTTTAATTAATTGTCAACTTTTTAATTTAAAGATTCAAGGAAATGTAGCAGAATGAGAAATATAAATTGTTTCTTCCGCAGCGTTTTTAATGATGAAGATGTTACAGTAACTTTAGTTACAAAAGAAAATGGTGTATGCCAACGGGTTGGAATGCCATTCCTTTTATTTATTTATTTTCCTATTTTCCCGTTTTTTAAAAGATATAAATGAACAACTGATTTTAAACATTTCTGTTTAATTTTATATCATAAAGCCCGCAAACATTGATATTAATTCGGACCAGTATAAATAAACCGTATTCGGTCCACAATACTATTGTTATTATTCTCGAAAATAACTGTATGTTGTTACTGTTTACAATATTATGACCGCCATACGAGGCGCATTGTTATTATTACGGCAGATGGGCAGTATGAATAATGTAATACACTGCAGTTAATATTATAGTGTTCTTAACGTTATCGCACAACAATATCTGTTTTAAATGTAAAACAAACGGTTCAAATTTCTTTCAAATGTTAAAAGGATTAATACTAGAACTACATCTGCATAATACTAGATATATAATACTAGACTGCATCTATTAAAACTTCATACAATTCTTATTGCAAGGTATACGTGATTAAAGAAGTACATCCGAAAATTTCTGATGGAAATATTTTTGTAACTTTAATAATTGCTAAAGAAAAAACTAAGGACCAGTCAAAATTACTGGTTTGGTAGTTCTAGTGTTAATCTACTAACTAGTGGCTTGAGCACACTCAATTTTATTATTAATTATTATAGTAAATTATTAATTTTGAAATCATCATATCTTTTGGAAAAATTACAATTTAGTTATGAAAAACCTCATTCCAAAATTATTGAAGTTAAAGTATATGCGTCATATCTTTAAGAAGAATTATAATTTAGTTATCAAAAACGTCATTCCAATGTTCTCTGCCGTACATAGAAACTGCCCCGCACAAAATTCAACCGTGCCTAAGAGGTTAAACTGCTCTAAATTGATCCTAAAGTTTGATCGAAACTTTGAGTTTGTACAAATTTACTTGGTTCGAATGCAGAATTGTACAAATTCAAAGTCACAATGAATTTGAAGCACTTTGAAAATTTAGATTCAGTTTAACTATTTGAAGGAACTAGGTAGCAATATTTGTTTTGTTTTTAAATTTGTTTAGGTGAACCGTAGAATAAGATAAGACAATTTTTCTGTCACGCTTTTAGTGGTCTTTTGATTTGTTAATTAATTGAATTAAAGGGGAAGTAGGGCGATCTATCGACGTTTCGAAGATGAGGGAAGAATTCAAACCGCACAAAATTCAACCGTGCCTAAGAGATTAATTGCCATCGGTCGCAACTATGACGAAAATACTAGACATCATGATTTTTCAATTTTCTGTCTGTATCTCTGATGACAAGTTAAAACAAACCTTTTGTAAATCTGAGAATTTTATATACAAAAAGTAGCCATAAGATTTAGGATTTGCGATTCATTTAAATTACAGTTTTCTACCATTTTCGTCATATTCGATAAATTATATTCGATTACAGACACAAATACACAAATTTATTTTCTTAACAGTAATTTTTCAAAATAAATGCTGTACGCATTACCTAGTAAAATAATATGTCTAAGATTTCAAGGAAACTCAATGAGTTTGATCCAATTTCAGAAAAGGTACGCTTCCTTAAAGGATGTACGTTGAGTTTGGAGAACGGTAATTAGTCCAAGGATTTTTAATTGAGCAAAAATTCCGGAGAATCTGAACGTGAATTAAATTGAACACGATACCGCTTGGGTTTCTCAATAATCAAGCCAAAAACTCGTCTAAGACGATGACGATCATTGTCGCTGCTAATTGGTCTAGGGCCTAGACACAGAATGGAGCAGGGGCTTTCAAGTTACCTAAATGGCGGTACGTTTCGTGAGATAATGATGGAAATTGCATTCCCAAGGCGCTCTAGTACACAAGGCATACATGCACTCGACTAGCTCTCGCTTGTGCACAATGTTCCACAGTGATTCGTCTTCGGGAAGACGATTTAATGCACTGTACACTTACCGGTAAGATCTGCTTTCGTTGCTGTTAACTAGAATTATTCGACGATCCGTTGAATTTATCGTATTCGTCACGGCTTCGGAAACCGGATGTTGCAGAACGGTTCGATATAGAAATTTGATCGATAAGTATGTTAATGGCCCCGAAATATTCTGCTATTAATATTCTGGGAAATAACGAATTTTCATTTGCGGCTCCGTTTAATGAATTTCTCTATATAAATCGATTCGTTCGGACGATTACATGAAAATTCTGTAGTGGGTGCGATGAAATTAATAAAATACTGATAAACAAAATACCAGTGGGACGAAATGTTCGCTAACTACCTGGAAAATTTATGTTTGTTCCCGTGCTGAATGCAGTACAATCATTTTTCGTTTTTTTTATTTTATTTTTTTTATAATGAAAATAAAAAGATTACATTCAGATTTTTCATTATTTTTATTAAACACACTATGTTTACTGAATAAAGATATTTGTGTAAAAATATTCCATGCGGCGGCATCGTTTTAACTATAACGATTATTAAATCAGAAGAGTACATTTGCATTTATTGTACATTACTTCCGTCATATGATTGTCACGATTTTTGAAACGTGCATAAAGGGCGAATGCATTTTGTAAAATGTATTTATTTAACATAGGGGATTCTAGAAAATTTAGTAAATTTCAGTTGCGAATTATTTGCAACGTTGACTATAGGATTTAAGTGAACGGAAGTGTCACAGAAACAGCCTTGGTATTAATTCTTCGCGAATTTTCGTTAATGATTCACTGAAAAACGACGTTATTACTTCGAGCGAAAATAAAATATACCGCCGCTGAAACGTGAACCGCATAAAATGGCTGTGTCCTCTTAATACCGCGCATAATTCGTTGTCTTAAACTCCAGATTCGAAGGATAGGATTCTTACCCCCGAGTTAGCACACATTCGCTTCTGTATAAATACGTTACGATGGATTAAATCTTGTTCGTCGCACACAGAACTACATTTAAGAGGCTTTGCTATATTTGAAACAAGGGGACAAATTCGTTAAAATAACCCGAAACTTCGAAAATACAGTCTCAAAGAAACATGACTCTCAAAGAATTCATAAAATTCAAATTCATACATGCAAGAAATGCAGAATGAACTATCGAACATTGACGAACAGACTGTGGACGTTTAAGCAAATTAAAAATTATTTTGATCAATTGTGAAACGCAGAAATTAACCCTTCGCACTCGAATGGCGACTCTGAAGCACCACTAAAAATTGCCAGATTATTGTTTAAAAGAATTTTTACATCGTTATGCTTGTGTCTTTGAAATTCCTAAAAATTTAACTGTTTTAAAGACGAATGCTAGTAAAAAAACCCTATATATATGAGACAAAATAAATCGTGTAGAATGAAAATATCCTAGGTCAGAAGAAATCCCTTGGTTTCAAGTTGAAACAGCTCCGAGTGCAAAGGGTTAAAAGATTCATTTGTTAAACACAAAACAAGTCTAAAACATACATGCAAAAGAACAGAATAAATTATCGAATATTGATGAACAGACTGTGGACGTTTATGCAAATTTAAAATTGTCTTGGTGAATTGTAAAACGCAAAAATTAAAAGAAGCAATTCCTAAACACGAAACAAGTCTAAAACCTGCGTGCTAAAGAATAGAATGAACTGCAAATTAAAAATTGTCTTAATCGGTTAGACAAAGGTGGTTGCTTTTCTATCAATTTATCGTAGGAATGTTGAGTATCTTTACAGTGATTCATCTATTAATTCTGGCCACACAAGTATAAAGCCTATTGAAGAATTTCCGACTTCCGAGTGCGTGGTCTTAATTACCGGAAACGCGAAAGAAACAGGCGACGCTCATCGATGACGCTTAACCTCTTCAGCAAGATGCGCCACTATAGTAGCTTCTGAGGATGTCATCTTATATTATGATGCGCCATTATAGTGGCTTGAGCACACTCAATTCTATTATAAATTATTAAACTTTACCGACCGGCGATTATTTCAGAATTTTCTAAGGTTTCTGATCCATTGCTGAAAACTTTTTAATGGGTCATTCAAAGCTGGCAAAAATTTTTATTGTAAACCAACAAAGCGTCCTCAGTAATGTTGTTTAATAATTTCGTTACAAATTGCAATGTAAGAGCAGTTTTTAAGCTTCGTTTTGATACATCACAATTATTGAAAATCCTATTAATTGGCTTCCGGTCGGTAAAGTGTTAATATTAAAATATATGCATCATATCTTTAAGAAGAATTATAATTATAGTTATCAAAAACTTAATTCCAATGTTCTCTGCCGTACAGAGCAACTGGCCCGCACAAAATTCAACCGTGCCTAAGAGGTTAACAGAGGAGACGCTCGAACAAACGTAAAAATTTGTCGTCGTTGATACCCGAGGCATACAGCAAAATTCCCACGGGCCAGACATAAAACAATTGCAATCGTCTCCGCGTTCTTATCGCATTTCCTTGACGAGGATCTCTTGCGTTCGCGACTCGGAAAACTCGTGAATGCTCTTTGAAACGAGCCTCTTAGTCCCCGTTACTTTTTCACATAAAGGGGAGAAGGAGTTATCGCGTTTTGCACTCGACGATATTAGAGATCGCTTTGAAGGGCGCCTTGTCGAAGACGGAAAACTCGGTTCTCGCAGCCGCTTTTAACGCGGTGGAGAAAACGAATCATTACTTAACGCGACGCCGCCGCTGTCGTCGTCGTCGTCTTCGTCTTCGTCGTCGTAGTCGCCGAGAAAAATATTGCTTTCGACTAAGTAAGAAACTAACAAGTCAAAATGATCGAGTGAAACAGAGTATTAAATGCGAGGACGCGTTTCTAGTTTGCGAGGCGCTGCAGCTAAGAAATTAGAAGCTTACTCTATTCTATTTATAACTTATTTCGATGCTATTTCATTGGTAGGACAGTCGACACAGATCGTATGCATCTAAGAAACTCGATATTGACCTGCACGAAATGGGAGAGAGTACGGGTATTCCCAGATGTGGAAAACCGATCTTGGACAGCAAGCAATTCGATTCTGACCACCGTGGAAGCGGTTCACTCGAATGAGATCATTCTTCACATCTCATACATAACACGAATCATTCTGGAGAGCGCAGTTGTTAATTGGAGAGTTTCTATTGGATCTTAAGTGATCTAGAGCAAAGCTACTCTGGCTAGAATCTTAGATCTCCCAGATTTTGAACCTTTCGAAGATCTGTCGAGGTCTCTGTAATCTATAGCAAATCCGTTGTGCCTAGAATCCTGGGGCCCTGAATTATTGAGTCTTTTGGATTTTAGACTGTTGGGCTCAGCGAGTCTTGAGCCTCTTAGAGTTTGAAGCTCTTGATTTTTAGATCTCTTAGACCTTGGACCCCTTGGATCTCTTGATTTTTAGATGTCTTAGATCTTGGACCCCTTGGATCTCTTGATTTTTAGATGTCTTAGATCTTGGGCCCCTTGGATCTCTTGATTTTTATATCTCTTAGACCTTGGACCTCTTGGATCTTTTGATTTTTATATCTCTTAGACCTTGGGCCCCTTGGATCTCTTGATTTTTACATCTCTTAGACCTTGGACCTCTTGGATCTCTAGATTTTTAGATCTCTTAGGCCTTGAACCCCTTGGATCTCCTGATTTTTAGATGTCTTAGACCTAGGACCTCTTGGA
>CM052090.1:6323350-6345712 GCA_028453745.1 Agapostemon virescens | reverse complement strand
ATCGAAATCCGCTCGAGCTGTCGTAATTTTAACAGGGAAACGGTTCCCAGTCGAGCTTCGCAGATTCAAAATCGGTCTCGAACCTATTTCTACTCGAACCTCTTTCAATGGGATTGTTTAAACCGTCCCCGATATATATGAACGTTTAATTCCTTGCTGTATGAGCCAGACTCGCGACGAAGATTTTCACCGACCTCTCTTAAACGTGTTACCAATTTTCTTTAAACTGAAATGCAATTATACTTTATGGCTAACGATACACCAGTCACTGGAGAATATCTACACACCTCACAACTACATAGTTTCTTGTTACTAAGAAATTATGGACGACAAAGATCATCTATGGCGCCTCGTAATGCTAAGAGATCGAAATCCGCTCGAGCTGTCGTAATTTTAACAGGGAAACGGTTCCCGTAAACGGTTCCCAGTCGAGCTTCGCAGATTCAAAATCGGTCTCGAACCTATTTCTACCCGAGCCTCTTTCAATGGGATTGTTTAAACCGTTTTCGACATGTATGAACGTTTAATTCCTTGCTGTACAAGATTGCGTTGAAGATTTCGACCGACGTCTCCTAAACATGTTACTAATTTTCTTTAAACTCTGTTGTTCTTAATTTAGACTCATTGAGGAATATCTTCGTATTCTTCTTCTGGGAAACTATAGGCAATAATGAAAATAGAATTGCTGGAACTGTAAAGTAGATTGTAAGGTTAAAGAACGACAGTGGATGGTAAAAGGAGCAATACTATGAAAATAACCTATCTCTTTTTAAATTAATGCAAATTTATTGAAGTTCGCTGATATATTAAGAAAAATTGGTGCGTTGTATTGTGTCCTAAACGATTTTTTTAGAAAATTGTAACTGGCTAAATGGGAAAATTAAGTCTTTAACCCCTAAAACAACGAGTCAGACTCGTGATCAGGATTTCGAACTAAATCTTCTAAACATGTATTTCCTTAAATCTCTTCAAACGGAAATAACATTTTATTTAATTGTTGATCATATGGGGTCGTTGGAGAATAGCTAGGCACGCAGTAACTACAAATTTGTCTTTTGTTTTTGTCGTTCTATGGGAGGAAAAGAAAATCTAGTCACTGTTATTGTAAAATATGTAGTAGGCCAAGGGGTTAACACTAAAACTACCAAACCAGTGATTTTGACTGGTCCCTAACTTTTCTTTCGCAATTAATGAAGTTATAGAATATTTTCATCAGAAATTTCCGAATATACTTCTTTGATGACGTATACCTTACAATAAGAATTGTACAAAGTTTTAATAGATGCAATCTTGTGATTATTATTTATTGTTCAGTAGTTCTACTGTTAAGAAGAATTTACAACGTTACGCTTTGCGGATCGATGCCGCGTAAATCTGTGCTTAGATGCGATAGAAAAGATAAATTTAAATTGATGGTTTCACGGTTTGCACTGTAAACGCGTGTAGATCGAATTCGGTTGATTTTGTTTTGTTTAACACACGATGTAATTAAATACAGCGTGCACTTAAGTTTGCAAATTCCCTCTGTGACGATCCTAGCGCGATGTAAAACGAGACGGGGCGAAATTGTTCGCGTGATCGACCAATAAAATAAATTGCGGGTCGCACACCGCCGTTGATCGACGATCGGGGGGGGAAAAAATGTGTCAAGGGTCGACAACAGAAATATTTGACTCGCAAAGGAACAGGCTAAACGGAACTCAAAGGGAGCACACCGTTTCGAGGCTCTCTCGCGTTAAAAATTCAATCTAAGTTCCCACCGACTCGAGTGCCGCTTGCATCGCATTGAAAAGTTTGTCACACTTCTAGTCTGATCAAACGCTCAAAGAATCTTTCACGCAGGGCGTTCAAAGGATTCGCGGCTTCTGTGAACCTACTTATTCGATCGATTTTTCCCCACGATACCTGGGATCGGCGTGATCAGCCATTTCACTTTTTCAACGTGTCCGTGGCTGGAATCCTTCACAGAAACTCGCTCTGTCGAGGAAAATCAAATAACACGCGGATTTAACAACGAACGAACGAACGAACGAATGGAGAAAGATTTCGCCGGGGATATAAAAAAAAGAGAGAGAGAGATTGAATTTTTTGAAAACCATGTTTCGACGGGCCGGCAAAAGCCCCGAGGCGCGCGACGTGTAACGGCGATCCTTTGAAATTAGCTTACGGGAAGAATTGTAAAATATTGTTGACGCCGATGATGAATTTTGGAACTTGGGAATTTTTGTGTTCACTGTTATCGCGTCGATTTGTTTGACGAATTCGAGCAAACTCGCGGACAGCAAGCACCGAGAAGATTGAAAGTTTCTGTATTTACTGGGCACACAGCGTCGTAAAATTGCGTTTAAATATTTACGTATCTGCGGAAACGTTTGCGTTTAAAACCGTATTACGCTGATAATAAATAATATTGGATAATGGTCGTGACACATGGTTCGCGCGAAATGCGCAACGTTGCATGAAAGTATTGACGCTGCCGCATTCCCGGCGTAATATTAATAGGGGTTGGTTGCATAGAAAAATAAGCGAGCCATATTTCACAACAAAAACTAATCGGAGATATCAATCTATACTTTTTTTTGCAACCCTCGAATCGATCAAAATGTAATAGAAGATGCGATCCCGGTAAAAAATATTATCCAACAACCTTTGCAAATTTAAAAAACAGTTAAAAACTATTCGATAATATGATAATCGGAATTGTAATTTTTGGTCAGTTTCCTGATCAGGATTAGTCGATTTTAAACGGATTGTTTCATTAATGTTACCGCAAAATTTTAAGCTGACGGTTCTTCTTCAACTCCAAAAAACAAAAGCATCGCTTCTGGTATGAAACTTAAAACTTAATCTTCGAATGATATAAGATTCTGTCTCTACTTATCTGAAAACATGAAATCTCCACTTCAATCCCTTCATAGTTATTTTTGAATCATTTATTGGAAAATTTCTATTTGATCGTGAAACGGAACAAGAAGCGGAAGTAGACTTTCTGAGATTTGATAAATTCGAATTCTACAGAGCTTAAACAATTTTTCTCCACATTCGTTTCATTTCGATCGTATAAAAAAGAATCTCTTCTCTGCAGTCGCATCTCAAAAATTGATCTACGATTTTTTCCGTATAATTTCGGTTAAACTTTCGACGATCAAAGTATACTGCCGTTGTTTGAAGCTCACAAAGGAACATATTCAATTGCGAAAATCCAATTTTGATGAAACTTATGGGAGCTTATAGCTTTATCGTTTAAACAAACAACTTTTTTTTTAATTTTCTTGCTCGACTACATTTCCCATTTAAAAATACACAATTTAAAAGAAAATTCAAATTTTGGTCTACCTCTGGTTTCCGAGATATCTAAAAAAATATGGTTTGGATCCTCAACATTGAGGGCTGTTTTCACCCCTTCATAGTGGATGGTTGCCGATAAAAAAAAACATGTATCAAATATTTTTCAAAGAACTATAAGCTCCCAACAGGTTTCATCAAAATCGGATTTTCGCATCTGAATATGTTCCCGTGTAAGTGTCAAACGTTTAAATTCAAATTTTATTAAATTAAAAATAAATTTATTTATTACTTAAACGTTTACTTTGTTTTGTACCGTGTCTTGAACAAGAAACTTTTTCTTATAATTATTGCTTTTACTGCATTATGTATGGCGACGCAGTCCAATATTTGTTATTAGCGATTGTTGAGATTGTTCACCCCTTGCCATATTAGAACCAGGTAGACTTGCGTTGAAAATTTTAAACGAAGTCTGACAAATATGAACTATAAGTTCCGATAAAATTCATCAAAATCGAATTTTCGCAGCTGAATATATTCCGGCGTCAGTTTGCGAAATTTTACGAGCCGCAAATGAATTTTAGAAATTCGTGCTAATTATCCGGGTTATTAACTGGGTGATTAAAGGCCGACAAACATTAATGGTCCGTAGTTGTCTACAAAGCGTGTGAAATAAAGTCGTCGATCCGAAGAACGTTGAATTTTTGCTTTTGTATTAGGTAGCGTTGTTTGACCTACTGTGCGCAGCCGACGGAAAATACATATTTGCCGACCATTTTTAATTACGAGTCCCAGGATAAACAAGTTCCCACGGGACAGCAACCCCTACCAGAAGCGAAACTGTGTCATATATACGGGCCGTTCCAGGGAAATTCGACAAATCGTCGGAGAGAGTTCGGCGACTCGGTCAAACGATATTACGCCACGCCGCGCCGGGATGGACGTTTCTCTATATTTTTCTTTCACTCTTTTTTACTCCTCGCTGACCCACATAGTTCGCGTTCCCTTGTTTTGAAAAACGGCACGTACCGGGGAAAAGTTAACTTTCGAAATCGCAATCCCGCTCACGCGGATCAACGACGATATAATCTTCGATCGCGTCACGTTCTCCCCAGGAAAAAAGAAAATTTCCTGCGGGAGTTGTTCATCATCGGCGCGCCCCTTTCGGTAATTTAGCATTGGGAACTGCGGGCAATAACTGCGACAACTTTCTATTACATTAGAGAAAATAACGAGAATTTATTTATCCATTCCGTGTGTTTCGAGCGCACGAATGATAAATCGTTTTGTAAGAACGGTCCTATATTTATCCTTGCGCTTCGAGCGCTTAACTTGACAAGGCTCGACATTTAGGGGTGGTGAAAATAATATTATAAAGACACGCGACTTGTTAGAACGCAGAACTGACTTTAACCCTTTCGCTACGAGCGACTTTTCCGCCGCGACACTCTCCCTGAACGAACCACCGCGCCAAAAACGTGCACGTTGCTCTTGACTGCAACTTGAGTTATTTTGACACGATGTTTATTGAAAAAATGAAACTTCTTATGCTGTTTTACTCCAACCCCAAGTCATTTTTTCTGACCTAGAATATTTTCAATCTACACGATAGATTTCATTTTATGTTTACTATTACTCGTCCTTGTAATGATTAAATTTTTATTTAATTTCTTTGACACAAGCATAGCGATGCAAAGATTGTTTTAACCAGTTAGGCACGGCTGAATTTTGCGCGGAGCTGTTTCGACGATACAGCACTGCAATGTGTAACGGATAATGCTGTTCTCTGCACGAGTACATTGGAATCAAGTGTTTGATCATAAAATTATAATTTTTCTTAAAGATATGATACACGTATGTTGACCTTAACAATTTACTTTAATAATTAATAACACAAATGAATATGGTATGGCATCTCTGAGATGGCATCCGCGAGAGCCACTATACATAGTTTCGTCGGGGGACGCCTTCAAAGATTGCGAAATATTGGCAAACGCTGAAGTGACGACTCATGACCTGTCTAAAATCGCGAAAAAATGGGGAAAAAATTTCAGGTCTCCGATTGCTTTGTAATTTTGCATAGACGTTTCTACACTACTATGTAGTGACGCATAGTGCCTGTTTTGAGCGCACGAATAGTAAATCGTTTTGTAAGCACGTTTTATATTTATCTTTGCGCTTCGGTGATGAAAATAATATTATAAAAACACACGACTTGTTAGAACGCAGAACTGACTTTAATAATTCCGTCATACTAGTTTTCTTACGAAAATAATACGGATTTACAAACGAGCTGTTTAGTTGAGTTGAAGTTGTTTCAGTGACGTTTGAAATGCGAATCCCAGAGAGTGTCAAAGTGTGTAGTATTTATACAAAGAATGGTTCATGTAAGTGTACCAATCAGAGTCGATGGTGCCTTGGTCAAACGGCGCGATCGCAGGTAAACGTTGGTTTGGCCGTTGCACTTGATCGCAAGACGTTGGACGTAGTGCTGGTTTATTGCTGGGGATTTCCAAAACGCTGGCTTGTACGAATATACCGGGTGCTCGACTTATACAGTGTCGAAATATTTGTATGCTCTTATATATAATGTTGTTACGACGTAACACCGTGCTCGATTTTTATCGCAACACGCGGAGGCTTCGAAAACCGTGCATTTCCATGTTCAAGAGAAATTGTCGACTTTAAACTGTCATAACTTCGTGAAAGAGAATACCGTGTTGATGAAACTAGACTCGTTTCAAAGCCGAAAGTCTCTATTTTCAGTGTCCGATGTTCCTTTCCGCCTGAAATGAGTTTGTACGGAACAGCGAGCGATATGATCGCACGCGAGACGAGAGCGTCTGTTCTCTGGAAAATTGGAAAGTCTTTGAAAACAACAAAAAATTTTCTCCGGAATAAATCTCCGAAGAATTTGAAGAGCGAAGCTTTCTCTTCGAAATGAGATCTTAAAACTTGATGTACGACTTTCGTCGGTTGGTTCTGTAGAAGTTCGAGCGATAGGGTACTCCGTGAAACAACTTCTTAGTTTGCAAGGATCATTATCTTTTGAAAATTGCGTCCGAAAGTTGTTCAGATAATATTTGGTCTTGATGAATATTAAAGCTCCTTCTAATAAGGTATTCTGATTTCAGGAATTCAACGTCGCTAAAGAAAAACACGCAGTGCAGCCATGTTCCTCGGTGGTGGTCGAGCCTGGTAAGATTCCTTCTCTCAGAATTCTATGTTATCGAACTTCGATTCATTCATGAAAACGGAATACGGATAAATGCACTCTGTCCTCTGGAAAAATAAATTCTATAAACGACGCGAATAAATGTTATCTATTCTTTCTACGTCTGCTCTAATTTTCCTTCGGAACACCAAACGAATCGTGTCGCTTTTATTATTTTAAAATTTCTCTAAAGTTTTAATTCAATCCGAAAATCAGCAATTGCATATCTTACTTCACTGCACTTCAACGTCGATTACCGTTGGTCGAAAGCTGCATATTAACACTTTACCGACCGGAAGCCTATTAACACTTTGACTGCCGAACTAGCAGCCACAAAATTTCTATAAAATCATAATGAGATATTGAGTGAAATGAAAATTGCAAAAATAAAATGTATGACGTCAAGTGCTCTCTCCACCTTCTTGCACTTTCTGTATAAACATTAACATTGATACAAATGAATCTATTAACGTAAAAATTTATTCAGAAATCGTACAAATAATTCTGTCACCCAAATATGGGTGACATGGCAGTGAAAGTGTTAATAGGTCTTTCAATAATTGTGTTGTAACAAAATGGAGCTTAAAAATTGCTTTTACGTTGTAATTTTTAATGAAATTATTAAGCAACGTCAACTGCTCAGTTGATTCGCAATAAAAATGGCCGTCAACGTTGAGAGATCCATTAAAAAGTTTTCATTCATGTACCTTGAAAAATTATAAAATAATGGCTGGTCGATAAAATGTTAAAATTTAGAAAGATCGTTTATGTCACTTTGTTGCACTCGAAACTCGTTTTCCACGTATATCGCGAATTGCTTTCGTTCGTACCGCGTCCTTCGGTTCTTTTAAATAACAAATGAAGCTCGAAACACGTCGAATACACGGTTTTCGAATTTATCTGAAAATACTGTTTAAAGAACACGGTGGGAAACGGCCACGCAGAATACAAATTTTCACGTGCGGAAAGTTTGACAACAAAGGACACTTGCGCGTTTATTTGGAAGACACGATCGAAAGGATCGAATTAAACTCGCCGTGCTTATCCGTTCCGGATAGAAATAAAGCTGCATCGCGCACTGCCTTTGGAAAGTTTCACATTATCAGACAAGAATACAACGGATACATAATGTCTGCACTCAACGAGATTAAGCTGAATGTTCGTGTAATACGAAAATACCAACGCCGGAACCAAATTGAATGTAATTTACAGGAATTTTCTTAATCGCCCCGACCCCGCTGGAGGAGCTTTATGATGGAGAGTTCCATATAATTGTACGAAAGTTTGATTAGCCATTAGATTAATCGTCGAAACGAACGGAATGGGAAGCTACGGATAAAAGCAGTTCACCGTTTAGACGATAATAATGATTTCCAGCGAGTTTCTGTACAGGGAAAATATACGAATACCCCAAAGGACTAAAATTCGTCGAATCCTGTTACATTTCAAGTAATCCTCGATAGTCGGCCGGCGTCAAAATGGCGACGAAACGTGCACAGAATGTACAAACGCGAATGTCCCTTTGCTTGAGTTCCGGAATCGATATTGCGATTCTGCGAATGGCTAACCAATCGACAGAACGAGAAAGTAAATTAATTATCGGCGGATAAGTGAGTTGACTCGCGTGAAAATCAACTGGAAAAATGGAACGTTGGTTTTTCCGCTGTAAGCCACGTGTGAAAATCAAATTTCAGAAACAGCGTGCATCGCAAGTTATTAACACGTTGAATGCCACGCGAATTTTCCATTCTTCGAACAAGTTTCATTTTGTTTCATTTATAGAAATGATCAGCGTTATTCAACAAAATTCTTGGTTACTAAAAACTAAAGTTTTCACCTCGTACTGTAATCTGGTTAATTTTGGCAGTACTGCGTTAACGTTCAGTGCTGTTAAT
Organism: Agapostemon virescens; assembly: GCA_028453745.1. NCBI lineage: Eukaryota > Metazoa > Arthropoda > Insecta > Hymenoptera > Halictidae > Agapostemon > Agapostemon virescens. The sequence goes on along the minus strand of CM052090.1, from coordinate 6,337,318 downwards.
TTATTGATAACTGTTCTTAAACGATGTAACGGTGCCGGTCACCGGTGACCCTCGTGGCATTCAACGTGTTAACACTTTCACTGTCAAACTGGCAGCCACAAAATTTCTATAAAATCGGAATGAGATATTGACTGAAATAAAAATTGAAGAAATAAAATATATGCCGTAACGTGCTCTCCTATCTTCTTGCACTTTCTGTATAATCATCAACTTTGGTACAAATGAATATATTAACGTAAAAATTTATTTAGAAACCCTGCAAATAATTCCGTCACCCATATGTGGGTGATATGGCAGTCAAAGTGTTAAACAGTGGACTTTACGCATTCGTTGGAAAAAGATGGATCGCTCGAATACGTAACCAAACAGGCATTGAACTGTGATAAAATTACGTCTGTTATTGTTCCGAGACCGAGAGAAGATCGTCCGTTTCGTCGTTTCGTTTCGAAGAACGAAAGAGCCAACTGCGATTAAACTTTTTTTTAAACAGTCCTAAAAGCGCTACAAACGTTCGCATAAAAAGTGTCCATCATTTCGCGTTTATTCGAAAGGGGTTCTCTTAAAATGTAAGACGACATCTCGTAAAAAGAGACTGTGCAGGTACCCCGATGCGCGTAAACACCGCATCAGCGAGAGAGAATAATAAGCCAATTGTGAAGCAATTATACACGCTCTCGCAGAGGCCAAGCTCGCTATTAAATATTTAATTAGAGTACCCGGCTTCAAGAAACTCGTCTCGCAGCTTTCCGCCTAATAAATTCGACGTATTACTTATTAAACGCTTAATTAAGAAATCTGCTTAAAGCAAGTAAGCTGCAGCTTCTCATCGGATACGAACGCGTCAAACGATTATGTTGATCGGCTTTGCTATTTCCGTCGTAGTTCCCAAACTGTGTTTCGCCATCGTTGTAAAGTCAAAAGAAAAAAAATTCGAGATGGAATTACACAGTCGATTTAAAAAATGATATTTTAAAAATATTTTAAAAAATCGGTAGTTTCGCAAATAATCTTTGTTTCTTTCAGTTCGCGTTGTAACCATGTTCATACCGATGAACGAACAATTTCGTTTTTGGAAATCAAAGCGTTCGTCGATCCACGTTTCTCATAATGTACTGTACAAAAAATATGTATATATAACGCACGTAATTTTGAACAGTATTTTTTGGAAAAATTGAAAAAGGGTACAATAGTTTTCCTGAAAGAAATTCTATTGGGATATGGATATGTTAGATCGGTATATTAGATCGGAATATTAGGTCGGTATACAACGTAGTTCCGTTAGCAACAACTACTGGCGCTACATTCGCGGTTGGCGTTCCGCCACTGTCGATCGACGCTACCATCGATCTCTCGTAAGAACGCGATCGCGTACACATGTATACTCTCGTATCTTTTCGTAATAAACCCTTTATAAGTGCGTATAATCAACACCCTGCGTACAGTTAATCTTCTGCTACCAAGCCACGATCCCAGCCTCCTTAACAGGATATATAATAAAATTCACTATGTTATAAAATATGAAATAAAATTTATATATTTTAATAGCTTTTTTAGAAGCACGTCGTGAGACACGTCTTGTCACTTCGAAACAAACGTTACTGATAAAAGATACAAGAGATCGAAACAGAGGAGGAATGGTCGAATATAAAGAACTTAGGATCGAAAAATTCTTTTTGTATATATAGGTTTATAATTTCTGATTTTTCGTTCCCCCAATATTTTTGGATTAAAAACAAAAATTAGGGTTAATTTTGTTCTAAATTTATGAAATAAATTCCAACAAATTTCAAAACGTTCGCGGAGAAATCAGTTCGAAAAGAAGAATGTGCCGTTAAGAGGATTTTCCGCAGCACGGATAATGCATAGAATAGGGAAAGGAGCAGCGGAATTTTAATCAGCGAGTCGCAACGATGATAATTCGCGTGCTGACACGTGATTATACTTCGAATTCTGTCGATGCAGGGAATCTCCCGCATCAGAGCCGAAGCTATCCAGGCGGAAGCAGCGGAAGTGGAGGAAGCGGAGGAAGCAGAGGAAGCACTGGCAGAGTGTTCACCAGGAACTCTTCGGTCAGCTCACAGAGTTCTGTGGAAGGACAATCGGGTCATCGAAGCACGTCCCACACCAGGGCTTTCGGACCTGACGGACGGCATCATCATCATCATCATCGTGAACCTCTGCACACCGCATCCTCCTATCCTCCGAGTAGAAGTTCAAGGTTAGACGATCATACACAGAAACAAATGCTTGCACTTTATTAAAAAGCTCGCGCGAATCGATGTTGGTCACCCTTCGTTTCACTGGCAGGTTCTGTGTCCATTTAAATTCAGTATTTGCAAAGGTATCGTGTATCAGATCGTTGCATATGAAATGTCTGATTCCAGAATGCAAACATTAGAAAATATTCTACCGAAGAAATCAAATTCATTTTATCACTTCTGTGCTAGCTCTCCGTAAACTTGTAATCAAAATTATAATCGATTGATCCCTGATTCGCTGACGAATGAAAATTTACGTTACGATCCAATCCACGCGGGTAATGGTAAATTGACCGGAGTTTTTCGCTTAAAATGTTTCAATTCATTCGAATAATGGCGGCCAGCAAACGACGTTCCACGAAGCGAGGTTTTCGAATGAACAAATAATTCCGACCGATTCGTAACATTTCCAGTTGAAAAAGTTAAACAGTCTCGCCGTAACAGATCGTGAATCTATATTTGAAAGATCGCCGAAAGCAATAGAATTTCATCTTAATCTCTTAGGCGTGGCTGAATTTTGCACGGGACTGTTTCTCTGTACGGCAAAGCACTTTAAAATTAAATTTTTCATAACTAAATTATAATTTTTCTTAAAGATATGATGCATATACTTTAATATTAACACTTTACCGACCGGAAGCCGATTAATAGGATTTTCAATAATTGTGATGTATCGAAACGAAGCTTAAAAACTACTTTTACATTGCAATTTGTAACGAAATTATTAAATAACATTACTGAGGACGCTTTGTTGGTTTACAATAAAAATTGCTGCCAGCTTTGAATGACACATTAAAAAGTTTTCAGCAATGGATCAGGAACCTTAGAAAATTCTGAAATAATTGCCGGTCAGTAAAGTGTTAATAATTTTCATTAATAATTAATAATGCAATTGAGCGTGCTCCAGCCACTATAGTGACGCATCATAATATAAGATGACATCCGGAAAGCCACTATAGTGACGCATCGTGCCTAAGAGGTTAATTAACCTGCGGATATTTATGCAAACTAAAAATCGTTTGCATCGATCGCAAGACTTTCTTGGATTTATTAAGTTGCAAGAAATCGGATGACTGTTTGAAATTGCTTAAAATCGCAGCCAACCATCTCGGCGAAGAATTGCATAAAATCCGCAGTCTGGTCGTAATCAGCGTTCAAAATGGCGATCATTTCTATCGACGCCGCGCTATAGTCGCACGAAGATCCGCGGAGTAATTGAATAAAAATTTCAAAGTCTCATGGAGCCTGGGTAACGGATCACTTGGAGCTCGAATTCAAATCGAATTACTCTTCGATCAAAGGGTGGCAGCCTGCGGATTCCGGTGGCCGAAATCGAATGTATGAAAATTGCTTCCGTTGACTCGATTGTCAGCGGACAAATTATCCGATCGCGCCTCCAATAATGCTAGTTCCGCGATAAAGCTCGGCGAGATATTAAACGCGATATCGCGAACGATATCGCGCGAACAGATGGCCGATGTTCAAAAATCCCCGATGCTCGTCGGGAAGGGAGAAGAACGCAGATCTCGATCGTTTACAGGGCCACAGGGGTGTTTTCGTTCGGCGTTGACTCGCGTGTAAATTCCGCGCGGCTTCGGAGTAATTAAATGGATCGAAATGACCGCAGGATGCCGGTCCTCCCTGGTTGACAGAACGAGAAGCTCTCCGGGACATCGTGCTCGAAAATGTATTCGTTAGTTTCGAGCTGGACGAGCACTCGGACCGGGAGAAGTCCTTCGCATCGTCGACCGAAAACTCGCTGTTTCGCGATTCCGTCCGTACGATTTCACCGTAAATTTGATTCGCCAATGTCCATAATACGTTTCCTCGTATACGCCGGATTCCGGGCAGGATAAACTTTCTGGGAATTCCGTGGAACGAGTTATTATTACGTTAGAGTTCGCATAATTTTGTCGCAGACGGGCTTCCGAAATGTTACGTGAAAAATTATCTTCTCTTTTATTCTTCCTACTCGGTTGTCTCGAATATTCGTGCCGATTTTTACGGAAGATTGAAACGCAACGCATTCGAGTTTCGGTATATATATATTAAAAATATAAATAAATCGAACTTTCCGGAAAACTCAATAGAAACTACTTGAAATCGACAATTACGCGAAAAGCTTTCTCGTAATGTTGTGTTTAAGATTAACCAAGTATGTCGTCTTACGCGAACACGTACACTCCGGGACAACCAGATAGCACACTTTAAAATTAACGTAATTTTTATTTATTTAACATTACAATTGCAAAGTACGCCAGTCTATATTTTATTTAAAAAAATAAGAACTAAGGAAATATAGTGGGTCGAAATGATAGCACATTTAACTTAAAATTATGTATAACAATAAATCAACGAATAATATTTAACGCTTAATATCTCGTGGCTCCTCTTTTACATTTAATAACAGCCAAGGTTTTTAATAATTTTTTGCTTTAATCACTCGTCTTGAATACATTTCTTTAATTCGGCGATATTTCCAAATCGTCTGCCATTTCCATATACAGATCAGACATGCTCTGAGCTATCGGTAAAAGAAAATACGTATCTTAGTCAGCTTTTAACGCAAAATATGGGAAAATATAAGGTGTGCTATATTTTTGTCCCGGAGTGTATTTTTCATTTGATAACAAAGAAGCTTACCCTTCGATCAAATTGCCAAGCGATCGCATTAATACGAGCAGGATTGGTATATTATGGTGAACTGAAAAGAAGTCTTCAGCCACGCCCCCAGGGGCAAGAGGAGTGTCTCTCTCGGTGGACACGCTTGTCCCCACCATCGATGCTTCCGTAGACCCAATGTTCACGCTTTAACGGCACACGCTGCGTAGACTGTAGGGGCGTGTCCTTCCCGCGTACCTTCCAATCAGAGGGACGCCGGTACAGTTTGTACGCTTCCCTCTCCACCATCGTATTCCCCTCTAGCGACTCTCTGAACGAGACGAGATACGGTGACGTCACATTACTCCCACTACGAGGAGACCTTAAGAGACACCTTAACACTTTGCTGACCGGCAATTTCACACAGAAATTATGCTATGTCACTGGCTATTACTTTTAATTGAATATGGATGTGAAATAAAACATTCTAAATAAACTGCAATAAATTTTATTTAAGAAAAGTATTTTCTTTATTATAAAGAAGACACGACTAAACACGATAAATTCAAGTCAAGTGTAAATTGTTTTACGGAATTTCACGGTTAAGCTTTTATGCACAGAAGTGCAAACTTTATAGGCTGTTATTACCTGAAAGTCACATAGTGAATATGTTGCAATAAAATTGTTTAAACGCGAAAAATTTTGTTTCACTTGCATATATAGGTTTATAATTTCTGATTTTTCGTTCCCCCAATTTTTTTGAATTAAAAACAAAAATTCGTCCCATAGAGAGTTAACTCGTTATCGGTCACCAATGTGTTAGGTGGGAGAAGAGGAAGAACCGTAAGGGGAATACAAGACCGCTAGGCATATCCCTGCTTCCGGAAGACTTCTTTTCAGCGACCAATAGCATCAGCCGCCTATCGAGTTTGAATCGTCCCGCTTAAAGTTCCGATCGAGGGGTGAACTTTCTTTTGGAACCGGTTCGATTAGCGGCGGACGCTTATGTGTGCACCATTGTCATGAGAAAAGTTGAAGTGTGCACCACGCACGGGAATCCTTCGTACACAGATCGCCATCACCCGGCCGTGCAGCATCGCTAGACGCACGTTGCGGAAGTCCAGCCAGTTGTTCGGGAAGCCTTCTGAGCAGCAATGCGTCACGCTCCCAGAGCTCTTTGTCTTCTCTGGCAACAGGTGTAAGCTCATCTTGCGGTGGCTCCTCGATAAGCGTTGCCCACGGAGCTTCCAGATCAGCTGGCCGAAGCCTCTCGCCCCTTCTTATTCCTCCATTGCGCACTTCTGGAAGGTGAGAGACCTCCGGGAAGATGAGGCAACCCGTCGCCCGTCTCGCGGATGACACACGGAATCGCCATAACTGCTGCTTCTTCCGCCTCGTCGAGACCAACGTCGCCGTATCGGGGAAATCGAGGGGAATACGGTTGCTCCCTTTCTCTGCCCTTAAGGGATGAGTCGCGTGACGTGACAAGATAGAACGTGTCACGTGACTGGGACACGAAAGAAATGGGGGACCAATGTCGTAACAAGAGAAGGGGTAGAGTGGGAGACGAGTCTTAACACGTTGAATGCCACGCGAATTTTGCATGCTTCGAACAAGTTTCATTTGTTTCATTTATAGAAATGTTCAACGTTATTGAACAAACTTGTTAGTTACTAAAAACTAAAGTTTTCATCTCGCACCATAATCTGGTTAATTTTGGCAGTACTGCGTTAATGTTCAATGCTGTTAATTTATTAATAACCGTTCTTAAACGATGTAACGGTGACGGTCACCGGTAACCCCTGTGGCATTCAACGTGTTAACCCTTTGCACTTCAAGCAATTCGAATTCCTAACTTCAAGGCATTTTTTGTCCCAGAAGAATTCCATTATACGCGGTTCATTTCCTTTCGAGCATATCAAATTTCTTACTATTAATCGTACGCGCAAGACTTTAATTTTTACTAACTTCTTAAATAGAAACGTTGTAACGTAACAATTATTTTAAATAATAGTCTGACAATTTTAAGTGTCCCCTCAGAGGAGCCATTGGAGTGCTAAGGGTTAAATTTGGCGACGCTGGTCTGGATCGAAAAGAACCGTTTGCGAAGAAGCTCGCGAAAAAGCTCGCTGATAGTTCGCAAGCCGATCGCATTGCCGACTTTTAATCACTTTCATCTGTTTTTGTTTTCAAATTTGTTCAACATCGCATTTCATTGCTAGCGCTATGTTGCTCCCACGCATCCATTTTATTTGTCTTCATTTTGTGCAACTCGCATTTCGCATTTCACGGACAAGGACAATCTCGATATAAATCGATCGACATTGTGACTTTTTAGTCATTACACTTCTTCGTGTTTACTCGTCGTAATCGAAACGTAAGCCGAAGCTCGAAAGGGAAGTGATCGCCCAATTCAGCAAGAACTCGCTCCGAATAGCTGGCCACTTTTACAATTTTATGATCGACGATGTTTAGAACTGTTCGCTGCCTTATGTATCCATTTGTTTTAAACATACTTTCTGTTCTAAACGCATAAAATCAGTAGCCCAGTTATCCTGTTCGAAGTCTGTGTCGAGATCTCATTTTCAAATTGGTCAATCGCGATCATTCTCCTTTATGGGTGTGGCAACGTTAATTTTAAATTGTACGTTCGCATTGTTTAGGACTGTTTCGTTGAATGTGGATAATTGAGATACATTTTTGTCATTTCTGGTGCAATAGCGAGGGCGGACCGCAACCCCCAGCTTCGCCACTGGGGTCCATACAACCTGATCTCTACCAGGCGAGAAACAGTCCCATTATTCTGAAGACAACAGGGTACGCAACAACTTTAACCTTAAATCTTCCATAAATTATAAGTTATAGTTTCGCAATGAAAATTTATACTGGAATATAGAAAACCGTTAAAACTTTAGACAATTATTGGATTGTACGGAAAGTAATTTCGTTTTTTTTTGTGAAAATGAAAGACAATTTTCGTATAATGAACAAATATTTCATTAAATTATATATTGGCCATTCTGGTCCAATACCTTTTGCCATATTTCTGGTAGTAGCATGATTCCACGCTCATAAAATTTTTGCTTTCTGCTGGCAAAAAACTGATTGAGGTGGTTTTCGACTTCCTCATTCGAAGTGAAGGTTTTATTGTCTAAAAAATTTTGCAGTGACCGGAACAAATAATAATTTTATTGATAAAATGTGCACGGCGGCTATAGCCGTCGTTTGCCTACATATCGCGAAAGATCGGACGGCTATAGCCGTCATTTCCGGCAACGTGTTAATTGTATATTTCGATAAGCAATTAGCTTGCAGTTCGGAATACATTTCTGTTTGCGAGAGTTTAGTAAGAGTTAGGGAGATAATGTTTTGTGAATGGAATTTTAGGAACGGGAAGAGTTTAGGTCGTCTGCACCTGCGATTCACGTATGACTTCAATCGGTCGGACTTGCACGTTCACCTAATCGAAGCGAACAATCTAGCAGGCAGCGATCAAGGAGGTTTCAACGAACCTTACGTGAAGCTCACGCTCATTCCTGTGGTGGACTCAAGAAAACGGGAGACACCGAAATATCGTAACGAGGCGAACCCATTCTTCGATCAAAAATTCAAGTTCCCCGTCAGCCACGAGGAATTCCACGATAAAACCCTCGTTCTCCAGGCAATTACCGTCAAATATTTTCTTTAGTCGTCGATCGATCAGTCATAATCGATCACGTTACAGGCACAATGTACCGCGCATTCTTTTGCACATAACCGCATAATCGAACACGCCGTTCGTCGTTCCCAACGATGATATTGTTTGGAAGATCCTGGAAGACAATTTACGATACCTTAACAATAACTTATACTCCCGATACAATTTTAAGTTCGTCGAGACTCACGAATAGAAACCTTTTAGAAACGGAATTTTTTTCTTCGCGAAAGGCGAATGCGAATGGAAGGTCTTCTCATAAGATTAACAATTTACTGGCAACTTCCTAACAGTTTTTCTTAAAACTAAAAATTAACAGACCACGAGTTCCCAACGATGATATTGTTTGGAAGAACCTGGAAGACAATTTACGATACGATCTTTTATATCTTCTTCATTTTTTAATTTTTTGCCCCTCAAAAAATTTTGTAAGGGAAATATGGTGGATGCGACAAAATTTCTCAACCTAGTTCTGCAATTTTTTGACGAGTCCCTAAAGCAGCATGTGGCTTGGCATTATCATGATGCAGTATGATGTTCTTTGCTTTTATTTTGGTTAATTTATTAAAATTAATTAATTAATTAATTAATTAAAAAAACTTTATTTTAGTTAATTTGCTACGTCAGTATGTATACATTAAGTGATAAAAATAGAGAGGCATACATGCGCCAAATAAACATGTGCTTACGAGACTTGTCGTGATAGAAACGGACAGAACTTTCCGGTAGACGTCATATAAAGGGTGTCTCAAAATTAACGCAAGGTTCGAATTAAATAGAAAACACAGTTTTTAGTCTTTAGATCGTTACGTTTTCATTGAATCATAAAGTATATAGGATAGGGTTATTAATGGTATAACACATCGGGCAAATGGCCTCCACGGCTTTGCTGGCACATACGCACTCTTTTGTCGAAATTTTTCATGACCTTTTTGCATAATTGTGGCTGAATTTCGTTGATGCAGCGTTTAATTTCCTCTTGTAATGCACGAGTGGTTGCGGGCTCGTTGACATAGACCTTTCACTTTAAATAACCCCATAAGAAGAAATCTAATGGTGTTAAATCACTCGATCTAGGGGGCCAATTCTGATTACCAAAACGAGAGTCATTGAATTGTTTCACTGGCTGTATGGCATGTGTCACCGTCTTGTTGAAACCACATATTGGCCACATCAGTAGCATCCAATTTCGGCAGAAAGAACTGTGCTATCATGTCGCGATATCGAGCACCAGTAACAGTTACTGCTTGACCAGCCTCATTTTCAAAAAAGTATGGTCCAATGACGCCTCCAGCCCAAAATCCGTACCAAACAGTGACACGTTGTGGGTGCATTTGTTGTTCGACAATCACATGTGGGTTGTCCGAACCCCAAACACGGCCATTTTGGCGATTAACAAAGCCATCAAGGTGAAAATGTGCTTCATCGCTTAGGATGATTTTGCTCGAAAAATCAGCAACCACTTGTTGATGTTCAATAATCCATTCCACGAACTCTCTTCGCTGTTCATGGTCATTAGGCTTAAGTTGTTGTGTTAATTGAATTTTGTAAGCATGGAGACACAGATCTTTTGCGAGTATACGCCGTAGAGAACTTCTTGAAATTTGCAATTCTTGTCCACGACGCCGAATTGATGTTTCTGGGTTTTCATCAACACTGGTGTGTTTAGCGTCTCCAACTGATCCAGTCTCCCTGAATTTTTCAAATAATCTTTTCACAGTTGATGAGGTTAAAACACTATGTTGACCATATTTTGTATAAAATTTTCGAACTGCGGCCGCCAAACTTTCATTATTTTCGAAATATTGTTCAATAATGAAAACCGTTGTTGTATCGTATAATGCTCCATTTTTACTAACCCTAAACTCTCAGCTGGCAAATTCAAATCTTGCGTTAATTTTGGGACACCCTTTACGATAGTCTACGCTAATTACAAAAGAGCACAAGCTACGAATAAAGATTTTGTTTCCATTGCACACCAGGTGCTGGATTACGACCGGTTCTCCAGGAACGACGTGGTCGGTTCTGTCAAAGTACCTTTGCATATCCTGCGATTAGACTCCCCTTCGTCGACAGAGGAGGTGTGGGGAGCGATAGAACGGGAACGAAAGCCACCGGAGCAAATACAGCAAGTCCTGCTCTCTCTGTCCTACCTACCGAACGCAGAACGGTTAATGGTCGTGGTCGTGAAGGCGAGAAATCTGTTTCCGCCACAGGTAATATCCTTGTCCTCTAAACGAAAGGTAAATCAAGCAAACGAGCAGTTCCTCGCACGTGTCGCAGGATAAGTTTATCGAACGCGTCGTATTTTCGTACGGCCGAGTTTTCCCTTCTTCGGCGTGTTTTCATTCTTTCACCGGAGCTCCCTTTTCGATTTCTGTTGCGCAGGAAAAAGAGACGCTGAACTCGTTCGTGAAGGTGAATCTCCTCTGCGGGGATAAGCGGATGAAAAAGAAAACGACCGTGCAGAAGGCCACGACGAGTCCTACGTGGAACGAGGCGATGTCCTTCGACGTTCCTGCGGGCGCCCTTGCATCCTCCGCCATTGAAGTAAGCATTTGTTCGCCCGATTTTGTCAGGATTTTAAGAATCAAGAAAATCCGATTTTTTTCGAGAACTTGAGGGTTTCGGTTATTCGTGCTGTAACTATAACGCCGTGAATAGCACGCAATTATTCAGTTTTACACTGTGACGGATCAGAGTAAGGAAACATAAATGCACGAATGCAGACTACATTTTCTAGTGACTTTTCGTTTGCTTGTGGATGGATCAAAGTTTTCGATGACTATTTACTTGCTTGTTATAAATTATAGCCACTCACGCTTTACATTACGTTCAGTAACTTTTTTCGAGGAACGAAGTAATAATAGTCGATATATTTATTTTTCAGCCCTTTGCCTTGCAATTGAACAGACTAATCAGAGGTTTCTCGTTGATAATAACTGTTTTATGAAAGACAGCAAATTTAACGGTGAATCTATATTAGAATTTTCACGAGGAAGACGTTAATGCCTTTCTTTCTCAGCGTTTAATTTTACGCAAATTTTATTGAAACATCTTCGCAAATACTAATCGAGGAAATACAAGCGGAACGATGGAAAGCATAATTCGGGTAATATTCGCGAAATCTTACCAGAATTCCACGGAGTAAATTAGATCATATTTTGCAACCGGCAGTTTTTGTTAAAAAAAGAAGAAAAAACAATCCTTTCTTCTCTCGGGGGATAAATATTGCAACGATCTTTACAACCCCGACGTTTATTCGATCCGCACTTTTGCGCGAGCCGGCTCTCGACGGAAGTAACCACTTTCCGCTGGCATAATTAGCTCGGAAGCGGTTCTTAACAGTGGATCCGAGGGGAAACACTTTGCCCTGTATCTACTATACGTTTCTATTATGTATTATAATTGGATCTGGCCGCGAAACTAGCCTCGGTTCGATGAAAATTATTGTTTAATTCGAGAGTTTGCAAACCGTTGCGCATTTCGAAATTATGTGCGACGTAGAGGCAACCAATCACGTCCTCGTTAACCAAGGAAAAAGAACGATCGAGAAGAAAACGGAGAGGCAAAAAAAAAAAAAAGAACGAGCCTTTATCGGCACGAGAAAAATTTCATTCTTAAAGTTTATGCCGCGGAACGTAATTTCCTCTTCTCGCTTCCTTCTTTTTCCGCTCGGCGTTTTCCAAATTATTCGAACGAAAATCGCGCCGGAGTAAATTTCTTTTCCGCCCCGTTGACGACGGTATTTAAATCTTTATAAACCTCGAATGTCGAAAACGGAAATTTTACGGACACGTTCTCTTCCGACTCCTTCGCAAATCCCGTGCAATACGAATGTTCGTCGATGTTGTAACGTCCGTTCCCGCAGCTGACGCGTTGATGTTGCAAAGCGCAAAAACGCGTGAGAAAATATAGATGTAATCATCGTTATTCTTAGTTTGCTAGACGACTAACATTTCAAACATTTCTTTATACACGTTGTGTACGTAACATCGTTGTTTCGCGATAAATCGCAAGGCGAAGAGTTGAAGGAGGATAATCACGCTTATCGAGAAGTCTGCAACACGCTGACTGCCACACCAGCACGAAAAGATTCCATAAAATCAGTAGAACACGTCAGCGAAATAAAAATTGCAAAATTAATATTGTCGGAAAAGATCCTGAAATTCCGAAAGGTACCAAAGGTTCTTGAACCCCTTACCCTGCAACAACGAGTCAGACTCGTAATCAAGATTTCGAACTGACTCTTCTAAACATGTATTTCCTTAATTTTCTTTAAACGGAAGTAACATTTTATTTGTGCCCATAATTATGAAAGTGGTCTAAGTCATATATTTCTTGTTTCGAGATATTTAATGAATTGCATTTGAATAAATGAAAAAATATTTTTACATTATGCGACATTTTAATTTATAATTTTATTAGTCTTGATTAATGGAAACTTATTATGAATACGAAATTTTCTGTGAATTTCATACGAAAATATTGTTTTTAAAGTTTGAACTGACTTAAACCATTTTCAAAATTAACTGAATGTCCTATAAATAACTTAAAGCAATAAAGAACTATGAGTTTTATTTGAAACAATAACTTTAATGAAGTAATTCATGAACATTTATTAATTATTTTTAAAAAGTAATCCACTCTTATCATTTCGAGTTTTTAAGATTCCTAAAATGTTCCTGAAAAACTGGAGGGATGTATGGTAGTAAACACATAATATCTTTATGTTTTTCTTTCGTTACCGGTCTAGTGGTGGTGTATAATGGAAGTAATTTAATATTACCGTATATTTTTGGTCTTCCTTTTTTAGATGAAAGATCCAAAACGTGGAATTTAGAATCATCTAAAGAAGTTTTATAGAATTTGTATTTTTTACTTTTCTAGTGATTTCGTTGAAATAAAATCCGGCTGCGACATTCGTTTTATCGAAAATGTATTTCTTCTTCTACACTTTTCTATCAATTCATAATAATGCTCAGGGTTGTATAAATAATTTGCTTTTTTATTTTCATTTCTATCAACCCAAAATCACGGTCTTTCGGTAGAAAGGAATGATCCGATACCAAAAATTCAAGTTACGTTTATACAATTTCTTTAAATTTTTTACTTAGACCACTTTCATAATTAACGCTAAATGAATTCCATATAATGTTGAAATTACAACCACTATCTAATGGTTCATTTTTGACGATATCGTAAAAATTACATTGAATAAATTTAGTTTAAAATAATGTGGTGCGAAATAACTGATAAACTCATTTTTTTTTTAATTTTGACTTAGACCACTTTCATAATTAACGCTAAATGAATTCCATATAATGTTGAAATTACAACCACTATCTAATGGTTCATTTTTGACGACGTCGTAAAAATTACATTGAATAAATTTAGTTTAAAATAATGTAGTGC
>CM052090.1:6291601-6323340 GCA_028453745.1 Agapostemon virescens | reverse complement strand
GAAATAACTGATAAACTCATTTTTTTTTTTAATTTTGACTTAGACCACTTTCATAATTATGGGCACATTTAATCGTTGATCATATACGATCATTGGAGAATAACTAGGCACGCCGTACCTACAAATTTGTCTTTCCTTTTTGTCGTTCTACGGAGGACAAAGAAAGTCTGTTATGGTGAAATAAGTCGTAGGCCAAGGGGTTAAGGATCCTGAAGATTTCCTGAAGATCCTAGAGATTCTGAAAGGTCCAACAGGCTTTCCAAAGAATCTGGAAGGTCCTTTGGGTTTTCCAAAGATTCTCGGAGGTTGAAATGAATTCGCAAAAATCGCGAAAGAATATCGCGTGATCCAAGAATGACGAACGTTGCAGTCATCGTGTTAGCTGGCTTCCGACGAGTCCGAGCAAATTGCGTAAACTAAACTGATTTTCTAAAAGGTGCGAGTGATGGACTCGAGCAACGAATTCATCGGTGGCAGCGAGATCGTGGGCTCTTGCATCATCGGACCGACAACCGGCGCGATTCCAGGCGTGAAGAATAGCGGTAGCCAAGGAAGGGAGCACTGGTATCAAATGAGCCAGTCTCCGAGCGATACCATCTATATGTGGCACACGTTGCACTAAATCGTCCATTCAGAAATCCGTGCGACCGTTCGCCAAAAATCTAAACGCCCACCTATACAGACGGAGAAGAACGGGATCGTTCTCTTTTTCTTGTCACAAAGAGAAAGAGAGAGCGGTGCTGCGGCGTGCTGCAGGCGTACAATCACTTTCTAGGGTAAAATAATCGGTAAACGGTATATGTAAGCAAAAGTAGCCGTGTTATATGTGGAACCGCTTCTATGGATGTACTCTCGAAACCACTAACCGGAAACGAAAACCACAAGCACCCCGTGTCGCCCACTGATCGATGTCTCCGAGTCCCTGTTAACCCTCTCGTTCCTGGAGTACAGTTGCTCCTCGTTGAATGATCATTGTGTTTTGGGAGCCACTGTGCTCTCGTCCACCGCCGCTTGCTGTGCACTAAAGGTAACTGAAGACATCCGGTCTCAATTTTGCGATTGCTTAACAATAATTGCTTAACTAATCGTTCCAAGCTCCATTTACACCCCTATTTGTCCATTCTTTTTAGATACTTGAAAGGTCTAAATATTTTTAGAAGTCGGCTTGTCCTTAGCGGTCTTCTTCTTACGTTGATTGCTACAAATTGGAAAGCATGCTTAATGTTCCCTCCCGTCGAAAAAAAAAAAAGGGAACTTGAAAGAATTCTTTTCAACGTCTTCAAATATTTTGGATTACATTTCTAGGGGTGAATTTATGATTGAGATTACTACTGCTGTTGTTAAAAATTGCTAAGAATCCTTTAGCCACGATTCGTAAGATTTCGAGGACCGTTAGACGATCGTCGATAAACGGGATGTATCGATTTAAGATCGAAAAGTTACCCCACAGTTTAGCGTCGACGGTGTTAATTGTGCTTGCAAATAGATGCACGAAATGGTTAATGTTTATTGTACGAATTATTCTACACTCGAAGAGGAGCTCGTCGATCGAATAACGATAAATGGTTGACGATCAGAGACTGTGTAATGTATGGATTAAAATGGTGAACGATTAGGTGAGGCACAAACTGCGAAGACACCTGCACGAATTTAAAAGCATCGTCGCGCGTTTGTTTTATTTGTTGAAACGATTAAGAGAAGATATTCGAATTCAACTGCTGTATTTTACAATTACCTTAGAAGATGTATGTATGGTCGTGCATAATGGTCCGCATCCTACCGATAACAGGGCCGTGAACTTGGCCCGATTTTCTCGAGCCATTCACGCGCTCGACGACTGGCGACGGAATCTGTTGTCGCGATCGATTGTGCACCTCTAGAACGAACGTTACTTTTACTTCTTCAATTTATTCTTCGACGACGGATTTATCTGGCAGCTTTGTTGCCAGTGAGCGCCTGACTTGAGGTAGTACATGCACTTTTCGCACAGATAGAACAGGATAGAATATGTGTAGCTTGAAAAGTCTTCTCTTTCTGCAATGCCATTCACCTTGGAAAAGATTTATATTCCCCTTGTCGGACGTAAGGGAATTTTTATAGCCACTCCTCTGATTTCCCTTCAAAATACGCATAAATCTTTCGGCTTTTACCAGAGATTTCCATGGAGGGGAACAATCGATTAGTTTAATTTGACTAGCTTAGGAACATTTTGGAAATTCTCGATTTTTATTCTGTCCCGTCTATTCTTAGACTATGATTTTCTTTCGGGCGCGTCCTAGTTTCGCACTCGGCTTGCATAATCGCCGAAACGATTGCCCAATGACTAAACTAACCGCGATTAGCGGTCACATCGTGTGTAACGGTAACGATAAGAGACACACACACACACCGCTACGCTTCAGTTTACACGTCTTGGTTTCCGTCGAATTCCAGATAATGCACGTTTGATCGATACCATACGCGTCGCCATATTGAAATTCTTTCCTCTAGTCGTCGCTGAGGAATCCCTTTTTTTTTATTATTCGGAAAATGACGCGCAATTCTAGTCCGATTCCTTGCAATATTGTTTTTTTTTTGTTTTCGAGTCTGCGGTAGTATGCTACCGGAAATATTTATTGCGACAGTGGACACTATCTGTTGTAGATGGTCTCTTACGCCACTCTTCGCATTAATATTTTAACTACCGGAAACCTAACAACTGGTGTGTTTTTACAACAGTACTGTATCTGAACGCTTTTTAACAATCCCGCACGACTATCTCTGTCCTTAGAACATTACAAAATGTTCCATTTCTTTGCGGTGCTGTTGAAAATTTGAAGAACAATCTTTCGTTATAATTTTACGCGACGATAGACAGCAAATTATTTAATATTGTAATAGAATCTCTTTGATATATCGTCCATACGTCTACCATATTTGTCTAACAATTTAATGTCATATTTAGAATAGCGTCGTTGCAGAAAATTATCGTAAAAGTCTCCGGTCGTTTATCTTCGAGTTTTAATTGCTTCTAATTAATTCGTGTACAACTTCCGGTAAATAGTAGATCAATATTAATTCAGCGCCTTTTAACGCGAAGATCAGAAGTGTCGAATCAGTTGGTGGCTTTCGGAAATGACGAATAATTTTTGCTGAAAGTCTACGAACGATTTCAAACTCGAAACGAACGACGTATCGAGCCAATGATTGAACGAATCATTATTTATGGAACATCCTGCAACCCGATTGATCTGTACAGGTACCAAAAACATGCATTCTAGGCCTAAGTACAACGCTACAACACTGACCTGAAGAACAATACCACAATAATCGTGGTGAACACGATTCCCAGTGAATCGAGAGCCTAAGAACGGTCCCTCACCGATATAGCATGCCAGCGTTTGTCGTCGTTAAATACTGTCGATACCATATAGTCGGGTAATTAACGCAAAGCAGCAACAGAGAATGCAAATCTACTACTAGTACCGGCAGCATCTCCGGTTTCCGGTCGAACGGGAATCGTTTAAAAGAACCATAAGCGTCGAGCGAGTTTTTTCACTAAGGAGATCGTGTCGTGTGGACCGTTCCCGGACACGTTTTTAATAGATTTCTCGAGTTGTTACGTTCCTATTTCGCAGAGGACACGGGCAAAGTATACCTGAACGAGTTTCTCCGTAGTCTCGAGTCTGATTTTACAAAGCGGGGGGGTGAAAAGGAGAACCTGAGAACATTTCCGACCAAAGTTCGTCATATCAATATTGTAATACTTGATAATTTTCAAAGATTCTCCCGGAAGCTTAGATCTATTTAATTCTTAAGTTAAGGGCTCGATTAAGGAACCTGCCGATCTATCAAATATGTTTTAAAAGTCGCCGGTTTGTACCGGCGATTTCGCGTTTATGATTCATTGACGACGGGTAGGAAAGGTGAACATGAGCGCTGTGTAACCACCGTTACCTGGAAGCAGATGATATAAATTAAATGTTGATGATCGTTAAGTATGTTGAATAAATATCATATATTATATTATAAATATAATCGCAGGCTGCGGTCGCCATTTCTCTCACCCGAGGCGTCTCTGTCGTTTTTAACGAATGCTTTGTACTTACGTGCAACTTATGCTTTTCGATTGTTACACTTCTTCCGGTTGTCGAACCGACGAGAATCGTTGAAATCAACATAAATGTCTACTGCGTGGTCAAGGCTAAAAAAAAATAGAAAGAATAGCATGTTATTGGAAAAAGGTGGAGGTCGAAATCTCTATAAATCCGTAACTGTTGTAGATATACCATACAACGTTATAACTTTTAATTTGCAATTATTGAGATTCCAAAGGTGCGTCCATTAAAAATTCGTCAACATATTTATTTCTTTGAGTTTGTATTATTTAAAGAAAAAAAAATAGCTAAAAATTTGAATAGGCACATTCTCATTAATTTTATAAAGTAATGTAAAATAGTGTAGCTTTTAGTGCCTCATAAATCAAATGCTAAAATCAGCTAAATGACCGCTGCATGGTGAAGGCTGAAAGAGAATATCAGATTATTTAAAGAAATGGAGATCCTCCATCTACCTAAAAGTGTTGTGCAACTTTTGTAAACGTTTACCCAATTTTCTAAGAGGCGAGATAGACTTCGGGTGACCGAAATTATGGTCGTAGAATGTGCATACTATATGTAACGACTACGTTAAAACGTAAGAACTTACTGAGAAGTTGCAATGGTTCGTTGGGAAGAAACGCTTAACTTAACAAGCGTGGTCCGAATCGTACGCTTCACTTATTACTTAACAGTATTTCTATTATATTCTACGCGCCACGAGAATGCTCGTAGTATTTATATTAAAAACAAAGTATATATACATACATATATATATATATATACACACACATACGTATATATTACATAAAGATGTTCTTCTTATATGTATACCGTGTCGTATATACAATCAATTTGGGTGTCTAATGGAACGTGCTTTCAACATACCAAAAGTACTTATCAGGTCTTACCTTCTGATACTTAATAATTATAATACCGTTGACAATTTACACTGCTGATCGACGGACATGTATAATTTTCTTGTAAGTATACCCCGAAATTAAATAAGGAGATCGTTGAAGAACTTTCTTATAAACTATCGTAAACTTCGAAACAGAAATTTAACAAACTTGTATTGTAATAGACAAGAAAATGAAGTTTAACTGTTTCAAAATAAAAAGCTTCTTTTACGGGGATGTCCAACAATTGTTCTTGTGTATAGTAAGAAAGTAATTTTTTATTAAGCCTTTTTTATAAGTGAAGAGTGTTGTTCTATAATAATTTTTCATGACTGTTATGTTTTAAGATCTTCTATTTTCACAATCGACATTTGCGTAAGTTCTCTTACATTTTTAGTCTTGCGAGAAATATATTACAGTCAGTGGTGTACTTAAAATAGTTCTAAAGATACAGGGTGTCTCGAATATAAAGACACCACTTTATTCTGAGAGAGACACCTTGTACGCATAACAATTCGTATATTCACATTTACGGAAATAAAAAAGTATCAAAACTTTCTGTGAACGCCATGTTTGTAACGTGTTTCTACCACTAATCTCGATGGACGATCGTCTTCTGTCGGTAACCCGAGTGGTTTTTAAACGAACAGGACACTACATATAGTCGAACCTGAATTTGCCTTGCACTGCACGGTGAACCAAAAACAGAACGGCCACCGCGAATTGGCTACGATTATCGTACAAACAATTGAACAATGAGATACAATTTACAGTGTTACTAGCCAATCGATGGGCAAGGCAAGTTTTCTGAGTGTTTTTTCGAGGATGTTTCTTGTCTTAATGCGTGGTAAAGAATGTACAATGTATCCTAAATGTGATGTGTAATCGATATTTTCTTGTAATGTATCCCTATGATTCAAATAAAAATAAAGAATCACTTATTTCCGTTAGATCCCTGCTTCTCACTTCCTTCAAATAAAACAGTAAATTGTCTGGACGATGCAACAACGCATATTGGCAGATTGTCAAATGTTTTTATAACGTACGTATAACGTTTTTTACTGTTCGTAAAAAGAATGAAAACAAGTATTACAAGCTTACTGTATTATATATTTTCCTACATTATGATTAAAAGAGTATTATTTTTTACAATATATATTTCGTGATCGATGTACACATCTCCGTAATAAATATTAAGAATTAATCATCTATAATTAATTAGATTTACTTAAACTAAGACGAACCAATCTATGAATGTATCAAGAGATCATCGATAAGTAATGTTCTATGCTCAGTAAGATTGTACATCGTAAAGAATTATTCACAGCACTAGACAGGGGAATTTACATTTTTCTTGAAGTTGTCTGGGTTAACAATATCGACAAAATCCTTCAAGCCTTTCGGCCGCACAGATAGGGCTATAGTTACCCTGTTTTCATGCCACTTCGGTTTCAGCAACACGCAGCATCCTTTCTCTGTATGTGATAAGTTACTTTATTATAATATAAATAATGGGGTATTCTAGTTTCTCATCTTCGAAAAAATGATTTTTCTGTTTTCGAATTTTCTTCGATAATAACATAAAATAAACATAGTATGCGTACCTAGCTCACCACGTTCATGAGCAGCGGCTAGCTGATTAACGACACGTCTCTCGACTTCATATTTAATGGAACGTGCACCGTAATGACTGTCGTATCCATCTGCTAAAATTGAAAGGACCTCCCTGTCCCACTTCAAGTCGATCATATGCCGTTCCTTTGCTCGCGCTGCCCACGCTTCCAATTCTTTAAGAACTAGCTTGATAAGTTCCGATCGAGAAAACGGTAGGAAATAAACAATCTCGTTTATCCTCCCCAAGAATTCGTCCCTTTGAAAATGAATTTTCAGTATAGGTCGAACCTGCAGGAAATGTAATATTTTAAACAATTCTAACGAGATTTCAAGATATTCTTCAAGATATGCAAATAGGCAAAGACTTAAATAAAAATGAAAACGTACCACTTCGTCCTTAAATTTACGGGATATTTCAATATTTTCTGGCGGCTGATCTTCGTCAGAATTCTTATCCAATCTTAGGTTTATAACACGTTGTGCTTCTTCTCGTAATTGCATCGCATGCTCGGCAATTACTTCGCTCGCTAAATTTGATGTCATTATAAATATTGCATCTTTACATTGAATTGTTTTCCCTTTGCTATCCGTTAATCTTCCCTGTATGAAAATTGAAATGAATATTTGTGACGGTAGTCTTGATTTCGTGCATCAATATGTAGTATTAAAAATATTTGTACTTCATCAAAAAGTTGTAATAGAACGGTCAATACATCGGGATGAGCTTTATCGACCTCGTCGAACAACACTACAGCATTTGGACGTTTCTTCAAAAGTTTCGTTAGCTGCCCACCATCATCGTGACCCACGTATCTACATTAATATGATAAAGTAACAGAATATTTTGGTAGTAGCAAGATAAATTTTAATGCAGATACGATGCAACTATATATACCCAGGTGGTGCACCAATTAATTTCGCCACTTCGTGTTTTTGTTGATATTCGGACATATCTAATCTGATAAATCCATCCGATTTGTTTTTATGAATGTATGCAGCCAACTGCTTTGCTAATTCGGTTTTTCCAATACCTGATGAACCCAAGAATAGGAAAACTAGAGGGTGTTCTCCGTCTACCCAACCATTTTCTTTTCTCCTGATAGCTATAAATATACAGAACGATACAAATGTATAATCTATTTTAAAATGATTTCAATTACTAAATGAAATAAATCATACTAGATGCCACAAGTGATATTGCTCCCTCTTGACCAACAATAGGTTGCTTCAGACGTTGTTCTAATGGAAATCTACGACGTTCTTCTATTTCCTGTTTATAATATTTAGATTAAAAATTATATCATAACGAAATTATACCCGCCGTACACAATCGTTTTTAACATGTGGTGCAGTACTCGTAATTTCAATCTGAAGTACTAGAAATGACACACTTGTCATTTTACAATAAAATTTTAATTCCGGCAATGCAAAATCACTGTATGTTAAAAAAAAAACAGATATGTACAGCAAACCTTAAAGTCTAATTTATACAAACGTACTTTTTGCTTCAATATTTCATCATATTTTGTAGAATAGTACTTGAGTAGCTCTTTAAGCTCTCCATCCGGAGCATAATCTACCGCACGATGGCCAACTTCATTTTCTAGTGTTGGATCAGCTCCTCCATCCAATAATGCTTTTACACAACTTTTTGAATTTATTAATACAGCATAATGTAGAGGTGTAAAACCTTTAAAACTAGCCTTATTATTCAAGAAATCAGAGAATTCTGTTTCCCTTATTTGCTGAACTGAAAAATTTTGGAAAACATCTATATTGTGGATTTTATATATTTATGAAAAAAATGAGTAGATCAAATGCATAATAGGAAGAACATATGAAGAAACAAAATATGCTGTTGTATTATGTTTAACCTGCTAGACTTGTTTAAAAGAGAAATCAATGTCTACGCAGCTTCTATATCTTACAATCAGTGCAGGCAGTTTGTATTTTGCATAAAAATCTACAGTCTATTAATTACTATGATATTTGTTTCCAATCTTACCATCAAGTGAGTGTAATCTCTTTTCAATGGCTGTTTTATAGATATTATTAAATTCGTCTTTGGCATTAACATCAGCACCCTTGTCTAATAGAATCTTTATAATTTCTACATTTTCGTTAATAGCAGCAACATGTAAAGCTGTCCAGCCCAATGGATGGCGTGCATTTATGTCAATACCTTCTTTTAAGATCTACAAATAAAACTTTTGTTATAATCATATATCAGTATATAGACATATGTGTTTCTTAACTTACCCTTTCTAGATCTTGAACACTTCCATGCTGCACAGCCCGAAAGAATCGTTTCTCTATTTAAAATTATTGATTAAAACATAATGTTCTCTTACATACAATTCTTAAAATAAACATTACATACCTGACCGTAAATTCTTAGCCTCACAGAGAACTATCCCTAATCCAATGCCACTTAATAAATATCCAAAATTATTGTTGCATTTTTTCCTACAGTTATTGTCATAATTATTGAACACTAATTTCGCTGTTGTTAATATTGAATTATAATGGTTCGTTATAGTTACATCTAACAGCATGTACAACGGATAAAAATGCTTCTCAAATTTCCATATTTGTGCATAACCTATACTTCTGAGGAAACAAATATTTTCGATTTCATTGTGTTTTAGTAAATTTAGATTGTTTAACAATGTATGGGAATTTTTCAAGGCTCTCAAGCGTAAATAAGTCCACAAATTACATAAACGTGACATTTCGTATATATTCTTGACAAATAGATTATTTGCACGCTTGAATCATAAGTTTTCTTCTCAGGAATAACACATTAATACTGTCGAATACTAAACGATCGATGTGTTAAATTATTGAATAATTTCCGATATATGTGGTTACGTTAAAAAATTCACATTACATATAGATTTTTCATTTTTTGTATTTTCAAAACACCCTCTGCTATGTTGTATCCTAGCATGTTAAGCAGTACTGTAAGATAAGGATCACGTTCGAGAATATTGAATTGACATGATGCAATAGGAACCACTACACGTTGCACGAAGTATTCATACATCTAATAATATTTATTTATATGTAATACAAAAACTAGAGTGGAACGATCGCATCATACGTATAAAGTAGAAAATACATGATACATTAAGATACAGGATAAAAATGTAGTACAATGTTTTACAAAAAAACATTCGCTCGATTGTTTTTATAATTAAATATTCGTGATTCTCATGAAAAGATACAAAATCGAACGTGTTCATCTTTCCACGAACGATTAACAAAGTTTAAATATTCGTTTCACGACCGACATATTGGTGAATACACCAATCATGCCGATGCGCAATCCACGATATATAGAAATTCGAAATTGCTCTAGAAAGAACAGCTGAATGATCGACACGAACACGATTGAAAAATCTCAAGCCTTGCTGAGCATACATTTTTTGATCGATCGAAAACTTTCGTAGGACCAACGTTTACTATTGATCCGTTACTTTCGATCTTTCCGGAACAAATACGCAGGTTACTCGCGTCGAACAGATTCCGGCGCACAATTCCAGAATGTTCCAGAACCACAAACCGACCAATCGCGTACGTGCACCGCACCGCCATGATTGGTGAATTTTCAGCAGAAGTTAGCAGAAAGAAGTAATCGCAGTCATCGTGCGGAAGGCATTTCGTTTAGTTCGTTGAGTGAGTGGAGCAGAGGATCAAAGTGTGATCGTGAGTTCAATATTCACGTTCGAATATAATAACGGTGAAGCTGAACGCTCGTTAATTAGTCGGGGAATTGTTCACCGAGTACGAACATCGAATACACGGTCTAATTTCGACGATTAAACTTGGTGTCGTACGGAATACGTTGTATCAGCCTCTATCAGCCATGGCTGCTATGTCCGTAATCGGAATCGACTTCGGCAACGAGAACTGTTATGTGGCCGTAGCACGTGCCGGAGGTATTGAAACAATAGTGAATGACTACAGTCTACGAAGCACACCGTAAGTTCACCATTCGCTTTAGCGTGCAATCATTTCCTAATTGTTTGCATAACGTTAACGCGCTAACCGGTGCATCGTGTGCGCTGCCGGCCTTCGTACATTTAATCCGCGAAATTCTTCGATGGAAATTTTTTCGACATCAAGCGAAAATCGATCGATAGCATCGAGAAAGTCGTTGTCACCGAAAATTCAACGTGGATCCGACCCATCGATTTTTCGATCATTACCATTTACGTAGGCGACGATTTGTCTATTTAGGTGTCCCTCTGCTTACTTTCACATGACTAACAGTGGACGAGAGAAAAAAAGAAAACGAAGAACGTTCATCGCATGGTCGTACGATCGATTAGCTATTCTTTTCCGTTTTATTCAAAATCTGATATGGCTGCGGCACTGCCGCTATTTGCTATGGATCTATGAAGGACGTTTTTCGAGGCACTGTAATCGATGTCAGGCATTAGTATAACTGCATTTTAGCTCCGTGGAACAAAGAAAATGTTACGTGATTAAAGGATCTTGGAAAATTACACATGTCCTATATGGCTAATTTAGCGCGGTCCACTCCGTTTGTTTTATTTAATCGGTTGTACTATTATGTCGAATCAAGGTCGCGATGATTTTCAACAAAATTTGTTAAATGTGTGTTATTTATCATTATTAAATTGAAATAAAATTCTATTTTATTGTAGTCAATGTTTAGCGATTAGAGAACACGTGGGTATGTAATAAATAGAATTTTTTATTTTTTGCGTTGTAAATTATGAGCATAGAAGAAGTTCTAATTACATTGATCGTAAAATTGAAAGAGGTTAATAATTAAGAATCGAAATATTCGCGAATTTAAAAGAAAGTATATATATTTAAGAGAAAGTTTGTGTGTTATAATTTACCACAATGCCATTTGATATTACAAATTACATTTCATTGAATTTGTTTTATTCTTTGGTGCTGTCTAGACCTTAACTGCTACATAAGATTTTGTAATGATGTTATTTGTGAATGATAACAACTTCACTGGCTTGTAATACGTTGATCTATTTTCTATTGTATATTAGATAATTATATACAATTTAATTGCGAATGGTACAGTGGTTCTGAAATGTTTTGTTTGCTTTTCGACTAATAAAAAATTATTCATGGGTTTTTAGACCATGCGTGGCATTCACTGGAAAAAATCGAATACTTGGAATGGCAGCTAAGAATCGAATGTTCACTAATATCAAGGACACTATCCATGGGTTTAAACGTCTGTTAGGTAGAAAATATAACGATCCTCAAGTACAACATGAACTGAAGATGTTACCTTTTGAGGTAACTGAGCAGTCAGATGGAAATATAGGTATACATGTAAGTGCTTGTATCTCTTTTTATTACTGTTTCTTTTATTATCGATTATTAATACTAGGTTTTAGGAGCATTAAAAGTAATTATTTTACATTATTTTATGACAAAAATAATAGAATGCATTTGCTTAAATTTTTACTCATTTTTCACCTTCATACTTTTGCAACAATATAACATCTGAAGGAATATAATTTTCTTCTTTGCAATTTCAATAATCGTAAATTAAAATGTTAGGATATGTTCTGTGAAGCTAATGGTAACTTCAGATTAATAAAAATCATTGCGATTATATAATAACAATATTACAAGATTTTGTAATAATTTCTTACAATTTTATTTCTACTTAGATTCCAGGCACAATAAATATTATTACTGTTGTTTTTAATGTGACTGGATTCAATAGTAAATTGGGCATACTGCCAGGTTTCTCACATTTGTGGAGACTCTTATTTTATTTATATCACTTTAGAGCAGTTATATTTGATGAATCATATTAACTGCACTTAATATTATACTATGTACAATATTAATAGTACTACTACTAATAGTAGTATTCATGAATTGCAGGTACAATACCTAGAGGAAGAACACATTTTTTCCCCAGAACAAATCACTGCCATGTTGTTCACAAAATTAAAGGAGATATCCGAAACAGCTCTACAGACTGTTATTAATGATTGTGTTATTTCTGTTCCTTCGTATTTCACACAACCTGAACGTATAGCACTGTTGGATGCTGCTAAAATCGCAGGCTTGAATGTCCTCAGGTTATTCAATGAAACAACAGCCACTGCTTTATGTTATGGTATTTACAAACAAGATTTACCTGGGCCTGAGGTACCTCCGAGAAATGTAGTGTTTGTTGACATGGGTAATGCCAGTTTACAAGTTTCTATCTGTACACTCCACAAAGGAAAACTTCAAGTGAGTATTACAATTTATGTTTTTTAAATGTGTTATATGCGAAATTATGTTTGATTTTTATCTCTAAAACATTCTTTGCAGATGTTAGCAAGTGCTGCTGACAGTCAATTGGGTGGAAGAGACATAGATGCTGTTTTGGCAGAACATTTTTGCAAATTTTTTCGGAAGCGTTTTAATGTTGATGCATCCTTGGACAAACGTGCTTATTTAAGGCTACTAACAGAAGTAGAGAGGGTGAAAAAACAAATGTCAACTAATTCAGTAACACTTCCTGTGTACATAGAATGTTTCATGGATGGAAAAGATGTACAGGGAAGTATAAAGCGTGAAGAAATGGAGTCGTTGTGTGCACATTTATTTAAACAAGTGGAATTTACTTTGCGGAAGTGCCTTGAAGACTCTAGTAAGCTAATTCACAATGTATTGTCGAAATTAATAGATTCGCTATCAATATTATTTCGTTAAGTCAACTTCACTTAAGTTTTTAGCAACTTCTTAGATAATGTAATAATAATGTAAAAATTGTTTTAGATAATAGTAGGGCAACTTTTTGTGATCCCTCAGGGTAGACATTCAAGTGCCAAGGATTAACTCAGGGAAAGTAGTTTACTAATTCGTAACTCATTCTTTTGCAGAATTGAAGTTGGATGATATTCACTCGGTAGAGATAGCAGGAGGTTCTACTCGTATTCCAGCTATTAAAGTAATAATAGAAAAAATCTTTGCTCATCCCGTATCTACCACATTGAATCAAGATGAAGCTGTTGCAAGAGGTTGCGCACTTCAGTGTGCAATGTTAAGTCCTGCGGTAAGAGTACGTGATTTCTCCGTAACGGATATCCAACCATATTCGATAACAATTAAATGGAGTACTAACCAGGCCGAAGAGTCGTACGTATATTTTACATAATGTTGAATAATTGATCAAAAATTGGAAATGTGCAAAAACTCGAAAATGTCGGGTTTCCTATGGCCGAGGCGAACCGGTTCTTGAAAAATTTCAAGATTGACAAGAATGATCCCAAATAAGCTCGAGGGTAAAATCCAGGAGACTTTTGCGACTTATTACACGTTAGAAAATTCGAAAATTTTCAAGGACATGTTACAATCCCGAAAAAGTTTTGAGCCCGTCCCAACCCGATATTGTCAGATTTTTGCACACCTCTCTCAAGAACACTTTCCTAAATGATTCATACTATTCTAGTGAAATGGAAGTATTTGGGCATAATCATGCTGTACCGTTTTCGAAGGTATTAACATTTTATCGATCAAGCCCGTTCTCGATTACTGCTAATTACACTACAACACCACCATCATATCCCCTATCTCATATTGGTACGAACTTAAGTTTTACGTGTTATAGCTATTACTATCATTCTTTTGTATATGTAATAAAATATTATTCTTACAGGTACATTCATAATAAAGAATATAAAACCGACACCAGAAGGAGAGTCTTCAAGAGTAAAGGTGAAAGTGAGAATAAATTTGAATGGAATATTCACGATTACTTCAGCGTCGCTCATTGAAAGACGTGAGCCTTCGCAACAAGAAATCGAAGATGAGGAGAAACAGCAGCAGGAACAGAAACGCATGGATGTGGATCAACAGGCAGAGCAAAAAGATAAGCCTAATCAGGAAGCACAGGCTAATGAACCGCCAGCACCGGAGGTACGTATTTGCATGATCATTTTCTGTTTCCTTCTTGTTCTTTTCCTTCAGGTATGCAGATGTAAGTTATGCGGTAGCTTATCTATAATAATAGTATATAATATTTCCCTTTCAATGTATCCATGACATTGTGCTAGTTTCATTTCTTTTTCTTTAACTAATCGATGGAAGTGTGTAAAAATTCGAAAATGTCAGGTCCAGACGAGTCAAGAATTTTATTTAAAATCAGAGCGGGCCGAGAATATTCGGGAATCTCTCCCGATTCTGTATAAAATTCTCGATTCAACATTTTTTCAAATTCCCACCTACCTCTACCGATTAACAATTACAAAGTCTGTCAAATAAATTTCATTTGGAAACAGACGATTGGCGCTTGATTAACACATGAGTTAACAAAATTACCACATCCATTTTGTCTGGGGATAGAAAACTTCTTATGTAGAAGTGAAAACAATTTATTTGTGGTCATGAATGTCTGGTGCATAACTATGTGAGTTTGTTGCGGTTTAGGTGAGCATGGATAAAACGCGACGGAATTCAGGTGCTGTTGATGATGGTGGAAGAGGTTCGTGGGGTTCTGGCCCTTCCTACTCCTCCAGGATTCGCACTTGGTTCAGCTCGGTACGCGACATACTATCATTACTTGGACCCATATGCATATGTTAATTGAACATATGCAATGATTTCCGACATTTGTCTTAGATCGTTGCATTGTTGTAATTCGTAATGGTTACACGAGTATCGTTTTATGCGTGAAGGTGATTCTTTCATCACGTCAGCATCGTCAGTCACTTGTTACAAGATCACTGTAATTTTAATACATCTCAAATATCCTGCATGATTGTACTGAACACGCGTTATAAATGACACTGCAAAACTTTTGCATATATTCTTCTATTATTTTTCAAGTAAAAGTCAAAATCAAGAACTCTGCAAAATGTAGGCGAATGTAATTTCTCTTCTAAATTTCTTCGAATGGCGCAAATGATTTCATAACCTAGGTCAGATGTCAAAAACTATGAAAGCATAGTTCTACAATGTAAATTCTACGTTGTTATAGAAGCGCATTATTTATTTAATCGTAGCTCATATTTAGTGCATGGCATTAGTTCTGTTCAGAATTTTGAAACCTGTGTCGATTTCTTCTGCAAGCTCAACCGATTCTAGTCGTAGTAATCGAAAGCGTTTAAAAAAAATCAGAGAACGTTGAATACATGATGATCGATAATTAATTTAATGCTAAAATATTTAGATATTATGATTCCATAACATGTCACAATGCACATGGGTCCAAGATACAGCTGTGTCACGCCGTGCTGTCTTGTCTTTATTCTGTTGTTCTTTCCACTGGGTCGCAGAAGGAAAAGAAACAGTGATTTTTTAATGAGTTCAATAGTTGTCGGTGTTCTAAACAAAATTTTCTCAAAGTAAGCAAGATTCGATAGAAGAATTCGTATGTAACAGTTACAAACTATTGGTGCATTTAAAACCACGTATAAAATTGCCTCCCCCCCCCTCCCCCTTCTCTCTATGTATATTTATTGTGCTCATATCTATCATCACCTGACTTCTAATTTACTTGTTATGCGTTCTTGTGTCTTTTTGATGTTTCTTTTGATATAAAATACACCTCTCGTATACTTGTTGTGTACTTTCTGGGTAAGTGATTGGTAAAAAATCTTGCAGAGGGGAAAATTGTTGGTGGAAATGAATTGAAAATAAAAAATTAAATTTATTTTCAATGTTAAGTGTTTTATCTACACATTCTCGGACATTTATACGATCTTTGTTTACATCAATTTGGCGATTGATTTAATTTTTATATTTCTTTTCAGGGAGACGATAAGGGCGAAGAGGGTAAAAGTAAAAAGAAAGTACCAATTCGCACTATCGACTTGCCCTGGGAGACACACGGTTACGGTATGACTCAGCAGGAACTGGATGCTGCACAAGACAAAGAGGTATGTTACATAATTAATCACAGGATGATGCGTTGATCTCAATGTACCGTTTACTTTTCTAATCGGTGTACGTTTTTTATTATAGTGTAGAATGATTGCCTCAGATAAACAAGAGAAAGAGCGCATTGACGCCCGCAACTCATTGGAAGAATATGTATACGAATTTCGCGGGAAATTGTTGGAAGAGTTGCAAACATTCGTTACAAAAGAACACAAAGAGGCGCTTTATTCCAAACTATTCGAAACTGAAGATTGGCTGTATGACGAGGGCGACGATTGTCACCGACAAGTTTATGCGGAACGATTAAAGGGTCTTAAGGTGAGTTTCAGCGATTTAATTCGTAATTAGAGATATGTGAGATATCGAAAATGTTGAGTACTTGTTGGTCGGGACGGGTCGAGATGAGTCAAGTTCTTGAAATATTCGGGATTCTTAAATATGTTTGAAAGTCTCGAATATTTTTAAGGACAATCTTCATTTATATATTTATATTTTCGTATATTTCTATCAATGAATTACGGATGTATTAAAGTTTACGTTTGTGATATTATGTCTTCGATAACTTTTTAGGAACAATGCGAGCCAATCAGGGATAGACAACGAGAATTCGAAGGCAGGAATCAAGCAATAGAGGAATTAGCGAATGCATTGTTACAAGGGACTGAAACCGTAAAGAAAATTAGAGCAATGAGCACAAAAGAAGATAGTAAATATTCTCACATAACGAAAGATGAATTGAAGAAAGTCGAGGAGACTATACAAGAGAAATGGAAATGGTTGGAACAGAAACGTATGATGTTTGACGCATTAGCTCGCACAGATGCACCACCAGTTACTTTCGCTCAAATACGTGCAGAGAAACAGGTACTATAATATTTTAGTTATTGTACACATGTGTAATGTTTTGTGCTGTTTTTATAGTCTCCTTACCTAACTTTCTTCCTTTTAGGCGTTGGATAATACTATCTTACCCATTTTAAACAAACCGAAACCTAAGGTCGAACTTCCAAAGGAAGACAAACCAAAAGATAAAAATGCTGAAGATCAACACGAAACTAATCAAAACCCTCAAGGCGATGGTCAACCACAAGCTAATCAACAACGACCACAGGAAGAAATGGATGTTGAGTAACCCGCATCCCATTTTATGTTTTAATACTATTGAATCTATCATGATTAAAATAATGAAAATTATTTCATCATACAAGTCATCTGTAACATGTCACAAAGCACCTGATTCGTCTGGTTAGCGCATGCGATTGTTTCGTTTTCTTTCTTCTTTCTTTCACTGTTATTGATTTGATAAGTTGACCTATTCAAGGACAAACTATCATCAATACAAGTATATTGAAAATTGAAGAATTTTTTTTTATTTGAATCGTAGTTGAGGAAGATTTCATATGTTCATTTTACTATAAGTTACAACATTGTCTAATGTTGAAAAAAAAATTGACGCCCAATTGATAATGCACTCTGAAATTCATTTAGAACACATTTATAATTCATTCTATTTTACCTTGATAACAGGAATGTATGAATGATTTCTCTTATAGGATTGTACATTTCCCATGTTGTTTTAAACAAGCGGTTGAAACAAAACTGTACAGATTTTTTTTTTTATTGAAAGATGTAGTTCCTTATTCCAAGAATACACACAGTATCCTTTCGATATGAAAAAAATTCTACAATTTTTAATGTATCGCTAGGGAAAAGTATAACAAAATTTTGATCAGCGGAGTACCTTGCAAGGAGTCCCTGATTTTATTGCCAGTAGGAAGATTTAAGTCAAACGCTAAGTTAGAACTAATGACTAAATTAAAGTGTGAAGTAGTTAATATCGCTGGCGATCTTATGTATTTAATGATACAATAAGCATTCATTCCAACATTTCCCAGGCCGACAACAAACTATCCTGTCACACAACTTGTGTTGCATTTACAATACTTAAATAAATTAATATTTTGTGGGATTTTCCTGAACCTTATATGTTTTGGCTCAACGCGTTGGGAAAATAGATAGTGTCACGCAACGCATCACGCAATTGTACTATTAACGGTAGTCCTTTATTAACGGAGCCACACAGAACGCAACGAGTACACCACACAGGACAACCACGAAAAGAGCAACGAGTGCGAATCGAATGAGACGAATGAGAGCGGGGCCTCCTCGGGACCTCCTTATATCCTAAGTCATACATACACCACACCACTCATTTCCAATCGCACCGCACATCTAATACGCCGTGTCTCAATCACGCAACCTGGATGCTTTATCGTTTGTCGCACGCCGCTTCTTTCATACAATGTATCGATCACACCGCGTCTCAGCCATACCGTGTCCCAATCATACAGCTTCTTCCAAACATTGTTGCAGTCTCATCAAATTTCAATCATACCGCTAATGGTCATACTCACCTCTCTTTCTCTCTCTCTTTGTCTGCTCTGTCTTCGTCACTGTCACTATCTCTATCCCTACACATGCACGCTTCTCACATCCTACAATTTCATTAACGAAGTTCATTAAGCTTGTAGGATTTGTTTCGCTATGCCAGCAATGTGGCATCTGTATAGGAGCTAAACAAGTTCACTTTATGTATTATGATATTTTATTTCTTAAATACGATACAATTTTGATGACATGACATTTCTAAACAAACAAAATTATAGTTAGGTATATTGATGTACATAATAGCGATTTTCATAAGGGTAAAACTATTTCCTTCGTTGGATTATACGCTATGTAACGAAAAATAGACATAATTTAACATCAGCGCTCGAGAAATGCATTACTGTTACTTCTTATAATTTTTCTTACGATTTTCATTGGTACCAAAATTATGGTATTTTCGCCTTGTATATTAATTAAAATTCGATTATTATATTTATTCTGTGTAGAAACGAAAATTCAAAAACTACGTACTGCTATTCATGATCTTTTGGGGGCGAAACTGTATTCAGTTCTTTAATAACAGTTTCACATGTTATACTTTCAATTTAGAAATTGTTTGTGTTTTTTAACGGGACTAATTATTAGCCTAAAAGACCAGAACCTTGCAAATTCGCCCCTAATTGTCATTGTACTGTGATCGTAAAGTGCACTCCAATTAATTTATCCATCAGGTGTTATATATAGATATATATATATATATATAATATTTAAATAACGTGGCACTATAAAACAATTTATTGCAAAATTATTTAAAAGTGAAACAATATATCGAGGAATTATATTCCAAACAAATGTATGAATGTTACAAAGTTTGTGCTGTACAATATGCAAGTTTTGTGTGGGAATGTCTTTGCTCTTTATTTAACAATTGTGTTCTTGCATTAACTGATGCAGTACAGGATTATTCAACATCTACATATTTTACAGTATTCAATAAATGAAAGAATATTACTTAAAACATCGACGGAGAACTATAGAGAATTGTAGAATACAATGCATACGATGGAACATCTTGTTTTCGATAAGTACACGAATCAAGAAGGTGTACTTAAGTACATAATTATATGCAAACACAGGAAGGGAGGGTTAATCTTGTTTCGATTGCGTTTTCGTTTGATCGTCGAAATAAGCACGATATATAAAAGCTCCGAGAGCCACGTGTAACACGAGAATCGCGACTGCAGCTGAATATACATTGCTTGGCACATGATTCAGCCCCAATAAACCTAAAATGTACAAAACAGAATCGTTTTAATTTATATATCACGATCACAGCATTCGATATTCGTAAATACATGCGTATTTTTTTTTTCAATTAAAAGCATGTTAATCTGATTATCACTTTCAAGATAGAAAATGCAACATAATGCATCACATATTTGTACACACAATAAGTTGACCAAGTATTGATTATACTGACAAGAAAATGAAAAAACAGAAGAGGTATGGCATCTAGTTTGTAGAAGAAATTATAATTTTTTTTCTTTTGTGTAAATATATATACATATATGTATATATTATGTACGTATATATATGTATGTATATATATATATATATGTATGTATAAATTATTTAGATCTCCTTAAGTTTCTTTTTCTTAAATGTATGTAAAAAGTTATGTAAAGTAAAACCGAAGATAATTAAATATTCAGATAATAATGTTAATTACTTTCATACCGTCAAAGATAAAAATCTTGCTAGTAAAAAACGACAACACAGGTAAGGCTATGATAACTATACAGTGAAAGAATACTGTTTTGAAGACTTGTAGTTCGGGCAGCTCCTGAAAATAAAATTTCATGATATTCCGAAATCAAAATGTGTAATGTGTCCATGAATCCCAACGAACAAATTGAAGAATACGTACCTTCGTAGTTGACATGTTGAAAATATAATAGACGTTTATAAAATTTAAATCGTATTCAGTATCCCGCAGTTACAATTAATATTTAATAAGATTCAATGGCTATATTTTACTTATATACTACTGTTAAACATGGGTAATATGATTTTAATACTTGTTCGGAGAATGATTTGCAACAGTAGCTTATATAGCTAGTTGGAAAATCATATTTTAATTTTCGAATGTTGATTTATAATACGAGACGGTATGTAATAATTGTTCGGAACAAATTATATCGCGTGATAAAACTTTTTATATCATACAATTCGATGAACTAGTCGTTTATTTTACGATAAAAATTTACGAAATTCTTACATCAGTGCACTTCAGTCAGTTATAGGTTATGTTTTTTGACTTAGTACCCATAGTGCACCGCCAGGGACGTCACATGTGCTTGACATTTTTCATTGGAGTTTTCGTATCTGGTTCAAAAAAGTTGTCACACATTGTTAGTAGATTTTATATGTGGATAGTGGCAGAAGCGCAGTTTGGTACGTCTACAGCTGATTCATTCGATTGTTTACAGGAATGAGTATAAAAATATAATACGTTTGAGTATACGTATTGTTAGCGAAATTGTCTTTTGTCGTACGCTTAAATATGGGATGTTGTTACAGTTTATGTAAAGAGGACAGCGGGCCACAGGTAAACTAAATTTACAAAATTAGTATTAATATCAGTTGACGGAATGTTATCGCACGACATTTAATATATCTACTAAGTATCCGGGATTTTTATCACAATACTGCCAGTTCGGGGTATATAAATTTCTGTGAATTATTTTCTGAAAATTCAACAGTATCTATGTACATTGTATCTATGTACTAGTTTATTGTACTTTGGCTAGTCCATTGCTGAAACTTATTTATTTATTGTTTATAGAGTGGCGAAGTAAACGAGAGGACACATTTGTTGGTAGATCCTGTCAGTAATAACACAAACATACTCAGAGTTCATAGGTATGTTTCATGTCCTCTACGATATCTTTTAAGAACTAAGCTTCTTTGCTTGTTTCCTCTTTCAGTGATGATTATGTTAACCAGTATGCAAGCTCTGCCCCCAAGAAAACAGATGAACAAAGTGCATTAAATAGAATTTTACATGAAACAGCGGCGTGAGTGTTTCTTTGTCTCTCTTCCATTTTATACTTCTGTTGCGTTCTCATGCTTCTGATTTCATTGTATTGCAATCAATGCCAAGCTAATAATCGATGTACTATTGTTTGATAATTTTGTTTCAGCAATGTGATAGATGTTGGAGCATTGGATTCACATAATTTGGAGCAACATGAATATATGGACAGATCACGTGCATATTCTAAACGCATTGAAGCTGGAAAAGTTAAAGTTCCTCAAACTACATCTTGTCTGTTGAAAGATATTCCTGCTCCTGAGAAAATATTAGCTGCTCCTCCTTTAGGGTCTGGTGATCACGAGCTGGTAAATAGTTGTGAATATTTGAAAATTTAAATGGAACTGCTTGGTAAATGTAATAAATAATTATTGTACTTACAGATTACTGAAATGGTCAGCAATGCTGTTGCATCGTTACAGGATGTAAAAGTTGAACACAAGGAAGATCTAGTTGTTCCTTTCTTATCGTGATCTTATTGTATATCCTCAACAGGATTACAAACGAATCCTGTCTGAGAGAGATTCATGTGCTACATGACATTATGCAACATACATTTTCTCAAAAATCAATCTTTAATACATTAATCAAAGTATGAAGCTACTTCAGAATTTACTTGAACGTCGAATATCAATTAAAACTTAAGATGCAAGTGTATTATAGGTGGAAGTTGAAGTACTATTTTACGGTAATAATACGTTAATTCCTTCATTGTTACTAAATGTACAAGGCTATTTTGAAA
Organism: Agapostemon virescens; assembly: GCA_028453745.1. Taxonomy (NCBI): domain Eukaryota; kingdom Metazoa; phylum Arthropoda; class Insecta; order Hymenoptera; family Halictidae; genus Agapostemon; species Agapostemon virescens. The sequence goes on along the minus strand of CM052090.1, from coordinate 6,300,642 downwards.
TGTTACATACGAAAGTGTTTCCAAAATATCAGTTCCTGACGAATGAACTGAATCTGGTAATACTATATAATGTAAAAAGCTGATTCAATATTATTATTCTTCACTAAGATGCACACTGGAAAACTAAGCAATGCGAATGCTATTTTATCATGATTTCATGTATGCATTGAGGACATAGGTTTACAAATCTTCACGCGTGTAAATTGAAAAATTGAGTCTCGATAAGTCTTGTAAAAGATTATTCTTGGTTTTAAATCGATTTCTAATGAACTGCTTAATGTACATTAAATGCTATTGAAAGTGATAAATAATGAATAGTTATAGTAAAGTTCAATAATTAGGAGTGGCTTAAGTATCTCTTATTGCTTACATTAAACTGTATTTCAATTATCATGCACATTTTAATGTTTATCATGTTATCATTATGGTAAAAAGGTTATTATAATACCAAAAGTATACCCCACATAAACTTCTAATTCAAAGATTTGTGATATTTCTATTAATTAATTAGTCTTATTAATAATATCGTATTATTTGACGATTTAAAATTTTTTATACATTCATTATGTTAACTGAAATTTGTTAATTATGTATACTTTCAAAAGTATGTTGAATTATAACACAATTATTATTATTTACTTATGTAAGTGCAGTGTAATGAACTGAAAATTAATCGTGAATATATTATTTTGTGAATTAAAAAATATCTGATATAAAATAAATATGATCGTATAAACAATAAATCCATTCGTAATATTATTCAATCCGAACTAAAATAAAATAAAGAATTCCGTTTGTAAAATTTACAAATTCTCGCAATTTAATTAATAAACGCTACGTATTACGTAAATATAATTATATAATACATTATAACGAATGAAAGAGTACTTTGAAAAATAATGGAAAAGAAATTACTTTGAAAATTAATCATGGATATTACTGAAAGAAAAATTTGCAGACTCAACAACGTACTCGTAATTCAGTAAATCAGTCTAGAATCGCTATAATAACAAAGAAGAAAGGTAAACATTCTTTACAATTGTTTCTTCGATGATGCTTGACGTCTGAATTCTTTGTCATACTAAAAAAGCACAGTTCACCTTAAACGAATCATACACGATTCATTATGCAACCGTGTGAGACTTTAATTCATCATTGAAACGAATTAATTATCCGAATGCTCGAATAAGCGTTCTACTGTATTTTTCGCAATAATTTTCGTAACGGTTCGAATGGGTTTCGAGTTCGTAAGAGAAGTGAGCCTAAATCGCGCGCTCGGATCGTTATCGAGTGCGTTACGGATCGATTCAAAAGGAAGCGGGAAATAAGCTGTTAGGAACGCGCGAAGTTTGACGATAGCGCGGGAAGGCTGTGGTGGGGATAAGTCAAGCCAGTAGATTGGTTAGGCGCGTTGAGGCGCGGAGGGGCATCGACCGGTGTGGCATCGGGCTGCTATCGGACTGGCAGGTCCCCCCGTTCAGTACCACCAATACACAAGAGCTGAGGACTCTCTATCGTCGACCATTGGTCCTCAATTTGCCGACCAATCATTGGGAAAGTGCCCACGAAAATATCCAATGTAAGTCCACAAATTATCAAACATCAACGGGGTACGCGTACGGCCGCGCACGGTTGCACGATTAACCGTGTTCTCGTTCCGTGAACTGTTCCGAGTGCGAGCTCGCGTCTTTCCAACATTCAAAAAGCCTTTCCGCACGGCCATGTTTGTCGAGACAAGCGTTTCTCGTCCCGAAATCCGCGTCGTTCGTTGCCGAGCATGTCGTGTTCCGTCTACCGTGAAGTCTCGGCCCGTCCTTCGACCCGCAAGTCCCGCGGGTTCAACGGAACTTCGAGGATACGAGGTTAATCATGCCAGCGAGTACAAGACCGAGATCCTCCGGGACCGTCTTCTGCCCGATAGAAGGTGATGATTGCTGTCTGGCCTCGATTCCTTGGGACCCACGTATCTAACATTCCGCACGTGGGCTTCGAAAGCACCAATGCGTTCGCCACGTTGGCGATCTTTATCGGAGGACTGCAGCTCGGGGATCGCGCGACTCCGGAACATCGTCGATCGCCCCCAAAGAGTCGAACTTTTCGAAACTCCGCGAGCGAAACGCTATTTTTATTTATCTCCGTTCGATGGAACAAGACGGCTCTTGTATCGTACATGATTCATAGCGCTCTGTATAAGACGTGTTTACCTCTATACATACTTGTCCTTGTCGCGTGCATACGCGTACGCGGGTCTTTGCAATAATTTATGTTAACATTGAACAGGCCATCTTCGGTATTACGTTATTTTTGTTACCATTTTTCAGCATGTTAATGTTTTTCTGTTTAGAGGTAGGAAGAGCTCGCGATGGAGCAACTCGGAGAAGGGCAGGCTGTTGTGGTCGGCGGAGCTGGAGGCACGGTTCAGGTTGTTCAAATGGGCCAAGGGGGTCAAGCAATGATGTTGCCGCAAGCTATACAAGTTGCAGCGCCAAATGGACAAATACAAGTTGTTCCAGTTTCTAGTTTAACTAATACAGGACAGCAGATTGTTATTCAACAGCCACAGACACCACAAATCATTCAAACTCCAGACGGACAAACGTATATTTATCAACCGGTTCAGCTGGAAGGCCAAGTGCAGCAAACACAGCCAACAGGTAGTACTCTTGTTAACTATTCGCTTTGTTAATTATTTCGTCGAGGGTGATTGCTAATGTCGAAGTTTCTTTTAGTAATTAATATTAATGGAAATCTTATGCAAATCGCTGGAACAACGTCTCAGACGGCAACCACTGCCGCAACTACAACACCGGTACAGCCTCTGGCGAGTCCTACAACAACAGCTTCACAGGCAGGAAAAGTTGTCATGGTACTAATTGAATGTCTCTTTCACTTACATAGTCCGTGTATGCATATTATACAGACTTGTAGTGATTATGGAGCAACATTATTGTCGATGCATTGTCTTATTCTATTCCATCTGCAATGAATACGACATGGATGTGACAACATAATGCGTTTTTAGCATGTTCGATTGACGTAGAAATGAATTAATGCATGCAAGAATCCAAAAATGTTGGATTAGGTTCCTGAAATTTTGATGCATTTCGAATATATCGAGATTCCCGAAATTTGCGAGATATTTTCAGATTCTTGCATACCTTAAAATTGAAGCATTCGTTGAAACATTAAATAACACGAAATTTTTATTTCTTTTAATTAGATGGTGGCAGGAAACAGTGGACAGACACAGTTCCAAAGGGTAGCGTTGCCTAACGCCGAGGTTTTCGAAGAGGAACCTCTTTATGTAAATGCAAAGCAGTACAGGCGTATACTGAAACGTCGTCAAGCTCGCGCTAAATTAGAAGCTGAAGGAAAAATACCCAAAGAGAGACCGGTAAGTGACAATTTTTTGGTTGGAGGTTTTATGGTTCCTTGTACTGAATTAACTCTATTTGGTTTGTTAGAAATATCTTCACGAATCTCGACACCTACACGCAATGAACAGAATTCGTGGTGAAGGCGGTCGCTTTCATTCTGGACAAGTAAAGAAACGAAAGTAAGTGTCTGTTGGTGTCTTATTACCTGCGTTGTCGGTCTTTGTACAAAGCAAGCACAGTGTCTCATTCAACGTTTTACGCATATAAGAGTGTAATGGTTCCAGTAGAGCAAGTGAAAACTCCATGATATCCCAGCACATCACAACTTCGGCCAGCACCAATACTGTTCGTACTATAGCAATAGCAGCAGCAAACGTAGACGTGCAGTATCATGATACAGACAATATGGCATCTACCATTGTTATCGAAGTGAGTGCGAACTTCATGATACGAACGGCAAAAATGTACCCCGAGCTATTCCCGCTAACGTGTAAATAATTATTTTTTTTTATTTTTTTTTTTTTTTTACAGAAACCTGCTATTCCTCTTCAAGATATGATCACTGAAGACGATATTGTTACATCGAACAATCGCTTATTGTAGAAATATATTTATGTCGGATGGAGTGGGTAATAGAGATAGCAAAAAAAAAAGAAAGGAAAAGTATCGGTGATAAAAAGTCTACTTATGTTTGCGTCATAGTCTTGGAAAAACGTTTGTAAATAATACTCATCGTCATTAAGAAATGTAGTGCAAATATAATTATCGGGGATAATGAAGTGCTGTGAAGAGTTAAAGTTGTATATATTATGCTTGTAAAAGCGTCTTAGGTCTTATATTTTTTTTTAGCTTCTTTTTACGTACAGCCGAACGTAGACCCGATAATACTATTGCGCAGTACAATTGTGCCGTGACACGATAGAAAATTTAATCGAAAACTGATTTGTCTTTGCTATTTTCACGAGGTATAGAAAAAATGAAAAAAAAATATAGAGTTGTATTATAGTTTAGTTAAATATCACACGCATTGCGTACATTTCAACTTGTGTACATACATATTAAAAGCTTGTACTGTAACATATCGGGTGTAAAATGTTTGTACAATTTCATATAACAAACTTATCGTTACATTGGATCGAGAGACTGAACTATAATTTATTAATTACGTGCTGGGTACCACTTGTAGTATAGATTTTATATGTGAAATTAGTCCTAACTTCCATCGCAGTGATTCAACGGAAAATATGTGTGTGCGTGGATGAGACTTTTTTTTGTACAACGTTTGAGTGCAAGTACAATTAATTTAGTCTAATGAAATTAAATAAAAAGCTTTATGGGACATAGTTAGCGACTAAGAGAATACATTGTAAGATTTTAGTCCTAATTCGTACAGTTGTTTACTGTAAATATGTTTTGATCATTAATTGTTAACTAGTTCGGCTAATTGTGGGAGGCTAGGCGACATCTGTTCGAATAATTGAATTTTTATTTTCATAATCGGTTTACAGTTTCTACTTATGAACTCGTAAATGAAATTATGAAACTGTTGAGGAGAACGTCGGGAAATCAAATAAAAAGGAAATTATTCTTATTTCAAATTGAACTATAACAATTATATATTAGCCTCGTTAAATCTATTCTGCATTGTTTTCGAGGAACTTGGTTATTTTACGATAACGAGTTAACATGACAATTTTTGTGGGTTTCAGTTAAGAATGTAGATGAACGCAGAAAATCAATATCCACCAGAATCAAATATATTTGGTACTTACATAAATCTTGAACGAAAGAAACATACAGTATTTCTTCTTTTGCTCGGTCAGAGATAATATTTCGTGTTCAGAGGGGTGTCTTTCGTGGAACGATCACGATTACAATCATTTGGGCATGTAAATAATCTGTAAGACTACGAATGTAAAATTTGCGGATTATAACGATACTGTATGTCTGGCGTGGGTGTGAATATGTGTAAAGTGATAACTAAGTCGGGTGAGAATAAGAAATAATATATTTGTAAAGTTATTAAGTATGTACAAGCAAAACAACACGGGTTGTGTTTTATAATAACTTTCATGTTGTCATTTACTTGTAATTCCTTCACCTATAATTTTAAGCGTAAACCATGATTTTCTTTTCGGTAGACATTAGATTACGTTCGATGGAAGTACAAGTTTCTTTTCTGCTAATATCCGAGAGCATTCGGAGGGTGGATCGTTTGGGTCTTTGACATATATATTTGGTTCGACCGGAAGTGGTTCTCCTAACGGGTGTTCTTTCATTATCTTATTTCCAGTAATAGCGATTGTAGCATTGTATTCTGTAAATCCAGTGCTGAGGAAAGATAATATTTCTAAATACAATTATTAAGATTGTAATCAAAGAAATGTTTTCAGCGAACGAGAGATATCAAACTCTTATAATTTAGTATGACAAAACGAAAAAGAAATAAATAATTTCCAGATACTTTATACGAAGAATTTTTCTCTCCTTTTCGCTCGGCAGTAAATTGTCCACGGGTTTCTTAAATTTTTTAACTTGTAATAAATTTTTCGAAGCAATTTTCCACGGATTTCGATAGGATTTTCTTTGAATTGTTTCTGATGTCACCCAGTCTTCCGGTAAAGCAATATCTTTCCATTTCCCGTAGATATTTGCTCGGGATGAATAATCACCTAATTTTACGAACAATTGAATACCAGTACGCCGATAAAAATAGAAATAAAATAACATATTTAAACAAAATCTTTGTGATCGTTATTATCATTCGCTACAACGAATCGTGAATGTTTAAACAAAATAGTCGAAAATAGACCTCTAGAATAATCATAGTTGTACACAGTTTGCATTAATTCATTTTCCTTCTGTTCGATCAACCCCTCGTTTGGTACCACTTCTGGAAAAGCGTTTTTCAAACGTACATGCTTCTCGCGGATCTAGACATTGATTATTATTTCAAAACTTATGCTCTTGCAATAGAATCGACTGCAATCGATACTCGGCTTTGTTACTATTCTCTTTACCCGGTTTAAATATTCTTGTGGATCTTCAGTTCGTTCGTCCATAGGTAGCAATAAATTTTTTGGACGAGTGTTTAGACATGTTTTATACGGTCCATTTAAAAGATTTAAGGGTGAGGAATACGCGGGTTTCGGTCGGTATTCTTTTCGTTTCTCGGTTCCTCTTCCGAGAAAATCCTTTCTGTAGATTGTAATAAAATCACGAGTTTCGTCCTCTATTTCAAGAAGCATTTCCTTCTTTCCCTCGAAGTGCACGAGCACATAGTAAAAAGTTTCTTACAAAGCAACACAAAACAGGGTTGTGCTGAAAACAGGATAAAACATACTGAAGTTGTCTATTCAATCTGAGAATTTTTATATCTAAATGCTGCGACATTAAAACGATATCTTCATGATTTTTATCATCCCTCTGTAGCAACTGTTTCTCTTACGTTAATTGTCTTTTACGGTAATCATCGGATAAAATTGACCGATGTAATTTGTAGTGTTCGGTCGATTAAACGAATTTAGATGAAATTTATTAAGGATAGTAGAAGGAAGAATGTTTCGTAGTCACAAAAAAACTCAAAATCGATTTTTCCAGTTACCAATTCGATAAGAATCTATTTCAACCCTTAATTTGGTCTTCTTTATTCCAATTTACACTGACCATTGTCTAATGTGCGCATATGCTAACTATTCGAAGATTTATGTAAACGTTCATTGGCCTACGTAGTTTTTCATAAGTCGTTCATGAGTCGTTCAACTCTGAAAATACACTTAACACTAGTACTATCGAACCATTCAAAATGATTGGTTCCCTGATTTTTTCGATTACAATTACTGAAGTTCTAAAAACATTTTCACCAGAAAGTTTCGAATGAATTTCTTCATTGAAGCAGACATTACGATAAAAGTTGTACGAGATCTGAATGGATGTAATTTTGTCATTATTATTTATTACTCGATAGTTCTAATGTTAACCCCTTACCCTACAACAACGAGTCAGACTCGTGATCAAGATTTCGAACTGAATCTTCTAAACATGTATTTCCATAATTTAATTTAAACGGAAATAACATTTTATTTAATTGTCGATGGTACACGGTCATTGGAGAATAGCTAGGCACGCGGTAACTACAAAATTTGTCTTTTCTTTTTGTCGTTCTGTGGAGGACAAGGAAAGTCTACTCAATGTTATTGTAAAATAAGTCGTAGGCCAAGGGGTTTAATAAGTCCCGTCTCTTTACACTATCTTATCTTCATATTTTTGTGTAATTTGACTGGACCTGAAAATTGAACGAGTGAAGAACGAACGTAATGTCGAAGGGACGAATAACAAAATCGCAGAAGATGGTAAAAAATGGGGCGCACGAAAAGGTAAGAAAATTCAGCACCTAATGATTCTCCGATTTCCCGTGGCTCATTACAGGGGAGCTATAACAAGAACTGAGGCATGGCACCCTCGTGTACTATAAACGCCAATTAGGACACGACACCAAATTTCCCTGGTATAGGTGTGTTCTTGTTGCGGCTCGCCTACTCTTTCTTCCCTTTTCGATCCTCGTCCTCCCTTGCCTTTTAAGGAGAGTTAGAAAATAGACAGGCCGGGTCTGAATTTAGCACGAAAATTTTTCACACCGAATGGGGTGATCCCAGTCGATTTTTCAATGAAATTTCTTTTTACGTGTATTTCCCCTTACCATCAATTTAAAGATCACCGCACGCGATTTAACAGCTAACAAATAGTTTCCTGCTCGGGGTATTGGGCAACCTTTCTCAACCCTTAATTGGGATCTGTGTAACTCTACACTAAGTTATAGCGACAATTATTCAACGTCTGTATGTCGACTATTTAAAGGTTTATATAAACTTTCGTTGCAAAATCAATTTTTCCAGTTACCAATTCGGTAACAATCTATTCCAACCTTTAATTTCGTCTTCCACAGCTCTGTTCTAATTTACACTGGCAATTCTCTAATGTGCGCATATGCTAACTGTTCGAAGATTTATGTAAACGTTCATTGGCCTACAGAGTTATTTTTTTTTATAAAAGTGTTTCACAGTTTCCACTTTGGTAAAAATGGAGATTAAACGTATTAATCGAGACGTTGCACTCTGAAAATACACTTAATGGTCAAACGCATCGTAACTCTGTACGATGTAAATCCAGTGGAATTGAATTTAATTAATTCTATTGCTATATAGTGTACATTTCAGACACATTTTTCGGCTTTTCATCAACGAGTAACTCGTACCTTTTATCCTTTAACGAAGTTGTTCGGTTTAATAGATACGGCGTTTAACAGAAACTTCTAATCAGGGAATTGAGAGACGAGGAAAGTTTGGAAAATTTCAACTTCAACTTTAACTTTTCAACTTCTTCCACTTTCGCTTTAACTTTTCAACTTTTCAACTTTTCAACTTTTCAACTTTTCAACTTTTCACTTTTCAACTTTTCAACTTTTCAACTTTTCAACTTTTCGACTTTTCGACTTTTCGACTTTTCAACTTTTCAACTTTCAACTTTTCAACTTCCAACTTCCAACTTCCAAATTCCAACTTCCACTTTAACTTTAACTTTAACTTTAACTTTAACTTTAACTTTAACTTTAACTTTAACTTTAACTTTAACTTTAACTTTAACTTTAACTTTAACTTTAACTTT
>CM052090.1:6244704-6260889 GCA_028453745.1 Agapostemon virescens | reverse complement strand
CCGTACACGAAGAATATCCGCAGTCTAGCGATTAGACACAGCAACGTGTAAATTTAATTGCTTTCAACTATGAATAAAATTCTGCCGACTGTAGTTTCGATCGTCTAGATTCCGTTTATTTCGAAATCGTCTTAGTGTGAGATGTTTGCTAGGACAACTGAGAATGAATATAGTTTATTTCGAAACTGTTGTGGATATTCCTTGTCGTATAGGCACTATTATCGTAACGAATCGTAGCTCGAACTTTTGTCGAGGTTTCCAAAGTGATTCGAAGGTGGGAAGTAGAAGATAGGAAGACCAGACCTACATTTCTATGTTTGAATAGCTGCCGGTAACGTACAAAAGTTGTCGAACTTTTTTATTTTCAGCCGAGTGAATGTGAAATGAGTGTGGAGGCGCGTGAGCACCTCGAAACTTCTATAGTCTTGCGACAGGGAGGGAAAGTTAGAATGCATTCCGGACTTGACCGGAATCAATTGTCTCCGAGCGGACATGTACGTGGAAATTGTTATAACGCGGTTTCCTTTGCAATGACCCTCTCACTGTAATTAATTACAATTTCCATAGGAAAGTCCGCGTCGGACAGCCATCGATACCAAACGAGTTTCTTCCATACGCCAATATTTGATTTGTAGTTCTTAATTTACAGAAACGTGATCTGCTAATTGAGCATTGTGTTCCAAAGGTAAAGGGTGGAGTCAATTTAATGGCGATCAATGGAGCAAACGAAATATACGTTGTACCAACGTCGATACCCAATCAATCACTATATCAGAAGTCAGAGTTCAGCTCGAGCGTTTGTTTAATACGACTGTGTAGTCTGGTTTAGAAACAAATTCGTTCTTAATTGTTGTTTTACTGCGATCTAGTAGTATTGAATCATTTTACTAGCATTTAAAAACAACCAACTGACTGAAAATAAATACTGTTTTTTAATAATTGTTAGAAACTTCGATTTTCTTTAATATCTAGACGTTAACAACGTTTCGAGCAAGCTGTTCGGTAGCCAATGTGCTAATTCAACCTCTAAGTACAAGTATTTGATCAATTTGCGTCGAACGCAGCAACGTAATGATCACCGCGAGCGTTTTTGCGACGCGTGCGATCGATGGATCGTGAAATGACGCCCCCCGTTTAATGCTCCTTTATACGAGGACTGGTTTATTGCTCTGGATCATCGTAGTTGCCAGGGAAACCATAATTTCAGTAGGATTCGATGCAACATTCCACCACGCCTCCGCCACGCGCCTGAATGGATTTTATTATTAGTTCACTTATCGTGGATCCGCGGACGATAATCTCCACGAACGAATAACGTCACGCAGATTTAACGAGGAATACATTAATTAGTTTATCAGTCGTGATAACGCACACCGGCGTTTGCGTAGGTCCACGTGGAAAATTCTTAATTAACTTCCTTTCGCAAATCTGTGGGTGTTAATTAAAGGTCTCGATATCGACACGAACTTTCAAACCATCACAGGAGAAATTAATTAAAATTTTCATAAATTCCTACCTTTCCCTATTGCGTCGGTATTCCACACCGGTTGACAAAAATGATCGTTGCATAGTACATGATTTCCGTGCGTTATTCGAATGACTATGCTTTTCCGTATTTGTTTTGAATTGTCTGGAATTCATCTCGCGTCGAGAATAATTTGTTCGAAATGACTGTTAAACGGAAAAGGAACGAAATGTCTGAATGACAGATTATAGGAAACTATCCTTAAACTGTGTAATTACGAACGATTACTTACTGAATTTTTTCTCGAACGCTAATCATGATGATTACGGTGAAATCGGAACGGAAATTCCGACGAGCGACGCGTACAAGGAGAGAAAGAGCATCGGGATTACACACGGCGCATTAAGCGACTAACGACCTTGATATTAATTACACCGATTCGTATTTCGCTCACGTTAGACTCCCCAATTGTTGACATCGCGCGTGTACCATTGCATTTCCTTCTTATTGTGTGCAAAGCGCACGGGCGAACGCTACGCTTCCGTAATTGCACGGTTCTGCGTCATGCGCGTTTTTTCTTCGCAAATATGTCTCTGAATTGTTGCTTAGAAGGTGTTGCGCAATACGAGAATCTGCTAGAGCTGAGAAACTCTACTTCCATTCGTGGGTACGAGTCTCGGAATTCATCGCGGAGCTGGCAAAACATCGAGATTAATTATCATACATTCAATATTTATCATCGCACGCAGGATACTAACATTAATCGAAACATTTGTTGCACTTAGAGGAACATATTGGATACAGCGCAATTAAAACAATTTAAATAATTGAACTTAGTCTCTTCTCGAGATTCGAGAGTTAATCCATGTTCGTTTGCGTCGTTCGCATTGCAAATCGCTGGTTCGTAAACGGATTTACCGGTGACGACGGTTTTAGTGGCCTGTAAAATTTCAAACATGTTACAAGCACAATGTTGCTACGTCCGTCTCGCCTTTTCTCATCAACGCGTCACCTTTTCGTCCGCAAAAGACAATATGAATTCGCTGCCGCAAGCCTTTTATTATCTTCCAAACCGCACATTATGCGGCGACGTCAAGATACCTTTTTGCATTACTTTCGTGTTCAGCGTAATGTAAATATTCCGGCCCCGAATATACAAGATCTGGAACGTACGCTACATTCTAAATCGACCGTTTCCAGTTCACACTCTATTTACACTCGCCATGATGTTCATTAAAAGTGTACCGGCAGAGGCTGACAAGGCAGACAAAGCACATGCTTCGATTTAGATAAGACACGTTGGAACACCTACAACGGATGATTGCTAATGTTAATATTTTGTCAACGAAGGCGATCGTTTTTTTCACAGCTGTGTCTTTCTGAAATATTTTCATACCGTCGATAAAAGAAAGACAGTTTCTATAGATAAATGTAAAATAAACGATTTCAAACAAATTGTAAATATTTTTCTATCAATTTTCATTGAATGAAAAGTTGAGATTCGTCGGTAATTAGACGCAATTGTTAAACAGAGAAATTTTATATAAAATAAAAATATTCTCTTAAATTTTGTAGATGCAAAAATTGCAATTTATTACAAGGACTGTAATTAAAGCTTTATTATAGTTGTCTGGAATATTCATATGTTTGAAATTTATCTACCATATTTATTCTCCAAATATTCCCTAAACTTATTTTATTATTATTATGCGGCATGGCGGAATAGGTGTATAGGGGACATCACTGATAAAACAACGCAGTGAAAATAGAACCTGATGAATGTGTTATGGATATCTATTGATACGAGTGTCGTCCTAATGCGCCACTCGCGGTTAGTATGGTACGCGTCTGAGGTGGCTCGAGTATACAAGGGTTGTCGCCAGGGGTAAGACACGCGGTGGGAGAGTGTGGACGATGCCTCTGCCTACAAGAAAGGCAATGTTTACACAAGGGAAAGGTGTTTGAGAATTTCGAAAATCCGTTCTGCAAAATGGAATGAAATGGAAGGCAAATAGGAATATAAATGTTACTGTCAATATTTTAATCCGATTTAGGAACACGAGATTTTTGTGCACATTTATTAAACGTGCCCGAAGGAAGTAGAACGAAATGACTATAACCGAAAAATTTGTTAAGATATCTAATCCGAGGCGTATGCTGCGGATAAAAATAATTTGTTCACAAATGATCAGTTTATAAATAAAAATACTTAGTTTACGGCTGAATATGTATAAATGTAAAGTGAATAAATATTAGAGTCTCACGATAACCAGAAAATTATAATGATAAAATCTGGTGTCTTGGTTGAAACAGTTATATTAGAAATATTATACGTTGATTATATACATAAATTAAACTTTTGCTTTTTTAACCTGAGACCACATAAACGTAGGTTTGCGTGAACATCCGCAACCTAATCACGTAATCACAATCTATGGAAGCGTGTAACAGCAGTGCTCCAAAGGTGCAGCATTAACGGCCGTTTAAAAGCCCGTGAAAAAAACTATATCAGTTTATATATACTGGAAAGTCTGGAAACGCTACAGGGCGAGATTAGGTTAATTATAATACAACACGGCGCAGCATCCGCGGAACGTTGCTCTACGATGCAATCATTATTGTTGTTTTCATATCGAGCCACGCAGAATGTAGATCTACAAACACCATTAACGAGAACTCACGGCAACATTATTCGCTCGGAATGCAAACAAAAGCGATTTATACCCTTGGTTAGAAAAACATTCACTGGAAACCGTGAACGCAAAACGGTGTCTTATCTACGTTTATGTCTGACAAATGTGATAGCGCAGTTAACGGTACGTAAAAGAAAAACATTAATAAAGTGATGGATATCTTCTCTTTATCGTTACATTTGCACATTAGATAACTACACACGATGGCACAGTTAACGAGACCTAAAACAAACATTAACGAAATGATGAATACTCTTGTCCCTATTAATACAGTTACACATTAGATGAATACATACAATGGTACAGTTAGCGGGACTTAAAACAAGCATTAACAAAATGATGAATGCTCTTGTCTTTATTACTACCGTGCACAGTAGGCAAATGCATACAATGCTACAATTAACGAGACTTAAAACAAGCATTCACAAAATGATGAATATTCTTGTTCTTATTAAAACAATTACATATTAGATAAATACATAGAATGGTACAATTAACAGGACTTAAAACAAGCCTTAACAAAATGATGAATGCTCTTGTCTTTATTATTACAGTGTACATTAGAAAAATACATACGATGGCACAATTAACGAGACTTAAAACAAACATTAACGAAATGATGAATACTCTTGTTCTTATTAAAACAATTACATATTAGATAAATACATACAATGGTACAGTTAACAGGACTTAAAATAAGCATTAACAAAATGATGAATGCTCTTGTCTTTATTACTACAGTGCATAGTAGACAAATACGTTGATACAGTTAACAAGACAATAAACATATTCACAAAATTGATGAATGCTCTTGTCTTTATTATTATAGTTACAAAATACGTACGATGGTACAGTTAACGAGACAAAAGAAGCATTAGCAAAATGAATGTTTTTATGTTAATGCATGAACTTCAATTATCCAAGGAAATCATCTACCACGTCCCAACTAATTTCCTTAAAATCGTTTTAAATTTTCCAATTAAAAATAAAAATACTTTCAAAGTATTAAGTATTTAAATAAGTAAAAAGTTAAAAGACTTTCAAGAATGATTACAACGATGCAGTGATCACGATAATTGCAATTTCTGTCTGTACTCGCAAAATTTCTAGCAAGACGCGGCCACCCAGTTTCCTTAACGAACCGTACAATAAAAATGCAAGGTTGCATGCACCTTCGAAGAATGCAATTGTAACGGGTGTACGTCGTACGAAAGTCATACACACGACAGCGATGCAAATCCGAGCGACTCCTGCTGGAGGGAGTAAGTCGCGCGAAGAAAATGTTTGTCGGTGGGGCGGCGAGGGCGGGAGGGAGGGAGGGAGGAGAGCGAACGAGGGAGCGAGCGAGCGAGAGAAAGAGAAAGAGAGAGAGAGGAAGTGGTCGCGGGTAGTGGCGGTGTGCAATGGTGCGAGAGAGAGAAAGAAAGGGAGACACACAGGGAGCGACAGAGGGAGGGAGAAGCCGCGGCGTTCGAGTCAGCTTGTCGGTGCCGGTCGCGTCAGTATGCCGCGCAGCGCGCAGGCTCGCGTACGCGTATTGTTTCTCTCTGTTTCCATCTCTTTTCCGCGGCCTTAGCCGCCGATCCCCTATCTCCGTTGCACCCTTACTCACCTACGCGTACACCGCGCAACACCGTTGGAATACGCAAGTACAAACATCCTCGCGGTGGGCCGATCGCGTGTTTTCGCGTGTCGTCGTCCCCGTGGAACTCGTTTCCCTGCGTCTTACCTACGGTGTGCGCGCGCACGCACACACGCGCCAGGTAAAACCATCGTAATCGTGGAAATTCAGGTGTCGTCGTGTTCGTCCTCGGGCGTGCTCACGAGCGTACCGAGTGGCTCCGGGGTAAGGTTAAATACGATTCGATCGAAACCTGTTAACGACGCGTGTTCGCATCGGACGTGTCCGTGGGGCTCGTGACACAGTGACACGGTGCGTAGAAGGTTGGTATTCACGTGAGCGAGTGCGCGGCCAACGAAAGAGCGGGAAACTCCTATGGACGAGATTTTCAAACCGGGACCGTAGCGTTGCGGGTGGTGGGGAGGAGGAGGAGGAAGAGGGGACGGAACAAGAAGAGAACCCGTTGGTGGGACCAAATGCAAGGACGGAGGAAAACTTAGGCGTTCGTGGTACGGTTTCGAGACACGTGTATCGAAAGAGACGAAGCGGAAACTCGAAGTGAGTGTATTCCCGTATACATGTACCATGGGATCGATAAGTTAGCGCCTTGGTAAATATCAAGCGGTTCGTATGTCCAGCGCGCACGAACCGAACCTAACCTGACCGACTGGCTCTCGAGAGAGCTCGGTGCACTGGCGAACGCGATCGATCCGTGTGCGCCAGGGTCTCGACGTTCCTCGAGGATGTCTCTGTGACAACGGTGTCGAGCCGGTGATCGGTGGTTACGTGGAATCCTCGTGAAGCCTGTTCGTACGCGATCCAGGAAGTAGGATCTACCCCGTGGTGCGCGCGCGCCGCGCCATCTTTGATCGTCCAGCGATGACAGGTGGCGGACGTGATTGCTGAGCCGAAGGATCGCGGGCGATTCGATCGGTCGATCGAACACACGCTCGATCGAATCGATACCGAGAGCTGGAAGAGGAAGAAGAGGAAGAAGAAGGGAACAAAGAAGAACAAGAAGAAGAGGTTCGATGCCGTTCGTTCGTTCGTTCCTGCGTTCCTGCGTTCCTGCGGAGGTAACCCCGGAAGGATACACGGACTAGAGGATAGGAGATCTCCTGGTAACGAGGGGACAGAGAAAATTGCGGGCGTCGCGTCGGATGGAGCCAGCGCTCGAGAGAGAATACGAGGCGCTTTTATTTTTAGCCGACGCCGCGCCGGTTCGCGCATCGCAAAAACCGGTTCCTGGAGAGTGCCGGGCCGTGCCACGAGGTAGCAAGGCGCGTATACGCGAGAGAGGTGAGAAGGGTTTTAGGTGAACTGGGAGGAAGCGAGAGGCGCGCTTACACGTATACGCGAGCGCGCACGCACACACACGCACCGACACGGTCTCTCCGTGTGGAGAGGCAGAGTTGTGTATACGGTGCGCGTTGCGTGTCCTTCTCGGGGAACGGAAGAAAGAAAGAGTGACACGGAGCGTGGAATTCGCCTAAGCCGATACACCTCGTCCCCGCCGCTACTTTCTCTCCCACCGGTGTGTATCGAGGTATCGATTGCGTGTATGCACGCCGGCCCTATCCCGTGCCTGCGGTATACTCGACATCGAGGAGAGTGTGCGAGATTCGATCATCGGGGCTCGACGATGCGCGTCGCGGATGCAATTAGTCGGCCTTGATTGAGAGGGCATTAGAGACACACACGGTTCGAGGGAGTACGCCGCGGAGAGGTAAGTCGCGGATGTATGTACAGTCTAATTTCGCATTGTGGGAAACGAAGTGCGCCGACAGTGAAGGGTATTCGTGAACAAACGGAGGCCGAGAGGGGAACGATTTTGGTCGAGAGTCGCGAGAGGAGGTTAGGGATCGATTGTTGCGCAGCGGAACGAGATCGACGAGACACGGGAACGGAATGAAGAATGGCAACCGATTTGAGCAACCGTCAAGACGTAAGGGCGGTCGCCACGACGACTACCGATCCGCAGCGAAACGAAAAGCGCGCCGTCGCGGCGCGAGGCGCCGCCGGTGCCCTGGCCCTCAGTGTTCTGGCCGTGGTCCTCCAATCGGCGGCCACGGCGACCCCCACCTGGGGTTACTTCACCAATCCTGACGGTGAGTCATTAGTTTGAAATTTCCTACGATCAGAGTCGCGCTCGTTTCCTTCGGTCCACCGGAATTTACGCCTCCGGGATGATTTTTATGCGAGACGATACCGTCGAATGTTTTCTGATTTTTAGCATTAGGTTCATGGTTCGCGTGAAAATTACGCGTTCCAATATTGTTAACCCTTTGCAGTCGAAGCTGGCATTTAGGATAGGCAAAGCAACCTAGGATATTTTCATTCTACACGATTTATTTCATCTCATGCGTATGGGGCTTTTTACTATCACTCGTCTTTAAAACAGTTAAATTTTTAGCAATTTCAAAGATACAAGCATAGCGATGTAAAAATTCTTTTACAATAATAGTTTGACAATTTTTAATGGTACCTAAAAGTCACTATTCGAGTGCAAAGGGTTAATATTAGAACTATGGATTTTTCAAGATGAAGCGTTTTAATATTATCAACATTGAAACTACCTTCCTTTGAAAATTGCAGATTTCAGATGGTTTTCTTTACAAAATTTGTGAAGCTATAAAACTATTTACTGTAGGAATGTATATCTTTTCATTTGAATTCGCGTATACATATTATTATAAAGGAATATCGATTAGGTTTAGGGCTCCGGTAGGTCTAGTGTTAATAATTGATTATTGAGATCATCAAATAAAGTAAAATAGTCACTTTTAATGTTTTACGAGCCTGGTGTTCACAGCAGATCGAAATAGACTAGGGATCGTACGAGTTCTAGAAGTTTTAAGTAGGTGTAGCTAGGGGTGTGCAGGTACCCGAAATTGTAGTCGTGTCGGTAACGCGTGCTACTTTTGGATACCGTAGATACATTAGACAGAAAAATGTCTAGTTTCTACGGATCTGTGGAAAATTTTTGAACCAAATTGAACTTCGTTACCGGTGCTCTCGCTATATTAAAAACGGGAGCTTTACTTTTTGGTTAATAAGTTAATTAATTAGCCGGTAACAAGTTCTCTATTCTGCTAGACCTTTAAACAATGCGCATGCACAAAATGCATAAATGTTACAAGAGACTCGCGTTCCCAAGGTCTTCCTTTTTCATTTAAATAAATGTCCCTTGGGATTAAAATGATCCTCTTGGCATGGTTAGTAAATTGAATATGACGCAACGACTATGCTAGGTGGTTCAACTATGATCACTGGAAAATCGACTGTGTTATAAATCGCATAGAAATTCATATTGCTAATTTTAGAAGATTTTCGAGAATCCTAGAGCGACTACTAATTGACGACACACGGAATGTGGGAAACGTTAAGTTTTCACTGAATGAATTATCTATGTCCACCGATGACCTTGACGTATGCGCTTCTCAAGGTGTGCTCTAAGAAGCTACGACAGTGGCTTTCATTTTCCAAAGAAATATGTCCTTGATTCAAGGTCTCGTCAAGGCTACCACTGGTCTCACAGACTTCTTTTAAAACTGTCCACGGTCTTCGATGATACTTGTGGTTTATAAATGACCTTCGCACACCGTGTAGCAGTCTTTATTCTTGCATTCAACAATACGTGGCGCTACTACGCATCTACGCTATTCGTTACAAAATCAAGCCGCGTAATGCAAGACTTATTATTTTAATCAGGAAAGCCTACCAAATGTTTGCGTACAATTAAGAACCCATCTAATGATCTTAGCTTATAATCTAGAAATATTAGAACTGCAGCAGCCTTTACTATTGCATTCAACAATACGCGGCGATATTACGCTTCTATTCTATTCGTTACAAAATCAAGCCGCGTAATGCAAGATTTATAATTTTAATCAGAAAAGCTTACCAAATTTTTATGTACAATTACGAACCCAACGTATAATCTTAGTTGATAATACAGAAATATTAGAACTGCAGCAGCCTTTATTATTGCATTCAACGATACGCGACGATATTACGCACCTACGGCTATTCGTTACAAAATCAAGCCGAGTAACGCAAGACTTATAATTTTAATCAGGAAAGCCTACCAAATGTTTGCGTACAATTACGAACCCAACTAGTGATCTTAGCTTAAAATCTAGAAATATTAGAACTCGTTGTTTTGACGGGACTCGTCATGCTAGCGTTAATGGAGGCTCGATAGGATCTCGTAAAAGACTGCGCATATACTGAGTGAGACACAAGTCGCTTAGTGGTTTTCCGGGGAATATACGCTTCTCCGCGGTATTTAAATCGAAGCCCTTCTATACATCTGCTCCTCATTTAACTGTTACAAGGACACGCACACCAGCCGCGTGTATAGACTGTCCTTTGTACGCGAATTAAAAGTCGTTACACGCGGGGCGAGCTCTTTAGGCGGTGAACTTATTGTTACTTAATCGTTACACGTTCGGCTCGCAGATTGTTGCATAACAATTCGGCTCGCTCTGTTTCCAGATCGGAATACAATAGAGGTATCTAGCCATCGGATACGACGCTCGAACAACTAGATCTTTTCTCTCGCAATCGAAATTGCGTAACGTCAAATTCAATGGTTTTTAGGATACTCTTGCAAGAGAAACGGTTATCGCGAATTTATGATACGCAACACGCGTCAGTTTCGCGTTTTGTTTTAGCAATTGTTCGATTCAGGTTTTACTGATTTATGCGATCGGGACTGTTCGAATTTGCTTTTACCAATTGATTTATGATTTGCGAGTCGCGACCGCGATAAGAGTTCTCCGATCGTCCTCGTTTCTTATCATTTTTGGTGCAACCATTAATTGTTGGAGCGGATTTTAACGGACAGTGTGAACTTTTGACATTTTCTTCTTCCCCTTCTTACAATTTTATTCGCAATGAATGGACTGTGGGTGTTCGCGTCTAATTTATATATTTATAAATTGATTTTTAGAAAATTTGATCAAAACCTATTGTACGTTCAATTTTGTTGGCCTTTAAATAACTTTAATTTGCAGATTCGTAATAAATAATTATGGTAGGCTTAACATCTTTTACAGTGCGTTAAAATTATTACATTCAAGAAATCGCAGTTAAAAAATGATCAAGAATACCAAATGCTATCGAACGTTCGATTTAATTGCTTTCCAAACATTTCCAACAGCTGTGCATTACATTAAAAATTAAATACGAAGTTTAGCAATAAAACTGATCGAACGAAGATAGCCTTAAGATGTTTTACAAGATATTTAAAAAAAAAATATGCTTTTCAAAAATGATCAACACCATGGCACACCGCTGAACATGCAATTTCAACGTTCGTCGAACATCTTCAGCAACTACGTGCGAATTTAATCACGAGTTCCGCACTCTAGCAATAAAGATAACCAAACCGCGATTACCTCACCATTTTCCACAAAGTTTTTAAGACCCACCTCACCGGTTAACTCATCCGTGCCATCTAATCTGCCCGGTTAATTGAATTCGCCGTGACTACAAATTAAAAAAACCTGCAGCACTCTAGTCGACGATGAGCGTCGGAAATATCTACATATACAAGGTGTCCCATAAAGTTGAATGAAATTTAAAACGGGAGATCTCTCTAAGATAATTCTATGCACCATTTTCTTTGCCAAATCGCTATTCGACTATTCGGTTTCGAATCGTTAACGAAAAAAAGTTCGACCACAGCGAACGGATTTTGCTGAGAGTGGCGTTGCCGTTGGCGATACGTTGGAAGTACTTTCGCTGTATATTGATACAGCTGTGTTCTGATTGGTCCGTGTGTTTTTGCTAATAATTCGAAAATAAAGAATTTTGAGGTTGCTACGGAAAATGGTGGTGAACACGTTGAATGCCACGGGGATCACCGGTGACCGGCACCGTTACATCGTTTAAGAACGGTTATCAATAAATTAACAGCATTGAACGCAGTACTGCCAATATTAACCAAATGATAGTACGAGGTGAAAACTTTAGTTTTTAGTAACTAACAATTTTGTTCAATAACGCTGATTATTTCTATAAATGAAATAAATGATGCTTGTTCGAAGCATGCAAAATTCGCGTGGCATTAAAATTTAGTTGAATTTCTTTGAGTTTTCGGAGATATTGCGTATAGTCGAGTAAATCTGGCAGCGAGTAAAATTTCGCTTTAGCAAATGGAGTTCCTGTGTACACCGATATCTATCCACGCATCGTGGCTCCTCCCACCGTTGTTTCCTTCATTCATATCGGATCTCATGGATCTAGAAAGGACAGTTTGTTGCTCCCACCCTCGGTCTACGAGACCAGAGTTGACCTAATTCAGTGCACGGTTCCCCGTATATCGAGTCAATTAATTCCAGCAGGTCGTTTTTACAACAGCAACACGGCGGCCCCGCCTTTCGTCATCCAACTCCCTTCGACCTGTTTCCCCTTTCGATAACGAGACGCAGGTCGGATCACAGGCCTGTATCCTTCAGATGCTTCTTCGACCGTTTCTCTTCTCCGTGTTTCTCGAAGAACCGAAGAATCGCGCGCGAGACACGGTTACTGTTTTTACCTCGGCTAATGGAAGGAAATTCTAGCTGTACAAGGCGGTCCGCAATTAGCGGTACAACCGGCGAGAGGAGATGATTCCAACGTGCGAACATAAATCGAGACGATGGCCCGTTTCCGGAAAAATGAGACCGGGATTATCGCGCTTTTCAATTAATCTTCTACGTGCCGACTGCTTCTTCTTCTTCTTGTTTTTAATTGCTGGGATTGGTATCGGGTTTTAGGAACTGTTCTCCAACCGAGGAATCACACGAACCTACTGGGAATAATGATTATCTTTTTCGGGAATTCAAGTTTAGCTGTTTCAATTTATTCTTCGATTTAACCCCCTTTAGTTTAAAACTTCTTCACTTTAACTTTTCTTTATTTTTACCCCCTGCAGTTTTATTCCCCCTTATTTTTACCCCCTGTATTTTACCCCCCTTTATGTTTACCCCATTGCATTCCTATCACTCCTTATTTTTACCCCCTGCATTCTTATTCCCTCTGATTTTTACCCCCTGCATTTTTATTCTCCTTTATTTTTAACCCCTGCATTTTTTTACCCCCTGCATTTTTATTCTCCTTTATTTTTACTCCCTGCATTGTTATCCCCCCTTATTTTTATTCCTGCAATTTTATCCCCCTTATTTTTATTCCTACATTTTTATCCCCTCTTATTTTTACCCCTTGAATTTTTATTCCCCCTTCCTTTTTACCTCCTACATTTTTATCCCCCTTATTTGTATCCCTCCTTTAATTCTACTGTCACTTTATCCACTGGTTTTTAAGCTCTAGATTAACCATTTACTTCAATTCATTTAAGATAATTTAAAGTTGTTCGAAGATCGAAAGAAGTAGAAAGTCAGAATAGATCGTTCTCGATTAGTCAAGATTATAGAAATAGAGTAGCTTTTAAAATGGTAGTTGTTTCTTGAGATTGATGCAGTGAATTTCTGTTTGGTATAGCGAACCGTAGTCTAAGAATGACGAATGCAAGCTTACCATACTTTTTAATAAAACCTCACTTAATACATCTTGTAGTTATTAGAGCCAGGACAGTGTACAGACGATTTCAATAAAAGTATAAATGCTTTCGACTTCAAAGACAAAGTTCAATAGCGCGTGCAGATGCATCGAAGTTGATTAAAGGAATTCTAAGATGCGTAATTGCTAGCAGAACTGCACCACAAAAGATTGCTTGTCTCGTTCGATCGTCGTCGATAAACTTTGACTTCTTTTATGAACAACGAATGTTCCTCTAACTTTTGTTTAATTCTCTACCGACAGTCAGCTATTTTTTCGTCGATTGATGACAATCTTTCAGCAAAAGTGAACTAATTGAATTAACCGGAGGAATATTTTTACACGACTGGGTGAACACTCGAACGAAAGAGCAACGCCAACGTTCGAGCGTCCAGCACTTAGACCTTGACCGCTTCAATTCACAATAAATACTGGACGTGCAACGCAAACTATGCTTGCATTTTTTCCATAATAGCAAACAGCAATCGAATCGGTACACGGTTCAAGAACCACAGCCTAGTACTTAATAATCATCAAGAAGACTTGGTCTAAGAAAAATCATTGAAAAGGAGGTTGTAGATATCCAATAATATGGCGAACACAACGGTAGAATAGAAATTTTCATTATCCATTTAGAAACTGACTAGCTTGCATAAAAATTCAGATAATTATCGAAGAAAATCAGCCTAAGCTTTTGAAGAAAAATCATTGAAAAGGAGTTGTAGATATCCAAAAATATGGCGAACACAACAATAGAATACAGATTTTTGTTATCCATTTAAAAACTGATGAGCTTGCACAAAAATTCAGTCTATTAATAATTATCGAAGAAAAGCAGCCTAAGCTTTTGAAAGCTTTGAAAAGACATCAACCGCGATAGTAAAGACAACGATGTAACACGGATAGAGGTCATTGTCGTCGATTTAGAGAATGTTCGGCTTGCATAAAAGTTCACAGTCTAGCGCGTAAAAATCATCAAGCAGACTTAGATTAAGGAAAAGCTTGGAAAAGATGGTTGTCGGACAAACAACGTCGCAGACGTCTCGAAAGCTTTCACCTGCTCGAATTTCGGAGCCGATTCGAATGCTCAGACAGCAGTACATGGTTTCTATGTACGCCATATGCGCGTGCAACCGTGTCGGCTCTACACAGACGTGTGAAATATATGTCTGGACTTTCTTCGGCTAGCAGCAGGTAGACCTCGAGCTCGACAGGCGGAAAGCCGCAACTCGTGGGATATTGGGCAACCGCGATGCACCTTGGTATTCCTGGTCGAGGGTCGAACAAGCATCGACGACGGACCCGAAGAACTGTGAAAACCGCAGAGCGTGAAAAGCGATTAGCGGATTCCATCGTTCAATTTGTTTTTTTAGCTTACTTCCCTCTTTTTTTCGAACGATCTATGTCGCAGCGATCGATGAAACGAAAGGTTGTCGACATCCAGGCTATCCTATTCGTTTCTTCCTTATTGTGCGATTCAATTCGACGAGGTCCATCGTTTATGCGTTGACTTGATCCATTTTACAGACGTTCGTTATTTGGTAATTGAAATGTCTTGTACGCAGTGCACTTTACGCGAAGCAGTAAAAATGACTAGAAAGTAGAGTGAATACTAATTACTAAAAAATACTAAAAATTACTAAACATAGAATCCAAATGAGAAGCTCTTTAATGATTTGGAATTGTTGAACATTGAGGTTTCCAAATTCTCGTAATTAAAATTACGACATTCAAAATTAAAAGATTCGTAAGTTCTTCGATGCTTATAGGTCTTTTTATCTATCAACCGATTTCGATGAAACATTATCACATAATTTACTCGGATCTTCGAAATGGCGTATTCTAAATTTTAAACCTCTGTGTAATATAAAAAGAAAAATTAATGGAAGCTTTGGAAAGCAATAATTAATATGTAAGAAAAATATATTTTATTATTGCCATTTTCCTGGAAAATTGAGGAAGCATCTAATAAAGTGCATTAGGTAATAAGAAGAGACACGAGGAAATAATATGCAGTAAATTCTAAATTGTGGTAAAGAGAGGAGCATGCGTAATTACGAAATAACGTCAGGTAAATTATAAAAATTTTTCTTGACCAGTGATTGTACACAGAGAGGCCCATCGCCTCGCTTTTGTCGGGCGTTTGTTCGGTCGGCTCTAATATCCAGTCGAACGCGATCCGCTGGAATGTGTGCCGTAAATACGATCATAAAGAATTCAGTCGATCCGTTCGATGTGTGTTCGTTGCATAAAGGCCTTCACGAAGCGAGACACAATTTACGAAGGATCGCGAGCGCGTCACACGACCGCGCGAAACTATTTCTGAACAGGATTTTTGATTTCCGTTAATGGATTCATTAACGTATCGGTCGAATCTCATTCACTAATCGCGTTCTCGATTACCGATTCCCTTTCCGATGGAACGCCAGTAACCAATTTCAAGTAGGAAGGTATAATGAAATATTAAAAATTCATGCCAGCTTTACGGTGAAATTCCATCATCCAAGAAAATAGCCATTCAGGTTGGAGTGGTTCCTCGATGGAGGACGTTTTCAACGATTTCTGATTTCACAGTAATCATAGCTGGATATTCCGATTCATAGCTAGTCCCCGCGTAGGCAGGAAAGTATTACGAAACTTTAAACATTCATGCCAGCTGTACGCGAAATTCCACCATTCATGAAAATGGTCATTGAGGATCGGTAATTCTTTGATCGAGGACATTTTTAACGATTTCTAACAATTTTATAGTAATCATAGTTCGATTCTGATTCTTAGCTAGTCCCCACGTAGGCAGGAAAGTATAACGAAACTTTAAACATTCATGCCAGCTGTACGCGAAATTCCACCATTCATGAAAA
>CM052090.1:6203173-6229618 GCA_028453745.1 Agapostemon virescens | reverse complement strand
AGAGCTATCGACATGAACCCAACGGCAAAATCTTCCTTAAACCTTCCCCTTCAAAAAGAGCACCCCAAAATTAGCCTAGCATTTCAGGGGACTGCAGGAAGGTCCCTTTTATCAACCCCATTTTCCCATATTTGCGACTTTCACCAGACCGAAAATTTCAAAGTCGTGCCACTGCCACAATTCGCTTCCAATGGACCCGGGAATTGATATACACCCTTACTATGGGTCCAGTTACTTGTAGCCAGACTTAGAAAAGAATCTGGGAAACTAAGTTTTTCGACCGATGTCTTATCCCCCTCAGAAAGTAGCAGATTGCGGGTTGTAGGGTTTCACCGATCTGCACATTTTCCGTAATTTCAATCCGATCGACCTGAAAATTGCCATAAACCCTTTGAAGTAAACGCGTGAACAATTCTGGAAATTATTATAGAGAATAGAATGATCGAGGAGTTAATTTGTAATGCGCAATGCACGAATATTGTCATCCAGGTGAAGAAGACAACACGCCTCGCCGAAAGATTAAAAATGATCGTCGTCCTCGCTAAAAGAGAAAATGATAATGTAATGCAACCTCGTTGCGCAAGATGGCAGCAAACAATCCTTATCTCGCGTTTGCTATTACGTGTGGTGCCATAACTTGTGTAAAATGATTTGTGCAGGTGTCCATGTATACGCGAATATGTGGGTCAAATTCATCGACGATGATAAGCATTTTTCCCCGGACGTTGTATTTTTCATGGGGCGCCTCTCTCCGCGCTCGAGAAAAACTGGATGTCGACTTTCCTCACGAGTAACGGTGTCCATGGAAGAAAACAAGTATACCGTGCAGTGGATGAATAATATCTCGTTATACAGGGTGTCCCGTATAGTTCAAAGAAATTTAAAATGGCAGATTCCTGGACTGGATTCTGCACACTATTTTCTTTCGCCATTACGCGATTTGTCGCTTCGTTTTCGAATTATTAACGAAAAACACGGACCAATCGGAGCTCGGCATAGCCATTGGCAACGCCGAAATATGCCCACCGTAACTGCGCTCTGATTGGTCCTCGTTTTTCGCTAATAACTCGAAAACGGAGTGTCAAATCGCGATTTGGCAAACAAAACGGTACTCAGAATCGTCTCGAGAGTCAGCCTGAACTTTTTGGGACACTCTGTATATGCTCGCGAATTGTTCACCGTATGCGACGCGACCCTAACATGCAAAATAACTACACATTCTCTCTAATTACCGGCGAACCATGCTTTCGGGACCACTCGTGAGAAGCCGGCTGGATAATCGCGTTTCTGTAACTG
This sequence comes from Agapostemon virescens, assembly GCA_028453745.1. Lineage (NCBI taxonomy): Eukaryota > Metazoa > Arthropoda > Insecta > Hymenoptera > Halictidae > Agapostemon > Agapostemon virescens. Next base: position 6,228,322 of record CM052090.1, on the reverse strand, counting down.
TACCGCCGCGATTCCCGTCGCGAATTATGCGAAACATGAAATCCGTGCTATAGTTCGCATAGGAAACTGCTCCTTAATACTTGGCAATTTACATTCTTCGAATAATTTTATCTTCTTCAGATTATAATCATTCTTCTACGATTTTCTGCAGCAAAACGTAACAGGCAGCAGTTCTGTTACGACAGTAAATGATTCTGTCATGAGAATTTTCCATTCAACTTCTTTTTACAGGTTTGCTTTCGTCGTAGAATATTTTTCGACACTAGTTTAAGAATTTCGTGCTTTCACAGCATCCTTCAATGTACAGAATGTGCATTAGTGGCTTGAGCACACTCAATTGTATTATTAATTATTAAAGTCAATTATTACAGCTAAAATATATGCATCGTATGTTGAAGAAAAATTATACAATTTCATTTTAAAAAATTATTAATGTTAAAGTATATGCATTACATATTTAAGAAAAATTATAATTCAGTTATCAAAAAATTCATTCCAAAATTATTATAGTATATGCATCGTATATTTAATAAAAATGATAACTTAGTTATCAGAAACTTTATTCCAATGTACTCTGTCGTTCAGGGAAATAGTCCCGCGCAATATTCAACCGTGCCTAAGAGGTTAAAACTCTTGCACGTTTCAATGAAAGAGGACATGATAGTAATTTTGTCATTCCGTACATTGAAGGATGCTGTGAAAGCACAAAATTCTTAAACTAGTGTCTCAGTGTAAAAACGTACTAACGATTATTTGCCATGAACAAAGATAAATACCATAAACGTGTAAAAATCGTAAACTCATATCGATCTGTTACATTTAACATCGATCTATTTGTGTTTCCGAACAAGAGAACGTAAGAAACGAACAGGATATTCGCGCAGTAATATTCTATGCAGATTTAAACGTTACTTTGCTCATCCAGCGAGGTTATTCTGTAACATTGATAATTTATGCCGAACGATAATCAAATGCGCGTTTCCGTGAACTGAAACTTTGAAAATCGGGGGTTGCACAAATATCGGTACTAGAATTCCGTTTTATCGTAGCGAACGGCGCCAGAGTCTCCGGTTTTTACAGTCATCAATGCGGATGATGCGTTATGAAAAAGTTTAAACGGCGTTCTATCGCGTAAACCGCTCGTAATCTTCTTTCGTTCGCGTTTCTTGAAGGTGCACGCGCAATGAAACTTTGTCTCGTTCGCCGACGGTAAACTGGTTGATTTAACGAGGCACTTGTTTAAGCCTGTCCGTTTCGCGGCATTTTCGAAGAGACAGTTCCATATCTCTTACACCTTCCCGCCATTTAACTTTACGAGCCATTTAGTCCCACGATTGGCTTCCGGATAATCTGTCCTCGATGTTCTCCCTGGGTTTCAACGACTCTACGACGTTTCTTTTTGTTCGAAAAAAATACATTGTGCAAACAATCGACATTTTGCTTTGCGACGCCTGGGAAGTCGATCGCCGGTGCTTCGGCAACGCGGAATTCGCATAATCGTCGGCTGACAGTGGAGAGTCGATACTTGGCGTTTCGTAAATTGGACGAAACGAAGCTTCACGCTTCGTTTCGACTTTTGAGAATTTTATGAAATTCTTTGGCGTTGAGACGAAATCGCAAAGAAATTTCATCGAATTTTTGGTTGGAGATTTTTATTTAGATTTTAGATAGATTGTAAAGTTATTAATCTTTTAATTGTTAAAGTCACGTCGCACTGACGTTGACAGCAGATTTTAATGCAACGATGGCAATGACAAATGTATAAAATTGGAAGTGGCGGGAAAATTGAGAGAATTTGAATATATCGATCTGTCTCTGTCAATTTGTGAAGCTTCAAAGGAAGAATGAAAGTTGAATTCGTTTCTTGTTTCTTTGAACGGATGTAGGCAATTTTTATTTTGCATGCAGGTCGGTTGTTTAGTCATTACCGTGGATAACATAGTGTTCGATATTTTACGAAAATTCCGAGAGCAAGTCACGTTTAAATTTCTAACAAACACCAGCTGTTCGAACTTATAATCGAGTCTCTGCTATCCGAACGCTGATAAATTGACTTTCTAATTGAACGTGTGGTTCGAAATTGTTTGATTAAGTTTTCCGAACATCGATTGCCATTATCGAAACTAATAACGGCCACGGACGGTTAGTGAACACAGCTTGTAAACCTCTGTTATCGAAATTCGTCTGTTTCGAACATGTTAATAAGCACACTGATACGCTGTTGTATACTGTTCACTCGAAATCCTTGATCAAGTAGAACGATATTTTTCGAAAAATTTACCGTGTTAGGTAAATTAAACCGGAAATGCTTGTGCGAATATAAATGTGTCTGGATCGTTTGCAGAAATTACAATAGAACGGAAAGAGTGTCACGAAGAAAATAATTTTCTACTTAACACGTTGAATGCTATGTCAGTCCCTGGGGACTGACGGTATCAAATTTACAAATTAATATGTTATAGATAATTCATATAATGTTAAGAAATATTCCCACTATTTCAATAGATTCGATTGAAACAGAAAAGCGCAAATGGACTTAGGGAGTCTTTTGCTTATGCACAGTTGCATTATTTCCGATTAAAGGTAATTAAAATGTGACGCGAAAGCCAAGCAAAATGGCGCCTCTGAGACGACACTAAATATTGCCATACTGTTAGCCAAAATTTTCCCAAAAAATTTTTTTTGCCTCACTGTGGTTGCGTTTAAAACATCAGTAGAAATTAAAATATTGCGCGTACGAATAACAGCAATAAATTATATACGCCCAAAAGGAAATGAACCATGTAAAATGGAACTATTCTATGTAGAAATAAATGTCTTTATTTTGAAATTAAAATTGCTCGGGGTGCAAAGGGTTAATGCAAGATTGTCCCATTTCTTACGACGGTAACGGAGTCTTTATTATTTCTTTGTCGGAAGAAAAACGTCGAATAAGAGCCGAATGACTCGTGTATTTTAGGTTTCATGCGTGGTTCGCGATTAACGTTTACGAGTTACAAATTATTGTTTGTTCCCACGATAAGATACAGTCATTCGGTTTCTTTTTTATTTTACACTAGTCATCGACCCATTGAGGACAGGTCATGGTTCGCGTGTTCGTCACGAACACGACACCGGGATCTGCAGGATGTCATGCGGATGATGCACTGTGTTTAACATAGATCGGTGTCATTAGAACAGTTAATCATTAGAACGCCTTGCAACAGAGTTCCTTCTTCCCCATCGCCATTAATTCTTGTCACTGTTTCCTTATTTAATACAGTGGAACATAAATAAACGGGAAACGTTTAACCACGTATCTGGGAGGATGTCGTTTTCGCGTACATCGACAGTGAGAAAGATGTTTTCGATTTATTCGTTTCGTTTCGGGGAGTATCATAGATCAGATCACGTGGGTCCACGTGGCAGAACCCTCGGGACATAAATTCATTATTTTATATCAAATAAAGCTGAGGCATTATAGTTATATATCATCGCGAAGAATTTGTCGAGGAGTTGTAAAACATAGGGGAACGCGTTATCTCGCGTCGATACGTAATCTGATAAAACCGCGAGAACGTGTCATCTCTAAAAATACAGAGAATCCTCGAAAAACGATTTGGAAACGCTTTGGTCGAGGAAAATGGGAAGATTAGGCACATACAAGATTTACAGGAAGTTTAGTCACAGTCGTCGCTTCATGGAAACACTTTTGAAAGACCACTAAAATTGGATTGCAAGAGAGGAACTGTTCAGTAGACATACCAGATATTGCACCTACCTAATGTTCACGGCAAAACTTCGAGAGAATCTAAACTTGAATTTAATCGTGGAAAACCTAGAGTTAAACGGAAGAATAAAGTGGCTAGAACAGTTTGCGTCTTTAAAAGGAGAAGCGCCGTGAAAACCCAGATGGAAAAGCAGGTGGCTAATAGACGGAATGCCATAAGGGAAGCAGGAAGATTGCGCGATAGGTTCCCTAAGTCCTAACTACATTAGATACTTAGAACGATAAATCTTCAAGTTTATAAAAGTTAACCCTCCGCGGTACAGATGGGGCGAAACTAACCCAGCAGTTTTGAAATAACCCGGCACTTGGAATTATACGAATAACAAGTTTGCATTCCTAAAAATAATTCGTTGATGTTTTAAAAATAAATCTTTGCTTATCCGAATGCAACCATAAAATCAGCGAAACACGATTGTGAAGTGCTTTTTTATTCAAACGATGTATCCGTATATGAATTATGACTATGGTATAATTAACCTCGTGGTTGATGTGACATTTGTTAAAATTTGATTACGGGTACAAATAAGTCTCCGCCGTTTTTCATCTTAACACGTTGAATGCTAATTTTGCATGCTTCGAACAAGTTTCACTTGTTTCATTTATAGAAATGATCAGCGTTATTGAACAAAATTGTTAGTTACTAAAAACTAAAGTTTTCACCTCGTACTATAATCTGGTTAATTTTGGCAGTACTGCGCTAATGTTCAATGCTGTTAATTTATTGATAACCGTTCTTAAACGATGTAACGGTGCCGGTCACCGGTGACCCCCATGGCATTCAACGTGTTAAATTGGGCATTTATTGCGAAAAAACGGTATCTTGTCCATCACTGGCCACTACTTTTTTTTTTTTGGTATCTTCATATGATGTGAAGTGTTGCTCAGACAAACCATGCGTCATACAGTTTAATATCAATATTAAACTGGAAAACAAATAGGAAAAATTGAAAACGATCGGTGCCAAAGAAAGTGTGCCGTTCGGGCAACGGGAGATGCCTTAAAATTTGCTATAACACTCTGATCTCTCCAGTTTATCGATACTAATGTTTCCACACGACGATCGACTGCCATCATCTCCACAAACCTACTCATTTCCTCATCTCCATCTCGTTTACTCGGACAAACAAAATTGTCTGCAATTTCTCAGCCCCCGAAGCGGACACGTGAAACGAATCCAGAAGGGATGCCGGAATAATCCCAGGAAGCTACTATCATCTTTCTACTCCGGTCTAATCTACTTAAAGTCTGTTCGCATGATCGCGGTCTGAAGAAAGACAGCCTCTCCGAAGCCAGGTGGAATTGGACATCGGCCTGCAGCGATATTTTTCCGACTCTCTCCTCCGGAGTCCATTGAAGTTATCGCGTTCAAATGGCAAACTACGCGCACGGCTATCTGGATACACGAACACCTGTAGCATCTTTGCTAGACCTTCCGGTTCAGGTTCCCACCGAGGCCAAGAATATCGGAGATACCGCGGATTTGACTCGCATGAATTGAATCCCTCTCGGCTGCGATCGATGCTGGTTTCTTGACCGACTGCGGATTTCAACGCGGAATGAAAATTGCATTAATTGATAGACACGAGAACTACATGGACATGGCGGTCTCTTTTCTGAGTAACTTTCAGGAAAAAGCAATGCAACGACATATTTCAATTTACTATACTTTATAGAGTATACTTTCAATTTACTTCACTTACTAAGAGACCATTACTAAGAAATTCGGAGGACTTTTGACAAAATTATAAACTCGTCGCTGTTTCTTCAAATCCTTCAATTGACTAACACTGGAACATATTCAAGTGCTAAAATCCGATTTTGATGAAACTTATGGGAGCTTATAGTTCTTTGAAAAATATTTGACACGTGTTCTATTTTATCGGCAACCATCCACTTTGAAGGGGTGAAAACAACCCTCAAAGATATTTTTGAGATATCTCGGAAACCAGAGGTCGAAAAAATTTGAATTGTATTTTAAATTGGGTGTTTTTCAATGGGAAATGTAGTCGCGCAAGAAAATTTTAACAAAAGTCTTTTGTTTAAACAATAAAGCTATAAGCTCCTGTAAGTTTCACCAAAATTGGATTTTCGCATCTGAATATTTTTCCTTGCAAGTATCACGTCTGCATTATAAACGCATCAAATCCGCAGTCATTATATTTTTTACAGGAACCATTATATTTCTTTTCCAAACAATTTTAACGAGATGGAGGTAATGCAACAGTATTGTAATATTCTTTCGAATGGTTCCATAGTTTCGTACTTCATAGTTATTTTTATCGTAACTGTATAAAATCCGCAGTCTAGACAGGTTTTTACCGGAATCATTGCAGTTTCATGATTGCATTTGACCAAGAGCGACTGCGCTTAGAAAATCCGTCATCTGTCGCAGCAATAACGTTACATTAACCTGCGGCCATCAGGCGGGGGACCTTCAGCTTTACTCTAATAATCGTAAACCCGCTGCGTACGCATCACTATCGAATTATTCGCCTCGATTAAGGTCATCCTACGGATTTCCGCTAGGCGAGATTCCTCGCGGAACAGTGACAGAGAGAAATCTGTCCACGGAATATACTGATGATCGCGCAACAGGAGACATTCCTTCAGCGGAAAATCGCTCGATCGTTCCGCTCGCTGACGGTTGACACGAGAAATTGTTATTGGAAAAATGCTCGGCATTGTCGCCGATGTTGCCACGATGAATAGGTGAAATGCTCGTTATGGGATTGCGTGGTCATCCGATCGTTTCACCGTGAAACGCGGCTGGCTCTCTCGCCGCCGCGCCGCTCTTCCTCAGCTGGCGAGTTCTTCTTCGGCTGTAGCGAGGGCAGCTCGCATTCTCGCTCGAGCAACTATCATGTTCCGGGTGGCGGACGCCGGAAGTCCTTTCGACTCGCCTAGATCCTCTCTCTTTTTCTCTTTCTTTCTATTTTATACACCCGCGCAACCAATCCGCTAAACTCTCCTTCGCAAGAAAATTTTTGACGATTCTGGTACAGGGTGTCTTTGCGATTATGCTTCAGAGAGAAGAGGAGGTACAGTACTCGAGGATCATAATTGAGGGGCGTTTCTGATCATTGTTGTGCCATCGTCGGCGTAGATGCATCTTTGACAATCCAACTGATAAATGTCTTCGAGATTATGCTAGTGTGAAATGCGAGAAGAAAATGTACAATACTCGAGGCTCGTAGTTGAGTGTCGTTTCTGATCACTTTAGTACCGTCGTCGTCGTAGATGGATCTTTGACGATTCAACTGATAAATGTCTTCGAGATTATGCTAGTCTGATATGCGAGAAGAAAATGTACAATACTCGAGGCTCGTAGCTAAGTGTCGTTTCTGATCATTCTAATACCGTCGTCGTCGTCGTAGATGCATCTTTGACAATTCAACTGCTAGATGTTTTTGAGATTATGCTAGTTTGAAATTCTAGAAGAAAATGTACAATACTCGAGGCTTTTAGCTAAGTGTCGTTTCTGATCATTCTAATACCGTCGTCGTCGTAGATGAATCTTTGACAATTCAACTGCTAGATGTTTTTGAGATTATGCTAGTTTGAAATCCTATAAGAAAATGTACAATACTCGAGGCTCTAACTAAGTGTCGTGTCTGATCATTCTAATACCGTCGTCGTCGTAGATGCATCTTTGACCATTCAACAGATAAATGTCTTTGAGATTATGCTACTCTAGTCTGCGAGAAGAAAATGTACAATACTCGAGGCTCGTAGCTAAGTGTCGTGTCTGATCATTCTAATACCGCCGTCATCGTAGATGGATCTTTGACGATTCAACTGATAAATGTCTTCGAGATTATGCTAGTTTGAAATCCTATAAGAAAATGTACAATACTCGAGGCTCGTAGCTAAGTATCGTTTCTGATCATTGTAGTGTCATCATCCTCGTAGATGGATCTTTAACAATTCAATTGATAAATGTCTTTAAAATTTTGCGACTGTAATCTGCGAGGAGAAAATGTCCAATATTCGAGGCTCGTAGGTAAGTGTCGTTTCTGATTATACTAGTGTCATCGTCGTCGTAGACGGATCTTTGAGGATTCAAGTGCAGGATGTCTTCGAGATTATGCTAGTCCAGACTGCGAGAAAGGTACAATATTCGAGGCTCATAGGTAAGGATTGTTCGTAGACGGATGTTTAGCTTTCCTGCGTTGAAAGGCAACGTTGCAGTCTAAATGTTTGATTTATTCGTTTCGTGTTTTCTTCATTCGACTATCGAAGTGTGGGTAGAGATAGCATCGGCATTACGGCAACGCCGTCGCATTTTATTGCACTACCGTTTCGCACTACTATTCCTCGCCGTCACAGGAACCGTGTACCACTTTCGTCACACGTACTCGCACAGGTAGTCATGCTATGTGTTGCTCTCACGAGCGCGGACATCGACCGTTTCATTCAGTCGCACGGTGTCGGGGAAATTGATTTTATATAATCCGTTCGGCGTGTAGTGTTCCGCGAACTGTCACGGAACCGAGTGCACAATTCACCGTTATCTGATCCCATGGTATCTTCAATTTATTTTTCCTCGAACGAGACACCGACTATATGCCGTTGACTGCATCAGTGTCGAAAATTAATTAAAAATCTTCTGACTGCTGTTCAAATAAATTGAAGGCCTCGTAACGGTGTGCAAGTGAATTCAAAGTCGGTTCCATAAAAAAGAATTACTATTTGTGTTTAAAAACAATTACTAAACACGATTCACTATTTTCTAAGTTACGTCATTACGCAGTTAAAAGAGAATTTCTGCAAACGGTTGACAATGCAGTATTTGATGAAATTGAAGATGTCGTAACTTTGTCATTTCTATGGATTCCAATAGAAAATCTACGGAAGGCATTTTTAAGGTTTTATACTTTTAGAACATGCAATTTGCAGTCCAAGCAATTTTATTACCAAATTTGGAGCACTTCTTTTACCCAGAATAATTCCCGCGGTTCCAAAAATTGGCACACTATTATGTAAAATAATTTGAACATCTTTATATTTAAGAAATTGATAAAAATTTAATAACAGTAGAAAATCCTTTATATATGAGTCAGAAGAAATACTCAGGTTTTCTAGTTAAAACAGCTTCGAGTGCAAAGGGTTAAATGGAAATTTTTAGTGTCACCTGAGTATTCGTCGCCCTGATATTTTTAATTTAGGAATGTTGAGATTGCAGAAATGCGTCTACGAAGAACTGTTCGCTGAATTTATTCCCGTGGATATGTACTATAAAAAATATGGTTAAAAATTTAAGTAGACGCATTTTCGCTATTTTTACAAAGTAATGTATAACAGTCGCTTTTGGTGCCCCATAAGCCGAGACCCATTGACTGTCAACTACGAGATACCTCGTAGTAAGCGTCTGTACCAACACTGCCAGCTACGAGATATCTCGTAGTGGGTGCTGCAAGTTTAGGTTGGCTACAAATGGCTAATTGAGTTAGCAACTATTAGAGAGGATGAATGAAAAATGTATATAGTATAGAGAACATATTGATTATCAATTTTTATTATTAAAATTATTATTAAAACTATATATTAAATTAATTATATTAAAATAAAATCGTGGCACCCAGGGTGAAACACGCTACTTTTACATGGCAGTCAATGGGTTAAGCGAGGAGGATGCGAGTGCGCATCGATGACCTGTTGCAGGTCACTGCAGCGTCTCTCAGATAGAAGACGGGGTTTCATTGTGGCGAAGTGTCCCGACAGGGAACTTCGGTCGGACAGTTTCTTTTGCAGTATTGGAGATCAGAGGAAAAGGAAAGAATTTTCTGCCGACTTGGTGGCTTAACGGTTGTGGTCGATTGAACTCTATCGTTCCTTAGTTTAGACAGGAAACCAGTTCCCTTCGATTGCCGGCGCACGGTGCAGCGATTATAAGATACCAATCAGCAATGAGTAATTCCCCTTCGACGCTGTTCACTCGAGCACCGAAACGAAGTTTCCATTTGTGCGTGCGATTACTGAACTCGGGGCTTGTCGATGCATTATGCAACCGATGGACGACACAGAAAAAACTCATGCAACTGCATTCGGCCATTCGCAGTACATTGAAACGTGTAATTACAACTGGGCTCGATCGTTGCGATACGCTAACGCGTCGATTATTTATATACAGCGCGATTAATGTTGCGAAATTATTTATGCGCTTCCGGTAACCACGCATGGGACGGGTTAATATTTTCATCGGACAGTAATGTCGCGTTAAATGCCATCCCCTTGGCTCCTAAACTTCGTGAAGTAAAATCGTTTTAACCCTTAGCACTCCAAGCAATTTTAACACTAGAACTACCGAACCAGTCATTTTGACTGGTCCCTAGTTTTTTCATTCGCAATTATTGAAGTTATAAAAATGTTTTCATCAGACATTTTCGGATGTAATTCTTTAATGACGTGTACCTCGCAATAAGTATTATATGAAGTTTTAATAGATGCAGTCTGGTTATTATTACAAAGCAATGTATATCGTTGGATTTGGAGATATTCTTTTTACCTAAAATAGTTAAATTGTACATGGTTTATTTACTTTCGCGCATATAAAATTCATTACTATTATTCGTACGCACAACACTTCAATTTTTACTGATTTTTTAATTGCAAACACAACGATGTAAAAGTTGTTTTGAATAATAATTTCGGCTCGCGTTAAATGCACGATAAGTGCAACGTTCTGGGCTAAAAGTGCTGACGTTCGTCGCGACTTCGTCGTAGTCACTGACAGCCTGCCAATTAAAGACAACATTTAAAACTGAATAACTTTTTCCAAATTGGCTCAAGCGATTTGAGTATTTTTGAGATGCTGGAAGTTATTAGATAACGTGTAGAAAAACTTTTTTCAAACTTTCTTTTATAACATCCTATGTATAACATCCCTTTTGCGTATTGATTACGTGCAGACACATAGTTTTAACCCTTTGCACTCGAATGATGACTCTGGGGCACCGCTAAAAATTGCAACGCCATTATTTGATATAATTTATACATCAGTATGCTTGCATCTAGGAAAGTGATAATAATCACATTGTTGTAAAGACGAATAATAGTAAAAATCTGAATATACGTAACAGGAAATAAATTACGAAAAGTGAAATTTTCGAGACCAGAAGACATGCCTTGGTTTTCGAAGGTAAAACAGCTTCGAGTGTAAAGGGTTAATAATCGATTAGATTAAAAATGCCAAAAATTCTGAGGAAACGCGTTTCAAGCTGAAAATTTCAAGATTTTTGTTAGAGGCACAGATAAAAATGTTAAAAATCACGACAGTTTACTTTTTTCTTTACAATTGCGACCAATAGCAGTTTCAAAAGAAAGTTTTTGCACGTTATTTGCTGAACCAATTTTTCTAACATCCCAAAAGAACTCTCATGGCTTTCGGATCGGTTTGAACGAAGTTATTCTTCTATGAGGGATATATTCGTGTAGCTGGCAGCCATTGTATAATACACCGAATCCCATTACAACTGGATACCGACGTCAGAGCATTGATCGTTTGCGGGATCCCGTGACCGATCTGGTGCGATTTGCTTCGGAAGATGGATGATCCGCAACACGATACGCGATTAATGCGAAAATCGCTCTCACGACGATTCCTCTCTCACAGAAGCTGCTGGACCGTGTCCCGGCGATCCTCTTCTTCGGTGTCACTCGTCCTGAAGGACACACGAGATCCTGCGAATCTTATCCGTCGATCGGGACCGCTATATCGATCCCCAAGGTCTCATCGCTTTTGCCGTATTCGCCTAAAATAGGTATATCGATCGCACTGTTCTCGTTCGTTTAATCAAATTTACGAGAATAAAGATCTTGTTACTTGGAGGGGCGAACTCGGTTTACTGACTTAAAATAAATCAATCTTTAACCCTTAGCGCTCGTAGCAATTTTAATTCGAAAATCAAGGCGCTTTTTTTATCTGGAATAATTTCATTGTACATTACCGATTTATAAAATGCAAACATAGTAATGTAAGAATTCTTTTGGATAATAGTATGGCGAACTTTTATGTCGCCTTAACCCCTTGGGTACGGATTTATTTGAAAAAATATTTGCATGTGGAACGGAAATAATTTTTGGTTGCTTGGAGTAGTATGTAAAGGCAGTACATTTTACGTAAGAATGTATTTATTTCTAAAATATTGGTGACATATGTAGTATTAAGATGTCTTCAACTAATTAGAATTGCAAAACAAAAATAAATTAATAACAACAAAATAAAACTAAATGAAATAAATTCAAAGTTTAATTTTTGGTTTGACGTCTTAGACACGTCATCCGCTCTTAGGGGAAAAAAGTGAATGACGTGTCTCAGACGTCAAATGTACCCAAGGGGTTAAAGGCGTGGTGGACTAAGGGTTAAATCGGAATTATGTTTCTATAACTAGGTCGAGCGATTTTAATCTTTTTTCCAAGCTGGATGGGTTAGTTTATTTGATACTATGCAATAAGAATTTTTGAAATATTGCGTTTAGTCGGAATTATGAAAGGAATTAATAAAAATTGCTTTTCTCAGCTCCTTTCTGTGAGCCTGCAATGAAAATCTATCACTCTGTTTTATGGATCGAATTATATCGAAGTTTGATTGATTTCTTAGTTATAAATAATGAAAAATGGCGAAAATCGTTGCGTAAGGGAGTAAAAAGGCAGGTTAACTTTATTGTAACGTTGCAGGAGATCGTAACTAAAAACGTTAAGTTAGAGGAGACGATTCTAAGTACTAGTCGAAAAGAAGATTGGAATTTAAGTTTAAAGACTTGTATGTAGCAACGCAATACGTTTCGCAATTGCAACGTTTCCTGTAGACTCAATAAACCATTCGAGAACCCATACATTTTACTTAAACCAGTGACGGTAACCAGCAGTATTATTTAGCGTTACAACCTGCCATTAAACAACTAGATAACTTTCATTAAAGCTATCAGATCCCTATAGTTTTATGTTCCATATTTATAGTCTCTTCTCCAACTGTAGGAACAGTCGAAAGGTAGTAATTTCATTAGTATTTCCAGGGCTGAAAGACATAAGTTCTCGATTGCATCTTGCAACGATTCGCTGCACCCATAAGTCGTTAACCTGCGGGTACCAGGAATCGTTAGAACGGTGTTCTACTAATCGCACACGTTACCGATATTGCATAATGTGGGGTATGAAGATAAACGAACGGGATGGCGGCAATAACATACGGCCCGCGAGCTTTCGCGCTTCGCTGTCAATTAGGCGTGTTTAAGAAAGGAACTCTAATGGGCAAAACAGGGCCATTAAGTATCCTTGGGCATCCTTATTAGGCAATCCACGTGACGGTGTTATATTAGCGGCGAAAGTTGCATCGCCGTAGAGAATTTTTGTCGCGGTAATTGTTAGGCTGTTGTAACAGTCTAATAAAACAGCCTGTAACAGTCTGATAAAATAAAGCTTCCTGGAGTGCCCTTCAAGAAGAAGGTCTTAAAAAGATTTTAGCGTTTGAACTATGTAGATAGCGCTGATAATCAGACAGGGGTACATCCGCAAAGATTGGCGAATTTTGGAGGGACGAGTCCCACCCTCTCGAAAAAGTGGAAAAAATTGAAAAAAATTTTTGGATCTCCGATTCTTTTGTAATTCTGGCTACACATATCTAGACGCGTAGTATAATAATTATGTGCTTCGTTTTGCATTATAAGCGTAAAGATTCTTCCGTGTACCTATAATGTTAAGACAACGTAAGACAAAAAAGTGTTACGTGAATGGTAGTAGTACGGCAACAGTCCCAGAAACCTGTATTCATATTTGGAGACCTAGTCTTTGAGCCCTTGGTGTTCCACTGTGACGAACAGATTTACCAACTGTTCTCTAATCGGAAACTTACACGGTTTCATTTACTACGCAATTTTAACAGTGCAATATAGATAATGCACCGAGCTGGTTAATTTTTCACAGAATAACATTATTCGTCGCAAGACTACGAAATCGGAAATAGTATTGTTTTGAAAACAGTATTATTCCTCAACTGTGCATCGTTCTTAAACTAAATTACTCATCTGGGACCACGCAGTATAATTTTCATTTAAACATTTCTTAGAGTCGACTGGAATTTTTCATTTAAAAACGCTTTCACGGTACACCAATTGTCTCGCTCAACAACGAAGAACATTTTCGACGTATAATAATTATTCAAAGTAATAAGCTTTGACCTTCCACCTTTCCCTATACAAAAGATATCCAAATGTCAGAAACTGCATTGAATTAACATTTTAATATTATTTCTGAAAAGGTGCAGACGCTTCCCTCTCGTGCGTCAAAGGATTAAAAACCGTCTTCTTAATCCACAATTTTTATTATGCGAACAAACAAAGGTTTACCAACCATTCTTTCTGGCGTAAGAGATTTGGCGGGAGAGCCGTGGAAACATTTTAATTAACGCTTCGTGTAACGCCCACGCATTTGTATTTCGAAATTCGAGTACGGAGAACACGCAGAAGTTCATTTTAATATACTGAAGCCAACTATAGTTCGGTGTAGTATCGGATTTCTGTGTCGGCGCACGCACCGCGATACAGAAATTGCAAGCACAGGGATAACCAGTTAGTTACGGTCAATAAAACAAGCACGGTTACGCGAATCGCGATTCGCGACAGTGAAAAGCATAAACAAATGGCCAGTTTGTTCGAATGCCGTGTTACGATCGTAAAAATGAACGGACTGCCGGTTTTCCGCGGAAAATAAATCGCCGCGGTCGTACGAGGAAGTTGTAAATAAAGGTATAATGAATTTCGGAGCGCGTTTCGCCGGTTTCGCGATGCTCGTTCTTTTTATCCCGTTTCTATACCGAAAAAGAGACCCGCTGTTCCCAAAATTGCCGTTTCTATTAATATACACTTTCGATCAATCGAAGTCCTTCAAAAATCCCTTTCCCGCGTCATTTATTAAACCAATACTTACAATTGCTAAAAACAGAGTCAAGTCTTTGCCAACTACTTTTAAATCTACGTTAATACTCAATTGCATCTATGAAGTACATTTTCTAACTTCCCGTTATTCAAATGGAAAAGTTGTAACAAATGACTATTATTTTCTTCGTAATTCCTTACTCGTCATCTAGTAAACTGCAGCTTGGCAGAAAACCTGAAGCAGTTTGGTCCATTCACGAAATAATAATTCCGATTTGAAGGACGTTCGAATACTTTCGTGGTTCATTTATAATATTCCGTTTGTCGGTATCGGTGGTGAATTAACTCGGCCAACAGGAAAGTATTAATTGTTCCGTGAGGATATCCCGGTCCCGATTAACGAGCGAAATGGAATGTTAATGTCTGTATTGCGAGCCATTAGTCGGATCCGTTGATCGTCAATTATTTTTCCAACGGTTGCTCGCGAAGGATAACCGTACAAGGCGGCGGTGTTTACCGTTGCCCGCCCACACGCGGATTACGAAACGAGCCAGCGACCCTAATCATTCTTTTCCTATAGTGCGACGCGACCGGTACTCGTTACCTCAATGTTACCCGTGCCTGCACCTCGCATCGGAACTTCATCAACTGGTGCGCGCGTTTTACGGCTTCTTTCCCGCCGCGTTTCTAATCGCGAATTGCGATAAGATCGCTCGGCCGAGAAACCTGATTGGACCGTGGATCCTGGCGAACAGTGCCGAGGAATCGTTTGTTATTTAATTACCCATAATTCACACCGGTTCAGGTTACCCGTTCCGAACCTCCGTCGATACATATTTACGCGGAATTGTTAGACACGAATATTTAAGAGACCGTTAACTTCGCGTGCCACGGCGAAGAAGCGGATCCGACGCGGACGACTTGATAGATCGCCGGTTTCCTCTTGGCACCAGCTAGAATCCGGTTCGAAAATAATTCCGGACGCGTTCCGATCGGTTTGCTAAATGGCTTCCCATTCGGCCACTTCGACGATTTTCGGTAACACAAATCCTTATCGCACGCTGTCCCAATCGAATTTTGTTAGGCACCAGTTCCAAACTGTTGGAAATCGGCCTTAAGGGCCTGATCGTTGCGCCCTCTGACTGACCCATGCGTGTGTGCCTGGCGTGCGATTCTTCCTTCTTCTTACTTGGACTCTCTTAGCGTCCATACGTGTCTTATAACATAAAGGTAAATCTTGTGTCCGCAAGACTACTTTCTTTATCCCACATCTCCTTATAAAACCTCACACAAACAGAATGCTGGCTTCTGCTTCTTTGGAGAATATTCAACGATATTCGTATTGTTGTTTACTGCCTATAAATCGCGATTATGTCATGTATCGTAATAACGTTACAAAGTCATTTTATTCGTTGTGCTACTAACTTTGCAGGTACATAAGGCATGTTGGATTGAAAAATCCAACACAGCCCGCAACACTAGCGTTGTCAAGAAATTTCAGTCGAAGATCGTAAATCTTTAGTTTCCCTGGAAGCCTGAAAAGAGAATCTTTGTAAGGAGCTCTTTTAGAAGTACGAGAAGAACTGCCAGGTAGTGTGCTGCATTCATTTGAATCTACAAAAATCCATTTCCTAGCTACTTCTAGTAGAAATTTTTTGTATTTTAGTTTACTTTGTGACTCGTTAGAGTAAATTTTGAATGCATTAAACAAAATACAATTGATTAAAAAGAATGCTGTATTTTTATACCACTTTAAACTTTTTCGGAAGATACTGCTGTTCGCCAAACACTGATCTGCTGCACGGTTATGACGAGTTAACTCGTCACCGGTCACCAATTAAAGAAGCCTATTATTAGGACTTTCAATAATTGCACTGTAACAAAATGAAGCCTAGTAAACTGCTTTCACATTGTAATTTATAACCAAATTATTAGATAGCGTTACTGAAGATGTCATGTTGATTCACAGTAAAAATTGCTGTCAGCGTTGAGAGACCCATTGAAAAGTTTTCAATCATGGAGAATGGACCTTGAAAAATTCTGAAATACTCGCCGGTCGGTAAAGTGTTAATCCCTTGCCCTACAACAACGAGTTAGACTCGTGATGAAGATTTCGAACTGAATCTTTTAACACGTTGACTGCCAAGTTAACAGCCACGAAAATTCTACAGAATTGAAATGAAATGTTGAATGAAATAAAAATTGAAAAAATAAAACGTATAATGTAAAATACTCCTGCCAGCTTCTTACACTTTCTAGATCACCATCAACTTTGATACAATGAGTATATCAACGTTAAAATTCATTTAGAAACGATATAAATAATTCCGTCACCTATATATGGGTGACATGGCAGTCAAAGTGTTAAACATGTATTTCCTTAATTTTCTTTAAATGGAAATAATATTTTATTTAAATGTTGATCGTATATGGTCATTGGAGAATAGCTAGCCACGCAGTAACTACAAATTTGTCTTTTCTTTTTGTCATTCTGCGGAGGGCAAAGAAAGTCTAGTCACTGTTATTATAAAATAAGTCGTAGGCCAAGGGGTTAAGATTCTAAGGGAAGAAATGGCTTTTCGGAGATTTGCTTGCTACGACACGGGATGTATTGTATGATGTGCCTAAGGGGCTAATGAAATCGGTAAGCTAAATGGCGTCAGCCGAAAGATAATGGGCTTCGTCGACAATCGAGATTTTCTATAGGTTTTAACGCTGAACAACGTTTACCGTTAAATGAGATAGTCTATTTACTACTCGAAATATCCCTTCACCCTTCGGCTGAGGTATTTAATAAGAGCATCTAGGAAAGGAACACCTGTTTCCAATGGATTCCTCGGCGTGCAGGAGACGCCGAAGTGGAAAGGGTATTAACTGGGAATTGCAACCGATGCGTGTTCAACGTTAGCTTGTGGCCCAGTTACTCAATTCCGTGCGCGATGCGTGCGAACACGCGATTCGCGCGATCGTGCCTCCGTGACAAATTGCATTTTTGCCCGTGCACCTTGACGAGTAAAACGTGTCCACGGTTTTCGCGGGGAATCCAGGCCGCGATTCTCGGCGAAAACGCTTGACATTGAGTACGACACTTATGGCTCCGCCCGAGAGATTAGTCTCGCGCGGAAACTCGGTGGTTTTCTAAATTGATTCTTCACGCGATCTTTAAACCCGAGAATTGCTCGTAAAAGCGGAGAGATATCCAATGGCAGGCGTGAGTTGTCGTAAAAACCGAATGTCATCTTTCCGGCTCGATCTTAATGCAGAAATTAATCTTCCCTACGGGTCGGTTTATGTTAGAAGACGAGCGAGTACGGTATCGTCGCGGTGATTGGTACATGCGAAAGAAATATTCTTTTTCTTTTATGGATCTGTTGAGGAAAGTTGGAAATTTTATTTTTATTTGTTCTGTTAACTCTGTGTCGATAAGTAAAAATAATAATTTACTGTGTTTATAAGAAGTATTTGAACTAAATTTTATAATTGACGTTGTTTAAGAGTATTCGCTGATTTTTACTTCTTGCATTGATCTTCCTGCTGGTCCTAATGTAGTAATCATTAATTGAATTTAGTCGCTCAAATCTGTGAAATTTAATTACGGTTTTGGTACTCTGGATCAGAATTGATTTTGACACAGTAGTCGGAGAATTAACAGCTGGAAATTATGGGTGCATTGCACGAATTCGGAAGAATATTGTTATTTTATCTTGGATTTGTTAAAATCGTTAAAAGATGAAATGTATCTACGTTTCACCCCTGTCTCTTAGAAAATCTGGTTAGACAAGTTTTATTTTGTATATAGCTGCGCAGTTGGATTGATAGAACATGTGTCTTTACATAAAATCCGAATTGTGCAAGGCAGCATAGTTCTTCTTCGAAAAAATTAAAAATTAAAAATTGCTGTACTATTATTTAAACAACTTTTACATTGCTAGGTTTTCACTTAAGAAATCGATACAAATTTTAATGTTCCAAGTACGAAATAAAATAAACTATGTTTCGACATAACTATTATAGGTAAAAATATAATTTCGAGTGCATAGAATGAATATTCTTGAAATTCGTATCCTGTGTTTAAAATTATATGTACTTCTACCATTAATTTTTATCTTAAATATATAATGGCTAGTTTCTAGATACAACGTATGTCAAAGAAACGGTAATTATCACAGCTGTGAGGGAAATTCTACGGGATACTAATTTCCATACAAGTATTTCATTCAGGCGTGCACCGCGCTTATTACTACCGTTTGAACGTTTATAATTTTTCGTTCCACCACAATTATTTCATAAACGCGTTCGACACCCACGCTTCGAAGGCGGTACACGAAATACAATTTTTCGGGAATGTTTTCGGCCGGAATTTCCGGTGCCCTAGCGTCCACGTTTTACCGGACTTTTCGTCGATGTCATCCGTCGCTTTAATAAATACGTGCGTTTTGAATCGATCCCTATGAATCACCGACGCCCCCGCAAGGACAGCAATATGACCGTCTCATCTATCTTCTTCGTCCACGGAACGCATCGCGTGGGGCACGCAGGAAAAATTGATTATTGAAAACAGATTGTTCCAAACTTATAGCACAGTCGACAGAGTTGATCCTCGAAATGTTGGAAGACTCGGTTCTTTCGAAACATATTCAGATGCGAAAATCCGATTTTGATCAAACTTACGGGAGCTTATAGTTCTTTGAGAAATATTTCACACTTGTTCTTTTTTATCTGCAACCATCCACTTTGAAGGGGTGAAAACAGCCCCCAAAATTGAGGAATTGTTGAGATATCTCGGAAACCAGAGGTCGAAAAAAATTGAATATTTTTTTGATTTTATAACATAAAAGTGTATATATTTATTTTAATTTCAAGAGAAATTTACTTTTCCTATGGACTTGTGCTTTCTTAAGAATTGAAAATGTCGTTTCATTATGGCGTAAGTCCATTCACAGCCATCAAAAACATTATTTCTTCAATAATGTTAATTATGCTAATTGGGATGATAAATTTGACACCTTTAGAAATCCAAAAACATTATTCTATTATCTTATCTATTACCCATATTTTCAAATTTAATCCAACGCAAACCCTTCAATATCTCGATTCGAGCATAAATGGACTTAAGCCACTTTCAAAATAAACGACTCAAATCAAGCAGAAAATTAATATATCGCATAATGTCCGCATTTTACCGATAAAAACCGTGTTTAATTGCGATTAGCAAGGGCGCGTGGAAACTTTTGACGGATTTTTCGTATTTCTCAGTTCCTTCTTCCTGGTGAAAGAGAAAGGGAGGATCGATTCGCAGATAGTCCGCGGAGGGAGAGGCGATGTTCACGGGTCGTTTGTGCGGCCCCCTGGAACGGGCTTCTTGAAATGATGGTTTCCAGTTGTCGGATGATTTCCTCCGCGTGGGATCGCGGCTCGTACGGTTAAGATCGAGGCTACGTTGCGCTCGTTATCCGGTTTTTCTTCGCGGGTTGCCGATCGAGCATCGGTTGTATAACGCTCTCCACATTCATCGGTCCGAAAACTTGTCTCGCTCAACTGGCCACGATGATTACTCGCCATAGTAATCGTGCACGACCTCGCAACCACCGTCGTTGACGCTTGTTTCAATGATTTACGGCGCGTACGTGATCCTGATGCCGGATAGGCTGCTTTTTTCGGAGGATACCTGTGCCATTTGAATGGCCAGGCGAAGGAAACTGCATCGAGCATGCATCTATGATCTCTGCGATACTTTCGCGAGCCTTGCAGTTCGTTTCTGCGATGAATTTTTAAACATAGTGATTGAAATTGTATTCTAGTATATTTTTGTACATTCTGGATCACTATGGTGCACTCTAGTAATTCTTTTCAATTCTTTTATATCCTGGTGTATTCTAACATATTCTAGTATTTTTGTATAACAAACTTTTTAATATTTTTATATAACAACATTTTATTTATTATTATATATTAATATTTTTTATAACAAACTGTGTAGCAAAAGGGGTTTGTTCAAATGCGAGGAGTTTGGCCGATGTTGCTGAGAATGAAGAAGAGACGAGATAGATGTTAGCGATCGGTAGATTGCAGAGTTTACGCGGAGAATGGGTGGTTTTTTCCGCAAAGAAGATTTAAAGTTTTGTTTTTTAAAACCAGACAGGAACTCGTTTTTCTTTCTTCCATTAATTTCAGCATTCTATCTCTTCCTTTAATCTCCTGTTTTCTTACGAGATCGGTATCTAGAGGCTAGCGATTGGATGTAATCATGTCTAATGGCGTGTAATTGGTAAGAAAATTAATTGGCTAATTATGTTGTGCGTACGACAAGTATGCAGTACGCAGAAAGCTTGGAGTCGATGTAATAAATTTTTCTGTTCCGCGGATTTCTAGAAAAAGACGTATAAAAATAATAATTTGCTTCGAGATCTAAGGTCTGCGTACAATTAAATGTAGTGTATATTAATCGCGTTAGACGGAATATGAATATTCTGCACGTCGTTAGTCGTGTATCAAACGAGTTCCTGCAAATTGCGAACACTTTGAGGCAAACCAAGAATAAAAGAATCTATAATCGCTGCGAGTAAATTAATAGATTGCGGGTTTTATGCATTTGTGAGAAAAATTTGTAGAAGGAATGTAAAACAATAAAGATACTAGGTAATTTTAAAGACTACCAATCTTTAGGTAAAATAAACATTTTCAGTATTAATTATAAGATACTGGTATGGAATAAAAATTTGTCTTTTCTTTTAACAATTTCAATAGATTTTCTTTTTGCCTATCTTTTTGTCTATCTAACGTTTTATATTCTACCGACTCATTTTTATTACAAAACCTTCAGTCTACTTATTATTAAGAGAAGAACCAAATGACTATGCAGCTTCCGTCTGCTGCACTTCTGCTGTTAAAGATCCTCCGAGTATTAATGAAAGACAACAATTTTGAAATTTCCTTAATTTCCTCTGTTCCAGCTGGTTCAGCAGCCGAAAAAGGATACTTCGGACCATGGAGACAGTGCAAGCTCCTTTTATACGGTCGGGAAAGGTGTGGCCAGGATGTTTCGAGGTTTCATCCTGTCTGTAAGTTCACAAAAACCACCACGTTCCATTTAGTTTCTTAAAATTTTAATTTTTCGCTTCTGGCAGATTTATTAAATTCGTTACTAAATATTCAAATTATCAATTCTAGATGCGTAAAGTCTAAAAAATCGTGTACATTATGAAAATATTCAAAGTCCAAAGAAGCATTTGATTTTGAGTGCAAAGGGTTAATGGTTAAATACGAGCGTCGAGTTACATTTCATACGGTCTCGATGTCGGCAACGGTCTTGAGACTTCGTCTTTCAAATTACAATGCGAAGAACGTGGAAGTAGAATAACAATTTAACAATACGCGTTCAAAAGCGGTCTCTATTTTCTTCTCGACGCGGCGAGTCTTTTAAAAGGAAGCTCCGCCGGGAGAAATTGTAGGTAGGAAACGCTGAATGGAGGATTCAGATGAATTTATCTTTTATTTCTTTTTGTATAGTGGCCGTGTGGGTAGCAGGACTGGCTGCAGCGACGGCGTCTGCTCTTTTAGCGGTCCTGGTCGGTCTTGCCGTTTTGCAGCTTGCGATGGCTTCCTCGGCGAAACGAGTGCTCGTCTCGTACAGCACGGCGTTGATAGCGAAAGTGGCCCTTGCTACATTAGCCAGTAAGTATTGCTAATTGCTATAGACGTCCTTATGCTGCGAGAGACGACTTCGATCCATCAATGTTAAACAGCTGAAACTCAAAGTTGTTTGATGCAACCAATCTTCCTCTTCGACGTGTTTACCCTCTTAGGCACGGTTGAATTTTCTGCGGGGCAGTTTCTCCGTACGGTAGAGAACATTGGAATGTAGTTTTTGATAACTAAATTATAATTCTTCTTAACATATTGACTGCCAAGTTACCCACATTGAGTGACAGAATTATTAGTCCATGTTTAAAAATAAATTTTTACGTTTATGTATTCGTTGCATTCGATTCAGTTGATATCTGAAGAATACAAGAGGATTGATAGATAACTATATGCCAAACATTTAAAGTTTTCATTCGCTGCTTCATTAATTAAACAAATTTGATTTTATGGACTTTTTGAAGTCGTTAATTCGACAGTTAATGTATTAAAGATATGATACTTTAACTTTAATAATTTTGGAATGAAGTTTTTCTTAACTAAATTGTAATTTTTCTAAAAGATATATATTTTTCTAAGATATCTTTTATATTTTTATAAAAGAGGCGAAAATACTTTCTTGTTTGTTACGAGCCAGTTTTCCACAGATGTTCACATTCTACGTAAAAATACACGATTTTGATTTTAAAAAGCTCGAACAGCAACGTAGAACATATCCATTTCTCCCTTCTGGTTTTTGCGTTTTATCAAAATACTTACAAGTGTAGATACAAATTAGGTGAACGGGTATTAGCGGACGTAGTTAAAAGTTATCGCAGGAAATAATCGAATGAACAACGGATAGAAAATGTCATGATATTTTTCCGGTTGCGACGGGTAATTAGAACGAACCATTAAATAGAAAGAGTGCCTCTCTCAATTTACGTTACCTTCTTCTCGTTAGCGGCAACCAGGACGAAAGCTAATGAATAAAAATTTAGAAATCATGTCGCGTCGTTTCTGCATCAACAGGAAATAGTAAAACGGGGGCCGACTTTGCTTTCACGAGCGGACAAGGATTGTAAATCGAATTTTACCGCGTCAGGCTTTTCTAGCTCGAGAAAATAAGATGCGTCCATGTGTGTCAATGAAAAAGAAGAAGCGAGGCGCGTGAGAAGATCGTAGCGCACAGGACTTTGCAGCAGGATAATCCGAAAGTTTTGCAATCCGTCGTTCGCGATAGGATTACCAGACTCTTGTCTACTTACCGGCCTACTTACCAACCCTTAGACACGAGGAATCGAATATCCGCGGTGGATCTTGTTGCGTTAAGCGATACCGTCTAATCTCGTCGAATCGAACAGGATCGCCGCAGCAGACCGCATTAATGAGTCTTGAAACGAAGAAGCCAAAGCCTCGCAAACCCCCCATTTTTCCAAAATTAAACCAAAAGAGATAGCTTAACCCTTTACACTCCAAGCAATTTTAACCATTTGCGCTGGCAAAAAATTCACAAACCAATTCAAATTGGTCCAGTGTAACTCGCTGGGAGACGTCACACAGTGTTCGATGCCTCAGAGAAATCGGAAAAAGATTTATATTTTCTAAACTAATTTATTTTTGATCTAGGACTTTTAAGTTTTTTTAAGGGAATATAGAGCAGCGATTGATTATAAAATTATATAAATATAATGTCGTCGTTTTTGTTTCTGTGACAATCGCATGACGACGTACATACCACGTCGTTGGCGATTCTGTGACAAAAGCATTACGACGTGCGTGGCACGTCTTTCAAGCGCAAGTGGTTAATTCCAATAGTGGAAAAATTTTTGTTACTTAGAACGGCTACGTTGTGTATGGTTAATGTCCTTTTGTGCATATGAAATGCATTACTATTATTCGTACGTACAATACCTGAATTTTTCTCGATTTCTTAAATGCAAATATGGTAATATAATAGTTAATTGGAATAATAGTATGGCAGTTCTTTGTGTCGCCTCAGAGGAGCCATTGGAGTGCTAAGGGTTAAATTATTTTTACACGGTTTTAGGACCAAACGGTTTCGCATATGTTTAAGAGAAAATTTCCCTTGGAAGTTTAGGATAAACCATTTGTCAATGTTCTACGATAAAGACGTGCTTCTGTCTTTTTTTTTCAGCGTCGTTGGCCATCGTAGCAGCCAGCCTGTTTGCCCTGCAGACCGACGACAGAGCCGGTAGTTTCATTGTCACGAGGGGAGAAGCGTTCTATATGCAGGTAACATATATTTTTATATTGTTTATTCATCGATTTTTCATTCTTGTCCACGAATGTTTCAGTAGAAACGATCGGTGATAGATTATTGAAGTTCGTGTGCATGCATTTGTACTTTAATCTTCAGGTATTTGGAAAGGAAAAAAGTTTGTGAATTCTATTGGATCAAAGTGTCAATTAATTGGATAGAAATTAAAATTGTAAGCGTTAATTGCAAGAAACAGTAGCCAGATAGCAGTTTCTTTGTTTCTTTAATCATTTTAGAAAGTTGAAAGTTGAAACTTGTTTAAATTGGTAAAAAAGAATGGAAGAATTGTCCACTAGATATTGCTACATACTATTAGCTATTTGTTATTTGATGTTGCTTATTTCCAGAATTGATTTCACTCATCATTTCAAAGACATTGGAATACGTTTAAAGAGAAGATTTTATTGCACGCGATCCATCCTTCGTAGCAGGGTCCGCATTGACCCACACAGCGCAGCATTTCTCAAGCCATCCGCGACGGTAGATGCTAAATCACTCGAACTTTCTCCATACCAATTTCCCTGGTATCGCCTTCGAGCCTTCCATTAAGCTCGCCGTTCGTTCGGATACTTCAGATTAGCATACTAGACTTAACGAAGGGAAACTAC
>CM052090.1:6171540-6201901 GCA_028453745.1 Agapostemon virescens | reverse complement strand
CTTAATTCTGAAAGTGCGCATCTTCCAATTTCCTAGACTCGAAGTAATTCCTGAAGAGTGCACAGGGATTAACTCTACTTTAGAAAATGTCTCGTCGGTTCATTTGAATGCAACTAAAAGTACCACGAACACGGTCGCAAAGAATACGACCGGCGCAGCGCCGTTAATACCTATCGACGGGACGCTTCGCGTCGCTTACTCATCGTCAGAACCTGTTGCATCCTATCTCGCGGAAGAGAAACCGTTGGATGCAACATGCAACTCGGTCCCATCATACGTTCACCCGTCTCGTAGGGCTCAGACGTGTTCCTCCAGCCTTGAAGAACGATCGCCGGATGATTTATCCTCACAATTTCCTGACGTCGACGGATCCCGTTCGATGCCAGATGCTGCGACTTTATACGCCGATTACGCTACGTCCTCTGGCATTTTTGCGCAGATGCTTCCTACGCCGCGTATACGTCGAAGCTCAGCTGATTCGGCTTCTTTCGAAAATTTACTGCGACCAATAACTGTCGCGCTGAGACCTAGAAAATCGTTTATGCGACCCAGAATCATTTTACGTCGATACCGTGTCGAATACATTTGCAAGAACTTCGGAAAAGTTTTCCGGAACTGGAAATTTATCGCCAGACTGCGGATTTTCACGAAAATTAAAAATTTTGTACATCGTTCCTGGGAACTGTAGAAACATTTATTTCATCTCTTAATAATTTTAACCTTTTGCACTCGAATGGTGACTCCGAGTCACCACTAAAACTTGCCACACAATCATGTATAATGATAAATAATTCAACTGCTGTAAAATTAATTGTAAATAAAATGTTCTAGGTCAGAAAGAATGTCTTAGTTTTCGAGTGAAAACATTTTCGAGTGCAAAGGGTTAATAATTCACGGATGATATAATCCAAATTTTGTTCATCAGTTCATCTTTCATATAAATGTATAAATTCACAGAAAATTTTATTTTCAGCCACTTTACGATTCGATCAAATTAGAGAGGTTTTCCATAGACTTTCATAAAAGGTGTTTAACCCTTAGCACTCCAATGGCTCCTCTCGGGAGACACTAAAAATTGCCAAACTATTATTCGAAAAAATTTTTGCATTACTATGTTTGCATTTAATAAATCGGTAAAAATTAAAGTGTTCCACCTACAAGTAACAGTAATAAACTTTATATGCACGAAAGGAAATGAAACGTGTATACTTATAGTATAGTGTCTCGACGTTGGAATTAAAATTGTTTGGAGTGCAAAGGGTTAAACGTCTTTCTGATTTGTTTGCTTTTAACCCTTAGCACTCGAATGGCGCCTCTGAGGCACCACTAAAAATTGTCTATGATTTAAAACAATTTTATATTACTATGTTTGAATCTAAGAAATTGGTGAAAGTTGAAGTATTTCATGTACGAGTAATAGCACTAAACTTTGTATGCACGAAAAGAAGTGAACCATCTGTAATGGAATTATTCTAGATAAAAAATTGTCTCGATTTTGGGACTAAAATTGCTTGGAGTGCGAAGGGTTAATAACGATCCCTAAAGAAACATTTAATTCGAATCATCAAAATCTGAATCGTGTCTCTTAAGAGCGTCTCAAAGTTCTAATTGTATTGAACTCGCCAGATGACTCCGTTTAACCCCAATCTGCGGATAGTCCAGTTTTACTTCGTTTTTTCTTTTTCTATAAAATCATCCCGGTTGCACAACCGCTCTGAAATTCGTCGCGTTACGACCTCGCGCCACTAATTGCTTAATAGAGTCATTAGCAAAGACCCCGGTGCCATGATAACTGTACCGATTACACGCAACTCGTCCGATGATGGTGCGCACGCACTCGTCAGGTGTTCCCTTTTTTGCGAAACCGTGGAAAGGTATCAGAATTTCAATGATGTCGTCACGGAGCTGGTACCGAATTAAGTTCACCGTGGATGAGGTCGACGACGATGATGACGCGTCGTCGTGTAAGAATGTACCTGGTTATTGGGAAACTATGAACGATAACGATACCGACGGCACGCCTCGGTCATTCGCTTATTATTGCAAAACGAACGGAGCTCGGATTTCACTTTTCCCGCAGACGAGCTATTAAAGTTGATCGATCGAGTGACGAGTGTTGGAAAAACCTGGTGTCCAATGATCGATCGTTATTCGTAATCGGACTTTAAATTTTTTACCGATTCATTATGCTATAATTTCATTTTCATTACAATTTATAATACAATTTCTGTTTGTGAATTTATTGCACTATTTATTATCGACTTTGAGAGTGCAGTTAAACCATTTAAACAGTTAAAGGAATCATTTATTTTTTACGGTTCCTTTTAGTTTGTTCGAATGATCAATGTAAAAGTTTATCATAAAATTGATCATTGTACAAATTAATTTTAGAACATTAGAATATTTAATGAATGACTATAAAAATTTCGAGTTGCGAATTGCGCAAGTAAATTTGAAAAATCTGTTGGAATTATTGTTATAAAAGAGAATTAAAATTAACTTTAATCGAAGCTTGTGCAACCTATTCATCGTTTAGTGGAAGCATCGTGGAAATAATATAATTGTAGAACGTCGCGGTATAATTCGTGAAGTTAGACCGATTTTGTGGACTTCAGATTGCATCATAATTATATATAATTCAATTAGAAAGTTGTTCGCTATTGTGTACTATTTGAAACAGTCGGAGCTAGACGTATTATTTCAATAATTTAGATTTTAATGCGAGGCTGATCAAAGTTGAAAATAGAGAAGTTTTCAGTTATAATTGTATAATAGTTTGCAGTATGTAATTGTTGCATGCTTTGTGCATCCGTGGGAAACGCGAACGAGGAAGATTTCTCTCTTCCTAGTTTGTAGCATACCAGATTTTAATGTGCTGCATTTAATCGTAACATAATCGCTTTTCATTATTTCAATCATCACACCGTTGATGTTCCTGCATATGAATATTTCTATGATCAAACCAAATTTGCACTTCAATCTCAATTACGTGTGGTCTCGGTGAATTCTAAAGACCAAAGAAAATCTTATTAATGGACTGTAAATTTTATGCATTTTTAACGCAAACGTGAAATTGAATCTAGCAAAAATATTGAAAGAATTAAAAATAAGAATAAGTTCAATATATTATTTCTAATTCTGTACAAAAAAAATTTGTTCACTTTCTTGCAATGGATGTAAATGGGTGATGACCTTCAGAATCTCATAAAAATTCTAAAACAGTGTTTATCAAGATTTTCCCCATTTTTTGTAACAGCACGCTTGCGCGTAATAAAATTTAACGACTTCTCACCGTAACGTTTCTATAATTCACTTGCGATTTACAATTGAAATGTTCTAAACAGAACGGAAAACCAGATAAATTATGATCACAACAAACCAAAGGTGACCGATCTCCAAGATCTCGTAAAAACGATTAAACATCGTTCGTTATTGTTTCTCTCGATTTTGCACGGAGTACGCGCGCGAGTAATAAAATCGAAAGACTTTTCGCAGCGTTTCCACGGTTCGTTTGCAATTTACAATTGAAACGATTACGCGACAAGTGAATCATTACGGCCGATCTGGTGATATACCCCGGCGTTAATAATTCCAACGATTACCTAGAATAATCTAGAGACCCGATCCGATTCGTCAATCGGCAAAAGTCTTCGCCGCGTGGAAACTTATACTCGAGTGGCGCGCGATCTGGGAATTAAATACTAAAAGGCCACCTGATCAGGAACAGCTCGCAGGTGTCTCCTTAAGCCCCCCTGCGAGGCTTAGTTAGTATGTGTCAGGGCACCCGTCGGCTCTTGGACACTTTAAAAACAATGAGACGACATTGGCGGGCGACAGTGAGCGTTTTGGTGCTGATCGTTGGACAGCTCGTCCGCGTCCTCCATTTTGTCCACCTATCGGTTCCCGCGCGCCCAACGGACTTCGAAATTTGAACTTTTAATTGTTTCCTCGCTTCTGGAATATTTGTTCGCGAGATTATCGAACGTCTACGATTTCGGTGCAAGTGGCCAGGAAGAGGCAGTCCCCTTCGAAATAGGAAACGAAAAAACGTGTTGCGCAAGGATTGTTGTGCTCGCAGTGAAAGTTGTTAAGCGGGTCACTGTTTCTCGGGTAACCTGTTCGTTGAAACACGAGACCCGGCGGGTTACCCGCCGATATTGTTGCTCGATTAATGAACGGAGCCGTGGTTAACCGAGGGAATCGCGTAATCGTGAAATTTTGACGCGTGCACGCGACCAATTAATCAGTGAATGGGAGTCTTCGCGATCGTGCCCGAGATTTCTGTCGCGCATTCCGGGCGAAGCAATTAAACGCTATGAATGCCGAGTAATCGACTGTTCGTCGATCCGAAGAAAGTGCGCCGAGTGAACTGTGAATCTTGTGAATCGGTAAATCCAGCTGTCGAGACTTGCCACCTCGCTGTCGTGCTTTTGTTGCGTCGCTCATTCAACACTGTCCGAACCCGAAGATAACATAATAGCTTCGATTAAACGGTGGATTTAATCGTTGTTCAAATTGACAGCTTACCGGCAAACGATTTCATTCGAGAATGAATCGCTGAATCTTACTCAGAATCATCGTGCATTCAAGTTTCTTGGTATACGTGATTTTAACCCTTAGCACTCCAATGGCGTCTCTGAGGCGACACTAAATATTGCCATACTGTCAATCAAAGTAACTTTGACATCGCTATGATTGCGTTTAAAAGATCGGTAGAAATTAAAGTGTTGCGCGTACGAGTGATAGTAATAAATTTGATATGCACGAAAGAAAATGAACCGTGTAGAATGGAATGTCTTCATTTTGGCATTAAAATTGCTCGGAGTGCAAAGGGTTAATAAATTTTAAACAACGTAACCGAAGATGAGATCAGTGTTCGTCGTTACTGTTTGTTTGTCGATCGCTAAAGTTATCTTCGTTTGTTACACGGAATTGGTTTTCAACGTCGTTCAAGCGAAGCTACATATTAATTTGGAAACTTTACGAGCCATTCGGTTCGAAGGAACTACTTTCGAACAAGTACTAAACAAAATTACGACGAAGTTAATGATCTATTCGAAATTACTTCGGTAGTATCACCTGTGAGCATTATGGATCTTATTTTCTTCGGTTTAGTGCGTTGAACGCTGCTATTCTTTATCTACAATTACGCGTTAATTATAATTCAGAATAAAAATGGTATAATTACCGTTGCAAATGTTTTGGTTTACGATTATCGAGATTATTAATCGGTGCATTTATTTTTCTAAACACGAATTGTGATCTTTGTCATTTTTACGAAGTAATGCGAAATAACCACTTTTAGTTATAAATTGCTTAAATATTTTAATATTGTATTATTATATATATATTATTATTATTATAATATTGTATTATATAATATTAAAATATTGTGCTGAGTGTCCATTTAGCAATCGTGTTAAACAACGTTAATAGGAAGACAGTTTTAACTCAGTTTTTGAAGAGCATGAAATTCGAAGCAGATGCAGTTCAAGTTGGAAGTAGTTACGATTTTGAGTAAACAGTTAATTTTTCTAAAGTTCGTGTAATTTCTGAAACTTTCTTGACTCGAAATTTCGAAATCCCGGGTCGGAGATATAAATTGCAATAAAAGGAGCGAACGTTGACGAGGAGTAAACAGTGGCTTGGGTAGATTAAACGTAAAACAGTGTTGAAAGCGTGACTATGTGCTCGGGGACATATGGGGCGGCAATATTTGCCGCGGCAACATTGTGAATGGTGAAACCTATAGGGATTTAATCCCGGGAATCTCACGGAACGTTACGTGGAAATTGTTACGCATACGTAGCATAATCCGGAGTCCGAGATGATGGAAAAGAAGAGACGGAGCCTTCTGCGGGAGGCCAAGGACGAGATCGAGCTCGGTAAAATGAACAAACCGAAACAGGGCAAGGTAAAATGCATTCGCGATTTATACCCCATTAAACGCCGCTATCAGACACAATACTGACTTCCCTGTACTTACGATTCACAAATTCGTGTTTGCTCGAAGTCTGATTTAAATAAATCCTTGTTGGGTAACCAAAAATCTTCGAAAATTCGAAAATAATACTGAAATTGAAGTGATTGCCAAGAAAGCAATGTCCAGACAGCAGTTGGTCTTTTGAATGAGGTTTTTCCGGTGTTAAAATATTTATCAATTATTTCTGTAATTAAAACAAAATAAAGAACAGTCGAATATTCAAGCATCGTTTCCACGTGAGTTTTTCCACCCGTTTAAACTGAGATTGTACAGCAAAAAGATAGCACTAGTTACCTACGCACAAAATATTTCAAAAGTATTATAATTATGTAAGTTTCTCGGTTCGGAATCGCTCGTTTTAGAAATTGAAATTTTTGCGCAGTTCGACAAAACTTTTCTTCGGTGAAAATGTCGAACGAAGAAAGAATTACACTTGACAAAGTAAAACGTATACTGTGATGATATAGGGGAGTCGGAAACAACGTAATTAATCAACTCGTTGCCAGTCGGTTTATTTGGCTTTCCCGTTTCTTGCTTCTTCTCCGTGTCCCGGCTTCGTTCGAGCTACAATGGGGGAAAAAACCGGGGAATTAATCATTGCTACGAAACAAAGGCTTCCCGGTGTCTCTTTGTACGTCTTAATTGAACAGCACTTCTCCTTTGACCTTTTCCGTGGTCTTCCGCTCCTAAGTACTTGGTCGAAGCGTATTCCGCAAGAAGGCGTAACTCTGCTAACACGTGGCCGCTGCTGGATTCGAACACGAATTTCGGAACAATGCTATTGTATTTCCTTCGTGACTGCGAAACCGTGAAGGTGGCTTGTGGTGCGCGTCCATTTTAGCATTTTTTCACTTGCCGGAACTAATTTGGAAATCGGCGATTCTGTGCGTCGCGAGAAAACACACAAAATTCGGGAACGTATCCGGTTCGCGATTTGCGTTTCGGTCGGAATGAAACTTTCTAGCGTTGTTAAATTAAAATTAACCCTTTGCACTCGAATGGTGACTCTGAAGCACCACTAAAAATTGCCAGACTATCGTTTAAAAGAAATTTTTACATCGTTATGCTTGTGTCTTTGAAATTCCTAAAAATTTAACTGTTTTAAGGACGAGTGCTAGTAAAGAAACCCTATATGCATGAGATAAAATAAATCGTGTAAAATGAAAATATCCTAGGTCAGAAGAAATCCCTTGGTTTCAAGTTGAAACAGCTCCGAGTGCAAAGGGTTAATATAAATTAACACAAAATCGTTACATTTTTTCTCCTAGAATAATTCCATCGTACGTGGTTCATTTTCTTTCGTGCGAATTGAATTTGCTACTATTAATCGTATGTGCAACATTTCAATTTTTACTGACTTCTTAACACTAGAACTACGAAATAATAAATCCAACAATATACATTGCTTCGTAATAATAACTGTATTCAATTCTTATTGTAAAGTATACGTCATTAAAGAAGTACATTTGAATATTTCTGATGAAAATATTTTTAAACTTCAATCATTGCGAAAGATAAAAATTGGGATCAGTGAAAATGACTGGTTTGGTACTCTAGTGTTAAATACAAACATTGTAATGTAAAAATTGTTTGGAATAATAGACTGATAATTTTTAGTGTCGCTTCAGAGGAGTCATTGCAGTGCTAAGGGTTAATAAATATAATTGACAGATTTATTCATACTTATTCACACATGTATTCAGTAATAAGGATTAGTCACCTTAAAACTGGCAAAAAATAGTAGAACAGAGTGAAAACGCTACGATTTTTCGTTGCTATCAAGTTGAAATGAATTACATCTCGTAAATCTTAAAAAAACATCGATGGAAGTAAAGAACAATTTCAAGAAGAACATTATTTATCATTTCCTGGCCAGTGCTAGACGCAGACAGATTTTGGGTTCTACAATTTGTTAGAAGTGTAATATAAATTGATCGACACAACTTTAGCCTAATCGATTGTGTCGAAATTTGCTGTTACAGTTAGCTGCAATTGCCTTGAACTTCGGAGTGCTGGTCACCGCGGTGTACGAGGGTATTTATGCTAGGAGAGGCGGTGACCCGACGAAAATTAGGGTTGTAGGTGATCCTCGCGCGGCAACCATAAATAATCCTGGCTACCGGGAGCATCGGCCCACGAACGGTGAGTTTCATCCTACACTTTATTCTAATTTCGCCTAGACGAGATCAATTTCCATTCTCGTACGTTGCTAAAGTTAGAATCTCATTCCCTGACATTATAAATAAATTAATGCACGTGTAATGATTGAAACGAAACATACGACATTCAACAATTTTTACACTGTGATCCAAAGCGCATAAATTTAACCCTTTGCACTCCAAGCAATTTTAATTCCCAAATCGAGACAAATTTTTACATAAAATTATTACGTTGCACATGGTTCATTTCTTTTCATGTATATAAAAATTGTTACTATTATTCGTACGTACAACGCTTCAATTTTTATCGATTTTTTAAATGCAGACGTGACAATGTAATAATTGGTTTGAATAATAGTATGAAAATTTTTAATGTCGCCTCAGAAAAGCCATTGGAGTGCTAAGGGTGAAATAACTTGAAATCCTATTTCATTAAGAATAAATTATCGGTAAAAATAACTACATTGAACTATTCAAATGTTTCCAGGAACCTTTGTTTTAATTTTTCGCAAACTTTCCATACCGAAAAAATGTATCTACAAGGAAATCGAAAGCTAGTCGTTTTATTTCGTACGAAGTTTATAACTATTCAAATGTCTCCAGGAACCTTTGTTTTAATTTTTCGCAAACTTTTCATACCGATAAAATGTATTTACAAGGACCTCGAGAGCTAATCGTTTTATTTCGAACGAAGTTTATACCTGAATGAAACGTACAAAGAAATAGATTATCACCAATTAAAAATTTATTTTGCAACGGTAGCTTCTCGTAGAAGCGTCAGGTTGAGAAAGAGCGTGGTTTGACATTGTTTGACAAGTTATTTGCCGTCCGTTGTATTTTATCCGAAGGCTTTTTCCACGAGTACGCGCATTCTTCTGTTTACCTTTTTGCAATTGCACAAGATTAAGCGCATCGGTCGCGAGGCTGGAATACGTAAGGCGAAGAAGCTCCCTTCTGCTTCACGTTTCAAGGAGAGACCTCTGTCACGGGGACTATCGTCGGCTATGGTTGAAGGTTTCGTGAGAGGCGATAGGAAATTTTGTTACAGAGGACGAGTGACATTACGAAACGCAGCCGACGAGCGTGCCTCGAATTCCTAAACGAATTCTGTTTAAACTCTGCTATTTGTTTCTGTCGCGGCTGTACGTGATAGCATTCTGCTGCTTTGCTTAATCATTTCCAAACAATTCAGATGAATCGTAGCGTAATTCTAGGTTTGCGGATTCCATCGGCCATCCCTCGCACCGGTAAACTGTAATAAACACGTTCTCAGACTTACTTGTGTAAATCATACTAAACTCATTCTAACTCCGTTTCGTTAGAAAATTATATAATTTAATACTCGTGTATTAACCCTTTGCACTCGAAGCAATTTTAATTCCTACTCGAGACATTTCTTGTTCCTAGAATAATTCCATTGTACGTGGTTTATTTCCTTTCGTGAATATAAAGTTTTATCTTGGTTTCCTAGATCTTCGAGACTGTTTCTCTATTAATTTAAAACAATTTCGAAACAGCTTTAAACGTTGCCCAGAGTAAAACTTCATCCACTTTCGATTTTTACGTATACTATGCCTGTATTTTAACCCTTAGCAATCCAAGCAATTTTAATTCCAAAATCGAAACATTACTATTTATCTAAAATAGTTCCATTGTACATGGTTCATTTCAATTTTTCAATTTCAACATCTCAATTTTTATCGACTCCTTAAATCCAAACAGCGCAATGGAGAAGCTGTTTTAAATAATAGTAAGGGAATTTTTAGTGTCGCTTCAGAGACGGCATTGGAGTGCTAAGGGTTGAAAGATCGTACCTAGCTAACAATCTGAAAACACGTGATATTTAGGAATTTTTTTTTCTGGGAAAACCAATGAACTATTTATCTAAAACAATTTTAAATTCCGTAAGTTGTACAATTTGTGCGGAATTTGTTGTCGTGGAATTTTAAAGAATGCCGAAGTGGCAGTCTAGAATTCTCAATGGCTGCGTTACGTGGAAAAAGGAGCTTCGTAAAGTATTTATTCAATTGATGATCTCAAGCGATATTGTTAAATTGTATTACTGAGTAGACTTGCTGATTCTTAAGAAAAATTATTGTTGCTAATAAAAGATATTGTTTCTTTTCTTCGGTAAAGTATCGCGATTGTGGGAAATTTGTCTGGTAATTTTCACGGTCAGCATGCTAAGTGAAAGAAACATGTGGAACGAATTATTTCGCGTAAACAGAG
This sequence comes from Agapostemon virescens, assembly GCA_028453745.1. NCBI lineage: Eukaryota > Metazoa > Arthropoda > Insecta > Hymenoptera > Halictidae > Agapostemon > Agapostemon virescens. The sequence goes on along the minus strand of CM052090.1, from coordinate 6,191,530 downwards.
GAACGACTGCACAATGCATTATTAAAACACAGATGTTATGCACGAGGCCGCAACTAGTTTAATTGCGTCGGAAGTTTCCGGGTTTCGATACTGGCTGGATGAACAGTAGAAAATGTCGTTTCGTCTGTGTGCATTTGTCTTTTCAATTTATGTTGCAAACATCATTTGAATTTCACTCGAAACTGCAGACACGTGTCGCAACGTAATCCGCTTAATGCAAACAACGTTTTGATAACCCTACAACGAGCAGGTCTACTTTTTCATAAACAAATCGATTCTATTTCCGTCATACTGCTTTTTACTTATTATCTGATCTTGGACAGTCCCTTACAATTTTAGATACAGATATTAACAAAAGAATTACATTTATAAAGGAATAATAGTCCTCTGTTGATTTTATTAAATATTTTTGACGTAGAAAAATTTCGTAAATCAGTTAGAAATTAGGAAAATTAGTTTTTGTATAAATGTTTCCGTTTGTACAAACATGGAGTGAAAATCAGAAGTTAGAAAAATAAAATTTCAACGATTCGATAAATATGTGAGAATGAAGAAAATTGGATTGATAAAGAAGCGTTGGTCGTGTGTACGAGATAAATATGTTTGTTATAACGAATCGAAAGCGAGAGAATATTTCGCAGAATATAGGGAGAAATCTCAAAGCTTTTACCGCAAACGAGAAACCTTTCCCTCATCGGAATGTCATTTGTGCTGCTAACAAGAGAAACATGTCCATTTAGCTCCTAATAAGGGTCTCGTGTAGGAGCAGCACGTTAAACAGGTCACCGAAGGTTATACCTGATATTGCAGGAGGAAACCTGAGATACGAGACGCGCCAACGAACATTAATATGCTTGTCCCAAAAACGGAGACACGAAACACGTAATAGTGCAACAAATGCGTGACTAGAATTCACACAAATTTCACCAAAAACAATTCTATAAAAAGATGCGCATAAAAGTCTGTTTCTTTCTTGACAAAGATTTTTCGTTAGACTCGATCCAATACAACTGGGTCAAAATAGAAACATAAATCCAATAAAAATTAATAAAAAGAAACCACAATTAAACATTTGTTTCTCTCCCTGTCAAATGGTAGGTGCAATCTAAAATGAATAAAAACGGTGTAAATCTGCTGTTTTCTTCTTAAAGGTTTTCCAGGGTACTCTTTCGACAGAATTCATCAGCTTTAATTCCTACGGAGAAAATAGTAAATGCAATCTAAAGCGAATAAAAAGAAGTCGCTATTTAAAATCTGTCCTTTTGCCTGCGAGAAAGTAGACGCAATCTAAAATGACTAAAAAAGACGTACTATTAAAGATCTACTATTTTCCCGTTAAACGTTACCCTTTTATATACTGTCAACAAAATTCAACAAAGTTGTATTTCTTTTAAAGAAAAAGATAAATGCAATCTGAAACAAATAAACAGGAGGCACGGTTAAAAATCTATAATTTTCTCTGTGAAAATTTAAACGCAATCCGAAATGGATAAAAACAAAACATGGAAATCTATTTTTACTTCGCTGATAATTGTTTCGGCAGAATTTATCTACTTTAATTTCTACGGAGAAAATGCTAAATGCAATCTAAAATGAATAAAAAGGCACTGTTTAAAATCTGTTCTTTTGCCTGCAAAGAGGCCAACGGCAATCTGAAATGTTTTAATAAGAGATCACGCAAGATCTATTTGACTTTGCTGATCATTGTTCTCTATACTCTTTCAACATAATTCGTCAGCCTCAATATGTACGAAGTAAATAGTTGAACTCTTCTGGGGAGCGATGTTTTTCCCCGGCACACGTGTTTGAACCTTGTCAAACATTAAAGCGCAGATAAACGCGCAGGAGCACACGCGGTTCGAGGGTAGCCGTTTAAGATATTTCTGGCGTAAAATCTCGATTACAATTTTATTTGCTCCCTCAAATGTTTCACGTGATTTTTCGGATGGTATTCGCCGTAGGTTCTACGCAGAAGAACGAACGAACGTTAAACGTTCGGCATCGATCGAGGAGCAGCTTTCACGTTTCCTCCTACGGGAGACGGTCGCCCGAAGTCGCGAGACCTTCGCCTGGCAGCTGATGGAAACTCAATATGCCGGAGAAATGTCTTCGGATGCGAGCCCGATGGGAGTCAAGGTGAAGGGAGAAAATAGAGAAGATGTGTTTGCCACGAAGGACACGTATGGGAGCTCGAGCTAGAGAGAATGAGCGACGGTCGACGAGAGGGAAAGCGAAGATAAAGCTGCCATAAAATAAGGCACGAGCCAGAAGAATGCGCAGCGTCCAAAATCTTTTTCATTCATGGGGATTCATTGATCGGTTGGTCAGATTTTTACGCAACGCGTCTCGTTGCCAACGGAAAAATGTTTCATCAAGTTCTTTAAACTTCAAAGAACCTGCTGTACAATTAAAATGGATAAACCTACGACTACACTGCCTGGGTTCATTATGACCCGAAGCGTCATCATCATTTAACACGTTGAATGCTATGTCAGTCCCTGGGGATAATAAAATAATAATATAATAATATTATATAATAAGATAAGAAATACTAGATAATAATATTAAATATATAAAGATATTAAATATTAAAAATATAAAGATTAAAATATTAGATATTAGATAATAGGATAACAAATTAATATGTTATAGATAATTCATATAATATTAAGAAATATTGGCAATATTTCAATAGATTTAATTGAAACAGAAAAACGCAAATGGGGTAAGCGAGTCTTTTGCTTATGCACAGTTCCATTATTTCCGTTTAAAGGTAAATAAAATGTGACGCGAAAGCTAAGCAAAATGGCTCCGCGTTCAACGTGTTAAGTACTCAATTTCAGATAATTACACAGAAGAACTAGCTATTGCACTGGGTTAAAAATAAAAGACAAATTTTCGTCTGCATCGTTTGCAAGCCATTTCTTTCTGAGACAACCGAGTTCGAAAATGATGCAGCATTCTTCGCTTCGTCAAAAGTTCTTCCTGTTTGGGATTTTATCTATCCATTTTCATCATTAATGCATAAAATCCATAGTCTATTTACAACGCGTACGAAAGATAAAATTGAATCGGTTGTTGTAGGAAAATCCTTGTCGAAAAAACGATCTCATTATTCTCAACGCTGTTTAGTTGACGCGCATTTTAAAACGCGTGAACAGGTAAGGAAATAGTGCGATGATTTTACTTGCAAAATGCAGAGAACGTGTCGTAAACAATGCGGATTATTTTGAAATTTATGAACACAGGCCCACGAATTTTTGTACATTGAATTTTCTATATCCGTGATAAATGTGTCTTCGTAAATTCATTAATTGGCGAACGCAAAGCCTGCGCAAGATTGTCTCGACCATTGCTGGCGGGTTTAGTCTTCAATAAATATAAAATCGTTGTAGGCAACGTTTCTGTGACGATCTCCGGTGGTGACGAAGCGAGTCAAGGATAAAGCGAGAACATGAAACGAACGAGGATGGCGCAGAGTATGAATCGAGCGAGGATCGCATTTTTACGGCTGAAATAAAATGGTGATAAAAAAAAAAGGGAGGCGCGCACGAAGATTGACACGATTTAATTTAATTGAACAATGGCGCCGGCGGCGCATCGGATTTCTAAGCGAACAAACGACCGGAGTGCAAGCGACGTTAGGTAACTGCCGGGAAATCGTTGAAATGGAAGACGAAGTAACTGGAGGAGGAAATGAAAAAGCGAACGACTTTGGAAAAAATAAATGCGATGGAAAGCGTTGTTTTTCCGGCGTTACTTTTCTGGACGATGGAAACCTTTTCGCATCCGCCGTGCGAAAGCCCCGGTGATGTGTCAATATGTTGTCAAGGATGTGTGTGGTCGACTTTCGTTGGGAAAATAGAGTTCTGGTATGACATACGGTGTCATGGTTATTTCATTTTGTTAGTTATACTATTTTAAAAGTTGACAGCATCTGTCTTTCGCTTTGATTGAAACGCAAGTTGGAATTGAATCGATATATGCGTTGCTGTAATCAGGTGTATTGACAAATTGTCGAAGCCCCGATTTTAAAGATTTAACACTAGAACTACCGAACAATAAATCCAACGATATACATTGCTTTGTAATAATAACGAGACAGCAACTATTAAAACTTCATACAATATTTATTGTAAGGTATACGTCATTAAAGAAGTACATTCGAAAATTTCTGATGAAAACATTTTTATAACTTCAATAATTGCGAAAGAAAAGGCTAGAGACCAGTCAAAATGACTGGTTTGGTATTTCTGGTGTTAAACAATTAGAGAATGGATGGCATAAAAGATTACACAGGGCACTATTGAATTTTTATTTCTAGATTTTCGTTTCGGAAATCCTTTGAGGACGAGACTCTGTTTCTTAACCCTTTGCATTCCAAGCAATTTGAATTCCTAACTTCGAGGTATTTTTTTTTGTCCCAGAAGAATTTCATTGTACGCGGTTCCTTTCCTTTCGTGCGTATCAAATTTGTTAGTATTAATCGTACGCGCAACGCTTCAATTTTTACTAACTTCTTAAATACACACATCGTAATCTAATAATTATTTTAAATAATAGTCTGAGAATTTTTACTGTCGCCCAAAGGTTAACATTGCAAACATATAATTCAATAATTTTCACAAGGAGTGACATACTTGTTTCTCATATTTCTTAAGTTTTAGTTCTGCAAGTAAATGTTTTTAGCATTTTAACCCTTTGCACTGGAAATGTTGTTTTAAACACCCTGTTTAAAACAATCTTCACATCGCTATGCTTGTGTTCGTAATTAAAGAAATTCGTAAAGATTTAATCGTTGCAAGGACGAGTAATAGTAAACAAATTTCGTATGCATAAGATGAAATATATCGCGCAGAATGAAAATATTCTAGGACAGAAAAAATGTCTTGGGGGTTGGAGTTAAAACAGCTTCGAGTGCAAGGGTTACAAATCTCTTATTCGATTTTGGCTGAAGCTGAAGACTTTGAAGTTTAAGAAGCCGGTATTTCGGTTCAGGGTCTTTTATTTACTGGCCCTATCGTTATTAAATGATACATGAGCGTCGCCTGAAATTTTCCCCGGCGATTCAAAGAAATGATTGCGAATTCGCCACACGGCCAGTTAGAAAAACTGAATTCGCTAGAATTTGCACGCGCGCGGTTGCAGGTGCGCACCTAAATATTACTGGCGCGTACGTGGCATGATCTCTCGACACGTGCGCTTCATCGTTTCGCATCTGGCGCGTCGTGCGAACGATTTCTGCCTCCCAAGTAGCCTAACGATAGGCCGGCAAGAAGGATTCCAAACAGGTTCGCGGTATCTGAATACGAGCTGTAATTAATAAGAACCGTGTGATATCGTTGTTAAATTCTCGTCTCTGTACTTCATTTCGCGTCGATACAACGGCGGCCATTAACCCCTTGCCCTACAACAACCAGTCAAACTCGTGATCAAGATTTCGAACCAAATAAACACGTATTTCCTTAATTTTCTTTAACCCTCTATGGGCCGAATTTTTGTTTCTAATACAAAAAAAATTGAGGAAACGAAAAATCAGAAATTATAAAGCTATATATGCAAATGAAAAAAATTATTGCAAAACAGTAACAAATTGAAAATTGAAATGCAAACAAATAGGTTGTTATTGATATACGAACCCAGAGCTATTACGTGCACTATTTTTAGTTTGGTAATCACTGTCAAAAGCACAAATAATATCAATTGGATCAAATGGTTTCGCTTATTTTTACTGCAGACAGTTTGCACAGCATTTATTTTGTTATTTCAGATTGATGAGCCTACCTACGGTCATAAATATTAATATTGGTTGTCTTGGCAACGTTATAGAATTAAGATTTATGCGTCATCTCATGAAAGAAGCTATAATTATTTTGTGAAATGTCGATAAATTAAAATGTGACCGGTAAGTTACACGGGCCCATAGGGGGGTTAAATGAAAATAACATCGATCGATAATTATCGATCGTATACGGTCATTGCAAAATAGCTAGGCACGCAGTAACTACAAATTTGTCTTTTATTTTTGTCGTCCTGTGGAGGACGAAGAAAGTATAGTCACTCTTATTGTAAAATAAATTGTAGGCCAAGGGGTTAAAGGAATATCTCGCTCGTAGTATGGTCACCATAAATTAAATCTAACTATTGTATTAGTAAATACTTCGAACGAGTTCGACGGATGACGTTCATCGCGATGGCTGAAATTCGCTGGTGGACGTGCGCACACACTCGTTCGCAGAACTAACGATGAACATCAATTATCGTTAACGAGATCTGTCGCGAATACATTAACGGTAATTGTTTTTCGTTTGTCGTAGAAATTCAGTCGGGTTTTTGCTTGTTTTGCCAGTCGCCCGGTGAAAACTCTTGCTGAGCGTACGTACGGAAACCTGTTGGCGTGTCTCTGCATCAGGAAATCGTTTTAGAACTCGTTTCTGCTATATCGGCCTGGTGGACGTCACGGGAAACGCTATCGTTACCGCTGACGCTTCCGTGTTTCTCTATCGTAAAAACAAATTTGCTTCTGGTTTTGTTAATCCCTCTGCGGAACGATCCGTGCCCCGGTGCAGTTAATTGGCCGGACGTGTCTCGGGGTATTTCACTAATTGCGACGATAAAATCCTTCGGCCCACTTATGAAGTAAATGTAATTAGCAGTCCATTGTTCGGGCTCGAATTTATTCTTCGTAATATCTGGTACGCGCTCTCGAATGATACTACTCGCTGCTATCTCTGGGATCGTAGAGAAATCCGAATAAATGGAAGGTACGTATTGAACAAAATCGATGGGCGACCGGACGATTTAGGTTAGTTGTACCAACGATTTCGTATTAGCGCATCTGCACCGGATACGCGTGTCCTTTAGATTCTTCAAACTTCTATTTTAACCCCTTGCCCTGCAACAACGAGTCAGACTCGTGATCAAGATTTCAAAGTGAATCTTCGAAACATGTACTTTCTTAACTTTCTTTAAACGGAAATAACATTTTATTTAATTGTTGATCGTATACGGTCATTGGAGAATAACTACGCACGCGGTATTTACAAATTTGCCTGTTCTTTTTGTCTTTCCGCGGAGGACGAAGAAAATCTGGCCACAGTTATTGTCAAATAAGTCGTAGCCCAAGCGGTTAAAATAAATGTCCATTTATTTCTATCATTTTCTTCTATCTTCAAAAACAAATGAATTATGCGGATGATCTGCTTTAAATGTTCCACCCGGTATTAAAAACGCGTTGTTCAACGAAATGCAGTGGGGAATAAATGTTTGTGTATAAAGTTTGCGCTGGAATATTGTTTTTTAAGTCGTGATTTCTGTTTCTGTTCCAGGTGGCAATATCTCGATGACGGACGCCAGCGGAAAGCCATACGTCGGAGGCGCCGGAAACGGCTCGATGGCGTCCGTGGCGACTTCCGGCAGTGTGACAAGCACAGCGTCCCCGCTCCGCAGTTCCCTGAAGAAGCCGAAACCGTTGGGCATCCACAATCCCGGTTTTTCCGCGCACAGTCCGACCTTGTCTAGGAACGGCTCGCAGAAGAAAGTTCGGATTCAGACGCACTCTACCGAAGTTTAAAGTGTTCCCATCCTTGTGAGTCTTTTCAAATCGAAACGAAAACGTCGAACGGATCGAATCGACTCGTCGCACTATAAATACCTGAGCTCTGCTCTTCCGAGCGTTGTTCATTCGCGAAAATTCGCAATGACTCTCGCGAACGTGGACGCCTATTGGCGCGATCGCTGTCGAGTTTCTCAACTTTGCGATCGATCGAGAATGTTTACCGATCGGTAATTACCTCGATTATTCGTCGGCGACGTTCGGAAGACGCGAGGATTTTCTCCGATACAGTTACAAGCGCGAAGGTGAAGTTGAAGTCGAACAGCGCGGAAGCTAAATCGTGCTTCGTTTTGTAACCCGCGCAATTGTTCCGTCGCGTGGGAAGCTAACGATGAAGGTTACTCGGGAAACGAGTTGATCCTCTTGATCCTGTCGGAGAGCGATCAAGGAAAATCGCAGGAAATTACTTCGGTCGTCATTTCCCAATGGCGTCGTGACGTCTTCGAGAACATGTGACCTTCGGCCGAAGGCGCTCCTCCGACGTGCGACCGTATTTACAGGTGGCAGCATCGCATCGTGACCTTCGACCCGAGGTCTCGATACGTCGACGGATCTACGACTTGATTGATCTTCGACCCTTTTCGTCTATCTTTTCTATTCTTCTTTCGACGCGGTGTAACACCGGACCTAGGTGTAACACGTTCCATGCCACGTGAACTGCTAATGACACACGCATTCAAAACATTGATTTTTATACTGTGTTTAAGACTGACAAATATATAGATATATATATTAACATCAGAGGAAAGAAGATGGCTCACGATGTGCAAACTATAGTGGGTATAGGAACGTCTCGATGTATGTGTAGAACGATGGTGAGAAATTTGAAAAGTGCAATATGATACAGGATTGGATGTATGGGTGAGATAATATTAATTTAGCGACGGAAGTTCGTTTTTTGAGAGACGTTTACCATCGTGTTAAACTGTTTGGATATTGGTTACTTGGTTAACCTCTTTGGCATTTTGTGCGGGTACTTTCTCTGTACGGCAAAGCACATTGGAATGAATTTTTTGATAAATAAATTATAATTCTTCTTAACACATTGACTGCCAAATCACTCACATATGAGCGATAGAATTATTAGTCCATGATTAAAAATAAATTTTTACGTTAATGTATTCGTTGCATTCGATTCAGTTGATATCTGAAGAATACAAGAGGGTTGATAGATAACTATATGTCAAACATTTAAAGTTTTCAATCGCTGCTTCGTTAATTAAATAAATTTGATTTTATGGACTTTTTGAGGTCGTCAGTTCGGGAGTTAATGTGTTAAAGATATGATACTTTAACTTTAATAATTTTGGAATGAGGTATTTCATAACTAAATTGTTATTTTTCTAAAAGATATGATGCATATACTTTAATATGAATAAGTTACTGTAATAATTAGTAATAGAATTGAGTGTGCTGAAGCCACTATAATGGCACATCGTAATATAAGATGACATCCGCTTAAGAGGTTAAGTCACGATACTGTGGAACCTCGATTATTTGAACGTAATCTATGGGTCTTTGATCAAATACTTGTTTCATACATGAATACTTCAGTTTAACAAATTCGTTTAACAAATCAATAAAGATTTAATTTAATATTACCGCTAAAATACGGATGATTCTTTTACGATTTTATCACTGATGTTCTATGGATTACATTCAATAATAGTGACTTCACTATATCGTGGAATTAAAGAAGCCAAATAATCCAAATTGAATCATGTTTGGACTCCTTTGAATCAGAAAAATGCCAGGAACAAGTTCTCGAAAGTTGCACGAAGAAAATCCGTAGGATTAACAATGTCTTATTATCGAATTAGTATTGTTTCACCAATACGTTGATGTCCATGTTTCAGTGTCGAAGTTTTAACATACATCGAGACATTCGGATAATTTCTTCTCAGTTGAAAATATAATAAAATAAATAACGAGAACTTATCAGTCTTAAATAAAACTGTCAAATAGAAATTTATGCCTGAATGAGAGAAACCAAAAATCGCTCAGCGCGGAACGTGTTAAAGCAAAGGATTGATCGAACTGAGAGATTTGATTCTGTGCGTGTTAGAGGCAAACACGTCTCTGAGAGTATCTGTGAATGTTTATTTCGTGAAAGAAAAAAAATATCCCGAATAGCACTTTGTCGGGGGTGTATTGTATATAAGATATTGTTTTACGAAAGTGTTCTAGAGGTAAGACCATTTTAATTATCGATGTATTCGACGACTGGTGTCTCAGTTTAATTCTAACCGAAGACAGATCGTTGGTAAATTATGTTCGCTGTGTACGATGGATATGGATGCTGGTGGGTGACGTAGATTAAAAAGAAAGATCGCTGAAGGTACCTGAATCTCGAAGCGAACGACGCCGTTGGATCCGGATCCCTCGATCGTCGACGATTATGAAAATCAACCAAGTCGTGTTCGGTGAGATTACTTTATTAAGTTCCGGGCGATTCCAGCCGTGAACGCTAATGATTCGACTCTTGCTAATTCCTAACTGCCCATTAATTAGCAGTCACTGATGGTTTACGAACACCTTCGCCCAAACGGTCGTTCGATTATTAATTAGTCGATTATCTTGAACGATTAACACTACGACGGCGAAACACATTGCAGGATTCTATGAATCGTCCTTTTATTTCATCGACGGATTTTATACTCTCGACAATCACCGTAGGGTTTGCTGTAACGTTCCACGTTCCGGATTTCTCTTATTATTCTTGTCAGTTAATCAGAAGTTTGTAACAACTCTAAAACATATCTTAATGTAATTTCGAAATGTCAAAAGTTAGTTTTGAAGCACTGACCAACGGTGCAGGAAAGTCTGTTTCAGAAGGAATTTAAATCTAGATTGGAAGTAGAACTTCGACCAATTCCGAAACGTAGACAATTACTACTTCAGATATCATTAGAAAATTTATTATAGATTGTTTATTTTCAATATTGAATATTGCTCGATATTACTCGATAATTAATTTCGGGGGTTTAGTCTGTATTATGCTATAATATTTGCGCTGTTCTGCGTTGTAATATAATCCCTGATTATTCATTAGTTTGCCAATCTGTGAATATTTGTGCAAAAATATTTAATCATTTGACAAAATAGAAAACAGCATATTGGGACTCTCGAATTTTCTGTCTCTTTGCTGTTTGAAAACTCGCCTACTCGTTTTATTAGAAATGTACAGTATCCATAGTTTATTCAATTCATTGAAGAAGATCGTAAAAAAGGATTGTAAAATATTTCTTGCATTTTCAGTTCAGAAAAATTAATAAATTTTCACGGACCTAATCGTCGTCGCATGGTCACGCGGTGTTAGGCTCGATCGAAACATCATCGGCCGCGAATGCGTCAACATCAAGATTCATGATCCGGTGATACGATAAATCATCGAGCACGTGTGCGACGAATCCCGTAGCTGTTTGATAAACTTTGGCGAAGCAAACCGACAGAAAATTAACCATGGCTCTCATTAGTTGATACATGTTTGATACAGCTTTAATGCGAGCTGGATTTAATTAACCGTGACATTCGCGAGCACGTTTTAATTGGACAGATCAGAGGGCGTTCATTATACGCGATACGAAGAGACCAATTAGAGAAACCGAATTTTCGAATATTGCGTCCTACGCATGTGGTCATCATTATACTCTTAACAATCCGAAAATATTATCGAATTATTCAACCGTCTACAATGTGCATTAATATTGCCAAGCTTGCTCGACGATTTCTTTAACAGATCTCACAAATCGTCATGGAAACAGATATCTTACGATACAAACGGAAAAGAAGCGAATGTCTTGCAGTATGCGAGACAAGATAACAGCTGATTCTTCGTTCTGAGGAACGTATGGGGATCGCATTGCTTCGAAAATGTTCTAATTTATTAATATAAAAATATTACGGAACATACGATATAGTATAAAACTATTAGTTTTAAAATACATAAATTAAGGAAATAGGTGAATATTAATTTTGAGGATCGTAGGTTAACTACGAAAATGTTCTAATTTATTTATATAAAACAATGTGAAGTATTTAGAGGACATGTAGATGCGTTGATAAATTAATCAACCGTTTTAGAATATCGAAATTAAGGAAACAGTTGGATTTTCATTGAGAAGATCGTAAGATTACTACGGGAATATTCTAATTTATTTATATAAAAATATATGAAGTATCAAGAGGATATTTAAACTAAGGAAATAGTTGAATTTTCACTCTGAAGAACGGTACGAGGGTTAAATTGCTTTGAGAACTGTCGAAATTGTTTAAAAAACGATCGGAGAATTTGGAGGGAATCTTGAAAACGAATTATTAAAAATAAAATGCAATGACTAAATGTCATAAAAATAGAAAATGATCCACAAAAATAGGTGTTATTTTCCGGATCTTATTAAGAAACTTTATTTTCCATGGGATCGAACGTGGAGTTTATTAATTATGGGATCCATGGAGGAATATTAATGAAAATATTCACGGCTGGAACCGCGTAATATTAAGGTTATTTGTTGAACGTTCGATGGAAGAGAAACTGGAATGTGATTGTTGTTAAACGTCGGTTTTAACCACGAAGCGGTCCGATCGCGATAATAATCGATGTAAAGAAGCGGCGAGCGGCGATCTGTCGATACAGAGATCGGCGATCTCGAATCCTGTCGATCAGAACGATCGGCGACAATGTTTTCAGAGATCCGGCATTTTGTTGCTGCGCCGCGCAAGTCGCAGGATACGTGATACGATTTTTCTCTCATTTCCCCCTCCCACTTTCATTCCTCTCGATTCTCTTTCTCTCTTGACCCTTTTCCTTTCTTCTCGGTGTAACTCTTTGTTCGTCGTGTTAGGGTTAATTCAGCGTGCCCTTGCTCAAGGGCACGAATTATAAATAAAAATACTTATTGCGTCGCATCCGTCCAGCCCTCTATAGGCAGCTAAACCGTGAAACGGTGAGAGTTATAAATACATATATACATATATATGTATATGTATACAAATATAAATATATAAATATATTTATATTTTTTAGCGATTGTTTTAATATATATGTATATAAATATATATATATATATACACACACACACACAAGAATATATTTATATATATACATATAAATATATAAACATGTATATGTATGTTGCGCGTAAATCGAGATGTGTTTTCGCTCGTGTCATTGGTCTCGAAAGGAACGATGATCGTTTTCGATCGTTGGAAATTATTTTTTTATCGTTACTGTCGGTGGGTGTCTTGTCTTCTCGATGATTCCTCCTTCACTTCATTTTCTTCTCCTTTCTTCGTAGATTTCTTCGCTTCCTACTGGAAACTTTATATTTTCTTCCTTTATCTTCCTTATAGAGATCCTGGAGACTCTTCTTCTCGATATTTGTTGTATATTTATTTAACGAACCAACGATTAACACGTTCGCTATTCGTTTCTCTGTTTATCCGCCTCGGTAAAATATTTAATTAAATTATTTATAATTAATTGTCTCGATGAAGTGTTAAATTCACTTAGCAAAGAAAAATGTATGATTTTATGATTTTACATAGCAGCTTGTGTACAATTCATTCGATCAGGTTTATGTAAATTAGGAGATTGCGGATATCGCGTGCGCGCGACGCCGATAGCGAACGTGTTAATGAGTTCCGGTTGTTCCAGTGAATGGTACTTCTATTTTTTGAATTTCGTCCATTTTATCCATTGTTTTCTCGATTCGTCGTGTGTACATTTTGGGAAGCTTAGTTATTACTTTCCGTAGCGAATTGTTTTGTGATAGTGTTACGTGAATGATTATGTTTACGATGCAACCGCGTTGCATTCTTTCGTTGTCCTTATTCTCATCGTCGATACGAATCACACGAGCCGTATGAGTGTCTTTTTGCGAGGCCTGCGCGTGAACAGTTTCTAGATCGCTCGAGGAAATTGTCTTTCTGATTTGTTCAACAATGACACATTCGGATTAACATTTGTTATCGGTCGACAGAAAGAAGAACAGCGAATAAAACGCTGTCAATGAAGCAAAATAAAATTCTTTACTCGCTCTGCGATTTACATTTCTTTGAAATTTTTGAAGAACTAAATCCTTAATTGCATCGTAGCAGCAGTATTAATATAAATAAAATGTTCGCATTTAACTCACGATAAAATACGATTTATTCATAGTATTCATTCATGGTGCAGTCTAGAATCATGTTCCGAGGAACATCGCCGATTAAGAAACATTGCCAAGTTGAAACTCAACCGATGCAAAAAGGATTTACCGCAGGATTAATTTTTCCAGGAGATTTTTAATGTTTCGAAATTCCTATCGGTTTTGGGAACGAGTTCACGCGGTACCAGGCCCTGTGAAGTTTGTCTGGGAGAAACTATAGTGATCCAGAGAGTATTTGAGTATGTTCAGACTGTATCTTCGCACGTGCAGACCAACCTTGTATCTTAACGGAACTACCGAATTTGTGTATCACATTTTGCACTTCTTTGCTACCCGATTACAACGGACCGTATTGTTTCCCGGCGTTCGTTGCGTCCCAATGAATTTTTGTAATAACGACCATATGATCTTTAGGTGTGACGAGGATTGTATGCGAGGAAATTGATAATAAACGAGTTTCTATAATTTACGATCCAGCGAAGTTCTCTTCCACAATTTAAATATATATTACGGTGAAATGCACTTTTTAAATATAAAATATTCTACGGAACAATCGGAGATACGTTACAGTATAAATAAACAAAATTCAACGAAGTAACGAGCAATTTAAATACCCTGTTCTTCACTAAAAATAATTCCTGCTCGTTCGACTACCGTGCAAAATAATTTCTGTTGCATTGAGCATTCCCGTAAAAATGACACAAAATAAACTCATCGAGCCTAAATGTCAAACTAAAGTTAAAAAATAGCGCAAATCCTCAAAATTGATTAAACCAATGACTTGCGACTGTCAAATGTTTAAATTTTTAATTTTAATCCAGCCATATCAATGTAATAAATTTCCCAGAAAATTGTGTCTAAATCGAGACTTCATTTTTAGCTTTGTAACGTCGTAAAGGGATGCAGTGATTGTTTGGAGCCGCAGGAGATGGACAGGTACGTACAATGAGGTGGTCGAGATGGTAAAAAAATTAACCTTCATTTATTAGCTTACAGACTGAAAAAAGAAAAACTTAAACGACGGACAACGGCGTCTTTCGGGCCACACTTGTCCCTCACGGCAGTACGCGGATTCGTTCGACCGATTGATCGATCGGTATCCTGAAACGCGATTTCCAAAGAAGCAGCGAGAAACAGGGGATCGAAAATTTGAATTGCACAAATTCCTTTTCTCAATTTATTTAGTCCACCATCCCCCGTTGGTAGAATATATATTGTACAGACGACGTGAGAGAAACACGTTTCGCGATCCGACGGGAAATCTTTGAAAGCCTCGTCGACGATTCACGCACGATACATTCGAATATATATTGTATTTTGTTCTTTTTTTTTTCTTCTTCTTCGAGAGATACAAAATGGCCGCGACGCGAGTTCGAGGGACTCGGGGGACTAGTCTCTTCTCTTCGTTTCTTGACTTTGGCTCGTCGTGGACTATCACACGGATCGTCCATCGTGCTCTAGTAATAAAAATAATTTACAAATCGACGCTAACCGGTCGCTACTACATTAGAATGTTATCCGTAGACACAGATCAATAGTCCGCAGCCTCCACCCGCATAAATACTACGTGAGCTGCGACGGGACCAAGTACTATGCGCGACTTATGGCAACACCCAGCAGTCGACAGTCACCCTAAAATGTGGCCGTCGTAGTTTTCTGTTGACAAACTTTAAACCGTTATGCGTTTCGGTCTTTTGTGCAATCAGTCACGAACTAATCTGTATTTTAATTTTGTTCATGGTACACTGCCGTTCACATCGTGAAAATTATACCGACTCGACAATCAATTTTTAAACAAATTCCGTTCGCAATTCAGTTCGCAATGTTTGCTAACTGCTGACGTTACATTAATTCCAATTACTTTGCTATCAGAGAAATTGCAGTGCAACGAACAGATTATCATTGACTTGAATTTATTCGAACAGTGCACACGCGTCTATTTTATATGCATCTCGTTGAAAGGAGAATTAATTACCTCGTTTCGAGTGTTATCGGCTATCCGAATAAAATGAGACTTACACTTAGAATTAATGAAGACTCGAAGCGATCGAGTCTACAAAATTTTGTGTCCCTTTGATATGTACACTATTCAACTAACTAGATTATTGATCCGCCATTGCGATCAGACTACGGATTGTTACACATTTATGGTAAAAATTGATAGTCGTAATACAAAACAGTAAAAATATTCTTATCAGGAGTTCGAACCAATCTAACTCGAAACTTCTTCGTGCGATCTGCGAATTTCTGTTTTCAATAAAAATTTGTGGTCTATCCACGTTGTCGATTACTTTGCCAATTCGACGCTCTAATTCGATGTTTTCTGTCTGTTTGCATTTACCTTGGCTTTTGAACATTGCTTACGGAATAATAGTATTTTATTGAAACATCGCAACTGCAGGACAAGTTTTCTCCAGTTCGTCGGTATTGTAAATTGAAAAAAAGAAATGCTAAAAATTCTTCGACAACTGAATCCAGGCAAATGCAACATACGTTCGACGCAACCGCTGGGTTTGCCATAATTCTCCGCCGCTCCGCGCGTGTGCTTCGCCACGTCGATTTAATCGTTCCACTAATGTACAGTTTCGAACTCATATCAATTAGACGCTAGAAGCGATTAACGGCGAATCCGCCGATTTCAACGCGGATTAGCATAAAATATACAAAATCGAGCGAGAAGTTTGTCAGCACAGATCGTGTACTTGATCCCGGTCGTTAATGCAGAAAGATTCTCTCGGAGAGACGCTCGTTACCCAGGCGAATCCGTCGAGAACGGGAGCAGAGCGGAGAAAATTTAGAGTACGTTTTACATTGCAGCTGGAAACCATAGCGAGCTTCAATGCGAACCGCCTTTCGAACCACGCGACAGAGAAAAATGCAAGTCGTTGCTAGACTGCGCCCTTATTGAAATCGGTAATTCGCGAAGCGTTTTAACTCTTTGAGGCACGGTGGTATTAACCCTTTGCACTCGAAGCTGGTTTAACTAGAAAACCAGAGCATTTCTTCTGATATTTTCATTCTATATGAATTATTTCACCTTATGTATATAGGATTTTTTTTACTATTATTCGTCCTTAAAACATTTAGATTTTTATCAATTTCTTAAATATAAAGATAGCGATGTTCGAATTATTTTAAATAATAGTGTGCCAATTTTTCGTGGCGCCTTAGAGTCGCCACTCGAGTGCAAAGTGTTAACCCTTGGCTCCTCTGAGGCGTCACCAGAAATCACGAGACCATTATTCACAACAATTTTAACATTACAATGTTTGTACTTAACACTAGAACTACCAAACCAGCCATTTTGACTGATTCCAATTTTTATCTTTCGCAATTATTGCAATTATCCGCAACTTCTTTAATGATGTATACCTTACAATAAGAATTGTATACAGTTTTAATAGATACAGTTATTATTACAAAGCAATGTACATCGTTGGATTTATTGTTCGGTAGTTCTAGTGTTAAAAAATTAGTAAAAATCGAAGTGTTGCTCGTACGATCAATAGTAAGACATTTGATAGGCACGAAAGGAAATGAACCATTTATAATGGAACTATTCCAGGACGAAAAATTTTATTTTATTACCGATTTTGGAATTAAAATTGCTTGGAGTGCAAAGGAAAAGTGTCCCACCTTTCTAATGCGCAAAAGTGCACCGTGGGATATTTTTTGACCCTCCGTCGAAATTTTGCAATCGCTAGTTGCAATTTTTAATTTCTAAAATTCCATGCCTCAAAGGGTTAACCAACCGTTTCCTGACGTAGCTGCAATATAAACGTACTCCACGGAGAACGAGAGAACCGTTTCGTCACGGAGATCGTTGCAAGCGCGAGGACGGTAGTCTAGGAACCAATTGACACCCCACGATACCGAGGACACGAATCCCGACGAAGGGATCCTGTCGAGGAACACTTTAGCCAGGCCACGCCTGATCGGCAGTGACTATGTTTCGCGGAGACTTCGATGATCGGATAGGACACGTGCTTGGACCCCTTTCCCGGCTATCTCTAGGCTCTTCCTTGAGCTTAACCCGCTCGCAACCGAATCTGCAAAACGCTCTTGTGCGAAATGCACTTGGACAACTCGGAAACTGAAGTTCCATCTACGTGGACCCGATAAAAATTCGATATCGCATCTCTGGGAGATGACTTGTTTATAAATTGCAATATTAACACTTTACCGACCGGCGATTATTTCAGAATTTTTTAAGTTCGTAATCCATCACTGAAAACTTTTTAATGGATCCCTCAACACTGACAGCAATTTTTATTGCGAATCAACAACTCCTAAACAACGTTATCTAATAATTTCGTTGTTGATAATTGAGGGATCTATTAAAAAATTTTCATTGATAGATTATGAACTTAAAAAATTCTGAAATAATTGCCGGTCGGTAAAGTGTTAATGTCAACAGCAATTTTTATTGCGAATCAACGAGTCCTCCTGAGTAACGTGATCTAATAGTTTCGTTACAAATTGCAACGTAAAAGCAGTTTTTTAAGTCTCATTTTGTTACGGGGCAATTATTGAAAGACCTATTAATAGGCTTCCGGTAAAGTGTTAACGATGATCGTGTTCATTTAAAGTAGGAATTGTCAATTTCGATTGTGATTCGTCAGTGTTTTTGAAACTGCACTGCGGTAGTAAGATTTTTCCTGTACGCTTCTAAAATGTAAGAATATCTTGAAGAAAATGTGGCTAGAGTAAAATATATTTGAAGATCCTGACGGTGAACGAGAAATGAAATTGCGAATGAGTTGAGAAGATTCTAAGATAATTGAAAGTATCT
Source organism: Agapostemon virescens (assembly GCA_028453745.1). NCBI lineage: Eukaryota > Metazoa > Arthropoda > Insecta > Hymenoptera > Halictidae > Agapostemon > Agapostemon virescens. The sequence continues at coordinate 6,172,974 of CM052090.1, read as the reverse complement.
GAAGGTTTTTTAAGAATTTTTGATCTCCAATCTTGAACTTGATTTTCTTTGACCGTTACTAGGGATATACGAATTTTATTCAGGTAAATGCGAAGAAAAGCTTGCTCTTCAAATTGTTCTATACGATCGTCGGGAACAGAGAACATTGGTTGCGAGCGTGTTAAGTACTTCCTTACGTTGATTTAGAATTTTAAAGCTGTACATTCTGCATTCTGTACGCTCTTAGAAACGATCGAGATCGTTAGAGGATCGCTATATACAATCGCTCGAATTCATTTTTATTTTAATATGCATTGCATCAAATTTCGTTTCTGTTCTGCTTATATTTTTCAAAAATCATTTTCAATAGTTATCTAGTAGTTCTTCAATAGTTCTGCTAGAACTGCTGCTATCGATATGCAAATACTGCGCCGTCAAATTAATTTCGGCTTTCCATAGGGTCGTATAAAATCAATTACGTTCGAACACATAAGCAAAGAAATGCGAAAGATACATGGCGTTTCACGATACAATTTGTGCTTCGATTTTGCGAGCCCCATGTCTGCGATCCTCTAACAACTTCGACAAAAAGAATCGTTCCTCAACGAACACTTCTCAACAATCACCCTTCATTTTTTAACAATTCTCAGCATCCAAACTCTTTCATCATCAAATCCTCAGAACCATCGACAACAGACTTTACAGAGCCCGATTAACAATTGAACACAAGTACGAATCTACAGAGCTCTCTCTCTCTCTCTCTCTCTCTCTCTCTCTCTCTCTCTCTCTCTCTCTCTTCAGGAACAACGGACGAAGAGACCCATCGAAGTCATCCATGATTCGACCCAATCGTCACTGGAACCTCAGGGCTCAGAAGTACCCTTGCCTGTCCTTAGGCGCGCTGGAAATTAATTCTCTTCGTTTCCAGACTGGTTGCACCGCAGCTCGTTGACTCTGCGCACCGGTGACCGAAGACGAAGAGGACATTGCAACCGGCGACGATGACGAAACCGTCATCGTTGTTTTACCCGCCAGGGTGTCGGAATCGGGGATGTGACGAGTTTGATGCCTCGAGTCCGTGTAACGCCTCTTCGTGTACTTTTTACTGTCCGAAGAAGTTGCCGAGGAGCTGGACTTGCTCTGAGACACTGTGGCTGCGGTGTCTGGTCTTGAGATGTGCAACATCCTTTCGATGTCTGCGGTCTTTGACCTGGAACACAATTTTTGGGTAGTCGGAGTCGTGAGGTTTGTGCCTGTCCGGGGTGGACAATTATCTCGTTATCTTAAATAAACAATGAAATGAACGTTAAAATTGTTCATTTCCTTTATTGTCTATACTGTTTGTCGTTTCGTTAATTGTTCATAGAATTGTCCACGTTATTAGTTCGCTATGAGTATCCACAAAATTGTTCATTTTATTCATAGTGCATAATGCTAATTTCATTAATTGTCCAC
>CM052090.1:6149738-6167932 GCA_028453745.1 Agapostemon virescens | reverse complement strand
GTCCACAATATTGTTCACTTTATTAATTGTTCATAAAATTGTTCATATTATTTGTTTATAGAGTCATTCATTTTATGAAATGTCTCTAAAATTGTTCATTTTATAAAATGTCTGTAAAATTGTTCATTTTAGTAATTGTGTATGACATTCATTTCATTTCAACAGAAATAAAGTTTCAGAAGAACCTTCACCAAATTCATTTCGCAGCAAACGGCGGTTCATGGAACCGGAAGTTCTCGATGCAGTGGTGGTATGAATATTGGTTACGATAATGTAACAACGAAGACAGAGCATATGAAATTATGGTTCCGAGGGAAAGTCGAAGCATCGATACCTTTGGCATCGTATTTTCAAGAGGAGCAAATTCGGTGGAAGAAGGTTTGTTTGAAGGGGAGATAAAACGAAGATCCTCGTAAATTACTCACTCCTCGGAACGTCGAGAGAGGGCGAGATCCAATTCAGCTGGGTGGGTGTCCATCATGTGCAGGTAGAGCTCGTCTAGAAGGGCGGCCGGCACCGTGAACAACGTTGAAGTATGTTCCAAAAGCGCTCTGACCACATTTATTACGTCTATTCTTTCTTCGGCTCTCTCGACAGACACCTCTGACCTCTGGCCGGGCTTCACGCAGTGGAGAATATTCGGTGCGAATACCTTAACAAATCGCCAACATCGTCAAACTCTGTCCAAGTCATCGGCAATAATTATCCAAGTTAAACTTAACACTGGAACTATCAAACAATAAATCCAACGATATACATTGCTTTGTAATAATAACGAGACTGCATCTATTAACACTTTACCGACCGGAAGCCTACTAATTAGCCTACTTAGGCACTATGCACCACTATAGTGGCTTTCGTGGCAGCCATCTCTCTGAATTGACTCAATTGTATTATTAATTATTAAAGTCAACATCATTAATTCGCGTTGAACTAAGAGGTTAAACGTGAAAGTTCAAACAAATAACGCTGTCGTCGAAGTTATAAAATCTGCTCTTTAACATATTAACTGACCAACTGACGACCTCAAAAATTCCATAAAATTAAATTAATTTATTTAACGAAAACTTTAAACGTGTGGCATATAGATTATCTATCAACCTTCTTGTATTCTTCAGATATCCACTAAATCGAATGCAACGAATATATAAACGTACAAATTTATTTTTAAACATGGACAAATAATTCTGTCATCCATATATGGGTGACATGGCAGTCAAAGTGTTAAAATGGCGATTCAGTCGAGTCAGTGAACAGTATTGCTACCTAATGATATTTGTTAACAATAATTCCAGGAGAAACGATTGACCTGCGTGTCTTTGAAGATGTCTGTAAATTTCTTACAAAATTCCCAGTACTTAATCGTTAAGTTTTGAACATCGTGGATGTTTCTTCCACTTAGTTGCTGCGTAAAGAAATTGTGAAAATTGCGGGTATAGTTATGGAAGATTGTGCATACGTTAGACAGTGAATTAATGCTCGAGGAAATGTTTCAGATGAATGTGGAAGAAGGTGAACGAAATTCGTGTAACCTACTGTAGCTAAATTGGTCGTGTTCATCTTGTTGCCCGGTACCCATTCGCCGGTCTCGTTCTTTTGATCCTCGCTGTTCGCCGCCACTGTGCTGAGAAAAGTCAAAAGTGCCCAGAGGGTTTCGCGGTTCGGCGTGGGCAACAACTGAATGAGATGCTGAAGAGCTTCTTGCTGAAGCCGCCTGTTCCGGATCTCTGCAAGAAACAGGATCCTTTGAATGCCACGAGCTGCTTGCGCGCCAGTCGCCGAATGAAAACCGATAACCGCTCAAATTCCAAAGCGTAAGGACAGTTGATGTAACAAGACCGGTATCAATTTTCCCAGTGATCAATTACACCGGGAATGGAAAAACGTAGAAGCTTGACACTCGAACCATTGATCACTCAAACGATCGACGTACTTTCAATAATTGTAAAATACGAGTCACGAAACGGCTCGCTTTCGATGCTCCAAAACTTGCGAGAAACGACGGTTTATCAATTCAAAGTATAAAAGAGAAATTATCTAATTAATATATCGTGACTATCGCTGAAAATTAACGAATCCCTGTGAAATATTGAGACAGGAAGTATTAACCCTTAACACTCCAATGATTCCTCTCAGGCGGAACTAAAAATGGCCAAACTATTATTCGAAGCAATTTTTACATTACTTTTTTACATTTTTATTTTAATAAATTTTGTATTCGCGAAAGGAAGTGTAACGTCTATAGTAGAACTATTCTAGATCAAAAAGTGTCTCCATTTTAGAATTAAAATTGCTTGGAGTGCAAAGGGTTAAGTGGAATAGACCAGCGATCGACAGCCATGCCAATAGTTGCGTCGGTGTAAATTAATTTTGCATGTTCATCGGATCTTAAGGACATCGAGTACGGTATACGCTATATAATTTTGCTATAGCGAATAATTTCTGCCCCGAATGGTATTAATACGCCCTTTACGAGATCGCTTTGAATGACAACGTCTAATGAAAGTCCCACAGATATCATCTTCTTCAATAACCTTGTCAGTTTAAGCAGCTTAAATAGGCTAATTATAATCCTCATTCAAGTGGATCTTACTTTGAGTGTGGACGAAGGCTTGGTATAGGTCCCTGCATAGCAGGGCATCAGGCAGGTCTCGAAAGTATTCCTTCAACAGTGCTGCTACGTCGTGGGGACACTGATCGGGGCCAATTTTGGTTTCTCGACCGCAATCGAAGTCCTCTCGCAACTAGAAACACAGAAAATTCGTCTGTATCGTGTTGAGCATCATTAAATAATTATTAATGCATTACAAATTTCATTTGGGACTATTTTTGCTAAAATTAAAGGGAAAGATTGGCTTTCTGTATGCACTTAGAGATAAATATTATAAATTATACGTTCCAGCAAAGATTTATCACTCTTTGTTCATTTTTCATTTGCTATAAAAATTGTTTGAGTATACTTCTATGTTTCTATATTTCTTATAGAATATTGAGGCGAGAATATTTTACACGTTCGACCAAAGATTTATCAGTCTTTATTCATTTTTCATTTGCTATAAAAATTGTTTCAATATATTTTTATGTTTCTATATATCTTATAGAATATTGAGGTGAGAATATTTCACACGTTCGACCAAAGATTTATCAGTCTTTATTAATTTTTCATTTGCTACAAAGATTGTTTGAGTATATTTCTACGTTTCTACATTTCTTATAGAATATTGAGGTGAGAATATTTTACACGTTCGACCAAAGATTTATCAGTCTTTGTTCATTTTTCATTTGCTTTAAAAATTGTTTGAGTATATTTCCATGTTTCTATATTTCTTATAGAATATTCAGATAAGAATATTTATCAGTGTTTTTTAATTCGGATAGTAGAGGTTCTTCGGTAGTTACATTTCGTTGACCGTTTGCCAATGGACGATAGAGAACTTGGAATGAAATATAACTCACCTGTCTGACTCTCTTTTTCGAAGGCGACACCCGGAACACTCCAAGCGTCCGAAGACCCGTGATCTCCAGATGCCTGATGCATTGTCTGACTATTCCGGGTACTGCGTCCCATTCCCCTGGGAGCCCCCCTCCGCCGCTATCGCTGAGTTCCAGGACACCGGAATCGCTTCCGGTCAACGCACCCCCTTTCGACGACAGAGACTCGCACGAGCCACCCTGAAACACGCGGTTTGGTCCTTTTATTCCTTTTGCACGAGCTGCTCTACATACGTGGATTGCTCCAATTAGAATTCTCCCGGACGTCACGTTCGTTTCTAATTAATTTCTTGAGTTTGTTCGGTTTAAAAGAATTTCCTTGTCGACCCTCGTTCATCCCCTATTCTTCCAACTTCGCGTTAGTCAACTCAGAAATGTTAAAAAGTTTGATGTGATAGAAATGTAATTGAATTTATGAACTTCTTCGTTTTAAAAAATTCTGTTAAGACGAGATAATAGAAATACAACTTTGTAAAATACAAAGTTTATTTATAAATTACGAGATACAGACATTAAGTAAAAATTTCTTCCTTACATTTAATACTTTCTTTCAAATTGCATATACATGCAAGTAACAAACATCAAAAATCATTTGTGTGGAACAGAAGTTAAATGAAAATGTATTTCTACGGTCCATGATCATGTAATAACCTGCTTAAGAAGAGAATAGGAAGAATTGGAAAGCAACAGCAGAATTTAAGGACAGTGTATCTTTACCAGGAAGCTTCGACAAATAATATAAGTCAGATTGTTTTATCGATAACTGATATCTTTCATCGCCCAGTTTCATTTGTACCTGATACTCGATGCGACGATTTTATATTATTCTAAGCGAAATAAAAGTTTCGATCGACCAACGACTATAAACCAACGCAATGGTCGACTAATGAGCTGCTATAGTGGTATCGCCTGCGTATTCAAAATCGATGGAGCTCGTCTCGGCTGAAAGTCTTGCAAAATTTCGGTAGGTTAATTAATCCCCCGGTTAAAACGAGCGCTCTCTCATCGTGGTTCTATTCGTGTCCTCGATCTGTGACGTCACCGTCGATCCGATAGACGCGTGACGTCGACGGGAGCTGCAAAGTTACGTCGTTCATCCCCGAGAGATCGCTTTAAATCGATCAATCCCGCCCGGTGCTATTTAAGCGCGTGGCATTTCATCGCGACACCGGGCAAACGTTCACCGCGAAAGTTTATAAATAAGACGCACGTGTCTTCTGATCTAACTTTTGATTGAAAGGCGGATCACCAAAATATTAGACAATTAGTAAAATATTAAAATCTTTCATACGAAACTTCTCTCCGTACGTTTCTACATTTACATGCGTTCCGTCGTGTACAGTTAACCTGTTAACCGGGGAATAAACTTTTGTTCGACTCGTTTCACAATGGAGATTTTTTTCTTTTTTTAATACTTATTGTTTATATGATATTTTATAATATAAAATGTAATGTGTTGAAAATATTACGGCAAATTTCCATGACGAAAAATGTCGTCATGACCATTCTAGTAGTAGTTCGTGTATGACGAAATATTTCGTCATACCCAGTTAACAGGTTAATAAGATGATACACTTTTTTTTCAGATTGAAAGTTGTGCCAGCCATCTGCGATCGACCTGACAATTAACTCTTTGTCTTCAAAGTTATTTCGACTCCGACATTCGGTCGTTTCGTCTGTTCTAAAATGTTATCGTTACCAGACTGCAGATCATTGTGCAGAATACAAATTACAAATTGCAAATGCATCGATCGCATGCGATAGAAACCGAATAGGAAATTCCTTCTTTCATGAATCATTTTAAAGGATTTACTATAACGCCTTGATATCTTTCTCTCCGTTCTTATTATTTTCCTCACTGTATTTAAAATTTCAGTTGATTTAATAACTGTGTAAATAATGTTTTTACACCGACAAAAGTTAATAATAGATAAGATATTTTTACTCGTAACACGCGGGAACGTTTATCAATTTATTAAACGTAAAGCCACTTGACAATACAGAATTTCTATCTTAGAAGATATGTTAAAAATTTTATGAACAATAGTTATCAACTTCGTTTACGTGTGTAGACTATGGAAAAATGTGATACAAATTATCCATCGCACAAGTTTTCCAATTAACGAAATAATCCAAGCGCTGATTCTCTCGTCTGACCATCGCGGTCTGATTCTACTTGCTCGCAGTACCACCGCGCAAGCGACACGAATCGGCTTTCGAATCGGACGATTTCAGAAACCTGTGCGCAAACATTTACGCAATAAACAATCGACTGTGTTCCCTGTAATGGATAGAATTCGAAATAATTTTCTGGTTAAGAAAAATGGATGGTTTTATTGCGTCTTCCAGTTGCGAAATCGTGTTTCCCTTGGATCTCGCAGTGGTGCGCGTTTGAGAAATTGATGTTTTAATGGAAATTTGTAACAGTAACAAGCGAGATAGGCTGTATCAGAATAGAGAGCGTTCGGGACGTCACTTTAAATCACTCGAACGATCCCTCGGCTCGCCTCCCACTCGTTTACACAAAGCGTTGCGTTCGACTTCATCACCGATCGGCTTCCCGGAAGTCGAGGGTGGCATTGTCGTGGCGGACGTCACAATAAATCGACGCTGCATCCACAGAGCGTGAATCACTCGTCTCCGTTACACGAGCGAAGTTCTATTTCTAGGGGAAAGTTGATGATAATTCACAAGACCAACGTGTTTCCTCGGTTAGCGAATTTATCGTTGAATTCGAGCTCGATTGATTTCTAAAAGCGATTTGCGTTTCGTATAGGTGATTCTAGAGTGATCTAAAAATTGTTACGTATGTTTAGAATATGATGACATTGAGATAGCAGACCCCGCGGACTGAATAGAGTAGAAGGGATACCCGTTTCGAATAGCTTTTCCACGTGTTTGAACAAATCACTCTAGCATCGGGCTATAAACTGTAAAATCAATACGCAACACTGTAAACGCTCGGAGAGAGAGACAGAAAGAGAGAGAGAGAGATAAGTTAGATTGGATCGCGTAAATCAAGAGTCACAGGTCGAATTTTCGACTTTCTTAAAATAACGTAGATGCGCGATCAAAGTTCTTACCGTGGAAGAGTACGAGATAAAAAAGAATAAAAGTGTTACCCGGCCAGGTGGCGCCGGTGCCTCTGAAACCAAAACATTTACTTCCGGTCGCGAAAGAGATTGCTTTCAAAAAAATAGAGTTGAAAAATGGTAAAAATAGAGGAGCGTCGGTAGAATTTAGTGATCGACCCTATATCATTTTTATAGCGATAGTTTCGTAAGTCATAGGGGAGCCCTCGTATTTTTAAGCTCCTCAGTTCATAGCCCTAAAACTTCACGAAATTAACGCTGCCGATTCGACCGGCATAGAAAATCAAAGATTCAAGGACTCGAAGATCCAGAGATCCAACGCTGAAAGCTTCCGAGACGCCAAGACTCAAACATTCAAATGTTTAGATATCTAAAAATTTAAAGATTTAAATAGTCCAAAATTCAAAGATTCAAGGATTCCAGTATCTAAATATTCACAAATTCAAATATTCAAATATTTAAATAGTCAAACATACAAATATTCAAATATTAAAAACAGTCAAATATTGAAATATTTAAATACTCAGATATTCGAATATTCAAATATCCTAAGATTAAAAATTTCAAATATTCCAAAGTCTGAATACACTAATCGTAAAATCGATCCAAGATTCAAGGATTTAAAAATTGAAATATTCAAAAATTCAATGATTTAAAGATTCAAGAAGTCAAAAGTTCCAATAAATCAAAGTTTGGATGCCCCCAACGATTCAACGTTCCAAAGTACTAAAAATTCAGAGATTCAAAGATCCAGAATTTAAAATTTCAAAGACCGTCGCGTATTCAAACGTTCAAAGCCGCAGGATCGAAAATATCAAATAATCGAACCTTGAAAGATTCGCAGACTCCGAATCTCAACGTTTCAGAGTTGTTACGGTACGTCGAAGAATCATTTATCCTCATTTCCCTGATTATTTGGAGGGTGCAGTGAACGTGACTTCAGGGTCGCCCATTGGCATTTAATTGGCGAGTAACGTTAGTTAAATCTGGTAAGAGGATTTGGCAAAGAGGCGTGTTCTCGAACGTGGTGCGCGACGGAATATAGAATAAACGGCTGTTCGCCGGCGTATCGTTCTGACGTACCCGTCAAAAAATAACCACTTGCGGCTCGGCTGGCCGACGAGGGACGTGTCGAGACTTGCGCGCAAGTGGCTATCGATAAAACGCCCTCGCCCTCGCCATCAACGTCCTATCTGCTATCCGACTATCCACGGACGTTCTGACGCAACCGATGACGCCGTTTATGATCGCATTCGTGATCGCCACCGGTGTCCGTCACGCGACGCGCATTGCAAACTCGGTTTCTCGCGGTTTCGACCGCTGGGTCAACGCCTGTCCTCCTCCATTCCCGAATTATCGATCGAACTTTGCCGATTTCACCCGTCTTCCTACTTTACGATCAAACAGCCCTCGAATCTTTCATCTTTCTTCGTCAGAAATCGACGAACACCTCGAGATCTCCCGCCCGAGTATCGTCGATTTCACAAGTTTGAAAATTGATCTTACGGTGAGCGATTGAATTCCTAGAGTCTCTTGACTGTCGGTCCAACCTTTCGATTCGATCAACGATTTTTCGTTAGAATTGTAGATTTACCGAATCGATCGCTGTACTCATCGAACCGTTGACTATTATTATTTTATTGAATCAAACTCGCGATATTTTCGAGCAACGTACGCTAAATGTGAAGATTGTTCCTTTTCTTTAAGTCGAAAGGGAATGAAGACACGTAATAAATGTAACTAGTTTTATCTTCTGCAAGGAGTCATAATAAAATCCTATTAACCCTTTGCACTCCAAGGAATTTTAATTTCTAACTCGAGACGTTCTTCTGCACTAGAATAATTCCATTGCTCGCAGTTCATTTCTTTTCGTGCACATTGAATTTGTTACTGTTAATCGTACGGCAACACTTAAATTTTTATTAACTTCTTAGTTACAAACATTTGTAACGTACAGATTGTTTTGAATAATAGTCTGAGAATTTTCAGTATCGCCTCAGAGGAGCCATTGGAGTGCTAAGGGTTAAATCAAACTCGCGATATTTTCGGTACGTCTGTTAGTACAGTTTTAACGGTGAATATGCTGCAGTAACTTTCGTCACATAGAAAATTGTAGGGCAAAGGTTTAAATGCGAAGATTGTTCCTTTTCTGTAAGTCGAAAGGAAATCGAAAAGAAATAGAAACACATAATAAACGCAACAATATTATCTTCTGTAAGAAGTCCTAATCATTTTCATAATTGAAAGAAATGCCTACGTGTATTTCTTCAAAAAGTATTAGATTGTAGGGGATGTCAACACGATTTAGCATCCGAGCAACGAGATCCGCAAGGCATAAGTCACGATATCCATTAAACGTTCAGGAAATCGTCCGTTCACAACAATTCGTCCACCGAAAATCACATTGCGCGCTATCTAGCACGTGTCCGACGAGTAATTTGTCAAAGAAATTTCCTATATACGCGGCGCTATTCGTTTTCCCGGCTCATCGAGAAGCTGACAGCCAGAATTTACAGAGCAACCGTACACCGCACATAAAAATACAAAACCACCATTACAATCGGCCGTTTCTCGCGTCACCGCTATGCTTAGCGTATTTCGTCTAAAAAAAAGCATAGCCGCGCGACTATTCGTGTAATGCATCTATTCTGGTCGTGGCCATATTTCTGACCGGCCGAACGAACAGGCGCTGAAAATTTCGATCGGGACAAGTCGAGGGAGCGTTTCGCGCGCAGATTAGTTAACGTCAATCTAAAACAGGTGACTCAGATTTCCAGGGGCGGTGTGGGCGGTCCTCTTCTCTCCTCTCTCTGTCTCTCTTTTCTCACCCTTCCTCCCTTGTGCGAGTAACAAGCGCCAAATGAAATCTCGGATTGTAAATCGCCGACGGCAATTTTTCTACCTTTTTTATCGTCGCAATTCTTGCGAGGGATTCGTTTCGAAAGGACGAGCTGCCGAAAGAAACTTTCCCTGTCGCTTTGTTGTCGTGCCCCTGAGAAATCTGCGCCATTCCGGGTCGTTTTCGGTTTAATTTATGTTTCGGATAATGTTAAAACGTAATTATTTTTATGAGAAACGATCTTGGTCGGAGGATAAAGCAACGCTGTTTATTTCATGAATTTCTTTTCGAAGATATCGTTGCTGAAGATCGAGGAACGCGCAGGGAATCGAGAACGGCACTTGAGACGAATGTCTGATCATTCCTGACTGTTTCCACTTGCAGAAATGACCGCGAAAGCTCGAGGACGATATGGAGTCATTCATCTTTATTTAAATCAGTCTGATGTAAGGTCTATCGCTTTGTCAGGCCATCTTTTATCGATGTCGATATACCTTGTCCGTTGCATAATGGTACATTCTATTTTTCGTTTATTATTTCCTTCTTTGAATATTTGTTAGACGAGCAAACGTCGAAGCAAAGATGGAAATAATTTTATAATTCGTTATGCGGACGCAAAGATTAAAAAATATTTTAAAACATACTATATATTCTTCCTTATCTCTAATTTTTATATTTTCGTTTGCATTTTAATAAATCCGTAAAAATTGAAACGTTGAACGTACAGATAACACTAGTAAATTTAGTATGCAAAAAGGGGAAATGAACCACGTGCAATGTAATTATTCTAAATGTCTTGATTTTCGAATTAAAATTGCTCGGAGTGCAAGGGGTTAAAAACACTTTGAGAATTCTGCAGATAGAATATCAGTTCAAAAGCTTTCTCGAACAAATAAAGTATTTTGTTTTCAGAGGTGCAGAATTTCAAACGAAATTGCCTATGCACTATTTAAAATAGTATTTGACCCAGCTCTGCTGCGTATCGTCTTGTTCATCAAGTTGTCTGACATAGGCGAGGAGCAATCTACTTACCTCATCGGTCTTGGCTGCGACGGTGGGCTCGATGAGGCTCGTGAAACTTGTCCTGCTCCCGTGTCTGCTGCTCCTTGACAGGCAGCCGATGTCGGCGACCTCACCAGCGGCGATTCTAGCGATCCTATCATTCTCCAAACACTGTGACAGAGGTATGGCAAATACCAGGCCGCCCGTCGAATCTGAAATGCAGAATCGAAGAATTTCATCGGCTGTCTGGCTCGTCCACTTTCACGTAGGTCGATAATTTCCTTTTCCGCGGAAAAGACACTTTGCCGTAAACATTCTACCTTCATGTTTCCCCCCTTTCCGCTTTATATACGAAATGGCCAAATTGTATCGCATGCCGCAATTTTTAAAAATGAATTTTATGCTACTGAAATTCTTAAATAAATTTAATACGTTGACCAGAAATGGTCTACGCTATAAAGCAACGAAATATTTGCTACTATATAATTACAGTGGAAATGCATGTTAACCCTTAGCCCTCCAATGGCGCCTCTGAAGCGACATTAAACATTCCCTTACTGTTATTTAAAATAGTTTATACATCTCTATGTTTGCATTTACGAAGTCGGTAAAAATTGGAATGTTAAACTTACTAGTGATAGTAATAGACTTTATATTCACGAAAGGAAATGAACCATGTACAATGGAACTATTTTAGATAAAAAGTAATGTTTCGATTTTGGAATTAACATTGCAGATGTTTTATCGTATACGTAAAAATTGAAGGTGAATGAATTTTTACTCTGGGGAACGTTTAAAGCCGTTTCGAAATTGTTTTAAATTAATAGAGAAACAGTCTCGAAGATCTAGGAAACCAAGATAAAATCTTGCAACGGACTCTAAAACTCTGCATAAATTTTCGAGTGAAATATGTATGACCAGAAAATAGAATATTTGTCGTGGGACGAAGTGAAAGTGTTCCAAGACCGTTTCGAATTTTATGAAACACGCGAGAGATAGATTTAACAATGTGCATCGAATATTTATTCCGAAAGGCTGTTTTCCACGTATTCGTTCGTCGGTCCTAGATTTCTGAAAGCAACCTCCGGCACCGGGCGACTCGTTGAACAGAAAATTAATTCAGGATGTAATTCACTGGAATTACACGTTTACAACGTGTTGTGCAAGAAATTCTAACTGTCTCAACTCGCATGACAGCGCATCTCTCTGTGAAGTCAAGTGAGCAGCGCGGAAAATGAGTTCCACTCCGGAAAAGACACGTGTGCGTGACTCGCGTGGCACGAACGTGGTCTAAAAAGAGGACGTCATTTAAGTGACGTCCCCTCGTGTGATCGAACATGTCAGAGTTTTGCGTGGCCGATGCTCTCTCTCTCTCTCTCTCTCTCTCTCTTTCTTTTTCTCTCTCTCTCCCTTTCTCTTTCCCTCTTCTTCTCTGGCTACGTAGTCTGGCCGTCACGAAGCCAAGCTAAAAACCGAAAGGCAACAAACCGTGTCTCTATACTGGTCCGATTATAGACCACAATCTGGGCCATCCCAACCTCTCCAAACGAGCTCCCTCTGATCGTGGAACGTCGGCCACTCTCAGGAGGCGACAATGGATCCGGAGAGCTAGCCATTTCCTGGAACTCCCGGTTACATCGACACTTTACCTCACCTGTCTCATTTTTCATTTTTTTTACACTCACCCCGTCTAAAAATTGCCAATTTCACCCAACAAACTTTACGGCAATTCTTTGAGCTTCGGGTGTAGCTCGATATTATATATTTCTATATTTTCCTACACTCCCCCTGGCTAGAAATTTCCAATTTCTCCGCAAAAACTTTTAAGCAATTCCGTGAAGTTTAGTTGTACCTCGATACTCCATATTTTTGTAATATTTTCCGTCTTCTCTTAAAAAGTCTTTCAACAATTTTTTAGGTTTCAGTTGTAGGTCAATATTATGTGTTTCTATATTTTTCTCCAATTCCTCTGACTAGAAATTTCCAATTTCTCCAAAAAAACCTTTAAGCAATTTTCTAAACTTTAATTGTAACAAAATATTTAATATTCTTCATTTGCCTCATTTTTATTTTTCCTCCACTCACTCTGGCCAGAAATTTCCAATTTCCCCGAAAGAACGTTTAAACAATTCTCTAAATTTCAGTTGTAACAAAGTATTTAATATTCCTCATTTACCCCATTTTTCTTTTTGCTCCACTCACTGTGGCCAGAAATTTCCAATTTCCTCCAAAGAACGTTTAAACAATTCTCTAAACTTTAGTTGTAACAAAATATTTAATATTTCTCATTTACCCCATTTTTCTTTTTGCTCCACTCACTCTGGCCAGAAATTTCCAATTTCCCCGAAAGAACGTTTAAGCAATTCTCTAAATTTCAATTCTAATTCAATATTTAATGTTCCTCATTTGCCCCATTGTTCTTTTTCCTCGACTCCCTCTGATTAAAAATTACCAATATTTCTAAAAAAAAGTATGAGCCACAGTGTTCAGAAATTTATAAACTTACCGCCGGTAGATAATGTCTTACAATTCAATATTTCATCGACAATTTTCCTTATTTGAGTCTTTTCTTGTTTCCCCCCCTTCTGTAATTTTTCTCCAATTTTGTTCCACAGAGAAAATATATTCTGCGTTCCAGAAAGCGCACTAGTAGTAACACTCGTAAATGTTTTGATCAGCTCAATACGATGTTCGATCGTACGTTGCAACAATAGGTTCGCACAGACGTTAATACAAAGGCAGAATGGACGAAAGTGTATGAAAAAGGGCCATCAGAATGGCTTTACGTCGGCCAAACGAGATTTGGCAGACGATGAGCGTGGCGCGGGAAATTGTTTCATCGGATTTTCTCGTCTTCTTTGATGCTCGCTCGCGCGCGCGCCACAACGGAAACGTAAACTTCTCAGGAAACGAAAGAGACTCCGATCAAGCATTCCTGGCACTGTAGTTATCGTCATCTGCTACTTTGTCACGAACACAAGAAATTCACCGGACAAAATCATTTTATCCGATTTCGAACAAAGACTCCTTAAATTCGTTCACTGAGAAAACACGCTTTCTCGTTCTGTTCAATATTTGTATAATTCAGCACAATGTTACCAACACGATGGTCGGGGTTTCTCTTGCACAGAGTTTCTATTATAATCTATCTTCTGATTTTTAGAATTAAAGCGTGCTCGCTCCGTTACGCCCAAAATGAAACTGTTAAAAAGAACCGTATAAGAGGCACTTTATAATTAAATTATTTAAAGCACTATAAACGGATTGTTGAATTAAATCTGACTGTTTAGCTTTCTCCGCGAGTCGACCAAAGAGAGTATAATTAGATTGTGGATATTTATGTAGAATAAAAATTAACTGCACCGATTGCCAAAATCAGAAGCCAAACAAATAAAGGTTTCTCTCTTCGTTTTCATTTAAATCAGGCGTACTATGTGGACATTTTAGAATACTTTTAATTTCAATACCGGTTCCTGTCTGTCCACTTTCACCATGAGTACATTAAATACTCCGCCAGGTATAAGTAACAGAAGTTCTCTTCTTTTAGCAAAATCATGTTGCATTGCAAAGAAAGTATTCAGAATATGGGTGCGTACACACAATAAAAAGTGTCTGCATTGATTGCAAGACTAAGAAGCCAGAAAGAGCATATTTTCTCTACTAAATAATTTTAATTTAACTCAGGAGTATTGTGTGGCTAATCTAGGACGTTTTTAAATTTTCTATCGTTTCTTGTCCATCCACTTTCATCATGAATACACTAAATACTTCGCCCAAGTACAAGTAACGGAAGTTCTCTTCTTTTAGCTAAATTATGCTGCATCGCAAAGAACTTATTCAGATTATGGGTGTGTACACACATAATAAAAATTGTCTGCATCGATTGCAAGACGAAGAAGCCAGAAAGGGCATATTTTCTCCATTAAATAATTATAATTTAAAGTAGGAGAACTGAGTGACTATTCCAGGACGCTTTTAACTTTTCCACCGTTTCAAATGTTCGTCCATTTTCACCGCGAACACGTCGAAAACTCCGGCCGACTACAAGTAACCGAAGATCTTCTCCTTTCCTAGTAACATCGTGGTTGCATCACAATACGCGAAAAAGGCCAATAAACAAATGAACGCGCACCAGTGAGATAACGTAAACGCGGCAAAGAAACGCGCGTCGGTTCCTTGAGAAACGCGAGTAGGGTTTCCGGGGCGATGCAATAAAATGGAAATGTCGGGTCCAGTTGCATCGCGATCAATCGCGTTACAGTCGGCTTTACAGCCCGTTGTAAACGAGACAGACCCGAAAACCGTGTGATTTACGGCGGGACAAAGCCAGATGAGTGTTTCGCCGCGTTTGAAACGGTTGGTCACGGGCACAAAACGATTTTAATGGGAGCCGCGTCGAAACCGGTCCGAGGGGTTGCGTAAAACGTTTCTGAACAGGACGCAGAGGGTGGAGGGGGTTGGTTCCGTGTTGGTAACCCTGTGGAACGCTCGTTCCGGATCCAGTTTGACGTCCGGTGGTCCTCGTGGACCTCGTACCCACAAGTTACCGCAAATAAACTCGGTATATGCGGAAATATGTATCGCCACCAAGCACCCCGTCGCTAATTTTAACCCATGAAATTGTGTCTCATACCAAGCTGCACGATCCCGTTTCAGCTGGGAACCGACTGTGCTTGCGCATGACGGATTGATGCATTTTTTGATGTGTCACTTTGATCTGCATCGTCGGGAATGCCAGTCGAATTTTCAAGATAGCGCCAGACTCTCCCTTTCCACGACATAGATGATCGTGCGAGCTCGGGATGTCGAAACACGGGGTTAAAGGAAACGTTAAATTCTATACACTATTTTTTAACTTCTATACACTATTTGATAATTCAAATAAAAAATTTTTTGTGATCGTCGCGAGATTATAGAAGACTTTTAATGTGGATCGTAAGATAACTACCTTATTGCTTTTCGGAGGGGGAGTACATCTCTCGGAGGTCAGCAATTGCTATTTTAATATTTTGTATATTCAGAAAACTGTAGAAGCTCTTGGAAAATTATTAATATGAAAATTGAACGATGTAGAAATCTTTTAACGATCAGAGAAAGTTTAGAAATTCGTTTCAGATCAATTACGATAGATTTTTCCTTGCGCTGCGCGTAGCCTTTCGGTTTGACTGTTTATGGACTTTGAAACTGTGGAGCATATCAGGATTATAAGGAAGAAAGTAATATAATAAAAGAGTTGCAATAAGTCTGCTTCTCGTAGACTTGTCGCTGTGCATACAATGTGCACGTTAAAACTCGAGATTGAAGTGATCTTGAATGGAACAGCTGGGATAAGATTAGGATCGTCTGGTCGCGCGAAGTAGGAAGTCTTTGCTCCCGATTTACGCAATTGTTAAGCGAGTGAATTAGAAACGAGGAAGAGATAATCCGTCCTAACAACACCAAAATTTGTCCCAACAATAATATTTGTTTTTCCTAGAGCGTCGACTAAATCGAAATACATACGTGTGCACGCGGGCATGTCGTAAACGCATAAAATGATAGAGTAGCCTCCTAGCAAACTTCAGCAAACAGAATCGCACCTGAAAATAGCTGGACTAGTTATTCTCCAAACAAATAATCGGCTCATAAATCTGCGATCGGTAACTGTGCCGCTTTCGGCGCATTAAACTACGCACTTAATTCACCGCATTTAATTATTTACTCTATATCCAGTGAATTTCTATTGCGGCGCCCCGATCGGAATACGAAAAGAGATGATCGATGTGTATTGCGAGCCTGTTGTTGTTCTCTTCGGAGGTCTGAAGATTTCAAGACTTTTGCGGAATTCGTGAGACTCGTTTAGTCTTTCGATGTTTTCAGAACGTTCAGGACTTTTCAAGACTTTCAAAGCATTCTAGAATTTCAGGACTTTTGCTGCATCGAAGATTTTCAATACATTCGACACTTTCGAGGGTTCCGAGGCTTTCAAGATATTCAAGATTTTAAGGGTTTCCAGATTTTTTCTGGCTTTCAAGACATTCAAGATTTCAAGACTTTCAAGGTTTTCCAGGCTCTCAAGATTTTCACTGACTTTCAAGACATTCAAGATTTAAAGGGTTTCAAGGTTTTCAGAAGTTATACTGTTTGTAAGATATTTAAGATATTCAAGACTTTCAAGGTTTTCCAGGCTCTCAAGATTTTCTCTGATTTTCAAGGCATTCAAGATTTCAAGGGATTCAAGATTTTCAAAAGTTATACTGCTTGTAAGATATTTAAGATGTTCAAGACTTTCAAGACTTCCAAAGTTTTCCGGGATCTCAAGATTTTCTCTGATTTTCAAGGCATTCAAGATTTTCAAAAGTTATACTGCTTGTAAGATATTTAAGATATTCGAGATTTTCAAAATTTTCAAGGCTCCCAAGATTTTCTCTGACTTTCAAGACATTCAAGATGTTCAAGCTCAAGGTTAAGTTAAACCTATGAAGGCAAAGAGTTGCAAGAAATTAAAAACTCATTCAAAATTCTTTAGGGCTTCGATATTCGCTTAGGAGCTTTCAAGATTTTTAAACTTTCAAGACTCTTCATTCAAATTAAACATACACGACCGTGGATCTTACCAAGGCTTCTCAGCCTCCAAAATTTTTCGAAATTGATGTAAACATATTTCGTTTAAAATTGATCGACCTTCAATATAAACAAGTGTCGACATCTGTCACTCACCTTTCTCCTTATCATCCTTCCCCTTGTTGTCGAAGAAACCTGTCGTGAGAGCTTTCCTCTTCAGCAAAGGTGCTCTCCTCTTTGGCTTTGTAGTAACAGCAGTGCCGCTCAGAGATTCTACGAACAATAAAATAATAGAAAACGAATTAACACCTCTCGCCAGCCACCGCGACGCTTAAACGTCGATTATTCGTTCAATCGACAGCTACCCATTCGAAGAAGAACCGCATCAATAGAATCGTGTTCCAATATGAAATCTTTGTGCTCTCTTTTCTACATTGTGGTTTCATTGATTCGCTTCCGCTTTGATACGGAAGTGGAACAAAGGAACGCAGAACGCACCGGAGAAAATGGGACTCGATGAAACGCGATACTGTTCTTGATTGTTGAATAACGTTGACGATCGCGAATGAAGAGAAACTGAATTTACTTAACCTGTTGCGAAATCAATTTTGCCATACGAGCATCCAATCGAGAATCTTCAAACAAATAGGTTCTCACCGTTTCTCCAAATTTAACCCTTCGAGAATCAATTGCAATTGAAAGTCAACTGCATTTAAATGTCCACTTCTAGCTGTCGTTAAAAATTACTACAGTTTTCCCGCGTTTTTAATGTTCTTAAAGTTACGGGGTAAAACAGTGGCATTTTGAGACGGATTTTTGGGAATCTCGGTGGTTGTATGCGAAATGGGGTCGTTTGGCAATTTGTCGAAATCTGTTAATTGTTAGTCCTCCCTCGTGCGGAACAACTATCCCGAAATTCATACCATTTGCACAAGACTAAATTTTGTTTTTTTATTGCTAAAAATTTAATCATCTGTAAATGACCATTTCTTCCAGCAAACTTTCTTTCGCACTTAATTTTCAGACATTTTGTTTGCAAAATGATTTTCAAGATCCATATATTAAACTTCAGAGATGAATTGAAGAAAGACGTTATCTTCAAACGTTGTGCTTTATGTTATTTAAAAGTAAGAATTTTCACTGGCTCAGCAGCAATATTCTTCTGCAAAAGGTTAACCATGTTACGAGCAGACGCACTTAATTTTCAGGCATTTTGTTTGTGAAAT
>CM052090.1:6095736-6114464 GCA_028453745.1 Agapostemon virescens | reverse complement strand
CAAATATATGAATGTATAAATATAAATAAAAATAGAAATGTGTAAATGTATAAATATATAAATACAGAAATGTAAAAATATATGAATGCACAACAATATATATATATGTGCGACAGAAAAATTAATTAATTGAACAGCGTGGCGACAGACAAAACGAGAACTTGATTACTTATTTGAGTGAAAGATCCGCCGATTACGCGACGCCATCTTTGAATCCATACCATAGTCGGTTCATTATCGCCACAGTGTTTCACGCGTTAAGTCGACCGTGTCTCTGAAAATGTTGCCATAACGTCCGCTGAATTACCGTCTTGATCACCTCGAATTAACGGTTTTAATAGACATAATGAATCGCTACCGCAACTAAATCCTGTCGCACACGGTTTCAAATCTATTACTAGCGTCGTATCGGTGTCAATGGTGGCTATTACGCCGTTTGGTGGTTCGCACCGTTGACAAATCGCGGAAGATTCTCATAATCCTCTCGACAATGTGCGACAACCGGGCCAGATCGATCTACTCGGTCTCGTGATGTAGCATTTGGCAGTGGTCCTCCTGCCGGCTGACATTAGCAGTCGGGACCAAGTACATCGGGAGCTGACAGCGCATAATTGAACTCTTCCTGGGTAGCTCTTATCGGAACGATTTCATTCTAGCGAAATTTCATCGACATCTTCGATCATTCGCGCGTCGTTGCAATGCAAATTCGTCAGAGCAAGCATAATGCAAACAATAGAAACGATAAAATCCAATATTAAGTGAATGAAGTAATAGTGAATTGGTAGCGGTTTTCCCATCCACTGACATTAGCATAATTTACGTATAATTAAACTCTTCTTGGGTGGCTTGGATCTGGTGATTTTATTCTAACGAAATTTGATTGATATCTTTGATCGTTTGTACGTTGTTGCAACATAAATTCATTATTGTAAGTATAATGCAAACAATGGAAACGATAGAATACAATATTAACTGAATAAAATAATAGCAAATTGGTAGCGGTTTTCAGGATTAATTACATCGCAAGCTGACAGCGCAATACTGAAACTCTTCCTGGGTGGCTCTGATGGGGTGATTTTATTCTAAAGAAATTTGTTCGATATCTTTGATCATTCGCACGTTCTTGCAACATACATCCCCGACAGTGCAGGCATAATACAAGTAGGAGAAACAATAACAATCTTAATTAAAGCCAGAATAATAAAAGTTGAAATTGTTGCAAGTATAAATTCCATATTTCTCATTAACGTGTCTACTAATATTGTCTCTAACATTGCTAAACAGATGTACGAATATTTGCAATTCATCGATTCGCACATTCGTAGCATAATATATAATGAAAAATATATCATTTCAACGCAAACCAGTCAATCTGAACAAGAACATAAATCAAAAATTCCTCTCGCGTGTTTTAGTATTCACAGAGAATCTCGCTTCATAAAATTCAGATCGATAAAATTTGTTTGAAAACGTTCTGACATCTTTATTTCGCTGTAACATTTATTCTTAACAAAGTGAAACGAAACATGCAAATCTATATCGGCACTCTAGAAAATAAATAGATCACTGACAATACGTTAATTGACGCGAAACATGAGCTATAAATTAGCTAATGCTTTCGCCGTTTTAAAATTTTAGAATTTCGCCCTTGCAATATCATTTTCTTTACTGAAGTTACTGTAACAACCTTCATCGCTAAAAATATTAAAGAAAAAAGCAAACAATTTATATCTTCTATACCGTCACATTTTCTATAATACTGAAATATTCATTAGATAATAATAAAATTAACATTTGTTAAACTTTGTAGAAAATCTTCGGCTTCGGCTGTCTGACGAGTCTGACTCGTTCTAATATGGCAAAAGGTTAATGCAGCACCGGCGCACTTGTTTCAACATTACTTTCCACCGCGAAGGTGTAAACTGTTTGGCTACAATGTTCGATCGATCTCGCAGCGAAGGGAAATGCTTCGCGATAGGGCATTTAATTACCAGATGCGATTGTGTACGCGAGAGAATGATGGATAACGAAAGAAAAATATTTGGATCGTTCAGAAATAGCCTACGCCGGTTTTATTAAGCATCGCCGTTACCGCGTCTACCGTCGATCCGATCTAAAGCCGTACCGAACGCGGAGTAACAAATGATAAATCTGGATTCTGCGAGAGGATCAAACGAGGTCTCGATCTGTTGATGCTCGGAGATCCTTATCGAGGACACTGGTTAGGTTAGAAACTTTCCATCTGAGCGTGATACACAGTCAACCGGGTAATTCGGACGTTCTTTGTGTATCTTATTTGTAATCATACTGTATTTTAAGATTCTATTTATACGAGCACGGTTGCCTCCGTTCGGCTATTGTTGTAATCGCGCAACAGATTCGGGACTGCAGGATTGATCGTTCATTTTCCAGAATAATTTAATCTAGATACTGAGAAAATAGCGCAACCAGGTGACGGATTGAACGAAAGATCCTATTTATATTGCAACGTGCCAAATAAAACAAATTTTGGAAAAGAAACTTCTACTCGGGCATTTTACAAGATTTTACAGCAAGAAAAATACTACCAGCTGACCACTGTAAGTGCTGTTAACTAACTGGATAAAAGAAAAATCCATTAGGTTTTCGAGTTATAATTCTAAAATTTAGCACATTAGCAAATTAAATTTTAGAAGAAGATTAGCAAACTTAGCGAATTGAATTTTAGAAGAAAGTGTTTTTTTAAATTCTGCGAGATTTTGCAGCCAGAAAAATATTAAGAGTTGACCACTGTGTGCCCTATTAAATAACTGTATATGCACTTTTGCATAAGCTGCTGATTAACAAAAGGGTTCATTAACTTTACCAGTAATAGTTCGAAAGGTAATACTCAGTCTGCAACATCCTAAGAAAACCAAATTTTAGGAGAGGCTGTTACTCAGGCATTTTACAAGATTTTGCAATAAGAAAATTTCTATAAACAGTCCAATGTATGCACTTTTAAGTCAAGTATTTGTTAAAAAAGTCCACTAACTTGCCCAGTAAAATTTTACAAGAGCAGAGTTTCCACCGCTCGATTATTATAAGCGCACAACAGATTCAGAGATGTTGGATTCATCGATCATTTTCCGGAATAAATCAATTTGAATGCTTCGAGAGAACTATGCATCCCGATAATGGATCAAAGAAATTTCGTATTTGTTGATTGTCTCTGCAATGCTACGGTTTATCGTGTAATTATGGAAGATTCCGTGGCGCCTTGAACCCTTTCGTGACCAATGCCGAGAACATTTTAGTGTAATAACGACACGCGATGTTTCCTGAGACTTGCACACCTACGTTTTTACTTAATTTCGCGCGTGGTTCTATTTTTAATTTCGCTTTATTTTTTTGAGTCGAACACCGTCTCTATTTCCGCGTTTATTACATCACGTTGATTGCCGGTTTCTCATTTTATTGCTTCTCGTTTTGTTCGCGAACCTGACGCGCGAAATGAAAATACAGCAACAGTTCTTATCGAGTTAAAGGTTTGTTTCCTTTGCGCGGCGATGGCAAAAATAATAAACTACCAAAAAGAAAATATATCCACGAACTTCTTTCACAATTCACAATCGAATACACTACGTCCAAATATTACAACAAATGCAGATTAGTTACAAACGGTTCAAGTCTTTCAATGTTCTTTTCGTTACATGAAAATTGACAATTGTCGATTAATTCGCTGGAATGTACAGAATATACTAGAATTTACTAGAATGTACTACAATATACCATAATATACCAGAATATACAAGAATATACCAGAATGGACCAGAATATACTAGAATTTGTTAGAATAATATACCAGAATGTACAAGAATATACTAGTATGTAGCAGAATATAGAATAATTCACTAGAAGGCACTAGAATATACCATAATATGCCAGATTATACCAGAACGTACCATAATATACTAGAATTCACTCGAATGTACTAGAACATACCATAACATACCAGAATACAAAAGAATATACTAGAATGTAGCAGAATATACAATAATTCACTAGAAGGCACTAGAATATACCATAATATGCCAGATTATACCAGAACGTACCATAATATACTAGAATTCACTCAAATGTACAAGGACATACCATACATACCAGAATATAAAAGAATATACTAGAATGTAACAGAATATACAACAATTCACTAGAATGCACTAGAATATACCAAAATAAAGCAGATTATTCTAAAACGTACAATAATATACTAGAATTCACTCGAATGTACGAGAACATACCATAATATACCAGAATACAAAAGAATATACTAGAATGTAGCAGAATATACAATAATTCACTAGAATGTACTAGAATATGCTAGAATTCACTAGAATGTACCAGAATATACCTTAATATACCAGAGTATACAAGAATATATTACAATGTACCGCCATTAAAACTTCATACAATTCGTATTACAACATGTACATCATTAAAAAAGTACATCCGAAAATTTTTGACGAAAACATTTTTACAACTTCAATAATTGCTAAAGAAAAAACCATAGTAGAGTAAAAATGACTGGTTTGGTAGTTCCAGTGTTAACTAACATAATTTTTCTATTCCCATCGAGTCCCATGAGAATACTATCATTTGAAAAAACATCGAAAATATCTATAAACGAGAATCAATGCGTAAATAATCGATCGTTCTCTATCGATTCGGAACAATTGCATTGAATTGTGATCACAGAGGAACCGAGAACCGTAACAGCGTCTAAATCTGTATCGAAGAGCTATAGACGCGCGACGATCGTCGGGCAATAAATTCGAGAAAGGAAAATAACGATAACAACGACGAAGGGATCAACGTGTCCGGCGAGTAATAATCGGCGAGCGTTCGTAAAACAAATAAATAATGTCGTCGCGACACGATGATGCGAGGATGGGGATCGAATCCAACACGTCTCGAAGGTTGGAAACGTTAACTAACGAGATCCACGGAAGCTAGTTATTCGCGTTCCCGGCCGTATTATTTCAAAGTAATGACGTAGGCGAGCAACTGTCAACCAGAAATTTTCCTTGACGTATCGTACGAGCTGGTTCTCTCGCCCGTGCAAAACGCGTGGTTTCCGTACAAACGTACACTCGTCCGCACACGTAAGCAACATGCACACGCCTCGGACCAACGGCAGTTGGCTCGGATCCATGAAAACGAACCCTCTAAGTCTATGCGCGAGAATCGATGTACTGTCTAGTTACCGAAAATAAAGATTTTTTTTTTCTTTCTTTTATTTGCAACGAGCGCGTTCCAGAGTCGAGAATTCGCGAGTGCGTTTCGCGTTTAATCCGCAAGCCGCTGATTTCTCGCGGACGTGCGGAAATAAATTGCGCGATTTGAGCGACAGTGACAGAGAGACGCGTTTGACAGACTTCGTCTCAACTGATCTTGTGGCAAACTGTCGGGCCAAGTAATTATTTGTTCGAGACGCGGCAGAGAATGGACAGTTTTCTCGAAGATCGTTGTTTCAAACGCGTTCGAGTGTACTTCGGCGATTCGAAAAATTCTTTACGGCGATACTGACAAATAGCCTGATCGCGTAAATTAGAATTTTTTGACGGGCCAGAATTTCCACTTTTGCGAAATATTTATCAGTGAACGATGCAATTGCTTTTGTGAAAAATGTAGGGCTTTTTCAGTTATGTTCTATTTCTTTGGGAAATCGGAACTGCTTTATAAGGTCTTGCGCAAAGTATAGGAAAGAGATTGGGAAGGAAGGTGGTCACAACGATAAGCAGTAGACAGAAACACATCAGAACTGTCTCTCTTTTGCTGCATTGCTATACAGCAGAGTCGCAATAGTGACGTGACATTTAACCATCAGAGGCTACAGCCAGGCAATGCGAGATCATCTCTTCACCTTTCTTCGATCGGGGAGATAAGGAGATCAGAGAAATTGTATTTGGAGGCACCAGCATTTTTGGAAAGAAGCAACGACTGCGTAGCAGCTTTGCAACACAATGGAGCCGCGACAGCTGCTTGAGAATTTGAGAAATATACAGCATTGTAGCAGTGCATTAGAACAGTACAGCATTAGAACTGTCTAGCATCACAGGAATGCAACATCAGAATTGTGTAGCATCACAGCATCAGAACCATGTAGCAGTAAAACTTTGCATCATCAAAACTGTGTAGTAACATAATAGTTCAGCATCAAGATAGTGCAACATTAGAACTGTGCAACATTTGGACAGTGCAGTATCGAAACTGTACAGCATCAGAACTGTGCAGTATCAGACTGTGCAACATTGAAACAGTGCAGCATTTGAACTATGCAACATTAGAACTGTACAACATTGCAGCAGTAGAGCATCTGAACATTGCAACTTTGGAATAGTGCAGCTTCAGAACAGTGCAGCATCGAAACTGTACAGCATCAGAATCATGCAGTAAAGTAACAGTTCAGCATCAAGACAGTGCGACATTGAGCCAGTGCAGCATCGAAACTGTACAGTTTCAGATTGTGCAACATTGAGACAAAGCAGACTCAAAATTGTACAGCATCAGAACCATGCAGCAGAAGAACTCTGCAGCATCAGAACTGTGCAGCAACATAATAGTTCAGCAACAAAACAGTGCAACATTAAAACTGTGCAACATTGACACAATGCAGTACTTGAACTATACAACATCGCATCAGTACAGCATCAGAACATTGCAACATTAGAACAGTGCAGCTTCAGAACAGTGCAGCATTGAAACTGAGTAGCATTAGAACTATGCAGCATCTCAGCAACGCAACATCAGAATAGTATAGCACGAGAGAAATGCAGCGCCACAGCGTAGCAAATCCTTCTATTCTTCCACCTGCGCCAGTAAATTACAATGGAAGGAGACCTAAGAGTCTAGATGATAGATAGGTCGATGGTGGATGTATAGAGACTATTAAACGGCAGGGTGTGTTTCCATCGGCCGTGAAATGAACCGAAAGGCATATTTGAGGAAGAGACCCCTAAAAATAACATCGCTTCGTTTCGTTCTCCAGCGAGACCGCCAGGACATCGATAAACACCGTGTTACGAGCGAATCGATTTTCTCATTAGCCGTGGTGCATCACGAACGGCCATGATAGATATTCGAAATGGATAATTGGAAAGACGTGCTTTCTTTCTTTCTTTATTCAACCCCTCGACGTACTTCTTTCACACGCGTTAATCTATTTATTGATTTTAACACTTTCAGTGCCGAGTGAAAAAATTAATCGGAAAACGCTGAATCAAGCGACGTTGGAAAGGAATGCATAAATTAGAATGAAATAGAACAGTTTTCTCCAATTAAGTCAATTATAATAAATTCTTATTCGGCATTAAACGGGTTAACCCTTTGCCATACTATGACGAGTCAGAATCGTGGTGACGATTTAAATCCTGTAACCACGCCTAATTTTTGTTTTCTTGTTTTGTTAACCTAACTACAGTTTAATCTTGAACCTCCCGACCTTCCTACACAGTTACGAAATCGATAAAAATTTGAATGTTCTAACTATGAGTAATTGTAATTAATTTCCTGTGTACGAAAGAAAATGAACTGCGTACAATTAAGCTATTGCAGGTGAAAATATTGTTTCGATTTTGCAATGAAAGTGCCTCGAGTACAAAGAGCTCGTTTAATCGCTAGAAAGTGGGTAATTAACCCTTATCGGTCGTAAGTCACCTCTCACGTGACAAAACTACTTTGTCGCTGCGGTCGCACGTCACGCGGGACTGAACCTGTCAAAATTCGCGCTTTGTGAAGTGCTGGCATGATTGACTTGTCGGTTAAGTATCAGCAACGGAGAAATCGATATCTCCACTGATATATCACTACCTTTTCTAATAAAAATGATATTCTTATAATACCGAAGATTTTTCCGCATATTTAGCGAAACCAGCTACGACCTAATGAGAATCATGTATGAAAAGCTAGCGACCGTTAACACTTTACCGACCGGCGATTATTTTAGAATCATTTAAGTTCATAAGCCATTTCTGAAAACTTTTTAATAGTTCCCTCAACGCCGACAGTAATTTTTATTGTAAATCAGCGTGACATCCTCAGCAACGTTGTCTAATAATTTCGTTACAATTTACAATGTGAAAGCAGCTTTTTAAGCCTCATTTTGTTGCGGGGCAATTATTGAAAGACCTATTAACCCCTTGCCATATTATGACGAGTCAGACTCGTGTTGAAGATTTTAAATAAAGTCTATGAAATATAAATATTATGCTTTTCTTTGTAGAGGAAATCAAATGTTGTTAATCTATAATCAATATATAAGCATTGAAGTAGATGTAGTAGCAAAGAAGATATAAATTGCCTTCTCTCTTTTGTAACATTTTTAGTAATAACTTTAGTGACACAGAAAATGGTATGGCAAGGGGTTAATATGCTTCCGGTCGGTAAAGTGTTAAGGGTTAAGTACCGATTTCAATACTGTGGATGAAAATAAATTCGGCCACCGAAACTGATTGGTACAATTGCATTCGTATTTTTATAGGAGAATTTTGTTATGGATAATCGCGACGCACGTTTTGGGCAATGTTGGGGGTACGATTTTCGATAAATCGGTTAGGGGAACGGAAACGCAGGATGCTGGTAGATCGAATTCGCACGAAAACGGTTCTACGGTCGATGAATTATCGAGCGCCGTCAGTCTTCCTGACGTACTCAAGACGGCCCGGGAAAATCCGTGATGGAACGGTTTTAAATATATACGCAGACCCCACCCTGATCGCTGTCCGGCTGTCGATCACGTTTCAGCAACGGTTACAGAAACGCCCTGTAAAATAGACCGCGGATTGCTTACGAGTGGCTCGAAGTTCCTACTTCTCTTTCTCTGTCTCGTGCGAGGTGTCCGAGAAGGAGGAAACACTTCATGCATTTCGCATTAAATTTCGCGATCGACTCGAGAGATCGGCGAGGCTGTCGTAAATCTTTGTTGCAGACTATCGCGAATTCTTTGGAATAAAAAATATTCCGACGCCTTCGCATTAGAAATGCCATGCTCGATCGAATGACCATTCCAGATTCTTCATTTTGCGATTACTATTATAGCGTAAGATGCAAACTTTATCATCGAATAATTAATAATAATAGATAACAACTCTGATCGACTCGACGGTGTCGTTTCGATTATTGCAAGATTCTGTTTCAAACATTCTTACTCGTAATTTAATTTTTCTTCGCTTTTAACGGTGGCCATTTTTTATTACTTTACGCAAAGAATAAGTACGCGTTCATCGAAATTTTTAGCTGATTTATTTGAATGATATTTGATAGTCGGAAAAGTGTTCAGAGATTTTTCTCATTTTTTTGATTAAATCTTTCTTTTATTCAAAATGAATTTCATTCAAGTATATATTGGCCATTATTATCTGTGACCTTTCGCCATTTTTCGGGTTGAACGTAAGTCAAGTAAAACATTCCAAATAAACTCCAATTAATTTTATTTATACCAAATGAAATGAAATTAAACTTTGGACATATTTTTTATATAACTTTTAACTCTTTGCACTCCAAGCAATTCTACTTCCTAACTCGAGACAATTTTCTGTTCTGGAATAATTCCACTGCAAGTAGTTCATTTCTTTTCGTGCATATCAAATTTGTTACTGTAAATCGTACGGCATTGGAGTGCTAAGGGTTAAAATATTGTGCAAAGCTTTTGCAATATTCTACATCGCCCTGGGTTTCATAAATTGAAATAAATAATGCAAGTGCAATGACGAGTTAACTCGTCACTGGTCACCAATGTGTTAAAATTGTAAAGATGCGTTGAAAATAATTATTTGTTTATTTGTGAATATATCGTATTCGAGATCGCAGAAAATTTAATTAAATTCGTGCACAAGTGTCTTTATTAATTTAGTTTTATATTAGGGGGCATTTACTTGGTAACACTGGGTCTGCGGAGCACCGAAAGTGAATTTTACGTTGCTTCATAAAAATAATGAAAATTTTTATTGGCAACGTACAAACGCTAATCATTTATGGATTGGGTTGATCAGTTTGGTAGGAAGGAGTACACACGGTTGAAGTATTGAAGAAATTCAGGCGTTGAAAGGAGCCATAATTTTGGCTGTGAAAAAGGAGAAGGGTACGATGGTTGATTGTGTTGGTATTTTAGGTTCGCACGGTTCCAAGCATCGATCAAGGAACAGTCTTAATATAGAAAAGTATGTTTAGAAGAAATAGATAGTGCACAAGTTAATAATTTCATAAATAGCGTAAATTGTTTAAAACTCGTTCACGACACTGTGCAAACAATACATGTTTAATCGGTGGAAAACTAACAATCATGTTTAGTATAGGCAATTTTAATCTCCACAAGTTATTATTGATTTATTTGCGTCCCACCAATTATTAAATACAAAAAGGGACAAAAATAAACTGTCGAAACGAATCCATGGCAGCAAACAATTCCCATTTCCCCGTACACCCGTTGACCGATCGTTCGCTATTAATTCCTCGATCGATAGTAACTTCTTCCGAGTACTGGTTCACGATGTACCCGATTTAACAATATGCAATGCCGGTAGAGGTTCGGTACGATTCTCGGTAGCCTCGTAAATCTGCCAAGTTGAATGCAGTTGCGCGTTGAAAACTTAGGTCGCCACGGTGCACGTAGAAATGAAATAGAGCCGATCGTCTTGCACACGTGAAGATCAATTACAAGACAACACTGACAATGCGTCATTCACTGTAATGCAATAATTAAACCGTGGATCTTTAAGCGACATAAAAATCTTCTGCGTCTGATACGATTTAGTCGGCTTCCTTCAATTTTCGTGAACGTATGCTCAAAACACGAGCACGCCATGTAATTTCCGACGTAATCTTCGCTATAATTCAGCAGATTTTAATACTCTTATCTCCACCTTTCTTTTCGACAGTTTCTTTTCGCCCCTCGTCTTCGATCCCTTGCCTTGCAATTTTAGATCGCAGAATGATCGAATAACAGACACTTTAAATTAATCTCGTTAAACATAAATATTCCCAAGCCCCGAATGAGCACTAAATTCGTTCCATAAATATACACGTTTCTTTAAAAAAAACTGTGGAACGTAGATCTTTGCGCAAAGTAAATATTCTTTAAGTCGATCGCCAGTCACAGAAATTAAATAAAAATATACTGGAAAATATTTAGAAACGGAGACTCCTTACTGATTTTGTTGGACTTGAAATTAGTGGCGCTTCGGAGTAGCCAATCGAGAGCTAAGGGTCTTCCTGGTAAAAATTCTAAAAGATTTTGCATAGCCTAGTAAAAAATTCATAAATGATTTTTTATAAGAGATGCACTTACTCAGATGTTTCACGAGAACCCTTCACACTCGAAGCTGTTTTAACTCTAACCCCAAGGCATTTTATCCGACTTAGAATATTTTCATTCTACAAGATATATTTCATCTTATGCATACAAAATTTCTTTACTATTACTAGTCCTGCAATGATTAAATTTTTAAGAATTTTTTGGCATAAGCATATCGATGAAAAGATTGTTTTAACACTTTGACTGCCGTTAACCTTTTAACACGTTGAATGCCGAGCGGATTTTGTATACTTCAGACAAGTTTCGTTTACTTAATTCATAAAAGTGATCATTGTTATTAAAGAGAATTGTTAATTATTGTATAACGAAGCTCTCACCTCGTACTACAATCTGGTTAATTTCCACAATAATGAATCGATGTTCGATGTAATGAATTTAATAATAATCATTCTTAAATGATGCAATAGTGCCGGTCACCGGTGACCACCGTGGCATTCAACATGTTGAGCACGATGCGCCACTATAGTGGCTTCCGCGGATGTCGTCTTATATTAGGATGCGCCATTATAAAGGCTTGACCACACTCAATTCTGCTATTAACCTGTTAACCGGGTATGACGAAATATTTCGTCATACACGAACTACTACTAGAATGGTCATGACGACATTTTTCGTCATGGAAATTTGCCGTAATATTTTGAGCACATTACACTTTATGTAGTTCTTATTCAATCAAGTATATAAGTTTACAATTATATATAAACAATAAATATTAAAAAAAGAAAAAAAGTCCCCATTGTGAAACGAGTCGAACAAAAGTTTGTTCCCCGGTTAACAGGTTAATTATTACAGTAAATTATTAATGTTAAAGTATATGCATCATATCTTTAAGAAGAATTATAATTTAGTTATCAAAAACTTCATTCAAATATGCTCTGCCGTACAGAGAAACTGCCCCGCAGAAAATTCAACCGTGCCTAAGAAGTTAAAAATAAATTTGTACATCAGTATAAAAATAAATTTGTAAATCTGGAAAATACGAGAAGGTTAAAGGACAACTATGTGTTACAAATTTGAAATTTTAAATCGTTGCTTCATCAAATAAATTACTTTGATTTTGTAGAATTTTTGAGGTCGTTGGGCAGTTAAAGTGTTAAACAATGCTGCAGCTATTTTCACTGCTGAGAGTCATCGTTCGATTGCAAAGGGTTCAAATGTTATAAGAAATCTTTTCCTTTCAGCTTCACAAGTTTTCTAACTTCCACTACAGCCTGATGTCCCGAATGCGCAAGATCCGTCCAATTAGCGACAGTTTGCGCCGGTCCCGGAAATATTGCGAACGAAACAAGGCAAGGGATCGAACGAACGGAAAACAAATAGAAAAGGTGATCTTACCGATAATGTGGTGGTACTTTTCGACGAACTGAGCGGTGCTTTGTATTCCCATGAGTGCCACGTCGATGTTGGTGTACGAGGGCGCGGACGATCGTCGTGGCTCCGGCTCGGCGCGTCCAACAAGACCTAACATCTGCTCGACCGTCACATAATTCCCATCCGGGTGATTCGATTCCGATACTCCTGGGTCCGGACGATTCCCTCGTCCCTTCGAGTGCCACTGATCAATTATGTCACCCACTCTCGGCAAGTCGATGCTCCTCAGCAATCGAGAAAACCGGCGGCCGAAACCGTCTGACCATGCACCGGCCTCAACCACTTTCGTCACTGTAGAAACATGTATTCCACCCTGGGGTATTTCACTGAAACGATTCACCTGAAGCGGATTCACTTTCGATCGGATTGCGCGGGATACCGATTACGAGGCACTGACTAATTATTATCTAAGACCGGGTTACGTCGATCCACTTCGAACGTCGGGCAGAATCGATCTTTTCTCGCTCTTTCGCTCGAGATCTCTCTTCTCCTCTCTTTCTCTTTCTCTCCGCACACAGTTTGTAGTTCTCTTTCTCTCTGGCTTGACCACCAGTTAGAAACGACTCGCAACCCCTTCTCCTCGGGCTGTATCGTTCGCCGTTTCCTGTAATTCAAATATTTGTGGTCAGCCTGTTGTAACCGGATAGCCGGGGCGCGCGTGTGCCGCGATTTACGCGACTTTCATTCGTGGAAAACGTTTAAGGTGTCGGCCGGCTGAACTAATCGCGGGACCGGCACAAGATTTAGATTCGTTAAGGACGCGCCGGGTCCATTTCTGCGTCACGGGACGTTTCACGTCGGGGGTAATGGGAAATTAGGGTTTTCGTCAGGAATTTTTTATGGAGCCTAGTGAAAAAATGATATTTGGTCGATGAGTCCGCGGATGATTTTTCACCGTGAACTTTTCGAGTACACGGTTCTGAAAGAGAGAAGTCTCAATATTTCGGCGTGTCTACCCATGCGTCGCATGCTATTTCGGGTATTGCGAAATTAGAGGTTTTGCGCGCAGATTTAACCGTCACGGCGGTAAACGGGATTGTTCGAGTTTGTAAGTTTGATAATCTTGTGGATAATCTTTTGATCAAAGTTTTTGCACGGCGAAGATTAGAAGCGTAAGAAGATGGACTTGTGAATTTTATTTATTTCAAACAAGGCATTCCAGATAATCTTTCTCCAGTTTTGATAGTCTCTGGCGAAGTAATTTTTAGAAGAGACATTTTACAAGATTTTGCAACAAAAAAATTACTACGAGCTGTTCAGTGTATGCACTTTTAAATAAAACACCTGTTTGAAAATGGAATGTATTAATTTGTCTTGCAGAAATTCTGGAATTCATACTTGCTCTGCAACGTTTCTGATAAAACAAATTTTGGAAGAGAAATTTTTGCTCTGACACTTTGCAAATTCTTGCAATTAGAAAAGTACTGTTGTACAATATATACACTGTTAAATAAAGCAAACGTTGAAAAAAGCCCTTAATCTTTCTAATAAAAATTAAAACATAAAAAAGTCTTCCACGACCTGTGATTTCTTCACTAAATGGATTTTTATAAGAGACGCACTCACTCATTTATTTTACAAGTTTTTTCAATAACAAAAATTATTACACGTTGTCTAAGGTACGCGCGTTTAAATACGACACTTGTTTAAAAAAAAAGGTTTTTTAATTTTCCCGATAAAAATGTTGAAAGATATCGTTTCCTTTCAGACAGTTCCAACGTCTTAGCACGACTTCTTAGCGCGGAAACACGTGTTAGTCTCTGTATTCCGAGTTAAGCGCTGACAAAGAGGTAACAAAGGGGGTAGCAGTTTTCATCGGGAAACACGCTTGCGCGTTTAATGAAGTGCCACGGGAAACATTGCCCCTTTGATCCGCCATTTGTACTGGGCCGAGCCTTTGTGTACAAACTCGCCCCGCGTTAATATCGCTGCATTATTATACAACACGGCCACCCCTGGGTAGCTCAACTCCGTTGCAAAAGCATTTGTTGCGTCTCGGCTTTCAGAAATTTACTCGCGACCGCACGCACCGTTGTTTACTATACCCGTTGTCTTAAAATAACGAAATATAACCGGCGAGCGCGGGGAACAATGCCGCGGCGAGCTGAATACTGCGACAATTATTCTTGATCCGTATCCTCGCTCGAATGTCACGCTTTGATCATCGACATTTTCGATATCGCAATTTGCTTTGTTACATTCGATTCTTTAGAATTTTCTCTAATCGAATTCATTCAGAATATATTCTTCATTACATTAATGGTATAATTATTAGATTCGTTAGGACTACTGGACTTTACTTCTCAATTTTTGTTCTAATATTGAGATTCTTTAGGAAATTATTGAAAGAGTTTTTATTTGTATGTTTGGGAAAGTATTTTGTATT
The DNA here is from genome assembly GCA_028453745.1 of Agapostemon virescens. Taxonomy (NCBI): domain Eukaryota; kingdom Metazoa; phylum Arthropoda; class Insecta; order Hymenoptera; family Halictidae; genus Agapostemon; species Agapostemon virescens. Next base: position 6,099,375 of record CM052090.1, on the reverse strand, counting down.
TTTTTTATTTATAAAACAATGCAAGGATTAATGATACAATTATTTGGTTTGTTAGAATGACTACTGGACTTTACATTTGAATTTTTGTTTTAATATTGAGATTCTTTAGGAAATTCTTGAATGAGAATTCATTTATACGTTTGGCAAAGCATTTTATATTTTTTGTATTTATAAAACAATGCAAACATTAATGATATAATTATTTGATTTGTTAGAATGACTACTAGATTTTGCTTCTCAATTTTTGTTTTAATATTGACATTCTTTAGAAAATTATTGAATGAGTTTTTATTTTTATGTTTGGGAAAGCATTTTATATTTTTGTATTTATAAAACAATGCAAAGCAGTCGCTTTTAGAGTTCGATTGTTCTAATGTTAAACTTGCGTAGACTGTGGCTGACCAGCAAGTACAATTTTTTTATGAACATTTAACTGCAACCGAAGAGAACGTTTATATTTTACTGAATAATAGGCGGGCTTTTTGACTGTTTCATATAGTTAAACATTTGTCGCGCACATGTATTGTCATTCTTTTGCCAATATTGATACTGCAGTATAGTTTTTGAGTGATCTTTGCGCGTTTCTGTAATACGGCACGACCTCCAAGCGATTAACTTACCGTCAAGGTATCGACAACTATCTTTTTTAAGAATTCTTGCAGAAATGTATCGAGTGATGTTGCGAGATACAAAAGATAATAATCTTTGTAGTAAATCATAGCTTGTTAGAATTTTGTGGAGTCGTTGTTACGAACGCTAGTTTGGCACGTGTTAGTCTTGTGCACACCGCGGCTCCAAATATTAATAAATGTTCCAAAGATACAGTCGATAATATCTGCGTTGCAATATTAATTTTTGCAGATGAACTGCATAGTGAAACGGTAAGAGCCATTAAAAATAAAATGCCAGTAAAATCATGCAATAATATTTTTCTCGAACACAATTTTTCTTTGTCTCGTATCTGTATTTCATAGGTAGTATTTATCGTAGGCGAACACGTAGGAAAACGTCCATAAAATATTCATACAGAATTTATTCACCATGTTTCATTAAAATAAAAAGGTTTCTCGTATCTGTCCGATCGATTGCTGTGTTTTCTGGGTTGCAATCATTACGCTGAATACTTTTACGTGCATTCGCATTGATTTATAAAATGTCAACCGCATAACAAATGTCCCGATCGAAGCAGAATCGAACGAATTCGGGATTTCAGAATAAATTTCTTTAGATGGGTATATTAAAATTGTTATGCAAAAATTACTACAACAAATCGTCAAAACTTAAGTCTCAAATCCCCTATTTACACGCCATTCTAAATTATTCTACGTTAACTGTAAGACACGGAAACTAAATGGCCATATCTTTCCTCTTTTAATAATTTTAATTAGTTGCAGGGATCGCAATGATCAAACCAAAACCAACATCCATCAAATTCCCCCTTTTGTACCCCATCGTAATCATCACTGGGCAATTTTGTACAAAAGTATTGTACATTCACTGTAATAGACAGAAACTAAATTACAATGTATGTCCTCTTTTTAACAATTTCCATTAGTCCCAGATAACGCAATGATCAAACCAAAACCAATACCCTTTGAATTCCCGATTTAGACGCTATTATAATCGTCATTGAGCAATCTTTTTACAAAACGAAACTATTCTACTTCAACTGTAAGTCACAGAAACTAAATGACAATATATGTCGTCTTTTTAATAAATTCCATTAGTGGCAGAGAACGCAATGATCAAACCAAAATCAACACCTTTTGTATTCTCCATTTACACGCCATTATAATCGTCATTGAGCAATCTTTCTGCAAAACGAAACTATTCTATGTCAACTATAAGATACAGAATCTAAATGACAATGTATGTCCTCTTTTTAACAATTTTCATTAGTCGCAGAGAACGCAATGATCAAACCAAAATCAACACTCTTTGTATTTCCCATTTACACGCCATCATAATCGCGATTTTCCAATCTTCCTGTAAAACGAAACTATTCCACCTTAACTCTAAGACACGGAAATAAATCGAGACTGCAATTCCTCTTTCAACAATTTCAATCAGTCAAAGAGAACAGAATAACATCCTAAAAATCATTCACCGCGTTCACCGTTTCGAATCGAACTTATTTGCATTCGCGATAAATACATAAAATCGGGAATCTACTCGTCGGCGAGCTAACCCAGCTTGCCATCGAAGACTATTGCATAGCGGGTATCCCGTAAACGATTTCAAACGATGGTAAACAATACGAATCCATGTCGAACATCATCCTACCGTACGCCATCCCAGACGTTACACCTCTCCATTCAAGTATCAACGTTTCGATGACTGGTGTCTCTCTACCGGGGCACACAGTATTTTTAAACGAAACCGTCCTCGTTACACTTTCATTCCCTCGGCGGATCCTTTTAATCTCCGAATCCCTCTCCAGCGGCTGAACCACGAAAACGACGCAGAAGAACACCAGCAAAAAGAAGAAGAAGAAGAAGAAGAAAGCGGCGAAGAAGAAGAAGATCACGAAGCTTTTAATAAATCAGCATCGTCGAAACGGAAACAGACACGCCGAAAGACAGAAAGATCCTACCGTTAAACCCTCGAACGAAATCGCGAATCCGTTTTCGCGGAGACGTAGCGGCAGATTCGCAACTGGAGAGTTCGCCCGTTGCGAATCTTCGCGGCTCGCGGTTCGCAAATCATTTTCCCGCGCTGTCGCAACGGCGGCGGGTGCATTCGAGACGCTGATTACGTCTATTTTTGCGATGGGCCACCGGAGTGCACACACACCTACACCCAGAGAGCTACACGCGACTATCCTTTCAAGGGAATCACCTTTCGTAATCCAATATGGCACACGCGGCCGACACCGAGTAACGAAACGCTGTGCAGTACCTGTGGCAGTACCTGTGCAGCCGACTGGACCTGCTCGGCTCCTGGAGGATCGCACTGTTCACGGATCGGGGATCAATCACGTGTCACCTTGATGCAGTCCGGGATCTCGATCCGAAATTCAATTGCAACCGAATGTCACTGCGAGTCTTGATCGAAGGGCCACGAAATCGGAGACGAAGCAGGAAAACGGAAACGGGAGACAGAGGGTGGCTCGAAGAACTGATCTAGGATCGATCCACGCTTCGGCTTGATCCAGTCCGTGGTCCCGGTTCGAAATTCGATCTAAACTGAAAATTTTCGAGTTCGAAATTGCGAGTCTTGACCGGAGGGCGATGGAGTCGAGGATGGAGCGGATATGGGAAAGCAGAGAAAGGAAGCAGAGCGTGGATAAAAGATCGCACTGTTCGAGGATCGATCGGGTGTCAGTCTAGTCTCGGTTCAAATGATTGAAAGTTTTTCCTCGTGAGTTTTGATCGGAGAATGACGATGTCGAGGAAGGAAGATCCACAGCGTGGATCGAGTACGTGTTAGCTCGATCGAGCCTCTAAGATCAAAAGTTCGATTCAAGTCGAAAGCGTTTTACTGCGTCTCGGTTGGAGGACGAGGAAGATGTAAGAAAATAGAAAAAGGATTCGCAGGATGGGCGAAGGATTCTCACTGTTCAAGGACCGAGCCACGCGTCGTCTTGATCCTATCGCTGTACTCCGGATCGACAATTTGGATTTTCGAGTGTTCGAAGAT
>CM052090.1:6073128-6089134 GCA_028453745.1 Agapostemon virescens | reverse complement strand
CGCTGAGCTCGTAGGTGTATCGCGTCGCGGTTTGCCGCGGCAGCGTACATAGTGGTCCATCGTGTTTAAGAGGTTAAAGGAAATAGTTAGCCTTTATTTGGCATTACAGGATTAATAGTGTGGGGTCACACATTGTGGCAAGTAGTTGGTAGTGACAACTAGTCAAGTGCTTAGTTGGTCAGTTGGTCAAGTGGTCAAGTAGTCAACTGACCAGTGGTCAAATGTTGAAAGGGTCAATTAATCAAATAGTCATATGATCAGTTGTTCAAGTTGTGAAGCGATCGGTTAGTCAAGTGGTCAACTGACCAGTGGTCAAGGAGTCAAGTGATCAAGTGGTAAATTAATCAAGCGATCATATGATCAGTTGTTCAAGTGATGAAGCGATCGGTTGATCAAGTGGTCATGTGGTCAGTTGTTCAAGTAGCGAATTGATCAGTTGATCAAGTGGTGAAGTGGTTTCTGTATATACATTTGTAAACATAAAAACGATAATAGTGTTCTAGAGCCTGAGGGCACCAGAAAGAAACACTCGGCAGTGTTACCCTTATTGTAAGTACTACCGCCCTAGGTGGCGACACTGGGTTTTGGAGGTGGGTTTACCCTTCGATTTTTGGTGCTGCTCCCTTTGAGATTTTTAAGGTTCTGCCAACGGCCTCGTCAAGCTAAATGTTCACAGTTAACGTGAGAATTTTTTCAAAATGCTATCATTACGGGTGCACAGTAAGTTTGGACTAGCGTAGGACCCAGAGATCTCGGGGGTTGTCGTCGGTTTGAACGTTGAGGGCTGCCCTTTTCCAAAATGCTTGCAGAATGTCTACGGAAGAGATTTCTGTCTCAAAAGTAAAATTCGCAATCGAATTGCGGTCGCAGCATCATGCCTAAGTACACCTCAACCGAGGTGGCGATACCAAGTTTTGGAGGTGGGTTCAACCTCCGATTTTTTTGTGATGCTCTCTTTGAGATTTTTAAGATTCCGCCAACGGCATGATCAAGCCAGATGTTCATAGTTTACTTGAGAATTATTTCAAAATGGTACCATTAAGGGTGCTCTTTAAGTTTGCCCTAATGTTGGACCCAGAGATCTCGGGGGTTGTCCTCGGTTTGGACGTTGAGGGCTGCCCTTATCCAAAATGGCATTTTCCGGGGACCACGAAGGGCTATGTACCTTGCAGAATGTCTACGGAAGAGATTTCTGTCTCAAAAGTAAAATTCGCAATCGAATTGCGGTCGCAGCATCATGCCTAAGTACACCTCAACCGAGGTGGCGATACCAAGTTTTGGAGGTGGGTTCAACCTTCGATTTTTTTGTGATGCTCTCTTTGAGATTTTTAAGATTCCGCCAACGGCATGATCGAGCCAGATGTTCATAGTTTACTTGAGAATTTTTTCAAAATGGTACCATTAAGGGCGCTCTTTAAGTTTGCCCTAATGTTGGACCCAGAGATCTCGGGGGTTGTCCTCGGTTTGGACGTTGAGGGCTGCCCTTATCCAAAATGGCATTTTCCGGGGACCACGAAGGGCTATGTACCTTGCAGAATGTCTACGGAAGAGATTTCTGTCTCAAAAATGACATTCGCAATCGAATTGCGAAAATGGCGTCTCGAAGCGTCACGCCTAACAATCAGAGTACGAATCATCGTTTCGTACTGCGTGAATTGGAAGATCAATATCTTTTAAAAAAATTAATCAAATCTTTCCATCGAAGTGACGAAACGAAAACGATCGCAAACGACAAGCTTACATTACAGATAAAAGATCTGACGCAAGGGTAGAAGTAAGAACAACCGTCGATTTCACTATCCTTATATTTGTTGTTCCATTATACGTATAAAAAAAAGAGTCTTGTTTTTACAAAGCAACATCGCGCTCGACAAGTGACGTATCTTAATATCTGCATCACCAATACATGTATCACAATAAAATGGACGTGCGAATGACGTTTCGCATATGTGTCTGTGTGTGTGTATGTATACGTGTAAAATGACAATCATGGAAATCATATGGCAAGCAACAAACGGTATATCTCTAACAAGCCGCGACAACGATTGTCTACGCGACGAGACTTGGGGATGCGCCGAGTCCCTAGCATTTAGGACGCCCGTACACGCACACTTTCCTTTCTCTCTATCTCATGTTTACTTCGAGGAATCTCGAATCGCTCGATATTGTCACTGATATACTCTCTCTCTCTCTCTCTCTCTCTCTCTCTCTCTCTCTCTCTCTCTCTCTCTCCCTGAAGTTCGTAACAACACACATTTAGACCTTTGGACAGACTCGGTTCGTTGATTCACACGTTTCATTGTTCCTCCGCGCAACTCGCATTTGCTACTTTAGACTCGCTCTAAATTAGCCAAACGATATCGACGATCGTACATCGCGCGAGCATTCCGCCCAGAGTTCCAACAGCTTTCAAACTTCTTCTTCTTAGTCTCCTCTTGGCAATGCGAGTCTTCGCTAGTGGTTTGACTAGGCTCTTTTTAAAGGCGATCGGACGAAAGGCTCTCTGTTAGTCGTGGCTTCAACTATCATTATAGGCTTCGACCGTCTTTCGTTGTTGCTGCTGGGGTCCAATGACTCGTTGATCGGTTAAAGTTACTAACATCGTGTACTCTATCTTGGACGCTATTCTTCCTGTTGCTTCTATTTATTCCGTGGTAGAAATCGGTATCCTGTCCCGGCGGTCAACTGTCGGTACTTCATCCCCTGAACACAAAGAGTTTAGTCTACGTAGACGAGGTCCAGTGGCCGCCGCTAACTCCTATTGCTGGCGACGCTATCGATGACGATAACGGGTGACGGAGTCCTCACACTCTCGTCACACTGTTGCACATCGGTGGATTGTAGCTGTGTTGCAAAACGCTGGCCCTTCAGCAGATCGCAGACCTCTTTCGTTGCGAACGTGGACTGTTGCGGCTGGCATTCTCACCTGAAACGGGAAAGCGTCATGTAAATATTATACATTTCCTAGTCGCAAATTAATCACTACAATTAGTCGATTCCTTTCATTTATTTGTTTACTCAACAAAAGTGCACTATAATGGCTCTGAAGATTACTTAAAAATTGATTACAACGGTAAAGCGACAAGCCATACGTGAAATAGAAGGTTTAATATCTCTCACCCTTTAAATGTTTTCATTTCTTAACCCCTTGGCGTACGAATTATTTTACAATAACAGTGACTAGATTTTCTTTGCCCTCCGTAGGACGACAAAAAGAAAAGACAAATCTGTAGTTACCGCGTGCCTAGATATTCTCCAATGACCGTATAAGATCAACGGTTAAATAAAACGTTATTTCCGTTTAAAGGAAATTAAGGAAATACATGTTTAGAAGATTCAGTTCGAAATCTTGATCACGAGTCTGACTCGTTGTTGTAGCGCAAGTGATTAATAAAAATACTGTTGCGTTCTTTATTATCCGTTTAAATGAATAAATAAATATGTGGTACACTTTTAACCCTTAACGCTCCAATGGCGCCTAAGAGGTACCACTAGAAATTGTCATGCTATTATTTAAAACAATTTTTACATCGTTATGCTTGTATCTAAGAAATTGGTGAAAGTCGAAGTGTTGCGCGTAAGAATAATAGCAATAAACTTTGTATGCACGAAAAGAAGTGAACCATCCGCAATTATTCTAGATCAAAAAGTGTCTCGATTTTGGAACTAAAATTGCTTGGAGTGCAAAGGGTTAATAAGAAAAGAATTGCTTTGAAATACGCGCGAGTTGACTGCGCGAAAAGTAGAAGCAGCAAGCCATGGTCAGACACGTTACCGCTACTCATTTAACAACCCCTTGTACTACAATTGGTTTCACGTTATTTATAAACGGAACTTTACGAAATACGTCGATACTATTAGATCCTTTTATTCGGTTTACTGGTTCAAATTGCAGTTATTCGTTTCCGCGTTTGAATGCATAAAATCGGCAAGTCATTAATAACATCGAAGTACATATTTAGCATGACTGGACGTTTCAGCGTAAGGGGTTAATAGCGCGCGCGTGACTTCGCGGATATCTTTTATTGTCAGTGACTGATCACTAAGCACGAGTACCAGATACATATTTAATAGATTTCTATTTCTGAACTAGAATTCAGCAACCGCGTACACTTATGGTAGAGCCCTCGTTATTAAAAGCGTACCGCAAACGGATCTACTATAAGCTATTCTATTTTACGAGAAAATGATGGGATCTATAGTCCTGATGTGACGTCAATGTATGTTGTAGCGCAATCTGTACCGTCACATCAACGAGAACGCGTCATAGTCGATCCAACAGATACGGATTTCTCTGTCCCCCTTTCGGTTCTCTCTTTGCTTTTGCATTATCGCGCAGATATCAATCGCGTCTCACGAGTAAGACAACGAGAGCGAAAATCCCGTATAGAAATTATTCGAGTCATCCACCTGACGTGGTTCGATGATTAACGGTGTGATATAACTTCTGCTGAAAGCGAAACGTACGAATTCAGCCAGATAATATTACTGTGGCTGCTTTACCCCTACTTGTAAATCAATAAAACCGTTCTTCCATCGTTTTATTCTTTTTTCTCTACTTTATTGTGACAATCGCTCTGTTTTATTTACATTAATTTGTTTATTTATCAATTTTGTAAGTCTCCCGGTGTCTGCAATATGATACCATTTCGAAAAACGAGAATAATTTCAGCAGAAATGTCAAAATCACAATTTTCTGCGTTAGTTGCAAAAGTTGTGAAACTAAATACAAATTTTCTGTTTTTATCATTTTAATAGGTTGGAGATAATACATGTTTACAAATCTTTAAGCGCATCCGTGGCATTTGGTCGAATGACCCTTTTCAGATATTTTATTTTACAATTATTGGAGTTATAAAATAGCCTTCATAGGAATCGATTCGATAGATCTCTTCGTTCAATCATACACTGTAATGAAAATTAAATCTTCGCATTTTTACATACTATTCAATTTTAATACTCGAAAAGTTTAGTGCTAACCCCTTGCCATACCAGTTTCTTTGTGAATATATTATAATTATAACATTTTCGTCATTAAAAATGTTACAGAGGCGAAAAGACAACTTGTATCTTTTTAAATATTGATTAAAAATTAGCAACATTTGATCTCGTCTAAAAAAAGCGATAATATCTATCGTCCCTAATAATGTTGCAGAAGAGAAAAGACAATTTGTATCTTTTCTACTGTTGCGTCTACTTCAATCCTTAAATATTGATTAACATATGCTTATCACAAATGATCCTTCCAAAGTTTTTATCTTACAATTATTAAAGTTACAAAATCGCTTTCGTAGAAGTTCAATCCATACTCTTCTTTCTACGATTGTATATTGTAATAAAAATCGCACAAAATTTGAATAAATTAAATCTCGTCATTTTCTTCAGTTAATTTTAATGCTTGATAGCTTTAGAGTTAAAAATGAGGAACATTTGATCTCGTCTAAAAAGAAAGGCATAATATTTCCATTTGTTAGACTTGTTATTCTTCAGTTAATTTTAATGCTCGGTAGGTTTAGTGATAAAAATTACCAACAATTGATCTCGTCTAAAAAGAAAGGCATAATATGTTTATTTGTTAAGCCTTATTATTCTTGAGTTAATTTTAATGTTCGGTAGGTTCAGAATAAAAAATTAGCGACAATTGATCTCGTCTAAAAAGAAAGTCATAATATTTCAATTTGTTAGACTTGTTATTCTTCAGTTAATTTTAATGCTCACTAAGTTCAGAGTTAAAAATGAGCAACATTTGATCTCGTTTAAAAAGAAAGACATAATATTCATATTTTTTAAACTTTATTTAAAATCTTCAAGACGTGTCTGTCTCGTCATAATACGGCAAGGGGTTAAGAAAATGATATCCGCAGTCTAATTATAAGTGGAAAAATCGAATTTTACCTCGCATACGGCGGCGGTGGCGACGGCGTGGGTTCTCTGGAAACAATTTCCACGGTTCTCGGAACCATATTGTGGACTGTCGGCATCGACAATGCACTGCTGCTATTGCTCAGCCTAACCAGTTGACTAGGATTCAGCTTGATGGCATCGTCGTAGCTAGGTGGCGCGTCTGTGACTGCCTCGTAGTCTGGCGGTTTCTGTCTGTATCCACTAGATGGTTCCTCGATGGAGATCACATGAATCGGATCGTCTATCTGTGGATGAAAAAGTTGCCGTATGAATCACACTGTCGCTCGAACACACCATGAATAAACCCCTAGCCACCTCGTTTCAGTTCTATGAAAAGAAAACGATTTTACGGTCGCGCCAATTCGCTTTCCTTTCAATCAACCGGAACGTGTAATAATTTAAATCAGTTCTATTCGGTAGATCGTATAATGGAAAACATCGTATCATAGAAATCCTCAAATTTATTGCTAGATGCTTGAACGAACGTCCGAAAAGGCGTTTGTCTTTAGAAAAGCAATCGATGAAGAATTGTAGAACGTTTTGCGCGATATAAACGTTTACGTACTTAACATTCGATCGAAAGTTCAGGTGTACGGTCAAATTAAACGAGGCTTGCAACGGGACGTTATATGTATCACATATTTCGATACAGCGATCGATCGAATTAATAAAAGCAGCGAAAAGAAAATTGTATTTCTGATGAATTTATTTCTCAATGAATATTGACCGTGGTATTGTGAAATGAACGTTTGCAATTATTCGCAAGTATTTCACACTCCGTACAGGAATAGTAAAAGAATTCGATGTGGTAATGGCTTCGTTTCATAATTAACTGTTTCAATGTGACATCGTTAATAATCTATGCGAGTGACTCTAACTATTCGATGACCAACTGTATTCAGAGTTTGTCCGACGTCTGTTACAATATATGCTCGAACAAACAGAAAGATCTTAATCTAAAGTTTTGTTACAAATTATTTTGCTAACGAATTTTTTAAAGAAAAAAGCAAATACGATTTTACAAAATATTAAATAATGATTAAAATACTTTTCTAACGATGAATTCCTATTTAACAAAATCTTCGAAATTGAGTTTTACAAATACAGTAAGAAATATTCTATGCGTTCAATTTATTTTCTAACGCAGAGTGAACTCCTTAAAATAAAAGTCACACTATTTTGAGAATCCTTCGAACAAAATAAATTAAAAATTCCCTTTAACGAGTAAAATATTTCATTTTTAAAAATGCAAGGATTTATTATATAAAATATTATTTTCCCCAGATCTTTAGCAATATAGAACACAGATTCTGCGTGTTGGCGTCTTCCTGGGGAAGCCAGAGGGCTGGGGAAATGTCATGAAAATAATTTCAAAGCCTCAGTTATGAGAACCGACAATTTCAATAATTGCGAGGTAAAATATGTAGAACCTAGAGGTGGTTCGGCGTAAAACTAAGTCAACTTTTACCGCTCGACTTTATGACGGCATTATACCCCGGCCGCAAGGATATTAACCCCGAAATGGTACTCCTCTATATATATCTCGGGTCGTCTATAGATATCTATATACGTACATGCTCGCCTCGACACCTTTATGAAGTTTATAGCCGCGGACCTAAGATACGAAAGGGCGCGTTACGTGCAGACAGAAAGACAGACGGACACAGAGAAGAGGATGAAAATAGCAGCGGTTATTCGAGACCATAGAAAAAAGCTTCCGAGAAAATTGCATAATCGTATCAGATCTATGTATCCCGGCAGGTGAACGACTGGACGTCGGATTCTCCGTTCGCGAAACATCCGCCATTTTCCGGTGCACCGATTTCGATTTTCAACGTTTCAAATCGCGAAATAAATTCGTACCGTTTTGATCTTAACTCATTGGTGACCGGTGACGAGTTAACTCGTCATTGCACTTGCATTATCTATTTCAATTTATGAAATCCAGGGCAATATAGAATATTGCAAAAGCTTTGCGCAATATTTTAACCCTTAGCACTCCAATGGTTCCTCTGAGACGACACTGAAAATTGTTAGACTTTTATTCACAACAACTTGTACATTACAAATGTTTGTAATAAAGAAGTTTGTAAAAATTGAAGTGTTGCAGTACGATTTACAGTAACAAATTTGATATGCACGAAAAGAACTGAACTACGTGCAGTGGAATAATTTTAGAACAGAGAAATGTCTCGAGTTAGAAAGTAAAATTGCTTGGAGTGCAAAGGGTTAAAAGTTATATAAAAAATATGTCCAAAGTTTCATTTCATTTCATTCAGTATAAAGAAAATTTATTGGAGTTTATTTTGAATGTTTTACTTTACTTCCATATTCAATTACAAAATAATAGCTGGTGACACGGCATAGTTTCTGTGTAAAATTGCCGGTCAGCAAAGTGTTAATCAAGTTGTCTTAGCACTCTTCGGCGATCTCTTGTTTTCCAAAGAGTAGTGCAATATTGCAACGGTTAAATCGTCGGAAAAGTCTCGGAAGCTTTCGAAGAAACGTCTACCGTGAGGTTTACGAATCGAATTAGCAGTTTCAATCGTTCATAAATTATTTTACAAATCCTCGGTGGATTCTTGTTTCATTGGGAATGATTTTGCAGAGTATAGGGCAATTTTCTGACAGATTGCGCTAAAATATAAATTTTCTCGAATTCCGTTAAGCCGTGAAAAATGTGAAACGAGGATTTTTACGTTTCCATGTTTAATTCAGCGAATAAATTACTTCGGGTTTTATGAAATTTTGTTGAGGTTGCCGGTTTGCCAGTCAAAGTGTTAGGAGTTCCGAGCTTGTGGGAGAAATGTGAGCGAAAAAGTTTTGAGTTATGCATTGGAGAGTTGGCGCGTCACGTTTCGGTGCTACCGATTGCGAGGTCCGGATTGCGACATTGACAGATTTTTCAAACGTTTCATGGCTCGTGAACGTCTCGCAGAATTTCATTTATTTAATGCATAGCCCGGGACGTGCAATTTTCTTTCGAACGACGCTCCGCCACGGATGAAAAAATTAATTGCTATGGATCGTGACGCTATGCTAGAAAGCGGGCGCACCGATATTACTAGGTTTCGGTACTTTATTCTAGACTTTAGACCGTTGGAAAAACTAACAGTTTTCGGGAGCGAGTCAACCGTGTCTGGCGCTCTGCTAAATATTCGCGAGTCATTGCGAAACCGTAATAACGGGAACCGCGGTGAGTATGTTCGCGAGAACATTTCGATCGCGGCGATGAAAGTTCCCGAAGTTGCAGGCTCTTCGGTGTTTACTTATACAGTGATTCATAAAAATTGTAAGAAGTTGCGAGAAGTACTGGAACATCTTCGAAGGAATTTGTGTTTCTAACGTTGAAAAAATGTATCTTTTCTCCGTCTGCACTCTTTCTGTCTTATGAAATGATTATTTTGGTTGGTTCTATAGTAACTGACTTGTGCTAAAAAAGTATGTATTCTCGCGCAGAATCGTTAAAACATTTGCATACTAAAACATTTTGTTATTGCTAAGAATTTGTGTATTCAACGGCAAAAATTCTGTCTTCTTTCCGTCCACGCGATTTACCGTGTCATAAAATTACTATTTCCATCGATCCTAGCATAACAAAACCGGAAACGCGTACTGAAACAATACGATCTCTAATGCGTTCGTGGTATTCATCTAAACAACCTGTGCGCATCGATCTTTCACTATTTTAATTATATATAATTTTGCAATTATGATAAAAATGATTCTAGTTCGAATGGTAATACTAGAAAGTGAGTCTCGACGTCAAAATTAAAATGAAAGGTTCAGCTGCGTATTTTAAAGTTTTGCGCAGGGTGTCCTAACCTCTTAGGCACTATAGTGACTTGATCAATCAATTAACTGTATTATTAATTATTAAATTAAATTAAATTATTAATGTTAAAGAATATTCAGTTAAAGTATGTACATCATATGTTTAAGAAAAATTATAATTTAATTATCGAAAACTTCATTTCAAAATTATTAAAGCTGAAATGTATGCATCGCATTTTTAAGAAAAATTATAATTCAGTTGTCAAGAACTTTATTCCAATGTGCTCTGCTGTACAGAGAAACAGCGCCGCGCAGAATTCAGCCGTGCCTAAGAGGTTAAAAACGTCGGAAGACTTTGAAGCGCCTGGATCCGGAGATTATTAGAAGTAACTTTTCCTGACCGAAGATTTTCCCCACGTCTGCGTTAAGAAGTTATTAACTAGAAGTATTGCGATTAGGTGACAAGTCAGAATTGAAGCCACTGCAGTAATTTCCTCGAAGTAAAAGGTTACTTCGAGTCACCTCAGGAACATCGTTCTTTTCAAGATTTTCCATCACTTTTAGGACATCCTTTATAACATACCCGCGAACTGTAATAACATTCGCCGATGAAAACGTTTTATAAGATTATCATTCGAAAGCCTGACATTTCCTATGCAATAATAACGTAATAACGGATGACCTAATAGTCAGTGAATGGGGGTATACGTCGAAGGATGACCACCGACAAATATAGCCGCGGACCTTCCGGGTGAACATCCTTAGAACGATAGTTAAACGCGCCGCAACAACCGGCGACCTGCTTTATGCATCGAGCTGCGGATAGCCTTCGCGTTTCTATTGTTCCCTTATTCTGAAAAGAGGAACGCCGGCTATTTTAAGTCGAGTGTCCGCGCCGTCGATGCACACTGTTTTTCAAAAAAGAAAAAGAAAAAGGGAAGAAGAAGCGAAAAAGTAGAAGGGGAAGAAAGGAACGAGAACGGAGCGCGAGAGGAGACGCGGTTTCGAGAGGGAACTTTTCGAGAACAACGCGTAATCAGGATTCCGGGACAATGGGAACGAGCGCAGAATAGCGCGAAAGGGACAAAAGAGGAAACGTTCTAGACACAAATAAGATAGAATCGCGGAAAGATAAGCGGACTCGCGACAAAACCTTCATCAAATGACACCGAGAACCTCGGATGCGCCGGAGTGACGTGTTTTCATCGAAACGAGCTGCGATCGCGGGATTTGCATCGGTGGGAAACTTCGACGGGAATTTCACGGTGAATAGTTACGCTACTTTACAAGCGTCGAGTAAAATTAACCCTCGGTCGTCCTCCGTTTCTATCTCACACAGATTCCGAACGATTAGACTACGTTTCAAGTCGTTCCAGCGGTCGTTCCGAATGGTTTTATTGGAAATTTACGCTGTCGTAGATTTACACTCTCCGAGAAGAAATTTATACAATTAACCGGGCACCTTTTCATCCGATTTCGTTCCACGTCGATTACGTAAAGGAACAAATCGAATGCACGGAGCAGGTTGTATAATGTTAGAAGCTTTTGACCTAATCGACGTAAAGCATGATTTTATCTGATGTTACTGTAGTACTTTATTTTTTAAGGAAATATTTATATGAATAACTGTGTGCTTTACCTTTTTGAGAGGAAAAGAATTACGTACTGCTAATAAGGTTCTGTGTGTATACGTTTTTCAGATTTTAATTTCGAAATACATTGATTCGTCAAATTAAAAATTCATGTGTGTACGTTTTAAGACATTATTTATCTTTTACTGTTTAATAGCATTTTTTAGATATTAATTTCGAAATACATTGACTCGTCAAATTAAAAATTCATGTGTGCACGTTTCGAGACGTTATTCATCGTCTACTGTTTAATAGCATTTTTTAAACATTAATTTCGAAATACAGTGACTCGTCGAATAAAAAATTCATGTGTGCACGTTTCGAGACATTATTTATCTGTTACTGTTTAGTAGTATTATTTAGATATTAATTTCGAAATACATTGACTCGTCGAATCAATAATTCCTATGTACAGATTTCAAGACATTATTCATCTTTTACTGTTTAATAGCATTTTTTAGATATTAATTTCGAAATACAGTGACTCGTCGAATAAAAAATTCATATGTACAGATTTCTAGACGTTATTCGCCTTTTGCTGTTCAGTAGCATTTTAGATATTAGTTTTGAAATATATTAACTCGTCGAATCAGAAATTCATGTGTGCTGGTTTCGAGACATTATTCATCTTTGACTGTTTAATAAAATTTTAGATATTAATTTCGAAATGCATTGACTCGTCGAATCAGAAATTCATATGTGCAGATTTCAAGACGTTGTTTGTCTTTTACTGTTTAAGAGGGACGACTGTCTCGTTGAACCTATCTACATATGCAAATTGATTAATTAGCGAAAGGAGCGAGGAAGGCAACGCATCGACATATTCGAAGGAAATATATTCGATACAAATGCGAATCGATTCGAAAGGTTCGCGTATCCGTGCGTCACCGACAATTTGCTGATCGTCGAACTCGGATGTCATAAGTTCTCATCAATTATTCCGAGCCCGTGGAACAGCACATGGCTCGCTGAAATCGTTTATAAAACATCCACCGCGTTTCGAGGCCCACGGAGCGAACTGCGTGTGGAAGAAAAATGGCAGCGACGATTCTGATCGAAGTATATTATTTTTATCGCGCAGCCCGTATACTATCGCCGGTAATTGTGGCTCCGATGGTACACTACTATACCACCGAGCACTATAAGAGGGGGTTGACCCGGATCGATCTTAAAACGCTATAATCTTCGGAGGCTTCGATCCGGAGAAGCTCCTAAATCGCTGGCCTGCGTTAAGGTACGGATCGTTGACACGCACCTAATCAAATTCGCAATATTAATCCTAATCTTACCGAATGCACTGTTTCAATTACGCGGGATCATTTCGAGCGTGTAAATGTTGTACCAACACGCTTACAAAATTGATTCGTTGTCGGTTATCGAATCTGACAATAATCTTACACACTGCAAATAAAATCAGGAAAATGATAAGATCATCGCTGTGATTGCCGAAGATATTCTTTAACACTAGAACTACCGAGCAATAAATTCTACGATACAAATTGCTCTGTAATAATAACGAGATTTCATCTATTAAAACTTCATATAATTCTTATTGCAACATGTACATTATTAAAAAAATTCATCCGAAAATTTCTGATAAAAACATCTTTATAACTTCAATAATTGCGAAAGAAAAAACTAGAGACCAGTCTAAATGACTGGTTTGGTAGTTCTAGTGTTAACCCTTAACGGTCACTTATGTACCACCGTATTAAAAAAAAATCTTATCTGCAAAGTTAAATTTCTAAAATGTGTATCGGGTTACATTACGTTGCAAACATTTTCTACTTTCTCGATGATTTAATATTTCATAAAAATATCTGTCGTGAAGCACAACGCTTTCAACGTTTTCAACACCGTCGACGGGTCGGTTTGGACCCACAGATTGAATTATATCCGAGCATCCAATATAATCCATCGCGCCGTACGCCACGAATAGAATATTTAATAATCAAGACAATTTATAGAAAACTTTCATCTTTCCATTCGACATTTGTTCCCGAAAATATGATGTATTTTAATATACGAAAATATTTTTCGAATTACGCATAAATTTCGAAGAGAAGAAATTTTATGTAAATGACGGTATAAAAATGTCCAGCAGCCATGCGAGGGATTTTGAGAAATTTCTAGCATAATTTCACGCGAGAGCAGTGTAAATTCTCGGAGTTTATTGTCAGCGACGAAAGCGATCGGCTGGTTATAGTTTCGGTATCGCTTTCACGGAGGATTGTTACGGGTTCCATCGATAATGGATGCCGGTATCCGTGTAAACGCGAGCGAGAAACACGAGACAGAGAAGAAATTTATCGTCTACGCGGCGATTTAGAAAAATGAAGTCTTACCTGCGCGGTGATTGGATGATTTGTGTGTTGTGTGTGCATGGTTGCCCTACTTGGCGATGCGTGCAGCCAACAACACATTGCAGCACATATGAGAAGAGCCCCCGCGATTATGCAAGCAACACCGACATATCGTACCGGTTCGACGTAGTTCTCTGCGAGGCCTAACCAGTTTATCAGAGCTCCGACGCAAAGCAGAACCATCCCGTACCTGTACGGACGCTGCGATCGTCGTGATTCCTCCAAGGACATTGCTGAAATATGGGAACATTGTGTTAGTTCGGTTGCGAATAGGCTAGTATCCGTCGATTCCTAAAATACGACCGTTCCGAAACGATTCCGGAAAAATCGTACGTAATTTCTGCCGTATCTAACGAGTATTCTCGAAAGCAACGTGACGAACAAGTGGATCAAGTCCGGAACTTGAAAGCAACAGCTCGGAAAGCTTATTAACCCTTTGCACTCCGAGTAATTTTAGTTCTGAAAGCGAGACATTTCTTTTTGCCTAGAATAATTACGCTGTACATGGTTCATTTCGTTTCTTGCATATCAAATTTATTACTGTTACTCGTCCGTACAACAATTCGATTTTTAACGATTTATTAAATACAAATATGGTCGTGTAATAATTATTTTGAATAATAGTATGGCCTCAGAGGAGCCATTGGAGTGTTAAGGGTTAAGAATGAAGAAACATTTTCAGTCACCTGGAAACAATTTCAAATGGTGCGGTTTCGATCTGTTCTTTACAGTTGCTTTCTTTTCCGAGTTTATAATTCAACTTGTTGATCGAAAGGGACTGCTGCTATTCGTCGCATTGATAAAACGCAAAATAGTGGAGCGTAGAATTTCAAAAATACTATGTAAATCTTCTCGGAGGTAATCAAATTTAATTTGGCCATAGAAAAGTATTTCGCGTGAACCGATAACGATTTCAGTCAACTAAAATCGAAAATTTACTATGTTTTTCGGGATCGATATTTTATCTTGTTTATCTGCTTGACAAACAAGTTGTTTGTTTAGAAAATATGTTGCGACCGGTCTGCTGATCTCGATGCAAGCTAAAAATGTTTTGCATAAATTTGCATGAACCGGGAGTCGAATAAAAACAAGTTTCTCGTAATTGAAAAAAATTCTAAATAATATGATAGTTTAAAATTCTTTTCTATATCTCTTGTCACTTTTAGTAATCAAAATAAAATGAAAGTTGAATTTAAATTCAGTCGAGTTCGGTGAAACGGGTGTTCGAGATCGGATGAAAAGGGTTTGAATACGTCTAGTCGGGTTGAAGTGTACGAGTCACCTCGTTTGCAATTATTTCCGTAATGGTATATGAAGAGTAGTACGATTACGTCACAGATGATTCCATGGATTCGTCTAGAGTCTAACCAACGACCGTCTATTTTTGGGCAATATTCTACTTTCGCGCCTCAATTACGTGACATACGCACACAACGAGCGACAGCTATTTATGACGTCGGTCAATTTTAGAAAATGGGGCTATATATATCCACGGCAAAGATATCGCCACGTACATTACTTCTAGCTAGAACAGTATTGATTTGCGAGATAGCCGATGCTATGCGCGGAGAACGCTGAACTTCGCCATGTTTCGCGTAGAATGTTCCGAATACGCTTTGAATGGCCTTAAAACTTTACACGGCGCACACTTTAACTAAACTTTCGACAAAAGCGTATCATTTCAAACCGGTGGACGATCTTCGTGTACGTACATTGCAACTCGCGCTAACTATTCACCCGGAATTTTATATTTAAGTTTCAGTTCTTCCTGAAATTGCATTTCATATTTTTCAAACGCGAAATGCACAGAATTAACTGTAATTATTGAAATTTCACTTATGCATAATTCTATGGATTGTTGAAAACGGTAATAACTACGCTTGGAGTATAAACGCTTGCAGTTTTGTTTTTGTACTTTGTCTTTTAAAAATATAAACGCGGAAACACAGGGGATGACTTGATACATGCTTTTGTAAATGGGCGTCAACGATAGTTCTAATTATTAATTTTTATGTGCACTTCTTAATTAAGACGAAATAATTGAAAAATGTATAGTAAGTTCATTTAAAAATGACTGCTTATTAAAATAGCCGTCAAAAATATTTTTAAAAAATTATTTCGTCGCGAACGACTCGATCAATCTACGTCTTTGGTAATTTGTTAAAAGATTAAATAAATAAGACGTGATTGAAGAATTCGTGATGGACTCTTCTAAAAACGATTCTAAGAGTGGTTGTAAAAAATATTTCTAAAAACTGATATCTGTACAAGCAACTCACACAATCAATACATGTCTTTGGTTATCGGATCAAGAGATTAAAGAAGCAAGAACTC
>CM052090.1:6049813-6073118 GCA_028453745.1 Agapostemon virescens | reverse complement strand
ATTGAAAAATTGTATTATGTTCTTCTGGAAATGTTTCCCAAAATGGTGGCGAAGATTTCTAAAAATTGGTTTCTGTACGAGTGGCTGAAATAACCAACACAAATCTTTGGAAATTTAGTTAAACGATCGAAAAAATAAGGAGAAATTGAAAAATTGTATTATGTTCTTCTGGAAATGCTTCCCAAAATGGTGGCGAAGATTTCTAAAAATTGGTTTCTGTACGAGTGGCTGAAATAACCAACACAAATCTTTGGAAATTTAGTTAAACGATCGAAAAAATAAGGAGAAATTGAAAAATTGTATTATGTTCTTCTGGAAATGCTTCCCAAAATGATGGCGAAGAAGATTTCTAAAAATTGATTCCTGTGCGAGTGGCTGAAGTAACCGACACGTATCTTTGGCGATCTGGTTAAGAGATTAGAGAAGCAAGGAGCGATTGAAAAATTGTATCACGTTCTTCTGGAAATGCTTCCCAAAATGGTGGCGACGAAGATTTCTAAAAATTGATTCCTGTGCGAGTGGCTAAAGTAACCAACACATATCTTTGGCGATTTAGTTAAAAGATCAAAAAAACAAGGGCGATTGAAAACTTGTATTATGTTCTTCTAGAAACGCTTCCCAAAATGGTGCTCAAGAAAGTAGAACTTAAAAGAGAGAAAAGTAAAAACTGATTGAAAATTCCTCTAAAAATGATTGTTAAAGCTGTTTTCAAAAATGATCACCATAGTGCACCGTAAAATGAATTTCTGTATGTACGCCTCGCTAAATCGGTAAAAATTATTGACGCTCTGCGAGATGCGAACGTCTCGTGGAAAATTAGCCGGCAAGAAAGGTGACTCGTCCCGATAATGAACTATTAAACGACGGGAATGGACTCAAGGAATATTAATGGCATTGAAACCGACGTCGCGGGCGATTCGCGTCAGGGAAAAGAGACGACACTCGGTTCTTCGAAGTGGGTCAGTCGAACAAAGCGGTTGGGTGCCATCAAAAGCGACGGTGGAACTAATAGCGAAAATTAGATGGCGGGTTGTGAACAATTCTTTTCCAAGGAAAACGCTAACTCGCCGAATACGGCACGCGCAGCTTGTCGAGCCACGTGGCGATTTAACGTTCACTGTCGTTCGGAGCATCGACGCTGTTAACGTATTCTTTAATCATCGGACACTTTCTATGATTACTCGTGACTTTCTAGCTGTGTGCAATGTTCGCATAAAACCACTCACGCGAGGTATATCGATAATCGCCGGCGTGGCACGTGCCCGCGCCAAAGGAATCGAATTACTTTAGCCGAAGCCGCGTGTTCGCGCAACTATAGTACTTCCTGAGTGTGCTGTTGCTTTGGAATGATTTCTGCGTGAGATAAGAGCCCGTACAAAAATTCCTGCGAAAAAGTGTGCGCGATATGTTGCAGCACATACTTAAATCCGGATTGTTAAGCGTATCGACCCTGTAAGAGAATTACAGGTTGAAGTTAACATTGCGTTGGACTATAGCGAAGGTTAATCGCCTCTTGTAATGATACCTAGCTGATTTTAATAATGTCTGTTAAAATAATAACTGCGATAGGCCGACCCTTTTCATTGCACAACTTCCTCGTTTGAAGAACAATAGAACGGCGATAGAAGAGACTCGCTTTTACGAACATTGAAATTAATTGTCGAGCAATTCTCCTTTAATTCTTCACCGATGTTCGAAGTTTCGCGGAATATTTTAGGCAGTGCATAACGTCCAAATGATTTGAAAAAATATTCAAATCGATTCTGAATTTAACAGATGATATTTAATATTAAGATTTAAAAGAGTTCGATGTTCAAAGGATCCTTTGTGATGCACAAAATGTTTGAGTGCTCGTGCATTTCGCGTAGCAATTAAATTATAATTAGCATTAGTTTCGTCGGACCGAATGTTGCGCCGGGAATGGTAATGCGACGAAGGGTTAGGTAAGGTGAATATTTTAAAAAATATCAGAGAGGTATTTAAAGCCGAGTGAATATTCGAAAGGGTTGCCGGCACGCGAGCAACATAAATTAAGGCTGGAAACGTGGTAGCTGGTAAAAAATTCATGGGCTAATTACGGTGGAAGGTTTAAACAAACGTTCAACGGACTTGCTAAAGTTCAGTGACGCCGGATACAAGCGGCCCTCGGTTCGCGGCAATATAAATCGATCAGCCGCGTTTGTTTTGAGTGCGAAAGAAATATGCTCGCGGCAAGTAAAAGTCTATAAATATTCTTCAGCTGCGTGAAAAGTAGGGTAACGGCGAGAATGAATACGCCGCGAAAGGTAGGCCATACCAACATTAGCGATCTGCACGATCGATATCTGTCATTTCTCTGTCATGCCACATGCTACTTCCGAATAAAGAAACCATGAAACATTCACGGGAAACGTTATCGCCGCACTTCTCCGAGAAAACGAACGACACGCGCCGTGTTCTTCGATAAAAAAAGCCTAAATACACAGCGAAGAGCGAAAGTGTATCAACGCCGTTCGGAAACTGTCATAACATTTTTTAAAATTAGAACTAACGAGTTTAGCGTCTGCGAGAAGTTAGAAGGACTGGTTCGCCGTGCGAGGTGTAAACAAATTTTTAAAAGAACCGCAATTCATCGGAATTGTAAAAATAAATAGTAAAACTTGATATTTAAGATGTTTCCTATCTGGGCTTGTATAGAGAATTCTAAAAATTGATTTCGTAGACTCGAATAAATTACAGGAATGCTAAAGATGTCGTCGATTTTTATTAAGTAAAAAGATTTGCAGTTCTTTACGATTTTCGACTTGTAACAAAAATGGATTAACATCAACAAACTGCAAAAGTGAATATAATAGTGTGAAATCGCACGAGAAATTTTAATAACGAGGCAAATGTGTGTGAAACGCAGATGTAATCATTTCGATGGCTACAAACGCGAATGAATACTCAACAAAGACAGGTGACACTCTAAGAAATCATATTAATATCAGCTAAAGGACACAGTTACGAAATTCAGCACAAATTGAAGAAACTGGCGAAGCTTTAATAAATCGTGCCAAGAATTATGCAAAAAAGAACACAAGTCTTATCAAAGATAATTTGTAAATGTTTCAAAACGAGTTAATATTAAGCAAAATAAAGTACAGCGATGACAAAAAGCATACAATTTTATAAAATTCTATAAAACCACACCGAGAATCGTTGCACAGGAAACGCGTACGAAAGTTAACAAAGACGCCGTTCAAGTGCACCAAAACGAATCAACATTGACTAAAAAGAAGAAGAAAGATGTTAAGAACAAAGAAGATAAATAAATCACTGAGAAATCGTACGCGAAACAAATTTGACAGAAAAGAAAGCGTCTATCGAACGGGACGAAAACGAATGAGCACTGACCACGAGAAGATGACAAGCTATTAGCAGCTACAAAACTTGACAACACTCTGAAAAATCGTGCCAAGTTCCGCGCACCAGAGAAAACATGTTGCAGAAATTATCTGCGAATGTGCCAGAACGAATTGACATTCGGGCGAAAAAAAAGAAGATCGTAAAACGTCGCGGAACCGCAGAATTTTGCAACACTCCGAGAAATCCCGCCGGAAACGAAAAGCCGCAGATAAGGCGAGAATTGTCATGGAAATAACGGATCAAAGGTCGGATCAAAGAGACAGGCAACGCGCGTCGAATGAAATTCGAACGTTTCGGAAAGTGCAAAGTGGATTTGCATCCTCCATCACGGTGGACAGTGACGGATTTCATTTCCGTAGCTCGGTAAATGATGATTTATGGCTAGGAAGTCTACCGATTCCCAAAGGACGCGGAATCGACCGTGATTTATCGATCAGTCGGCGGATCGTTCGGGCGATAAGTCGTACTTGTTGTTCAATGATTTACCGTTAATCTCGTCCATATTCCATCTAGGTAGGCCGGAACAGCCGATGCAAATTCGAAACTTGGTTTTCGCGTAACGGTTCCCGGACGACTAAAACGGAGCGTGCCTATCAGCAGAGTTATGTCTTTATACTGAGAATTACATCTGATAACGGTGACTGAGATCGTAAAGATAACGAGTGGTATTTTTGACACTTATCGTGGCCTAGTCGACACATATAAATTTGCTCGAACACGCGCGCGAATTGTCTACGCAATCGTGCCCCTTCCGCGATCGTATATTTCGAATTCGCACTTGGAAAGATTAGGGTACGACAACAGGCGAGGAAACGATTAATCGTTTCATTGGTTCGACCGATTAACCGACTCTGTTAACCGCGTTACTAGCACGAAATCATTTTAACGGTTTTCCGAATTAAGTAAAAAGTGTTACGTAACACGTTGCTAATTTATCTCTAGCAGATGATAATATATTCTGTACTATGATCGAAAAAAACTGGTACACGATTGTTGTTGCGTTCGCTTCACCTGGAAACCGCAAACATTGCACATCGCGAAAATCTGGCGCCATTCGCGAAATACCGGAAGATTACCCATCGGGATGGCACTATTTGATCGAATTGTGTTATCGTCGAAGGATTAACGCAAAGCCGATGATTAACGTTCGAGGAAGGTTTAAAACTTTTCAAACAACCCGACACAATAAATGTTTCTATTTCGGTGCATCTCGACATCGCGCGTTTCCTGGTAATTATAAATGATTCTTCTTCCTTGTGTACCTTGCATCCTAATTCGATGCGCGTCACAGAATTCTCGGTACGGTTTTTCACGAAATCCTGGTGACAACGTAGAAAAAATTCGGCAAGCAAGCATACACGAGACGAATGGTAGACGTTGGACATAAAAAAAGATGTTCGAGTCACATGCGAAATTATCGTGGTGCAAGATTACCTCGACCGATGAAGCTATTATGCAAAATTATTGATAAACGTAACGCTGCACACGCGCGTCTAAGTATATCCTGATGAGTGGCCGACGCTCGTCAGCTTTGAAAGTTTAAGAATAACCGTACGTACGGAACGTGCATAACATAGCGTACAGAAACAAAAAAAAAAAGAAGAAAAAGGATAAAAAACTGACGTGCTGTACATCAAATGTGGATGGTGCGGCGCACGCATATGATTTGCAGAATCACACCTACCGTTACATAATTATGAAAATTGGTCCACTAATACCGTTTGCGGCGAAGGTCGCAAGGAATCGGCATTGAGAATAATTATTCCTTTCGTATTACCGACCGTTAGAGATTACTTCCTGATTCCGATCACCGTTGCACTGCTATCTGCAATCGGGTTGCCAATTATTCGTTAATGTAATCTCGCAGAAAAACTTTATAGAATATTGAGCGATAAATTGCTCGTGTTTTCGAATGATCGTTACGAAAGATCGGTATCACAGATTTCGTTTCGATTTCAACGAAATTTGCAAGCACGAAAACCCGCGAAACGATTGAAGTAATTTTCGCGAAAATGGCTGCGTGGAAAAAGGAAATTGCGAAGACAAAAATTTACGAACTTCATTATCACTTTGACTGCCATGTCATCCATTTATGGGTGGAAGAATTATTTGTCCGTGCTTAAAAATAAATTTGTACGTTAATATATTCGTTGCACTAAATTTAGTTGAGATATGGAGAATACAAGAAGGTTCAAAGATAACAGTGCGTTATACATTTTAAGTTTTCAATTGTTGCTTGATTAACCTGTTAACCGGGGAATAAACTTTTGTTCGACTCGTTTCACAATGGGGACTTTTTTCTTGTTTTAACCAGTTAACTGTGGCGATCTCTTTTCAAAGCGCGCATCTATGTGTGTCGCGAAAATCAAGAGTTCTAGCCAGAGCGTACAGAGATGCATGAATCTATGTCAAATTTTTTTAAATTTTCATTTGTTTGTTTCATTTCGTCTTAACCTCTAAACATTTTAAACATATTAAAATTTACGAATATAATTTAGTTTTAATTTAGCCAGAATTACAATTTAAATATCAAATTGTAACAAAATTTTACGAATGACGGATATAATCGTCATGACACAAAATTCTACATCTCCATGACGGATATAGTCGTCAAACACACTTAACTGGCTAATACTTATTGTTTATATATAATTGATTTACTTGAATAAGAACTACATAAAATGTAATGTGTTCAAAATATTACGGCAAATTTCCATGACGAAAAGTGTAATATTTCGTCATACCCAGTTAACAGGTTAAATAAATTACTTTGATTTTGTGGAATTTTGTAGGCAGTCGATTGGGCAGTTAAAGTGTTATGTTTGACTTATTTGAATTATCAGAGAAGGAAACATATTTTCATCTAGTTCTCGATTTAGCATTTTTTTTTTTTGCGTAAAAATATGCGGTTCAGTCGATTGTGAATTTTACGATTAATCGCTGACAATGGAGCGTCGCGTTTACGCGCGTCTCGATGAGTCAGTTGAATCAGTAGAAATGAACGTTTAGTAGTCAGACGCGTTTACTGTCGCGCTTTATCATTGCGCATTTTTTGCATTGCTCGATCCGGAGCAATCATTTTTGCAGCGTGTATAAACTTCTCTATGGTTCTCACAATGAAAACAGAAAAACAGTCGATAATCCTTCAACGTGTTTACGAAGCAGATAAAACTTAAGCTCGAGATCGAACGTTGCACTGATTAGCAAAAAATAGTGTTTGGCACGATTGTATTGGTGAAATCTGCAACCATTGGCATTTACACAACGCATTCATTCTTTATTTAATCCACCGCAAATGCAAAATTAATGTTTTTTGCATTGATTGCAAAACGCAAAAATCTGTCTACTCATTTATTTCATCTCCGAATAACTTTAATAAGTTACAGATGACATAATATCAAATTCCTAACAAGAATTTCGTACTCTCACTGTGGATCTTTTCTACAAAATAAAAATCGTCTGGATTAATTGTGATACGCAGGAGTTGCGTAGATATCTGTTTCCTTCTTTGAAAAATTTTAACGAGTTTGAGATTACGTGAATATATTTTTAAATGCTTTTTGCGCTGATTGCTTTGCAGTTTGCGTATTCGTTTTTGCCATAAAGTCGTAGAAACCGTCCCAGGCTTGTTTGTATATGTTTAATTTGGTAATTTGCACACAAACGCAACGGTTCATTAGCAATGCTTGACACACAAGGCACGTAACATGAAATGTTGCATTAATGTGCCGATTAATTTGCAATTGCAAACGACCGCACCAAATCAATTGCGATTTGATCCCGCGGACGGTATTTCAATTGAGTAACAAGAAGTTGTATATCGCTTCCGTTAATCATTCCAAATTCCGTATGTATAATTTTTCAACGATTATTTGAAGTCGAATAACTTCCAGAGATTCGCTGAAACGTCATCTGAACGATCAAATTGCAAATCATTTTAAATCCTGCAGTTTATATTTAAGCGACACAGTGGATCTTTGCATGCAGTAAACGTAAAGGAGACATCGATTTACGATGTTTATCGCGTATATTCTACGATCATTTAATCAAACGATTCGTACAGTGTTAAACAACTGCATTATTCAGTGGCAGATATTCTTTCTTCTTCTTTTGCCAGCAAGTATATACATATCCTTTAACTGAGACCACGAAGGAAGATACTAATGACTAACAGGTGACCACACTGATAAACGTCCTTCCATGATTAATTTCCGTCTTTTAAATTGGTTTCTTATTTCAATATATATTTTTTGGTTCTTTACTATTAAAGAATATTAGTGAAAACAGCATAAATTATTGCACCACGTTTCTCGGAAAAATTAACCTAACCCCTACAGGGCCATACTAATTCCTATAAGCAGTTTATGAAATTATAAGAGCATTTGATAAAAATGATCCCAAACTGGACAAAATTTTTCTGGAATTTGTTCGAAAGTTAGAGTAACAATATTACATGCATCGTTCAAACTGCATTTTAAAAATGCATTGCAGTAAGTCAAAGAATCTTCTAATGTTTGCTAGTTCTTCCAAGAATGCTAAGAAGCACAAAGTTTTTTAAAATCCCTAAGCAACCATCATAAACTGAACTTAAATTAGTCAGACTTCTCTCCGAAACCATTCAGACGTTCTACACGTAATTAAAGAAGTACATCCAAAAATTTCTGATGAAAATATTTTTATAACTTCAATAATTGCAAAAGAAAAAACTAGAGACCATTCAAAATGACTGGTTTGGTAGTTCTAGTGTTAAAAACGAACCTGAACCGTATTCCTCCAACTCGACCAGTCAAAGTCGAAAACTTACTATAAAAATTGTAAACGTGGCGTAATGTCGCGAGTATCGGATGGCTAAGAGATAACGTAGCAGACAAAAGATAAAAATGTACGATCAAGCCTCTCCGATAGAAGCTTCGGGTTTTTCGAAGAAAGCGTCAAAGAATTGCAATCGAGGGTAGCGCTTACGTCAACAACATTTGCGTATCATCATCGATTCATCGCGCCTCGTCGATATCAAATGTATCCGCCACATTGACGTTGCTCGATCCGAAAAAACCGCGTGTACGAAGTTAATCCCAATCGATACGGATCGGCCGCACGGAAATTCCGATATCTCATCTCAATATCTCTGTCCTTGATTACTTTTAATTGTCGTTTAACCTCGAATTGCGTGCCGGACGAACGTCCGTCAGTTCACATGACTATACACGTTCCGGTGGGATGCACAAATAAACGACCATGCGTGGAATCGATTAACGCGAATCATTTTCTGTCGATCTTTTCGACGAAAAATAATAAAAAGAAGAAGGAAATTAAACTATGCGACCACGCGTTCGCTCCGTGGGTATTCGGCACGGTACCGTCCGGCGCTTTCTTTGTTTTCGACTTGGGAAAAAAAGATTGCACGAAACGCGATCCGGCATTAGTTACAATAAGCCCCGTTGTTTTCCTGTCAGCAACAGCAATGATAACGAAACAATGACACGCCGCTGCTACTCCCGTGATGGATGATAAATCTTTGAGTAATTGCGCAACGTGCCGGGGACCGTGATAGATTGCAATGAATGAAGCTTATTTGTAAAAACAATCGACGTGAGAACGGTTTTACTTTTGTTTGCTGTCCTTGGGAGACATCGCAATTCGGCGGCCTATGATTATGGCAGCTCTTCAAGGTCCAGACACATTTTTTGAGCTACAGAATGTTCCAAAATGCCGGGAAACATTCGAAGCGATGGTCCCTGAGGTTATTTCAAACAGCTGTTTCTTTGGCGAACATTTTAACGAATTATTAATGAAAAACACGGACCAATCAGAGTGCAACTGCGGTGGACGGATTCTGGCCAATGACTGATGATGTTTTCTTAATAATTATTTAACGCAATCGAGGCAGAATTTCAGCTAAGGGAAAAGTTATTTCGAATGTCCTCTGGAACCACCCCTTTCAAAGCTTCCCGACAATTTTGGATCGCCTTGTATATAAAGTGGTCCAGTATATTTTAGCACTTTATTATCTTCGCTGTTTGAAAATGATTTCGATATCTCGTTGGTTATTTATTCCAAACATACGAAGCTCGATATACTTTTTCACAAGTTTCAAAGCCCCAGAAGGTCGAGGTGGAAATCTTCGAAACTCTTTCGCTTACGAAACATTTGCTACCGCCATTTTGTTATATTGGAAAACTTTGATTTACAAGGTGTTTTTCCTGTAATATCGAATTATACATGTGGTGAATATTTGGAATAGTAAAGTAAAAATCTAAAAAAATTTAGTAAAAATCTAGTAATGTATAGTAATGTCTAATAAAAATAAAAGTTTTTAAAATAAAATAAAAATAAAAATAGAATAAGAAAAATAGAAATAAAAGAATTTTGTTTCAGTTGATATAAAATTCTAATTGGTTAACGACGATGTTTAAGATTAGAGAGAACATTGGTATACGATGAAGGTATATAATTTTTTATTATAAATAGGATTGTAGTAGCTTGTATTTGAAAGCAAGGGAATGATAAATGAGAAAGAAATCGTATCCTCTTATCCAGCAATTGAAATTCATTTTAAATGGTCATTTGCAATAAAGCAACAAGCCAATTAAATCGACGTGGGCTCGGCAACGTGTTCGAGAGGCTGCGCTCGCTATAAATAAACCACCTTCAGATAATGGTCCGAATACGTCCTTTCGGTCTGCAATTTGTGGATAAAAACGAGGAAGATGTTAATACATTTGTTTTTCTCGGCGACAAGGCAAACCGGAGTGAATAATCGCCGATAATACCAATAATTTGTATAGTATTATTATCGCGATTGATCCACGCGAAGCTTAACTGCATGCAAGCACGTTACACGATACACGTGTAAAATACCCGAGAGGAAATCTAATTATAGAAATTATACACCTGATGTGCAGACTTCTTTGTTTTTAGATGAAGATACACTAACCGCGAGTGTTTAATCGTTCGATGGATAAACTTTGTTCGCGATATCCGAAAGGGTGCTTGCAATTTCGTCGAATCCACGTTAATCCAACTGACCATTTCTCAAGAAGATAGAAAACAAAAATATTAAATAAATGAATAGATTAATATTCAACTGTATCAGATTCTGGGGACAGTAGAATTACTGAAGCAGTAAAAATGGTGGAGTTCAGACTCTTTAAAACTTTTAAGATTGTAAAGATATTCTTGAAGATTGTTACGCTTTCATTTATTCGTTCAATGACTCAATAAATGCAGTCTTCGAACAAATGGATAAATTTAATTCAACCGTACTAAATTTTGTTAATATTAGAATTACTGCTTCCGTCAAAATGGCGGATCTTGCTGAGAAATGCCGAGTCGTGAAGACGTTTCTGTGGATGCTAGATTCAATTATTAACCCTTTGCACTCGAATGGTGACTCTGGGGCACCACTAAAATTTCAAGTGCCATTATTTGAAATAATTTTTACATGATTATGCTTACGACTAAGAAAGCGATAATTGTTTCCCTGTTGAGACGAATAATACTAAAAACCTGAATGTGCATAAGAAATAATTTTCGAGACCAGAAGACATGCCTTGGTATTCGAAGGTAAAACAGTTTTACAGGTAAATGCAGTTTCATTATTTTTCCAATGGAGTTTTCCAATGCAATTTCCAAGCAAATTTTCCAGCGTGCAATTTGCTTGAGGATTTTTAGTCGCGAAAAATATGCGGAGCACCCCGGGTCTTGCCATAACACAATAAATTGCAGAGGTTCGTATTTTCGTTTTGTAAATTACGAGTACTGTGAAGCCAGTGTGTATTTGTGGTGTATAACCGATTACGTTAGCTCTTCGCGAACCAGATCAAGGAATTCGCGAAGGTATCAACATTCAAACGGCGACACCGCACGCAATAAAATATGCGCCATGTTGGAAACGTGATTTCGAACGTGAGAAACGTGAGCGAAATGCAACCGTTCGCAGACGAAATTAGTACCTGTTGCTATCGGAGGTTCGGTCTTCAAATATTTATTCTCTAACATCATATCTATTTCCCACCGGTAACCAGCTGATAACTGGGTCGGAAGAAATACTAGGCATCCTTCGTGTAGATTTTTCTCGTTCGCGCGTCACTCGCAGATGTTGCGACGCGACTGAAATGGAAAATTTGCGTTGCTCGTGTAATGCAACTATGTTTTCGATAACACGAAGACAGAGCTGCGAAAAATGCAGCATGAAAAGAAAGAGAGTGCTCGGAGATACCGAAGGCGACTTTTTTAACTTTCAGCGTAATTGATCGGTTTCAGAATAAGCAAACTGCACAGATAAGCGTGAATTGAATGTTTAGATCCATTAGAAAATGTCTACAAATTGATATTTCTATCACAGACTTACAAATGAGAATCATTGTGTACAAACCAGATTAATAAAGATTCTAAAAGTTTCCAACCACTAATTGTAAATAAAAACATGTAGAATTACAACAAATACAACTTCACTGAAACATGAACTCGATGAAGAATTGAATTCAACGGACTAAACGAAACATGGTTTTGTTCGAAATATTTTAACTGAAGTCTACAATTTCTCTTCTATCACGATTGCGAAACGGCCATTCACGAAACTCATATAAAATTTATACAATTCCAAACGCGAGTAAATAGATTCCAACAAAATTTGGTTTACATAAATATAGCGCCACCGGTGCTAACGATAGTGCATAACCAGTAAGAGTTATGCTGTACGCACATAATCGACTATAGAATCAACATGTTAAATGACGAATTCAGAAAGAATTTTTAAAGTTGCTAGTTCCCGATGGTAATTACCGTTGCAGTTGAAAAATGGATAAAGTCGTGAGAAGTTGTTAAGTATTGATTTTGTTTGACGAGTCGCCAGCAGGTCAGATAGAAAAACTACGCACAAAGTTCTACACTGACCTAACGAAGACATTATAGTTGTTCGTAGGACCATCGATTCGCATTAAAATTCAGAATGGAGGTCTGAGAACGGTTAACCAAATCGAATAGTTGCTACGCCATTCACGAATCAACCACACGGAAATGTTTAGAAATCCTACCCGAACTTTTCGGTTTTTATTACGTTGTTACTTCGATACGATCAGCATTGCATATTTCATGAATTTACAACAATACCAAGCAGGCAATACACAAACCAGCGATAACATCGAAAATTCTCAAAACACTAAAATTCTTGACAGAGGAAACAAATTTTCTAGTTTTATTCCTTACAATTGCCACAGGAAAATTACATTCTAACAGGAATTTACGTTTCTCTGAGTCTTTACGTAATTTTATGTTATTTTAAAATTAATAAAAACGGAGAGAGTCAATCTTATTTAAAGATCACAATTTTGTCTAGATGCAATTTAAGATTATAAATTCATTTATATTGTGGTACACTCAAGTAAATCAATTTTTACTGAGATTTATAAGCTGCTAAATGTTTAACCCTTAGCACTCCAATGGCTCCCGTGAGGCGACACTAAAAATTTCTATATTATTCGAAACAACTTCTACACTATTATGTTTCTGTTTAAAAAATCTGTAAAATGGAAGTGTAGCGCGTACGAATAATAGTAATAAATATTATATGCACTATTTCTAGGAAAAAAAATCTCGAATTTTGGAGTTAACATTGCTTGGAGTGCCAAGGGTTAAAGAACAAATTTCCAAGACAAGTCTTCTATCGTAGCAACATTGTTGCATCGATATTACACAAAAATATAGTCAACTTCTCGATTTTATCTCGACCCTCATTCGCAATTTTCCACTTTCTAAATATCTTCGTAAATATTATCGATTAATTTTTCATTGCATCTACTCTCCGCTGTCGTTAATCTGCCGAATTAAGTTTTCAATTCGGAAGATATGCATTCTGTTAGGAAGAAGCAACGTTCAACGAGAAATACCGTAACGAATACAGGTTCTTCGGAAGATGGCGAAGCGACACAGTTGTATTCTCGACTGCGCGACCAAAATAAGGAAAAGGAGTCCAAAGTGCAAGGTTGGCTGCACAATTGTCGGTTTTCCAGAGGTAGGAAGGAGAGACCTCGGTGTTGATTTTTTTCGTTTCGGTTACAATGCTCATTTCGAACGGTGCCGAGCTTCACGGTCGGAAAATCGATACGCGTAAACTTTCTCGTGTTTCGCGTGCCGTGAAGAACAAGGTGGACGACGGCAGGCCTCGCGACGCCCGCCATTTTCTCTGTTTAACACGAGCAAAAAGGCCCACCCGTCATAAATTATGCATATGCTTCACCCCGTGAAGCCTTTCGGGCCGACAGACGGTGCCGAACGTT
Organism: Agapostemon virescens; assembly: GCA_028453745.1. Classification (NCBI taxonomy): domain Eukaryota; kingdom Metazoa; phylum Arthropoda; class Insecta; order Hymenoptera; family Halictidae; genus Agapostemon; species Agapostemon virescens. The sequence continues at coordinate 6,059,454 of CM052090.1, read as the reverse complement.
GCGTCAACTCGGCCCGCAACTGTTACATGGCTACCGGCCGGTTACAAGACTTAACCTTAACCCGATTTCACACCTTGCCACAAACGCCGATAAATAAACGATCGGCTCTCTAGACCCGCTTAACCAACGGCTAACACAGCTTCAAGCGTGGCTACCGAGTTTTCCTGCTAAACCATCCTCCTCCTCTTGTCTGCCTTGATCCTCCAACAACGCGGATCTACAGTGGCTCGCAAAAGTATTTGGACAGTCTCTAAATCTAAATAACTTTTTCAAAACTGAGCCAAACGACTTGACTTTTGTGGGGGAACTAGAAGCATTAACTTACTAAATGTTGTGCAAAAATAATTTTGAAATAATTCTAATTGATAGAAATTACGTGGGAAAGTAGAAAAGACATTTATTAAAATATTTTTATTTCAACTCGTAATGAAAATTAAAATTATACGCGTACAAAAATGTAAGAATTTGTGGAGTTTAAGCAGAAACTGTCCAGGAATCGTGAAAAATTGCGATTTTCACCATTTTCGATGGTATATGTCTCATGTGTATGTCGATCGATTTCAATGAACTTTTCTGCGTCTTTAAAATTTTCAGTACGTGGTTTAAATAAAAAATGTTTAAAAAGCTTCGTTTTTATTGGTCCATGTACTTCGTACCAATTACAATATTTACAAAATCCATTTCGCATATCATTTACTAAATTAATGCAACTAATTGCTCAAGAAAAGTCAAGACGTTTGGTCTAATCTTAACAAAGTTATTTAGATGTAAAGAGTGTCCAAATACTTTTGCGAGTCACTGTACGTCAAGAAAAGGTAACGTTCTTTGATCGCGTCGTTGAAATTCGAATATTCATTTCTTCCCGTTACTACTTTAACACTAGAAACACCAAACCAGTCAAAATTACTGGTCCCTACTTATTCCTTTTGCAATTACTGAAATTATAAAAATGTTTTCATTAGTAATCTTCCGATGTACTTCTTCAATGAACCACACGTTACAATAAAAATTGTTATTAACTCTTAGTTCTGCAATGGCGTCTCTTGGGCGACACTAAAGATTGCCGTACTGTTATTTAAAATAACTTTACGTCACTATGTTTGCATTTAAGAAATCGCTCGAAATTTAAATGTTGCACGTAGGAGTGATAGTAATAAATTTTATACGCACGAAAGAAAATTAATCATATACAGGAGAACTATTCTACATCAAAAAGGGTCTCGATGTTGGGATTAAACAATCATTGCCATTTTTATTTCGACGCTTTTAAACGGATTAGTTCCGTTTGTATCGAACTGTACGGTTTGGTTTTTCCGGAGAAGTTTGAATAATTAGTTTACCGCACGACGTGACAGATTTTGGAGAAATCTTTAGAGAGTCAAACGATTGCGGATGCAGTTTATTTATGTATATCTTACAAATTATTAATGAGCCTCTAACGAAGCGAAAAGACTTAGTTGCCAGAGTCGTGAATTAATTTGCAAATATAAAGGCAGAAGGAAAATACCGTTCGACTTTTAGAATCGCGTTTTACGTGCTCGAGCGAGTAACGCGAGAGGCATGAAAAAAAAATTGTTTAACCGCTATCCCCACCTATTGTAGTTATCTTCGGCAATCTTTATTGCCAATTCTACCCTATCGACCACTTTCGGACAACGCTAACCTTCGCCATTTGCGACGTCCCGCAATTCGCAGGAAAGGCTCGCGATAAAAGCCGCAGCGCGTTGTTTTCTTGCGATTGTGGAAATCGTGACCTTGAGATCGCATCGTGGTCGCCCGTGGTTTATACCCTTAACGGGTGGTAATCGAAAAGTCTTTGCATTATAAAAGCGAAACGGTAATTCACGGCTGCTTAAAGCGATTCCCGTCGTCCATTACCGTCGCTACTGATACACACTTCATATTTAGCGCGGGTTGGCATTAACGAACGGGCATCGCAATATGCACCGATTATTAACGGCCGCGAATGATTTACGATGGCTGTTCGAGTACCAGTGGCGAGCGCTCACGGAATGGAAAATAAGAAAATAAAATGAAAGTTGTGGCGCGTGCGCGCACACGCGCCCGCACACAGACACCGGTTAAATGCACCGGGCAATGAGTTTACGTCACTGATAACAACAGAGTTATCGTGCCCTCATAGACTCAACATCGAGCGTCACGCGATCATTGCCACTCTCGCGAGATCGCGAGATCATGCGAGTTATACTTGAACGGTCGCTCGCAGCTAGCCCACCCACACTTGCGAAATTTCACTGTGCATTTAACTACGGTCAGCCACGAATGTATTCGATTCGAATCTAAACTCTTTTTCTTTTATAATTTTTTACAGTTTTCTTCTTTTAAGTTAGAGCCTGTGGTTTGCTGCGTGACGCTCGGGAAGGTTTTTGGAAAAGTTGAAGTTCGTAAGAATTGTATAAAACGAATAAGGCACTTTCTGGTACCTCTTGTTATTTGCAATCTCCTCAAAAAAGAATGGACGTTGTTTTCGTAATTAGTGGCAGTAGTTTGCTAAATGACGTTCTGGAAGGTTTTTGAAAAATTTGAAGTTGGTAAGAATTGTATAAAACGAAGAAGGCACTTTCTATTATCTCTTGTTATTTGCAATCTCCTCAAAAAAGAATGGACGTTGTTTTCCTAATTAGTGGCAGTAGTTTGCTAAATGACGTTCGGGAAGGTTTTTGAAAAATTTGAAGTTGGTAAGAATTGTATAAAACGAAGAAGGCACTTTCTATTATCTCTTGATATTTGCAATCTCTTCAAAAAAAGAATGGACGTTGTTTTTGTAATTAGTGACAGTGATTTGCTAAATGACGTACGGGAATGTTTCTGAAAAAATTAAAGTTGTTAAGAATTGCCATGAAATAATAAAGAAAACAGTTTTCAAGATTTTCTTATTTTTAATTTTCTGAAGAAGCGAACAGACTTTGTTTTTGCGATGAAAGGCGTTGATTTAGTAAACGTCGAGCAGGAAGGTTTTTTAAAAAATTGATGTTGGTAAGAATTGCCATGAAATAATAAGGAAAACAGTTTTCAAGATTTTCTTATGTTTAATTTTCTGAAGAAACGAACAGACTTTGTTTTTGCGATGAAAGGCGTTGATTTAGTAAACGTTGTGTGAGAAGGTTTTTTAAAATTTTAAAGTTGGTAGAAATCGCATGAAAACATGAGGGCGCTTTTTTAAAATTCTTTTATTTGCAGTTTCTTCAAAATCTTGTTTGCACGTTCTGATTTATAAGGCGTTCGAATACTCTGGCGGTGTGCTGTATTTATAGCACAAGTCTTTAAAATTCTGCTTCAAATTGCGCCTAGGTGATTGTGTAAAAAATCCACTAAATCCGCAACCTAATGGCGAGGAGGAAAATATTTAATTTGGAGAAATATTGCCGATATTTATTATTTACTGCGATACTTATTGACGACAGCTGTGTTCTATAAATATGTAATTTACGTTATGTCGCGTGTTGACAACAGCTGTTCCAAAGAGTGAAACGACGTGTACCAGTAAAATATTGAATAGAGTTACTGATAATAGCGTTTTAACTTGGAAATTCTTACAAACAAACTGCAGACCTTCGTGTAAAAATGTTGTGCACCAGTTGTAAAATACAGAAATTGAAAATAAAGTATAATTTCTTAATAACTTTAACGAGCAGTGAGTAATATACAAACACTATTGAATTCTTCGAGTTTTTTTACTGTTTTAAATTTCATTTAACCATTTTCATTATAAGTGTATAAAATTTACAGTCTCGTGCACTCTGTGTACATTTATATGCATTAATTTGCAAGAATTTGCAGTATCTGCCCAGATTTAGTTGATAAATTAACTCTAACAGTTCTTCAATAGCTTCGTGACAAACTCTTCGCGTTTTAGCAATAATCGACGAAAAAACACTTGCTGATTATATTATCGGTCGTTACAATTCACGAGTCGTTTAGTCACGCGAAATTTTATTATCACTTCCTCCTCCGCGTTTTCTTTCCGTTTTCGTCGCCAATGGCTCTGACCTTCGCAGTGTCAATATTTGACGTATTTTAATATCTGAGCTGCACCGTTTTCTTTATCTCTTCAATAAAACGTTCCCACAAAAACCGTCGTGAACGATAAAATTCTAAAGTTCCTAATTCATTCTTCAACGATTATCGAAATTATAAAAATATTTTCCTTAAAAAGTTTTGAACGGAATTTCTTCATTGGAGCAAACGTTAGAAAATTGTAGTACGAGGACTTCATAAATGTAGTTTTATTTATTTATTTATTATTCGGTTGTTTCAGTGTTGAAACCGCAACTGCTGGACCAATCGAAACGACATGTTCATAAGTTCCCCTTTCGCAATTGCTGAAATTTGGAAAAATATGTTCGTCAGTTTTCGAGCGAGGTTCTGCGTTGAAACGCATGTCGCGATAAAAAGATGTGCGAAGTTTGGATTCAGCGCTGTTATTCTTATAAATTAGCGTTGAAATTCTTAGATTTCGCGTGTGTCGGTGAACCGGGAAACAATCGACGGGTCACGGTAACTGCAACTCGATTCCCACACGTCGTTGCAGAAAAAAACCCGAGAAGCTTCAATAATGTCATTGCAACCGATTGAATCACGTAAACGCGTATTTGGTATCTCTCGCGCACGCCACCAGAAAATACGGCGCGTTATCGCGAAACGGAAAATTTTGTAGATAGCACTGGCGAGAGATTGTTTTCCCAGCCGCCGCGCCGTTTCATCTGCCTTCGCGAAAATATTCATTTGCGAACTCGATTCGCGGCGCGGTTATGGTTACTCCATGGAGTATCATTCAAGAATATTCCGAGACACGGTGGGAGACAGGAAGGTAAACAAGAAAAGCAAACTTTCTGGTTTCTTGGGTAAAGTACAGACTTAACGTCGGCTGCCGCGAGAGTTCGCGATATTTATGGAGAACGTAAATAAATAATTTATCTGGACCTACTTAAACAGCTGTCGTATATACTGCAAGTCCTTTCTTACATTTCAGATATGTTCGCCTCGAAGTTATGTAAGCTAAATGCACTGCATTTTAATGTAGATGAGTAACGCATTTTAACGATATTAATATGGAACATAACTGTCTCCCTCTCTCTCTCTCTCTCTTTCTCCAGCACTCGTAATATTTCTAAGCCACACTCGCAATAACGTTGGCAATTTTTTCGGAAAAAACTGGATAGACCGTTTCGATAGACGTGTTTAAAAGCATACAGGCGTTCCAAAAGTGTTCGAGTTCCTTCAGAAGTTAACGAAAAAGAATAACTTCAGGAATTGCCCTTTCAAACTAGACACCCTCTTTCTCTCTTTCAGGAGTTCTATGTCAAAGATAAAAATTTCACGAAGATTCTGTCAATGTATGATTTTATGACGATGCTTTTTCGAATGAAAATATATTTTTCATTTCAGAAGAAACAAATATTGCAAACTTTGAAAATCATATTTTCGCGCCGAACAGCCGCCATCTTGGACTTTAAGTTTCGGTGAAACCCTTCATTCAACTTCGTTGATAAAATCGTATATTCTTGTAATCGTCATGAATTTTAATGAATGTTGCTACAAATTGAACGATTCGCATACCGTGAAACGAAGTACTCGTTAAATAATAATTCCATTAATTTCTCCGCAAAGAAATTGTTTAAAGTTACAGTTACGCGACTGTTACGTACGACTGTACGCGACCGCTTAAAAGGTTTTCGCGGCTCTTTCTAAACGTGTTTAGAAACAACTATAACCGCAACCGACAATCCGTAGCCTTTCACTTTATTTGCTTACTTGCAATGCCAATTGATAAGAAGAAATCGATGAAAGCAACGCAGGCAATAAAGCTTTCAACGACGAAAACGAAAGAAGAATCAATGCAGGAAGGTTCAACGTTTTCTTAAGTTACTAAACGCTTCCTCAAATATTCAGCTGTTGCGCATCGGTTTTATCGCTGCACAAAGAACCGCGCAGATATTCTGTTAACATTGTGCATAGAATCAATATGGAATATACGAGCGACTTCGAATTCTCGGATACACAAATTTCACAAAGGGAAATTCAAAGTTGCTTGTTCGCCTCCGGTAAGAAAGCATTATTCAAACAAGCTACAGTATTCGAACGGCAAGACGCAATTCCGACATCGATCCGTCATGCTCTTGTTAAATCAACGACACATCGTGTTTAATCTACAGCGGAACAATACACATCTCCGACGATGATCGCGCATTACCAAAAATTCCACTTGCTCCAACGACAAACACATAGAAAACAGCAACGAGGGGCTACAACACAACGCAAAGCACGGAAACGAATTCGAAACGAGACGAACATCGTTGAAATAAGAAAACACGTGCTCGCGTTAACCTCTTAGGCACGATTGAATTTTGTGCGGGGCAGTTTCTCTGTACGGCAGAGCACATTGCACAGAACACAATCAAGTTTTTGATAAATAAATTATAGTTCTTCTTAACACATTGACTGCCAAGTCACCCACATATGAGTGACAGAATTATTAGTCCATGTTTAAAAGTAAATTTTTACATTAATGTATTCGTTGCATTCAATTCAGTTGATATCTGAAGAATACAACAGGGTTGATAGATAACTATTTGCCAAACATTTAAAGTTTTCAATCGCTGCTTCATTAATTAAATAAATTTGATTTGATGGACTTTTTGAGGTCGTCAGTTCGGCAGTTAATGTGTTAAAGATATGATGCATATACTTTAATATTAATAATTTACTGTAATAATTAATAATAGAATTGAGTGTGCTCAAGCCACTATAATGGCGCATCCTAATATAAGATGACATCCGCGGAAGCCACTATAGTGGGGCATCGTGCTTAAGAGGTTAAAAACAACCTTTCAAAAGAAGATTTTGAAAGGAGAAGCATGGAGCATCGATCGAAAGTCGATTCACTGCGAGAAAAATGGAAAAAACGTCTGTGAAAGTAATAATTGTTCTGCACGAACTGGTTTTCCCTGCTTGCAAACGCGACTGTTCCATCGGACTGTTAATTGCGAGCGTTTAGTCAAAAGCGTATCTCGTGCTCGGCCACGCGGGAATTGTGAAATAGTGAATGGCCTCTCGTGATTATGCTCGAGCCCGCGAATAATTCACGCGTGCTGCTACGAAATTTCTCGTTAGCGCATTATTTTGTGTTCGCGGCAAAACCTTGTAGAAATGCGACGAACTCGATCGATCGATTCGCCACGGTGTGAAACAGTTGAATGAAATTACACGTTCGATTAAAGAGGAAGGTTTGGGGAAGATTTTAACGTTTGAATCATGTCAATAGAGCTGATAGTTTGGTCAGGGCACGCCTTCAAAGATTGACTAATATTGAGGGGACACGCCCTTCTCCCTTTTAAAAATTGCGAAAAATTGGGGAAGCTGAAGCTGAAGTTGAAGTTGAAATTTTCCAAACTTTTCTCGCCTGTCATTTCCCTGATTAGAAGCTTCTGTTAAACGCCGTATCTATTAAACCGAACAACGTCGTTAACGATCTTTTCTCCTTTCCTTTTGCACGAAATCGAGAAACAGAAAGAAAAGAAACGAATTGCATCGGCGTCGGCTATTTGCACAATTATCGCGCAGAAGGAGTTAACGCTATCATCTCACAATGAAAGACGTAATGCTGCTGTCGAGGGGGCCACGTGCGTCTCTCGATCGACCGCGAGAAGTTTAAAGAAGAAGTTTACGACCGAACGAATTATCGCTCGTCGACTAATTTCGTTTTTGCCACTCAGCCAATTCGTACTTTATTCTTAGGCGATAATGATACGATCATGCTCGCCGCCTCTTGGTCTGCAGTAATTGCACAGCACCTCGACGATCGACGCAGTCGACGATAATTCGCTGCGGTTATGGAATCCATTATCTGACGTAGTAATTCCACGTCTGATAGTGTTCAACGCCGTGTCAATAAATATCGTAGTCGGTTATACGCGACGAAGGTGCTCTGCAGCTTTTTTAGAAACTTTGACACGACCAGCAATCATCCCCAAAGCTTGCGACAATAATTCATGTTGATACACCGCTAGGCGAGCGAGTTCTCGCGCGTCCCGACGCTATATGTTTCGGCAACACTCGACAGGGAAGCAAACATTTTGCGATCAGAGACGGCAAACAGAAACCGATATATTTCTCCGTGCAATCGTCGATGACGACGCGGATTCTGGAGATGAAGAATTGTAATTAATGATTTTCGACGCGTCAAGAACACGCGACGTACGATAAACCGGGATTCCTGCGCAGTGTTGTTGCCTTATCAATGGGGAACGACTTCGTTTAGAGCGACTGTTAAGCGCTAATAAGATCTATTGTTTCAGCTGGTACGATGCTGCGAGATAATGCTATCGGCGAGCACCAAAAATTGGGTGAAAGCAATTTATTTTGCGCGACAGAGACCGAGAAGAATGATTTACGATGTTTTCTTTATATTTGGTATATAACGGGTTGACTGCAAATTCTAAAGCGAACGAATTATAGGTATTTGAGAATATCGATCAAATTGTTAAAGAAAGAGTGACAATTTTATTTTGTTGCGGATTCCAAATGATCCCAGATGATTCCAGACGATTTTTGTTTTGCAGAAAGACTTCGAGTTTGGTGACAAGTTGATGAGAAAGCGCAGATTTGTTTCAGAGTGTGGAGTTGAATAGATCTGTTTTGAATGGTAGAGATAGAAGAATGATCGAGGAGTGGGAAAGCGAAGCTTGAAGAATTTATTGAGTCTATTTTTCCTGTTTATTTAAGGGGAGCCATTCAAGGTTAGTGTCAGGTTTTAAATAATCACCTGAGACTGGGAAATTTTTCAGGATGAGAGACGTAAGTTTATCGACGATTAAGTGGCGGATTACTGCGGATAAGGAAAGGACTGGTTTATCTCAGATTATAAATTAAAAAATAAGTACAGTTCAGCGAAGGAGAAAACAAAGCAAACGAGACCATGAATGATTTACACGAACCGTTATGTCTCTACCTTCGAGTCTAACCGCTGATTATCTATTTGTAAACGTTTCGAAGAGGAAACTATGTTAGGGAAATATCAAATTATTCAGTGAAAAATAAATGTTTAAAGTAGTAAAGATAAAAATTAAGAGAAAGGAACCACGACTATCATAAGCGACCTGTGCAGCTAAAGTAAAAGCGAATAAAAAGAAACTACGAATACCGTAAGTACTCTGTATAGCACAGTAAAAAATGAAGACACAGAGACCAAGAGAAAGTCATCGAGTCTGCTATGTGCACGTCTATATTTAGGCCGAGTGATTAAATTTTCTTGCAGAGTTCTAAAGCTGCACAAAAATTTGAAGAACAAGAAGCAATGTCAAAGCAATACATCAGCGTCGAGGAGAGCAAAATGTGCAGAACTATTTCGAACTGCAAAATTGTATTGAAGATTCATGTACGACACAGGTAGAAACGAGGAAAAAGAACTTGGAACAAGAACGAATTAGAACATAAAATTTGAAAAGTCCTGACCGAGTTTACAATATTTCTCAAAAATCGAATTTCCTCGTCGATTCAAAAAGTAGCTAAATACTTAAGAATTTACAGAACAAGGAGCAATGTTAAAACGACAAATTACCATCGGGGAAAGCGAATAACAAAATTGAATAGAAGATTCGTGTACAAGAAAGGTAGAAACG
>CM052090.1:5994155-6049413 GCA_028453745.1 Agapostemon virescens | reverse complement strand
AAACGTGTAGAATTATTTCGAGCTGCAAAATTGAGTAGAAAATTCGCGTACAAGGTAAAAACGAGGAAAACAGAACTCCGGGAATTGAAGAATAACGTTTGAAGAATCTACAATATTTCTCAATTTCCTCGTCGATTCGCAAAGTAACAAGATACTTTAAAATATCTAGGACATGGGGCGACGTTAAAATGACGGATTACCTTCGAGGAGAGCGAAACGTGCAGAATTAGTTCGAACAGCAAAATCGAACAGAAGAGGTGAACTTGAGCTATTTTCCTTGGCAATTCGCGAAGTAAACAAGGAAACTGGGAAGATCATAAATCTTCGATCGAACGATAGCAATCGTCCGCGGCATTCCCGCGAAAAGAAGCTTCGGATGACGCGAACGTGTCCGATGAATGAATTTCCCAAGTAATCGTAGAAATCATTGGGTATGCGTCACACGACCGCGGTATTCCTGCATGTCGACACGTGATGCATCGTTGCGGCGCGATGATCCACGTGCGTTCGATGCAACGGATCGGTGATTACGTCTCGTCGGTGCACGCGCCCGCGTTTTTCGCCAACTTGACACACGGCAGGGAGAAGGAAGAGCGACAATAAAAAAAATGTAAAAGAAACGGTTAATCGATTGCATAGAATGGAGAAACGATCAGGCGACGGTCGTGCCTACCGGTTTGCAAATAGAATGCCGCCAATCCCGTTTTCCGATTAGACTGGCTCCGGTACACGCCTCCAGAACCGGAGACACCTTCGCCAACAGTCATTAGAATATACGATATTTTTTTTCTTCGTACAAAGCACCGTCATCGATCGAACAGCGATTCTCGGGAGATCGCCTTGATCCTCGAAACTGAAACTGTGTCACCGCGAAACGCGCTACGCAGTTTTCGATTTGAGTTCTCTCTGTCGCGCTCTCTCCGCTGGCGAATCGCGCTCTGTTGACCCGTGGCAATGGTGTCGATCGTGTTTATGGTTCCGTATTGATGAGACAGTTGGCGGTTATCCTTCTCCGATTCGCGGTAGAGACGTGACGATATACCGACTCCGTCTGCTTCGAGGAAAGTCTCTCTCGTCGAAGAAACGATTTTTAGAACGGTTAAATATAGGTCTGCCGATCCGGAAAGCGTTTTTTCGTTGATATCGATACGCTACTTTTAAACGTTGCGCGTCTCGCGAGAGATTCCGCATGGTTCCGTCTTTCCGCTGACATCACCCGGAGAATTGTAACTAGCTTGACAACCGTCGAGTTTTCGAATCGAACGAAACTCTTATTCGACGATTCCCGGGGCATTGGGGGACACCAGAGACAAATTTTGTTCTTTCTTTAACACTTTAATTGTCCAATCAACAGCCTAAAAAATTCAGTAAAATCAAAGTAATTTATTTAATGCAGCAATAATTGAAAAGACAAAATGTCTAACACATAGTTATCCTTCAACCTTTCGAAGTCTTCAGATATGAACTAAATTGAGTGCAACGAATATACTAGCGTACATATTTATTTTTGAACATGAACAAATAATTCTGTCACCCATATACGGGTGATATGGCAGTCAAAGTGTTAACAGTAGAACTACCAAACCAGTCAAAATGGTTCTTAATTTTTCATTTGGCAATTGTTGAAGTTATAAAAATGTTTTTATCAGAAATTTTCGAATGTGCTCTTTGATGAAACCGTATATTAACCCTTAGCACTTCAATGGCTCTTCTGAGGGGACACTAAAAATTGTCAGACTATTATTTAATACAATTGCTATATTACAATGTTTGCATTTAAAAAGTTAGTAAAAATTGAAGTATTGCGCTTACGATTAATAGTAACAAATTTGGTATGCACGAAAGGAAATGAACCGCGTCTAATGGAATTCTTCTGGGACAAAAAATGCCTCGAAGTTAGGAATTCAAATTGCTTGGATTGCAAAGGGTTAAGATAAAAATTGTATGAAATTCGAATGGGGAGAGATTCGTTATTATTACAAAGCAATATATATCGTTGGACTTATTGTTTGGTAGTTCTAGTGTTAACTGTACCGACAGAGCACATTGGAATTAACTGTTTGATAAATAAATTATAATTTTTCTTAAAGATACGATGCATACACTTTAACTCTAATAATTTACTTTAATAATTAATAACGCAATCGAGTGTGCTCGAGCCACTATAGTGACGCATCGTAATACAAGATGGCTATATCCGGAAAGCCACTATAGTGGCGCATCGTGCCTACGAGTTTAAGGAGTTCGAAAAGTCGAACGTTGAGCTGAAATGTTCCTAATCGTTTCCGCCATGTTTTCTCGATACGCGTCGAGTCCGCAAAAATGAAATATTCCGAGTTTTCGACGATTGGTCAGCTACAAGTAAAACGGAGTAATTGCACAGGAAAGGATTCAGATCTTTTTGAAGAGTAGACTGTATTTGAATCGAATGATTACGAAATTTACGGAAATTTGTTGCAAACATGTTATTACAATTACTAAAGAAAGAAAGAAAATTTTATTTGGCTGCTGCTGCTTGAAACGAACGCAGACAATATTTGTTATGCGCGAAGAGTAGACAATTTCGTGTAATCGATAGCAATAGATCTCGCACACGTTTCCTGAGAATATTCTTCGATGCATTCTGCAACGGTCGTGTGAAAAATAGAACGGCTCCAGACGGCTGTTATCTAAATAGAAAAATTCTGCTTATCGTAGAATCATTCGATAACGCGAGTCAACGAACTCGTCTTGGGTGCGAGTTAATGGATCCGGAGTATTCCAGATTTCGACGACTGTAAACCGAAAGTGTTCATATGTATGTTTTATTCTGTCGTATGTATTTCAACATTCGGCGATCATTTCGCAGGAAAGCGGCGTGGTATCGACTTTCCTTTCGAGTGTCCTTAATCGTTTTCATAAAGTTCGCTGCGTCAAAGATTCTACGTCGCCCCTGTAGAAATTGATACGTAAAGAAGTCGAAACTTTCTAGCAGCGCCGTTGGAGCTTATCAACCATCAAATTACGGCCATCAGAAATTTAATTCGCAACGTGTACGACTATTTTAGTGCTTCGTGCGCAATTAGAAACTCGTGCATCTTGCTTATACTCCTAATTTGCATCACGGTGGAATTTGTAACAGCGTTTTACGAGGTCGTCTCTTACGTGCGCTATCGATCATCGTAATTAAGTATGTTTCTATGTTATCGGCGAAATTTATGTATCTAAGCGAGATAAAACGGCAATACCAATAACAACGATCGCAGCAATGAAATCCCTGAGGTGCTTTCCAAATGCAATTTCACAATGCTCGTTGCGCATGTGAAGCATGATCGTCGTGGGCAAATCCGAACACCGCACACTACGTTTAATCGAATTAACCGAGCGATTTCTAACAATATTACTGATATAAATATAATTATTTATTCGCCGAACCTGTTTAGTGCAAATGCAATCTCCGGACACTCTCATTTTCATACCTATCTGTTATGCTAATGCATATAAGGTCTGTTTTCCTCATTTCTAATCATTCAAACTAGCCCACGGATTTCCATGCGAAATGTTATGCGCTCAGATGATTATCAACGAATCGTGGTGGCAGAGTTTCTTACGACGCGAATAATGGAACGATAAAAATTGTAATTGTTCGATTCGAACGTAGCATAAATGTACAAAGATAACAAAGCTACAACAAATTCTACTGTAGTCCTACTTCTAGGGGGTCTGGTCGATAATTTTATCTTCTCCAAACATTTGTACAAGCAGATAACAAATAGGACATTGCCATAATGCTTTCTCCCCTCGCATTGTATCGAAGCCTGGTGCATTTGTACTTAAAAAAATCAGAATAGAACATGTACGTCAAGTAACTAATCTGTATCTAGTTGCTCAAGAGCTCTTCACGAATCTAAGGTAAATAAATTAGGATTTTTCCGTGCAATGATCGATAGCGATAATAATTTCTATCGAGATCAGTAGCTGAAAAATTTCTAATCTTTGAGAACTGCGTTTCGTTATTCGAAAAAAAAGAATACTTGTTCTCATCTTAGTACTTCAAAGTTGCGGCCATTAATTTAAAAAAGAAACCATGCATCGACGATAGAAATACTTGAAAAAGAAAAACTATATATGTGTGATAAATATGACGACATTTGTCCTTAAAAGATCGAGACCTACTCTTCCGGTCACCAAAGAATTAATCATAGCAAGTCTCGCAGCATCCTGACGCGTAAAAGGACCAGCCGATGACGTCACTCAAGGAAGCGACCTACAGAGAATCCGGATTCGAACAACCGTACGTGTCACGATCGGTAGACTGTAAATTTTATGTAATTATAAGAAAAATGAATAGACAAAGCAGAGGAACGTGAGAAGCCTCGAAAGAACATCAGCGTCTTCGCATAATTAAAATTGCCAAAAGAACTTAGCCGAAGGTGCCAAAACTATATTTCTGCTCAAAGATCCAGAATGAATGAAACGAAATGAACAGATGCGACACAGCAGCAAAGTACAAACATTCAAACAAGACAGAGAAACGGTTGCAAAAATTGTTACATTTCGCAAAGATCCACAATCAAACGAACAGATGCGGCGGAACAAAATACGGGCATGATACTAACGCAAAGAATACAATCACGCCGTCTCGAAACCACGGAAATTGTTAAAGGGAATCATTTCCATTTCGCATGTCGTTTGAACGAGTCGATAATGAAAATTTTCTGTTCCGCGCGAGGGTCCTCGGTGGAAACAGGTAAACATTGAAGGACACTTACCTGGTACTGCTCGTGTCGAATGAATTTTTGCAATTCGCGGATCCTTTTCGGTCTCACACACAAACTTAACTCACTGAACCTCTGATCTGCGAACGACGAGCTCTCGCTGCTCTTCTGTGCATCTGGAGATTAATTAGCCGGCTGTGGACAGATATTATCTGATCAACAACCCCCACGTGAAACACCAAGAGAGCGCAGCTCCCACACGGAGGACTCGGCGCGGACTGACACGGCTCCCGGTTCTGCACACTGTCTAACCCACGCTGCCCAGTTTCACTGCTCGAGTCGAGCACTGGGAGTATAGCGCGTGTCATCGATGGGAGCGCAGACGTACTACCAATGGGGATCATGTTCCCTGAACCTCACTATAACGTTCCGAACGAAAGGAAAACCCGAACAACAGGAAAGTGGATGAAGAACTCATTCATGCTGTTAGATCTCTATATTTAAACCATTCGGTTCCCTTGTCATAGTAATTTTTAACACGTGGCTTGTCGAATAGACTCTTTTCAAAGACATCGTTCTTTGATCGTGTTTAAAAATTAATTTTCGTGGTGGTAGAGTCAGGGAACTCCATTTTATTTGGACGCAAATGATTGAGTAGAATTTGTTGTGTCTGCTGGATCTCTAAATTTAAACCATTCGGTTCCCGTGCCATACTAAGTTTTAACACGTGACTTGTCGAATAGATTCATTTCGACGACACCGTTCTTTGGTCAAGTTTAAAAATGAATTTTTGTAATGATAGTTACAAGGAATCCAATTTTATTTAGACGCAAATGATTAAAGTAGAATTTATTGTGTCTGCTGGATCTCTAAATTTAAAACATTCGGTTCCCTTATCATGCTAATTTTTAACAAGTGTATTGTCAAATAGGTTTGTTTGAAAGACATCGTTTTCCGAACACGTTAAAAAATTAATGTTAAAAAATGCTGAACCTCCGATACTAAATTCGTTTAACACTGAACTTGAACACGACTGCTCGTCGTCAACCATTCATCGAAAACCACCGACTCGAATACATCCTCGAGATTCGCATGCTCGTGTAGGTGTTAACTTACGCCAGCAATAAAATTATAATAATTTCTGGTGAAAGCGAGCGAAACGAGAGCCGCCTCTCTAAACTGTCTCCGCCGAGTGAAATGGAATGGAGATATACAGTTTCATGAAAGACCGTCCGATACGTCAGATGGAGAAGCATGATTTATCGCCCTGTGAATTTATAGTTTTTTGGGGAAAGAGAATTCTTGATGCGATGCATATGGTTTTCGGTAGCTTTCTTCGACCGGACCTCCAATTCAAAAGTTTCTACGCCGAAAGTATCCGCGGTGCTTGACAAACCTAAGCGCACCAATGAGTTCGTCGGCAGGCATTATCGTCCGTAACTTTTTCCTGTTGGTAGCGTGTTATCTCGCGAATGGCAGCGCTCCGCAAGCGATATCTGCAAGACAATTGCAAACAGCTGAAGATAAAGCCACAAATAAAGTGACATCACGGTTTGCGCTAATCCAATGAATTTTTTCGCGCTCGCGTAACATTGAAAGACGTCCACCAAGGCTCAAGATCAGAGACATTAATTTCAATTTATCATCCATTAACGCTTCCCAGTTGACCCGCTCCGAGCACGCGTCGATTAGAACAACGATGCTGAAAGTTGCGAGACAGCGATTCCGTCCGATAAGGACGCGGCCGAGGACGTCATCCGAGAACGATAACAGGTTGGAAAACTGTTCCAGAAAACACCGGTTGCACGGTCCTCTCGCATACTTCGATCTGTTTTTATCCGGTAGTTCCAGTCTCGTTTGGAACATCAATTAATGGTCGCCAGACGAAACAGCTCCCTCGGGTCTCGATCTATTTATACGATCTTCCTTATTAACGCCATCGCCATCCTCCAACGAGTCGACGAATACTGCCACTTATTTCGTAATTCAATGTCTTTGGAAAAATGCTTCGAGGTTGAATAACGCGTCTCTTCTGTTTGTATTTTGTCGTGTTGCTGTAAGAACGATGTGAGTTGACTTGTTGAGTGACTTGTTTATAACGGGGATAAAGATAATTGATTAGGACAGCATTAGATGACAAGTTGTCATAGCGAGTAGAAGAAGCACTTTCAAATGGACACTATCTTTACGAACAATTATGTCGAGGATACATGGACCGTTTATTTTAAAAGTGGTGTAAGTCCTTTTTTAAAAAGAATGAGATATGACATAGTTTATGCTTAATTTAGTGTAAACTTTTTGTTTATAACTAGTTAGTATTTAATATCTTAAAAAATGCCAATGCTTTGTTCAATTTAAAATTGGCCGGTAAAAGAAATTGGGGGCTTCATAATTGTTTTATTTCACATGCCGAAAGTTACTATTTTAGGTTAGTTATTTTATTTTCCTCCAACAATGGATAATTTGATATTCGCATCAGATAGTGATATAGGTAAGAAGAAATAGTAAATCAATGTTATTTTATAATTAACGTTCAAAATAAAAAATACTAATTCCATTTTATTTCTTGTTATTGTAAGTCCATTTGCAGCTTGGAAATATATATTATTTTAGTTAAATTCGCCTAAAATAAAATTTATATAATCAAATTACATATTGATAAATTAGTACAAACATTCCCAGACATCACATAATTAACTTATATTTTTTAATTGTCAGATCTGCTAACATTTAATTTTCTCGAGACAAAAGAAAATGGACTTGCACCACTTTCGAAATAAACGGTCCACATAATGTTTCCTCTTTATGAATCTTAAAAGATACGAAATGATCTCCTTATTGCTTAGTAATTAGCGTTTTACAACGAATTATCATTGAGAAAGAACGCGTAGTGGATGCATAACGTTTCTTGTTTGCGATTCTTTAAATAATCTAGTAAAAAGACAGAAAAGATTTCGTTAGTGAACGATATATCGAAAACATACGTTTAACGAAGCTTCTTCGAACACGGGCTGACAATGTTTGTCTCGTGCTACTTGCTTTATAACCCATTATTCTTCAGGAAAGCCGTGTCGCGGTTACGTAACGTTTATCTCCTTTTTTATAAATCTTTTTAATCCCCTCCTCGAAAAGAAATTTAATGGAGCTTGTTCGGCGTACGGTTACGATGACTCACTAAACACTACTACTTTATCAGAGTAAGATTGCACGTTGTCGTCGAAGGTACATAATGTTACGTTCCTGCAAATCTCCTAAACCATCACTTACGAAAAAAAAGAGTACAAAGTGTTCTGTCGTTGATTAAAATTTCAACCTGACAATTAACGAAGCTCGTTGCACGCTCGATAACAATGAGTCACACCGCCATGCTTAATTACGAAAGACACGAAATCGTTAAAGATGCACAGAACGTTTCCACAAAAACTTCCATTACTAATTAATATCGTACACACGCACACGATACATGATACAGGGTATTAAAAAAAAAAGCAGAATCAATATTTGTGTGGCACACAGGACACATTGTACTCGGTGGGAAAAAAGCCTTGATAACCATTTTTGAGATACATTTTTGCATGTTGACGTCATTGATTGTCTTCCTACCGGCTTCTCGATGTTTACAGAATCATCCAATAACGTCAGAGTTTCGATGGCGAGTTCTCAGTCAGTTTGGTTCGCGAAGACGTTGGCAAAAAATTATGAAACAACGTGCAACAGAGAATTCTTCGATTAAGAAACTTTTCCACGTAAAAACGTCTCGCAGCTGACGCACTTACGTTAGCACGATCACACGTATTGAACACGTATTTTCTTCGCTGGAATGATACATTGGCAGTGTCAACAGGATACTGTAACCGTGCAGCGCCAGTAAGATGCACAATCGAGGGTTGGCGACATCCGGCTGATTTCCGATGCAATTTTCTGTAGGAAATTGAACGAGGACGTTCGGAACGCGGTGGAAGCCAGTAGGTCAATAATATTGCTGCTAACGTATAATAATGTTTAAATCTGAGGAACGGTTCAATGATATGCTGGCAGTGTCAGCAAGACACTAACTGTGCAGTGTTTTGGTAAGATGCATAGTCGAGGGTTGGCGACATCCGACTGATTGCCGATGCAGTTTTCTGTCGGAAATTGAACGAGGACGTCCAGGGCGCGGTTTGTAAACACCGAGATAAACCTCGCATGATGTGGAAGTCAGTAGGTCAATCATTTTTATACTAACGTACAACAATGTTTATATCTGAGGAACGGTTGAATAATATGCTGACAGTGTCAGCAAGACATTCTAACTGTGCAGATATTGGTAAGACGCACAGTCAAGGGTTGGCGACAACCGACTGATTACTGATGCAGTTTTCTGTCAATTGAGCGAGGACGTCCAGGGCGCGGTTTGTAAACACCGAGATAAACCTCGCATGATGTGGAAGTCAGTAGATCAATCATTTTTATACTAACGTACAACAATGTTTATATCTGAGGAACGGTTGAATAATATGCTGGCAGTGTCAGCAAGACATTCTAACTGTGCAGATATTGGTAAGATGCACAGTCAAGGGTTGATGACATCCGACTGATTATTGATGCAGTTTTCTGTCAATTGAGCGAGGACGTCCAGGGCGCGGTTTGTAAACACCGAGATAAACCTCGCATGATGTGGAAGTCAGTAGATCAATCATTTTTATACTAACGTACAAAAATGTTTATATCTGAGGAACGGTTGAATGATACGCTGGCAGTGTCAGCAAGACACTCTAACTGTGCAGTGTTGGTAAGACGCACAGTCAAGGGTTGGCGACAACCGACTGATTGCCACTGCAGACTTCTGTCAATTGAACGAGGACGTTCGGGACGCGGTTTGTAAACACCGAAGTAAACATCGCACACGATGGAAGCCAGTAGGTCAATCATTTTTATGCTAACGCATCAACAATGTTTACATCTGAGGAACGGGTGACCTTTTGACCTTTATTTACTCATACTTTTTTACTCGGTACAGTTTCCAATTCGCTTCGTTTTCGAGTTAAAAAACTATGACGAATGGATTCCAACATGCCCCGTTAAGCGAAGCTTGTTAATAACTCGAAAGCTAAGCGTCGAATTTCCAATTGGACGGAAATAATTGCCAAAAGGAAAAGGTATTCAAAATCGCCTGGGGAATCTCTTATGTCAACTATCTCTGAACTTCGTCGGCCAATTTGTTTAACATCGACCGACGATTGTTTCAGAATTTTTTTAAATCCATAATTCATGACTGAAAACTTGTTCACGGATCTTTGAACGCTGACAGCAATTTTTATTGAGAATTGACGAGGCATCTTCAGTAACGTTATCTAATATTTTCCTCGCGAACTACAACGCAAACATAGTTTTTTAAACTTCATTCTGTTAAGCGCAATTATTAAAAGTCCTATTAACCTGTTGCTTTACAACGAGTCAGACTCGTGATTAAGATTTCGAACCGAATCTTCTAAACATGTAGTTCCTTAATTTTTTTAAATGTAAATAACATTTTATTTAATTGTTGATCGTATACGGTCATTATCGGTAGACAGTAACTACTTTGTCTTTTCTTTTTATCGTTTTACGAAGGACAAAGAGAGTCTAGTCACTGTTAACACTTTAACTGCCCAGCCAACAGTTTCAAAAATTCCACAAAATCAAAGTAATTTATTTAATGCAGCAACAATTGAAAATTTAAAATGTCTGATACATAGTTATTGTTCAACCTTTTTGTAGTCTCCGGATATAAACTAAATTGAGTGCAATGAATATATTAGGGTACAAATTTATTTTTAAACATGAACAAATAATTCTGTCACCCATATACGGGTGATATGGCAGTCAAAGTGTTAATGTAAAATAAGTCGTACACCAAGGGGTTAACAGACTTCCGGTCGGTAAAGTGTTTAATGTCGAATGTTTTCTTTATTTTTAACGCCCTGTACACAAAGATAGACATCCATCAAGATATTACTGTACTTGCGAAAATACCGTTTCCTGAGTGTTAATTAGCGTGCAATTGTTCTCGTAAGGGTGCCCCACGCAGAAAATGTGAAGCAATGTAAGTAAGCGTTACATAAATAAATTACGGGCTGGTCGGTGTCACCCACTGGAACAAGCAATTATTACGTTTGAAATATCGAATAAAATGTTAGACATTGTGAGCGAGACGTTGTAATATTTAATGTGATATATTCGTTGCAGCAGAAACTTTCTATGGTGCGTGCGCAACGTCGTTTATTTTCGGTTGTCTTCTCGTGTACGTAGAAGCATGACTCATTTCGTCGTTATGGTACGTAGGACATTACTCCATTGTTCGTCTGTCCAATTAATGAAAGAAAAGTGTTCGTTTTTTTTTCTCTTTTCGGAGACTGAATGGCAGTTTCCTTCGGCCGACCACTCCTTTCAGTAATTTCGCCGAGTAATGTTTTCTACATGCCAAATCGACTCGTTTATCAACAAATTTGTTGCACGCAGCGATATGATAAGCATTGTACTCAATGCTAAATCAATTTCCACCGTTGCCGATTGTTAATTCTCTGCTATCTCGAAAAACAAAAGGTTCCGCGACATTAATACCTTCAGATTCGAACAGTTAACTCGAGCTATCGTTTCTAACAAATTTCTTGATTAAATTAAACACTTTGATTGCCAGTTATCGCGAAAACAAAAGATTTCGATCTTCGATCGGAAGTCTCTGGCTTGCAGGAAAATTGTCAACGTTTTTCCAAATTTCTCGTGTAAATTTATTGTTTTCTTAATAAATTTTTCTTATTATTTTATTAAGATATAAATTTATATAATTGATAAATTCATGTTACTCGACTCGTTTCTTCGATTCTCGGCGATCTCGAAAAACAACAGATTTCATTGCTCGAGAGAACTGTGTTCGAGTTTGATATCGTGTTTGTATCGAGCGAATCGATACGAATTTTACAAGTTAAGGACAAGTAAGACAGACCGTATCCATCGATAACAGATAACGTCCGCCGATTTCGTAAGCCGACCATAATTTTGGGAAATTATTGCGATGCGTTAGAACGGCGGCGTTCTTCTCGCCAAGAACATCAAACTATAAAGTTTTCCGCCAGTGTTCCGCGTAAAGTTATTTCTGGCATGTAATTTTCAGTTATCGTTGATTCCGAGTCGTGATTCCCCAAGAAAGATATCCGACGAACACTTTGTACATAATTGCGAGGAAACATCGTCTCTAATTTATGATAATTTAAGCAAAGAAGTTCTACTTTGATCGCAGCACTTCCGCAATCCGCGGAGATTCAACGCGTAGAACTGTTACACATTGTCCGGGAAATCTGCCCGGAATATCTTGGACGTCAAACCAGAGAAGATTTAGAAGTAATTCAATGGAAATTTGGCGGAGCGATGACGGCGACTGCGAATCAATGCGCGCTAACAAATAAGAACGTGCAGCCGATCGAATCATTGTTGCTTTTTGCAACCACGAATCGTTGCTAACTAAAAACTCTGGACTACGATCGGAACAGCATAAGCACATATAATTATAAAAATAACAGGGTTTCCCGATACATTCTTGGTAGAGGCATTAAAAAATAATAGTGGTAGTAATCTTTTTTCTTATTTTTTCACGTGATAATCATTAAGTCATTTAATAAGCCGTGTAGTTTTCTTTTTATTGTACTTGATTAATGCGCATAATCCGTATTTTTCCCCGAGCAATGCACGCGCGTTCAGAAAATGTTCCTTATTTACAGCAAATCAAGATATGAGTGCTAAAAGATAAACATTTTTTGGCATTGACAATATGATTAAAAAAGTTGTTAGAAACTTTGTAGAATTGTTTCTCAGATTTCGTAATAAAGTTCTTTATCGGCAACGTTTCCTGACGAAGGATTAGAACCACAAGAATCTTTTTGGAAACAGAATGAAAATGCGGATGGATAGATGTCAGTGTTGAAAAATAATTGTCCGAATCCCAAGACTTCGGGTTGCCAGAGTAATACCCTTTCTATCATATTGAAACGTAATGTGGGCGCTTCCATATTTTAATAAGCACGACTTTGAGCCGGTCAGATAACCGCGACGCAGATAAAGAAGCGTTTTATCAGCAATAGTTCCAGTCCGATAAGGCATATCCTTCTCCCCCGCAAATTACTTTGCGCAACGAGTATTTCGTGCGAGATTATTGCGAATGTAAAGTAACTTATCGCGAAATGCGATCATGCCGGTGCAGTAAAATTTTAATCCACCGTTGATTAATTGGATATAAACTTTCCACGAGACTTATTACGATCGTTGTTCTCTTTATACTTATTAACAAATCAAATAACAGTAGCATTAAAAAATTCATCTCCCGTCAGATATCATGCCGACGCGTCATAGACTAGCAGGGATTGTTTAATCAATGAGAGGGAACGCGCATAAACTTTCAGAATTCGTGTTTTTACCTGTCGAGATAAGGCCGATGACAATCTTTCGAACTAAAGGCACAACGTTCGCCGTTTAAAGTTGTAAATCATGCAAAAACAGACTGTTATCTGAAAAAAACGTTCGACAAAATTGCGTCTCCGATCGCATTCTGCTGAAATGGCTGGCAGTTCCGCCGGCAATGGTAGCGCCGTCGCTAACCGAGAGAAAATCGATGCTAATAACAAGATTGACAGATTTAAGTGTTCTTGAATCGTGTGCGCGTATGAAAAATAACATCGACGGAATCATTTTCACGCGGTGAAATCATGGACAACGTTCTAGAACAGGCGATAAAGCCAGCACACGTTACGATTATCATTACCTGCTATTTTCGACCATTGTATATCTAGGGAATATTATCGAAATATGATAAACCACTTAAGGTACTCTCGAACCTATCGGTCATTGCAAGAAATCTCAGAATAGGTGTCGTAACAGACGGTTTTATTAATGTGTTCTATTTTCATCTGGTCGATGGGCATACATAATATCGTCCTGTTCCATCGTAATAGTGTGCAATGAAATGAATCTATCATTCGACGCAGAAATTGTTAAAATAATCCATAAAAACTGGACGTCGTAACAGATACGAATGCAAATGAAAGCATGTTTCGAGGCTTCGATTTAATTCATCGACGTGTTCATTATAATTTTAAAGCATTCCAATTTCATCGTGATTCACTGCGTAAATACAATTGCGTGTCAGTTTCTACGTATTCTCACGTAACTTTTATGTAGGATAATAAATTTTTCCAGCGTTAATAAAATTTTCAATTTTCAGCGTTTCTTATCCTCAATTTTTATGACGTATTTATAGCTTGACAAACTGCGCCTATAAAACTAATGCAAATTTCTGCTTGAAATATTTCAGAAATACTCTGCACGAGTACTACTACAAGTTAAAGTAAGTAAAAAGTCGATTCATTGAAGCTGGTAAATAGGATTTCCGTTTTAATCCTCCGCCGACATGAAAGATCCCTAAGTTACAATCAAATTCAAATATCGAATATCTATTTGTACTGTAAAAAACTGCCGAATATTTTTGTAAAATATAACTTGCAAATCAAACTAAAGGTTACAACGAGTGCCCTCAGATTTTTTCAACGTCTACAATAATAAGAAATCAGCTCAGAACAGCGAAGACCCCGGTAAAAAGCGAATATGCCGGCGGAGAGTTTGCATAAAAATTGCCACTCGTTTATGTTTGAAATTGGCCCGGAACTGCAATCATGGTCGAAAAAAGACCAGAAGGTGTTCCGGAGAGGAGAAAGAGACGACGTTGAAGTCATGGTATCCCGTTATGCGTGTTATTCTTCCTTTCGCTCCGTCTGTCCGTCGACGAAGGTCGTCCGGTTCGCAATACAGAATCGCCGAGTCGTATAGGTGGCATTTTAAATATCAAGCAACTCTGATACTTCCTGTAATTTGCTACACAGCAGCATGATCGTCGGATGGTAGTCCACACGATTTTCCAGAAACGTTGGTTCGTGTGCTCTTCGAAGATTTTTCGAAATTCTCGCTCCGTGACAAATGCATCGATTTTCCCAGTGATCTGCGACTGGTAAAAGTTGCTAAAAGTCGCTACAATATCTTTTTTAACATTGGGTTAAATTTTTAGCTAGTCTTTATAATTTACAGGATGTTGCATTCGACACTTCGCACGCAATTAAAAATGTTTAACATAAAACGTACTATGTTTCTGGGAAGACATCTCATGGTAATCATAAATCTTCTTTAGGTGGATTCTTATCCCGTGACGAGTACACCGATTTTCTCGCTGATCCGCGTCTGGTAAAAATTGTTAAAATGTTAAAAGTCGCTACAATGAGATCCTTTTTAACATTGGGTTCATAACGTACCAAATGCACCAACTCCACAGTGCATTCAAATTGTTAGCTACTCTTTATAATTTACAGGATGTTACATTCGACATTTCGCACACAATTAAAAATGTTTAAAATAAAACGTACTATGTTTCTAGGAATACATCTCATGGTGATCACAAATCTTCTCTAGGTGGACGTGCTTCCGTCCAGTTAACAAAGCTAAATTTTGAACGGCGCTGAATGATCTTGAATGACCTTGGAGGACGCGAGTGTTTGTCTAAATAAAAACATAGTCTGAAGCAGAAGATTTGTGACCACCATATAAGATGTCTCCATCGAAATACCGTTTCGTTTGAAACATTGTTTAGAACGAACTATAATTAGAGAAATAATTGCATGGGAAATTTGAAATGGGATACGATGTGTGCACAATGGAATAGATTCCCTGAATAGCTTCTCGTGGTGCCTTCACAATCTCAACAACTGTGAATTAAAAATATTAGAACCAGTTATTACGACGTGTCCCGTAAACATAGTGTTAATTATAAGCTCGAATAAAGCTGTACACGTGGTTCTAATTGGAGACGCACAATCGACGCCGCTAATTAGTCCGATGACGAGAGCGGCTCGTGTAAGATTTATTCGCGAGAAGTATTTTGTGATCAATTTCGGTTAATCGGCCATAATTGATTACGGATGCTCGATTATCACGCGCTCGTAATGATTGCGTCCGCCACGCCGTTCGTCCCTGACCATTGAAATTGCATTAATCACCGGGCGAGCCTTTAAAATGGTGTCTCCGCAGGCGGCGCCGTTCGATTTGTTAAAACAATTCGAACGTTATTACTGGCGACGTAAGCTGGTCTCATCCGGATTTTACAGATCAGGACAAGAACGGTGGACGTCTTTCGTTACAGAGATCAAGAGAGGGCGTACAACGGATCGCTGCTGGGGAAAAAAGTTATTTTGTATGCGGCGTCGTTACAAGTCGAAAAATATCATTCTACATAAAGAAATCGACGCGAGGTCCGTTGAACAAGCGTCGCTTTAATGCGAGATGAATTTAAATCTTCCGATGGACGAATGGAAAAAACCGTCTGCGAATGTTTGCGATATCAGGCGATGCTTGAACGTGATGAAATGGTTTTATTGTGTTCCGTGAGGTAGTTTAATATTTTGCAATTCGACAACACTCGATGGCTCGTCTCAGGGAGAAATTAATTATTGTCTGAATTAGATATTCATCGCCACGTAAGTGGCACTCAATTCTTGCGACCTGCGTGGCGTTTCTGTAATTATGTATATGACAATGTAGCACGGAGGCAAATTGTATTAAATATGACGTCTGCGGGACAATTGCTCACGCGTGATCTCTTCTCTGCATACCGTAGTACGAACGCGAAAAAAAAGAACTTCTTCGTGACTTCATTCTTGTGCGAGGTGACGAAGACAAAGTTGCAGAACGTGTCTGGGTCACTAAATTATTTTTACATAAATTGGATTGTTAAAGACAGCATTCCAAGTTTTAATTTAGTTTGATTTTAATTTAGACGTTATATTGAAATAACTCCAACATTGTAACGTACCATTGCGAAATGTTTCGTAGGTGCAAAAGTATCTAGGTTCTCTCAAATCTTATCTTATCAGTAGAATAGTTTCCGCTGACTCGTCATGTGCGACCTACCATTTTTGCATTCATCGATTGCACGTTAACAAAGGTAGCTACGCACGAGCGAGAACTTTGGGTATATAAATAAATGTAGGTTATCGTTTAATTTCAGAGTAAATTTATTTTAAAGTGCAAGCTTCGTTGATTAGAAACTTTTCTGCAATAATTTTTAAGAATGTGAAACATTTATTTACAATTTATACAAAGTACATTCAAGATGGTGAAGAAATTTTATGCCTTCGTAGTAAAGAAAACAGTATTTATTAAAATTTTTCAATATTTTGCAGTTCTTGTATATCTAAATATAAGAGGCCAATAATAAGATACAAATATATTTGTACATACAAGACAGTACAAATATAATCAACATTATATAACATATGTGGTATATTGTACTTGCGTATGATCAATTTACATTTGCTTGTGTATTACCTATTGCTTTGAACAATCTGTTCACTGTATATGGAAATCACATGCGCCCACTGCATAATTGAAGACAGCCTCTAAACGACATTTTTTTTAAGAAAACTAACTTCCTGTCTTTCAGATACACTCTAACAAACTCACAACATTAACTCATTGTCGTTATGAAATTCACTTACAAAATACTGTATGTACAAGATACTATGTGCCATATATACATAGATATCCCTGGGAAAATACATGCATAATAAAAATCTCACTAATGACATTCTGTACTCGTTTATGCCTCTAGAGCGATCTGTTCTGGCATTTTGTTTTTCGTTTTTTCTGCAAAAAATATGCGAGTCAGTATCAAGAAGATATTTTAAATGTGACAGTGATCTTGCATTTAATAGCCTACCTTTCTTTGTTTCTGGTAATTCCTCTGGTACATCCGGTAGAAGAACGTTTTCTGGTTCCTCTGGCAAAATGACATCAGCTGGAACTTCTGGAGTAGTTTCTTCGACCTCTGCTGCCAAGAGAGCATCAAGCTCTGCCTCTGCTTCGCCTTCGTCTTCTTCTGTTAGACCTCCTAACAATATTTCATCTATTTCCTTCTGCTTGTCGATTCCTTCCTTGGTTTCATCCATGATCTTCTCAATTTCATCAATGGATACAAGTTCCTGCAGCTTTTTCAGTGCAACGTTACCCACTTTTAGGCCATCAATAACTTTCATCTCCACCTGAGCAAACTCTATGTCATGTGTCATACGCTCCAAGTTCTCAAGCTGACCATCAGTCTTTGACAGTAATTGCTCTTGGAATTTCTTTTTCCGTAGTAGCAGCAAAGCTCGGCTGAAATAAATGCAACAACAGTTGGTAAATGTAATATATAATAGAAGAAAGTTACAGCTTTTCTGAATAATGTGCTTTGCACCATGATTTTATCCAATGAAGTGCATGAAATTAACTTGCTTGCTTTCAAGTAAACTAGTCGCATATTTGAGATGGTGCCAGTGAACGTATTAAACTATTTAGAGACAATGAAAGAACAAAGGAAATTTATACATACTCTTTTCTTCCATTTTGAATAAGTTTTTTGGCAAGTAATCGATCTTTTTCGAGCGTTTGCTCTATCCTCCTTTGATACTGTTTAATTTTATCCCTGGTTTGTTTCAATTGCTGTGAAAAGAACAGTATTTTTATTAGCTATTACAAGAACAACGAAGAGGTTAGAAAATTGAAATACGACGTACGAGAACTGCTTTGTCCTGTTCAGTGATACGACTCGGAGGTTTTTTCTTTGCAAAAAATATGCCCATCTTCTTAAAATAGTAGATTAAGTTATCAGTCAATCTGACATATGGTATCTGGATAAAGATGCATGTCACGTTTGACAGTTGCACTTGAAATTGCGATAACTGAATGAACCATGGTCAGCGCCATATTTGCGGATCGATGTATCGATGAATCGCTTTCATTCAAGGCGCAAAATATGAACACGAGATGCTATAGAATAAGCCGCAGAAGTATACCTATAGCAATAGACTAATTACTGTACATAGAAAATTATTCAGTCTATCGTGCACCTTGCTATATTGTAAAAGAATATTTAAATCTAATCTAAACTAAAGAATAATTTTTACTCTAACTCTATAGCAATATTTTTAGATCTTTGAATGACTACAGTTCAAAATTATCTTGTATCGTCCTTGCGCAACACAATTTAAAAAAAAAGAAGCGTAAGCTAAATATTTCTTTCGATCCTCGGTATTAATGAAAGATGGCGACATAAATTCGTAAGGGTTGGTAAAAGAGAGGGTAAGAGAAAAAAAACAAAGACATTAGATTGAATTGAACAATGTCCATTATATTATATATTTTATTCTCACATACACACGGCACGTTGTGAACCTTTTCTTAAATATTAATAATATTATCATAATAATAATAATCATCATCATCATCCTCATCATCATCATCATCATCATCATTCTCGTTATCATCGCAATGATAATAATTTTTAATAATAATAAGTAAACAATAATAAACATAATAATGTGAATTCATGAGATATATTTATATTTATGTATATATATTTATAATAAATCATATAGTAATAATCATCGTATTGTAATATATATTTATATGTACAGAGGGGTACAATATTGTTATTTTTTTATTAGTTTAATATTTATAATCGCAATATTATATTTACTTTTGTCTGTATACATACACAATGAATTAAATTATCGGCTCTTTCTTACGCCACACCCGCGGCGAATAAATTCTCTCATTTTTCTATCTTTTGTGTCTATTTTTTTTTTCGCTTCGCACGTTTCTTTCTCTCTCTCTCTCTCTCTCTCTCTCTCTCTCTCTCTCTCTCTCTCTCGCTCGCTCGCTCGCTCTCTCTCTCTTTCTCTCTTTCTTTTAATCTCACCCCCCACCCATCTCAATCAATTGCAAATGGGAGGAGGGAGGCCAAGCTAATTCGCCCCTATCGACGGCGGGAACGCTCGAATATCATTTTATTCGCGGAAGAAAAGAGCCGCGGTTTTTCATAATTCTTTTCTTCGCAATTTTTATTATGTATTTTTTTTTGTTCTCTTATTCCTCTCGCTCTCTCTCTCTCTCTTTCTCTCTCTCTCGTTCTCTCTTTCTCTATCTCTCTCGCTTTCTCTCCCACTCTGCCACTCTTCGACTCTCTCGCATCTTTAATGTTTTTTTTTTCCTCCTTTCGAGAAAGGTGTCGTCGAGTCAATTCGAACGGTCTCGAATACGCAATCGACTATACATTTCTCTGAACACGATCTGAATATAATCCGTGATCGTTTTGCTTTATCTTACAAAACATCCATTATAGTCTGGCCGCTTTTGGATACAGAGTCGCGCACGTTTTCCTCTCGCTATGCAAATGCCTGGAAAATTTTCGTTCACCTGTTTTCTTTCTCTCTCGTTTGATCGCGTCGAGTCACGGGAATTGTCGAACAATTTGTTGGTTACGCGAAAAGGCAAACGTTCTCGTCTGTTTATTTGTTATTTCGTATAGTTTGTTCATCATGCGTTTGTTCTTGTTATTTTCCTAGGCATTTTCTTTTTCTAGTTTTGTTCACGCACGCTTCCAAGATCGGAAAAAAACAGAAACGAGCGCGGCTCTGTCGCCAACAGCGAGCCTTTCATAAATATTCTGTACAACGTTATAATTATTATAAATCATCATTATATCTTATATAGAGTCTTACCGTTATGTCATTATTATCGGTAGTGTAAAATTGAAACTTTTACGTACTTATGTAGATTAGATTACCGTCCGTGCGGCGGTCGCCCGCCGCCCGTACGTTTGCTTTTTTTAATTAATTATTTATTTACCGTTTTTTTCATCTTTATCTGTTCTTTTAAATCGATACATAATCGTATGATTTTTTTATTTTTCTTTATTTATGCCGTACTATACGTATTGTAATCATTTACGATTAGTAAGAATATGTAAAATCGGTATTTTGTCTTAGTTCATGACGCTTTGCTCATTTAATTCAATAAATCTCATTAAGCATCCACATAATTGTTTAATATACATGGAATTAAAACTGGCTTATTTATTGCTTGTAATATTGCATGTTTCCTCATCGCAAGCTGTACCATGCCGCCGAGCTTCCATTTCCATTTTTTCCCTTTTTCTCATTATTTTTTTACTCTCTCTCTCTCGCTCACGCTCTTTCTCTCTCTCTCTCTCTCTCTCTCTCTCTCTCTCTCTCTCTCTCTATCATTCAACGCATCCGCCATTGCTTTCGTGTGAATCGCGAGGCGTCGTAAAAAATATTTTAAAAAATTTTTCGTTCTGTTCGGCGTGTTACAACAAAATCGCGACTATGATTTTCTAATACGACGATCACGAGTCTGTCTGTGTGTTAATTATGTTTGTGTGTATTTATGTCTGCTCGTTAACGAGAATTCTCAGGCTCCCGGAATTCATAACATGCCGTGTACACGGAACATTCTTTGTTCTCACAACGAATATAATTAAAAAATAAAAACGGAAGAGAGGAGAAAAGGAAACAAAGAAAAAAGAAGAAGAAGAAGAGAAGTCCTCTCGCGAAAAAGTAGGAATCACGGCGAATCGGGTGAGTGCTCGAATTGTTTCGTTTCATTCTGTTTTTTGTTTTTTTTTTTTGCGTTCTGTTCATCTCATACATACGTACAACGATCGCGAGTTTCCCGTAAAAAATTTCGAATCGATTTAAAATTGCATTTTCAGACTTCTCTCTCTGCTCTCTTAAATTCATATTACAAGTTCCGAAAGGACCGGTTCTTTTCTCTTTTGACCATTCTTTTTTTTCGTCGTTTTTTCTTCTGTTTCTTTATTCGTTCTCTTTGCAGAATACGCGACTGAATATATTATATTGTGCTCGGTGTGTATTCGTGTGTACGTTCACGTGAACTGTCGTTCCACGTTTCGCGTCGCGAAGACCATACCGGAACCGAGAAAAGCGCGAAACAACGCTCGTTTCGAGAAAAAAAAGAAGAAAATAGAAAAATCACCGGGAGAAAGACCGTGACACACGGTGTGCCGATAACGTCGACCGGCGTCTAGACTACCGAACAAATTTTAGATCTCGTAGATCGGCTTGATATGTCAATCGGAAAACAAATCGAGCAACTTATCACGAGGCTTCTCGAAGATACGCGATTGCCTTAGCACGATTCGATCGATTAAAGTCAAAAGGAACGATCTTAACTTATTACTGGTGTACCCTGAACATCCAGTGCACAGGATGGGTCTACAGCAATGTTAAACGATTGTTCCATCATCTTGGATCGTCTAAATAAATTCTTGTTTCACTATAATTAACCCCTTGCCGTTTTAACAACGATCCAACTTCGTCCCGAACACTTCGAAATTTTACCGAAACACGAATGTTTGTTGTTTGAACATTCGAACGAATATAGGTGTAGAATAAATACACATGTTCAACGTCATCGAGCATCTACGAACAAATTCTAATTATTGCAGCCATGATGATAATCGTACAGCAAGGGATTAATTTCATCGTAACAAACGAACAATCTTTTAATGAGCAAAAGAGAACTGTTTATTAATGAACATATAAATATAAAATTTGATCTTGATGACTTCGATTGCAGAGCAGGTATGAGCAAACAAGCATCGATTACTCTGTGAGCGCTTAGAATTGCCCCAGGAGGGGATAGCGTCTAAGTATATGGTTCCTTCTGTGCGACACGCCTCCAGTGGGCGTGGCTTCGACCCTCCGGAGCCAGCACAGTGCCTCGTGGGGCAATCCAAGCCCATACCTGCCTTTCAAACAATATTATTCACCCATGCACTGGAAGGTTAACGCGTATTACGTTCACCGCGAAACTGTAGCGACGCAACAACAGCGTAATCAATGTAAAACAATGTCGCCGCAGCGAAAAGTGTAAAGGCAGCACGATTGTGTAACGCGTGAGCGAATCGGAGTACCATATGGAGAGTCGAGAAATGTTTCGTAAACGAAGACCGATAACAAAAGTCGATACAAACGATTATACTCATCGGGATCGTTGAAGCGTTCGTTTCGTCGAGAAGATCGTTAAAAACCAACGCTTCGAGCTTCTCCCAAATGCATTAGGTGTACAAACTGTCTCGCGACTTTCATAAATTTCTCGTTCATTTGCAAACAAGCTGAACGTATTCTAGATTTAAAAATAATCCCCATAATTTTTTTTACACAGCTACGCCATTTTGCGGACGATTGACGAACTCAGATAAAACGACAAATGTATATAAAATTAGACACCCAGTTAAAAATGATTAATTGCGAGGGTCGCGAATTAATTTGTATACCTAATATACGATCGAAGTACCATTTCAAATAGAAGAGACGATCGTCGAGATGTGAAACGCTTCGATGTTCGTGATAGAACGATCGGTGATCGGTTAGCAGAGTATTGTTCGTGTCGATAAAACTCGAGAGTGAAAGTAAACATTTCTAAAGACGATGGGCTGCGAATGAAAAACTCGTTATATGGCGATCAGTGTATATGTACGACGGTTAGCAAAACTTCATCGAAGCTCGTGGCTGTAATCCTTGTTGCACGCAGGAAGAATATTAACAGATTACATGTAACTGCGCATCCGAACATGTGCACGTGTAATTACATGATTAATATAATTATCGTAATATTTATGCTGCATTTTTTTTTTGTTTGCGTGCGTATATATATAATATATTTATATACATACATTATCGTATGGGGTTACGTTCACGTTACATTCAGGCCCGCGGCCCGATCGGACCGCTTCCCCGCTCGTCGTTCTTCGTTTCTAATTCGCTAAAAATCGGCAATGTCGATCGGGTTCGAGCGCGCCGCCGCCGTTGTTTATTCGACTTTTCCATTAAACGATGCTGTGCCCGCGATCCTGCGAGACACACTAAAAACACTCTAAACGGAATTTCTTTCATTTCTCTTCTTCTTTTATGTACGGCCGTCAATCCCTTAATACGAAAACGGAAAATCGTTGATGTTTCCGGCGAGCGGCGCGGTCCGGTCGTGGCCGCGTTCTCGGTAAAAACTTTGAAAAAACGAGGTCACCTCAAATACAATGACAATCGTATTTGTAACACAGCAATTATTGCATTCCGGCAAATATAGCAAATCATAGAGGGACGTATCCGTGGGTAATACCATCCGTAAACGTGTTAATCCTAGCAATGAACAATAGTGTGATAATAATCCTTAAGATATACAGGAGTCAACAGAACAGGAAAACAAAAAATAATAATATATCAATAATAATAATAATAATAATAATAATAATAATAATAATAATAATAATGATAATAATAATATTAATAATAAACGCGTGAGCATCGTTAAGCCCACATGTTCCCTTGACGCGCGAATTAAAGTAACACCTAAGTAGGATTTTCTTTTTTACCCTACATCTTGGCTGCGACTACGAAATATCGTCGGAGAACACCGTCGATCGATTATATTACAATTGATTGAAACCCGATCGAAGAAGATCGTGTTCCTGTGTGTGTGTGTGTTTTTTTTTATCGGGCGGTTTACCCGTTGTTTTCACTTGAACAAGCTCGGAAAAAAAATCAATGAAATTTTAGGAAAACCGCCCGGGGGAGTCGCATGCGTTAGTCGCAGCAAGATTCTCGGTGTCGATCTTTTTCCTTGTACGCACGAAAATGATCTCTCGAAAATTGTCTATCTATCTACGGACTTTTGCGAGTTCGTCTTATATGCACACGCGCTCTTGCACTCACATACACACACACACACACTTTTTCTCTTTTGTTTCTTTCGTTCTCTTGTCTCTTTCTCTCTTGCAACATTCGCTTCGCGCGCAGAGCGACGGGGGTTGTTTTCTCGTTTTTTCCTCGGTTTTTGTCGGTTTTCTTTCATTTTTTCTGTCTCTCTCTTTCTCTCATTCACTCTCTCACTTTCACTCTCTTTCTCTCTCTCTCTCATTTTCACTATCTCTGTTCGTTAGCGAATGCACGCTGACGTGCGACGTCGTTTCCAACGCGCGGATTCGTGTCGCACAGCGAAAAGTTCGCGAAACTAGCCGTCCTAGGAAACATATTCAGCAGTCAAGAAATAGAGGGTGCGCAGAAAGCGATCGAAGGATCGATATCGACGAATCCGTGAGACGAGATAATAATTATTATCTCCTTCCACTCCCGTATTAGTCCCCGTGTTTTTCATTTATCTTTTGGTATTCGTGCGGTAAGAATTTCAAGAGTGTTCGGAAGAGTTTGATCGAGTTTGATCGAGCGTGTTCATGTGTACGTGCCGGTGTGTGGGCGCGCAAAATTTGTTGGAAGTTGTTCTCGAGAGGGAGTACTCGGTTCTCTCGTTGTCTCGTGGAATAGAAAGGTTTTTCAGGGTTGAAAAATAGTTAAGATCGTCTGGCGAGTCGATTTGGGCCGCTCTGTTCTCGTTCGACCGATCCGCTTCGAGAGGGATCCGGCGAATTTTTTTCTCTGTGTAATAAACAACGTGAAACAGTTTTGTCGAATGAGTGATAGCATATACTGTATAATATCTCTATATATTATTAGAAGAAAACTAATGCTAGTTGAATAATTTCATTTCTATTGTGACCACGGTAACGCGGCGAATTTTCGAGTTCTCGAACTGAACTATATCTTCTCCCTATGGCTGATAAATACCTTCGATGCGGTGTAATCGATTAATTAACAGTTTCCACGTGTATACGATCCCCTAAACGCGCATTGATTATGTCATTAACATTATTACTCGACATTGCTTTGTTCGTTACTCGGAGTAACTCGGTTTCAAACGCTCGAAATCATACCACCAACCTTAACGGAGTTCGGTAAAGCAAACGTTTTTTCTATGAGCATAAAAAGAGGAAAAAATAAATCGAAACGGTAAACTCTGAAAAGAGCGATCGTTTTTGTTTCTTACTTTATCGGCCTATCGTAATAACAATGAATCGAGAACTGTAACAAGATCTTCCGGGGGGAAAAACGTGTTGATTAAAAACTGTGTTTCAAATGATCGTAAGATTACCGATAAGTACTACAAAATTGGTATTGTTGTTTCTTTTCACACTGCAATGTTTAACATTGCTGTTGCTGTTGCTGCTACTGCTCTGGTTCTCACTTCACC
Organism: Agapostemon virescens; assembly: GCA_028453745.1. NCBI lineage: Eukaryota > Metazoa > Arthropoda > Insecta > Hymenoptera > Halictidae > Agapostemon > Agapostemon virescens. The sequence goes on along the minus strand of CM052090.1, from coordinate 6,023,719 downwards.
GTTCAACCACGGAACGACAATGATCGATTTCTCACTTGTTTTGCGTCTTCCTCGCACTCTCTTCGCAACGTTGACCTCCATTTCCTTCCTCCTATCGTCTTCTCGCAGTGTATGTATATATACATATATAATTTTAATCTTTCGTAGAGATTATCGTAGTTATTACTTATCACTTATGCGCGTGTATATTTATATATATATACCTGGGTGTTTGTATGTGTTTCCGTGTGTTCGCACTCGCGTGTATGAGCGTGTGAGTTTGCGCGATAAGTGATCGAGCTCGGTCGATGAGCGAACGGCGTCGTCTATACTTTACATAATTATCGTTTTTTATTTTTTTATTTTTTTGCCACAATGCTTGCTCGCGTTTGATTTGTTTCGTTCCCCCAAATAACACAGTTTCGGATGTCGGTTTCGTAGAAAAAACAAAAGCGTCGCAAAGTAAGAGACTTTTTGGACTGCATCGCACAACGAGCTCGCCCCGGTCGCGATTTCTCTCCCTTCACCATTTTTGTTTTGTCATTTAGTCATCTGTCCGTTCCCCACCCTCTTAATCTACCCTCTTTTCCCACCCCCAATGCACCCCCGCTCGGCTCTCCGACGATCGGTGGTGATCGAAAAATTTGTCATCGGTACAATAGTATAATTAGCTTTTTAAAACATCAATAACTATATATATACAAATGCATAAAACAATGTCTCAATATATCTGTTCATCTCCATAATCCTCATATTTTTGTTTTGTTTGTCGCCTTAATTGTTTATAATATAGACATAATATATTTTTTTTTCTTGCATTTCTTAATCGTTCATTATGTATATTTATATTTATATATATATATTTATATTTATATATATTTATATATATACTAGATATAGATATAGACGTAATATTTCAATATTAATGTATTTCATATTTATAAATATAAACGCGTGGACTGTACTCACATATACTCTTTGCTTGCTCTCCCGTTTCTCGGTTTCTCTCGTTCTTTCTTTCATTTTTTCGTTTCTCTTTTCTCTCTTCTTTTTTTTTTCTTTTTCGTTTTCACCTAACTCCTCGGTTCTTCTATTCCCATCTCGTCGTTTCTCTCGTTCGCATTTCCCGCCATCAACTTGCTCGCATAATCGATCGCATTCTCTTTCGTTTTTTTTTTTGTTTCTTCTCTAATTAATAATTGATCGTAGATCTCTTTCGAATATGTATATTTATTTATATATAATAACTCTCTGTCACTCTGCCAGAGGATTCTTGCCGAAAGTCGCCTGGGTTCCTGCTGCAAAGTTACCTTATAGTTTGATCGTAAACGGGGAAACTTATAGTAAGCTCGAAGAAAAGCAATTCAATCGTCGATACGCGTTTCTGAGCCTCGCTACCTTCTATCACGACAAATTCGCTATCTACTGCAAGTTCGATCGTCCAGATCCTCGATCGATTCGTTCCGAGTAAAACTGTATCGTTGATCCGATCCGTTTATCAATAGTTTAAAACGATGAATTGACATCAGTTACCAGGAACCCAAAATCCTTTCACTCTAACTGCGAAAAGTTACAACTTGTACACTTAAGCATGACATTTTCTTTCCGTTCCTCTCTGTCCGTTGCGATCTCTCCTAATCTCGTTCGACCTCTCTGAACTGTGGTGTTGTGTGTTCCGGTATACTAACATTCCCTCGTGAAGTCCTTCCGGTCGTTAACTGGTTAACTAAAGGCCCGATGCAGTTTCTGAAGCCAACGTGACAACGTGGAGCAAACGTGTAAAAAAAATAGAGAAAGGGATATCCCCTTGAGAAGTCTCTACACAAATCTAGGGGAACGATTACGATGAAAAAAAAAACGCAAAATTTCTAATCCAAAGAACGGCCATCTTTGATTGCTCGCGTCCAATGCAGTATCCCCTTTTTCTCCCGATGTAATCCTATTCTTTCAAAACTTTCATGCCTCGTATCTTTTTTTGTTCGTCTTGCTGGTTTTTCCTGGATACCACCTTTGATCCAATGCATGCACATTTCTCTTTCTCTTTTTATTTTTTTTCATTCGACACGCATTTATGGTTAGTTCGGGGGATGTAACGAAGCAGCTACCATTTTGTTTCGCTTGCAAGAAAGTCGGCATTGCACGTTTTGCAAGACACACGCGACCGCAGTTCGTTCCATTGTTTTCTCTCGACCCTTCCTGCCTCCCATAAGGGTGGACAGCATGATTTTCTTCTGTCCAAAGGACGAGCGGGATATCTCGTCCAGATCAGCTTAATAATTACAGTAACCCGCGAATATAGTGTACATTATTACTCCTCCGCTTTGTTCCTCTTATTTATCTTGTTTTCTTCTTTTTTTTTTATATTTTTGTTTGTTTATTTGCCATTTTATTCTTTGTGGTCGTGACGAAGTATTGCTAACGTTCGTAACAATTGACTCGTTCGTTTATCATTTATTACATCTTCTTCTTCTTTCTTTTGTTTTCTTCGTTTTTTTCGGGTTTTCCCATTGCGCGCACGCACAGCCGCGCACAGAAAAACAAAATGGCCGCCGTTCGACGTGTCACGCGTCCGAATTTAATTTTCTTTTTCATGTCTCTCTTTCTTATTCTCTTTCTCGTTCTCTCTTTAAAGTTTACCCTGTTGTTGAATACAATAATAACCGCGATATAATCGTCGCACGTATATCCCGTCGTCTTCTTTTTTTACTTTTTAATCCCGTAATTATATTTAATTAAATTGCTCGTTGACGTTCGCTTGGCGAAGATCTCAATTTAATCGCTAGAACAATAGTGTCCGTAAGGAACAGGCATGAATCAGCGGATTTACGTGAACAAAAAATCGCATGAACCAATCCGAGATCGTTTGTAATGCACGACGACGGTTCGTCTAATCGGAAGTAGGGTGGTTCGCATGATCTGTATTTTTTTTTTCTTTCAAAAAAGCATCTTTTTTCGTTTTGAGCTTGCACGCGCTTGCGCCCGTGTGTGTATGTGTGTGGGTGTGTCATAATTTGTTGGATGATTTTCGTAAAAATATTCGTGCACCGAGGGTAGAAGAAAACTTGTTCAACGCGATACCACCCTTCTTCCGATTTAGCACACTTCACGATGCAATTAACCTAATCCAATGATGAATATTCAAAATGGAGCACATCCGTCGGTTTTAATCTTCGTATCGTTCCTTGCCCCTCCGATCAGCGAATACTCGAAGCGCGAAAGAACTCAACATGTTTTCCCACTTTTCTCTTCTTTCGTCATCGTCGTCGTCTTCTTTTTCTCTTTTCTTTTTTTCTTTTTTTAATTATTTTTGGTGTCCAGTTGTTCCTCGATTAAGGCTACATAATATTCTCATACTCTCACGTTTACGTCTTTCCTTGTTAGCTCAATTATACTTTACATTGAATCGCGATGGCATTTAAATGACCGTGTTCGTAAATCCTATATATTTTTTTATGAACTCTCTCGCTCTCTCTCTCGCTCGCTTTCTCTCTCTCTCTCTCTCTCTCTCTCTCTCTCTCTCTCTCTCTCTTTCTCTCACACACAATCATCACTCTTTCTCGCATACAAATCGGGGGCACAGACGCACAATCTCCCTGTCACTCTCCTCATCAAAAGTGTTCGATCTCTTTTACTTGCTCTCCGTCATCACTTTACTCCCTCCCTCCTTTTTTTTAACATTTTTCCAAACGCGCTCTAACGCGTTCAAATTTAGGCGATTCGCGTCCTCGCCGTTAACTAACGCTCTGTACATTGCGGACGAACTGTATAATAACTGCATACATGTGTGTATATATGTATATTTTTTTCCCTTTAACGTATCCTTATTTCACGTAATTGTTTATGGATCTGCGCATGGTACGTTCTGGATGTGATGTGTGTAGATCTCTCAGTATCCGTGTAAGTCGTTCAAAAAATTCGCCGACGTGAAATCGTGGGCGCGCGTGTGTGTGTGTGTACGTGTTTATGTATGTGTCTGTGCGTCTATGCATGCGTTTGTTTGTATAGAATATCGTGTGTTCATGCACGCGCGCGTGCACACATTGTCTGCACGGTATCTCTATGTATTATCATAACTCTTTGTAGGCTGCTCCTTACGTGTACGTATACAGTATCAGTATGAGACGCTTGTATGCACGAATCTCTGCATGTACGTATTTTTGCATGCAAGTGCAGTCTGTATGTATCTATGTCGGCATGAATGTGCAGTCCCTATGTATTTATGTATATCTTCATTCATGTACGGTCTGTATGTATCTATGTCTGCACTAAAATGCAGTCTGTATGTGTTGTAAGTCTTCACGCCTGTACCAGTCTGTCTGTCTCCGTGCATGTATGTATACAAAGATGTACGTATGCAAAGATGTCTGTATGTAAGGGTGCTATATGTACGTATGTATATATATATATATACTTGTAGTATGCGCGTATGCTGTTTGTGTACGTCTGTTTGTACAGGTTTGTGTCAGTATGTTGGTGAACGTTGCTTCAGTTTCCCACTGGCTCCTCTATAGGGTCATGCATATAGGTCATTATGGTAAATCAATGGTACAATAATTCGCGTACGGGTAATATGTATGTGTGTACCGAGGTTAATGCAAGTAATCGATTGGACAGCCATAGAACAGCCGATTGAACGCGACCGGCAATCGGTTTCGACGTTGAATGCTGGGCCAGATGTTCGCCGATGCAACACCCGGGTTGTCTCCTCGGTTGTCGTTGCACCTCCGTCGTATAGCGACTATGCACTTGCTTGCAAACCAACGTTCTTCGGGCGCGATGTCTGATTCTCTTTCGTCGATTCACGTCGATACGCATCCCCTTTGAAACTGGGTCATTCGCACACATTCACTCGAGATATCTCTCACCTTCTTTCCTCGCGTTCCTTCCTTTGTTCGTCTAACTACTGTCTTGCGAATCCGAATCGGGCGATCCTGTGCACGACAAATAATCCTAACCGCGTCTTTCTAGTCATCCGTGATGTCACACGCGTGTCTCTCGGTTCGAAGGTGTGTTCCTTTGTTTCTCTCTTCGTTGCTTCTTTCATCGGTTGTTTCATCGGTGCAGACGTTGCTGTATTCTTTACTTCGGTTTTATTCCTGTTCTGGTTATTTTCTTCCTTTCTCAGCGCGATAAGCAACTCTAACAGCGTCTCTTTCTCTCTCTCTCTCTCACACACACATGCTCTCCTGATCCGTGATGTCGCACGCGTGTCTCTATCTCTATTTCTCATCGCTTCTCTCATCGGTTGTTCAACAGTGCTGCCGTCGTTGCATTCTTTGCTTCCGTTCTTTCTCGGGTTCTTTCTTGTTTCTCCCTCGTTGCACACCCGGGAAAAAGGGAGAAGAGTGGTTCGTCGACGCCGGGGCGAGAGAAGTACCATTCCGGTATTCAGCTCGGCAAAGAGCACGCTGAGAAGTGGCGGACACACGCTCGCGAACGCTTGCGAACGGCTTGCAAACGCTCGCTGGCGGCCGCTCGCTCGTTCGCGAGAAACAAAGAAAAAGGGCGAAGCCACTCGTCATCTCCTCCTAATCCCCCGACTACCCTTACATTCGCGCGACAGTTTCTCTCTCTCTCTCTCTCTCTCTCTCTCTCTCTCTCTCTCTCACTTTCTCTCTCTCTCATTCTCTCTTTCTTTCTCTCTCTCTCTCTCTCTCCTCTCTGTGACGTCGTTCCGTTCTCTCGGCCGTCCTCAGAAATCTGTCATATACTCGCTCGAAACGCCTAAGACCCCGAGAGTTCAGAAGGAAACGTTCTTTCCCCGGATGCGAACGTGTGCACGCGTATAATAATTATAATTTTTATTTATTTATATTTATATATATATTCATATTTATACTTCTTGTATGTATATATACATACACATGCATACAATGTATATGTATATAATTATACGTATACGCGCGTGCGCGTCAACCTCGCCTCACCATTTTGTTTGTTTTATTTTTTTGTTAATCTTGTGTAATTGCCATAATGTTATGTATATATATAACATTATTATATATATATGTATGTATAGCGACACGCATATGTATATAATAATCGGTAATAATATTCGTATGTGAGTGGGTATTTTTTTCTCTCCTGTCTTCGTCACTTCGCTTAGATACTAAGGATCATACGTTATCGTCTAATATTTATCAATTATTTATATATATATATATATTTATATATTTATATATATAGTATTTATATACTCTAGACTTAGTCGCTTAATTATTTAGCAATTAATAATATTAATTTAATTCATTATTATTATTATATTATTCTTTATTAATGTCGGAGAACGGGCATCAATACGCAGTTTCGGCCACCAAATTCCGCTGTACGCAGCTCTTTCCAGCCATAATCGCGTTTCCCTTGCTCCTCTGCCGTTTAATCCTTCTCGCGTGTCCTCTTCTCGTGTGATTTCTGAAGACGGATCGGATGTACAATTGCCTTTACTTTATCCTTTCGTTCTTCGTGTCCGTTCGAGGCTTGTCCCGAATGTTCTTCAAATATCCTCTTACTGCCGTTGGTCTACCAAAAGTTTGCCTCTTCTTCGTCTTGATGTCTATCTAAATCGCGATTCTTCCAGCTGATGGTGACACGCATCCTCGTCCGTCCAGAGTTCGTTTATCGTGATAAATTCTTCCAAGGCATTTACATCGCTCGCTGTACCGTCAGTCGACCATGCTGCGTTCTGCCCTCTCGTCCATCCTAATCAAAAAAGAAAATCGTGCGTCTATTAGTGATAATGAATTGTACGGAGAACGCTATCCTCTACACAACTGTTTAAGACGAAGCCACGAGTGAGTTAGCGCAAGCTGGTGTCGGAGTGCTTTGGTAGGTGAGAGGAAGCAAAATCCTTTCCGCGCTCTTAATCGGCACGATTGCGATTGTTTAAACAGTGTGCAGCAGAGATCGAATCTGTAGATCTGGGATCGTTGCTGGAGAAGTTCTCCAACGATGGTCTGATTGAGTAGGATTGAGGGGAGGAGTTCGATTCGAATCTTACTGCACACGCGCAAACCGAAAGCGATTTGCTTCCTGCGTTGCAATTAGACTGAGGAAGTTTCTGCAAGTATCTTCAAGTTTAGTCGGCAACTTTTATTAAAATCACAATTAAACAAAACGAAACTGGGGTTACGGTTTATCAAATCCTTTGCTTTGTAAATCTATGGTTATATGCATGGTACACAATTAGCTAATTGTAAGCCACAATGTCTTCTCTCGTTTCTCTGTGAAATGCGCTTATGGTGTTGCGTAGAGAATGCACAGACTATACAGAAAGGTGACGAAATATTTTTTTAATAAACCGAGTCATATTATTTCTGTCGTAGAAATGTTGCAGTTATAATTGGTCGGTAGTGTTCAATCTTTTCTATTAACAATATATTCAGTGTTTTCATGTAACAATAAATTCATTGTTCCAAATCAACAATATGTTCGATGATTTCCATGAACAATTGTATCCAATGGTTTCTATTAATAATTGATCGAATAATTTTGATTGTGAACCAAATAGAAGTCTAAAATTCAGTTCAATCTTTTCTATTAACAATAAATTCATTGTATTCAATCAAGAATATGTTCAATGCTTTCCATTAACAACCGTGACTTTTTGGCGAACTAAATAGAAGTTTAAAATTCAATTGAATATTTTGAATTAACAATAAATTAAGAACTGGTCCAGTGCTTTCCATTCACCATTCTGATTTTCTTTTTGGTGAGCTAAATAGAAGTGTAAAAATTCAATCGATCTTTTGAGTTAATAGATTCAGTGTTTTCAATGAACGATACGTTCGAAATGCTTTCCATTAGAAATTGATTCGACGATTTGCAGGTGACTTGTAATCAAATAGAAGTTTAAAATTCCCCAGCCTAATTATCGAGGTAACATCAGTCATTTTACAAATAGTTGATAGCAATAGGTGTTTCGACCGTGTTGTTTCTGTTGCGTTGATTAACCAGAAGGACGATCGTTACCGTACTCGTAAGATTATGCGCTAAATTCGGAAAACAACAGGAGAATTAACATGGTCGGATGAACGGGCGATGCGGCATCTGTCAAGCGTAGGTGGTGGTTTATATTTACGGTCTATCTACAATACATTGCTATCGGTACAATATACATTGCGATACGGTTCAAATTCCATACGGGTCCTACAACGAGCAGTCGATTAATCGTCAAACAAAAGAAGCCTTTTCGATGTATATTTATATATATATAATTATGTGTATATTAAATAGACACTAGTGAAAATATTTTTCACAACGGTATACATCGTAGGACAGAGGACGTTGTAACGGGGTTACATACCTGTTATTAGGTCTTAACAAGGCTCAATGGTAGCCATTAGTGAACGCCGCTGGTATTAGAGGGCCCTAAAACAAGCAGACAAATGATTCATTAAGGTTCTTCTGTAATTGTACAATGAGTAATTTTCTCTACTTGGTTACTCGGAGGATTCCAATAACGATTCGTAACTACGTGCAAATTGCGATACTTGATCCTGAAAGTTTTCGCACAATCGGTTCGCGAACGTTCAATTGAAAAGAAAGAAATTAGAGAAAAAACAAAACAAGACAATATAGAACGCTTCTTTGTCAAGTGACCAAATAAATAAATAAATAAATAAAGGAGATATAAAAAAGGTGGGTAAAAAAGAGGTTGGATATAAACGTGAGAAAAAGAAGATCAAGTAAATATATATGTATATATATTGGCAAACTGAGAAGCTCAGCGTTCAGAGCTGTTTTGCGATCGAAGCTGCGGCAACATAAGTGAAGACAAAATTCTAATTAAAAAAGAAGTTTGGCGACCATACTCTCGGTAACCCTTCAGCCTCGTTTCATCGTACACCGGATATATACATATAATATTAATAAATAATATATCAGTTTTTCGCGAGCGTGGATTTACTGGACGGGAAAATCGTCACACACAAGATTCAATAATTCGATGCTGTTAGTACGGGTTAGCTGTTGGACACTCGGATACTTGGAAAAGTAGCCTGATCAATCGGACTTTCTCTCTGTGTCGACGAGAGCGGAAAAAAATACGTTTAATTAAAATTACTCGCTCTTGTCCGGCGACGAAGTAAAAACAAACCGTTAAGTGAATACCAATTGGGAGTGGCTCTCAGCGACTGGTGTATAACATCGTTCTCGGTTTGTTTACTCTCTTTTTATTTTTTTATTTCTCCTTTCGTCCGTGTTTGTAAATAACAGGATATTGCTTTAGGATGCGGTGACATCGAGCGCAGATGTTAATAAATAAACGTCGAATCCAAAGTCAATCGGCTACACGTGGGTCGGAATGGTGTACATTTACGTTTATTCGCTGGTAATGCTGCGATCCGATGCAATCGGAGAGTGCATTCGGTTTTACAACCTTTGACAGCGGGGGGAAAATGCAAATAATCTGTCGATGAGCTATGCGATAATGTTCAGGAGTATCGTTAACGTCAATTGCTATTCCAGATTTTTAAAAACAGTCCTCACGGTCGAAGTAAACTCCATTCCTTCAGGCTTTGCTTCTTCTAGCTATACTTACTCTGAAATCGATACCGACTCTTAAATTCCTACTCAAGGTATCTCGTTTCAATCATTTTACCTTTAACATCAATTCTTTCAGCTGAAATTCTTCCACGACGACTTCCCGTTACTTTTCACAGCACGCAAAAATACTTAAAATTCGTCAATTCTTGATTAACCCTTAAGTACTTCAAACTCGTACCTACTTTGGTTCTCTACGTTTCTTAACCCCTTGACGTACAAGTAAAATAGAATTTGACGCGTCCGAAGAATACTATTTAACTGGCTCAACCGAACAGTTATGTGCACGCTCGGAAGCAGAATATTTTATTTCGAAATTTACATAGCAAATAACATAAGCGCTATAAACAGCTATATCAAGCAGATAAAAGAACAATTTTTTATATTCCTTGGTACACGATTTTCGGTGTCCGTCAGAGACAGCACATGACGTCTCGGACACGTCAAAGTCTACAAAGTGGCACATAAAATAGATCACGTCTAATAGACGTCATTGTATGCCAAAGGGTTAATTGATTTCGGACTTCTACACTGAACCTTCGAAATTGGACGTTGGTCATTTAGCTGCCGTGTCAATTTATTTCGACCTTGGATCTTTATACTAATTTCAACCGCGAACCTAGTTATTCTCGGTTATCTTGAACTTCGATACTCTAACTTTGGTCTAGACCGATCCGAACCGTAGTCCTGTAGACTGACTTAAGATTCCAAGCAGACACGAACGTTAGACTTCTAGAGAACTCACAAGGGAACATAGTCACATGCGAAAATCCAATTTTAAAGAAACTTATGGGAACTTATAGCTCTATTGTTTAAACAAAAAACTTCTGTTAAAATTTTCTTGCGCGACTACATTTCCCACTGAAAAACACACACAATTTAAAAATGTTGAAATAAAGCTATGTATGCTGGTTCATGCTTTCATTCGCAAAAGATTGAGTCTTTCAAAGAAACTTGATTTATTTTTCCTCCAATATATTTGCAAAGTAGATAGAAACAAAAAATTGCAACAATTTTGTATAGAGACTTCGCACACGTGTTACTTATTTGACTGCTCGCAAAACAAGAAGAAGGAACAAGCGCTACGTGACCTATTATATTTACGCTCAGTGCTAAAGATAATGTAACTGAATTTAATATGCAGAGATGGTGCAATCAGTCTGAATATCTCCAACAAAAAAGATGTTCAAATTTTTCCTGGTTTCCGAGATATCTTAAAAATAACCCAACATTGAGGGCCGTTTTCACCCCTTCAAAGTGGATGGTTGCCAATAAAAAAAAAAACAAGTGTGAAATATTTTTCAAAGATCTATAAGCTCCCATAAGTTTCATCAAAATCGTATTTTCGCGTCCGAATGTGTTCCCGTGTCAGTTTGAAGCTAGAAGATTGACCTTTGGGCCTTGGTCTTCGGACTTTCCGATAGCGCTCGATGTCACCTCGCACCTCGTCGAGTGTCCCGTTTCGGCGTGAAGGGGGATCGTATAATGGACTTACGGGACTGTAGTTAAGTGGAGCACGCGACACGGCGATCGCAGGGAACGCGGTCGTAGGGGGCTGCGGACTAGCAGCGGCCTGGACGTAGCTGGCGACTGCAGAGTCCGCGGCTACGGCTGCTGCTGCGGCTGCGGCGCTTGAGCTATACATGTCGATGGGGCCCGGCGAGTTGGCCGCAGGGAAAGACCGGCTCTGTGGCCCACCGTGGCCGCCGGCCGCGTGCGGCGACGCCGGCGGAAATCCGGCCTGCGCTGCGGCCGCCTGGTAGTTGTTCATCACTGCAACGAACGCGCCTTCATTTTTAACATTCCGAAGTTACAACCGTGTACGCCCGCACCGACCAACCCCATTTAGCTGTTCCGACTTTCTCCCCTTTCTCTCTCTCACTCTCTCTCTCTCTCTCTCTCTCTCTCTCTCTCTCTCTCTCATTCCCCCTTTCTTTTCCTGTCCGGAACGCCATCCGTAGCGAATCTGCAGGTACAAACTGCGATCCGAACAATTGCGATTCGAAGAACATGTTTCGAAGTTGATAGAGATACCGTGTGAATTGAGACGAACGCGGCTGTGAACTCGAAGAGGAAGACAATCGGTTCAATTGTGTCCACATTTGTTAGAGCAGCGTCTTCGCATTGACTGGCCTACATGGTTGGATCGAACGATTACTGTTTGGTTGACAGCCCGTTTTCGGTCTCACCGTTGTTACATTTAGTTTACTTCTTTTCTTCGATGCTTCTATTAACAGTTTGCTGACCGGCAATTTTACACAGAAACTGTGCCATGTTACCGGCTATTATTTTGTAAATGAATATGGAAGTAAAGTAAAACATTCTAAATAAATGCCAATAAATTTTATTTATGCTGAGTGCAATGAAATTAAACTTTGTACATAACTTTTAACCCTTAGCACTCCAATGGCTCCTCTCAGGCGACACTAAAAATTGTCAGAGTATCATTTAAAACGATGGATACATTTTACAATGTATATTTTGTATTTAAGAAGTTAGTAAAAATTGAAGTGTTGCATGTACGATTAATAGTAACGAATCTGATACGCACGAAAGGAAATGAACCGCGTACAATGGAATTCTTCTGGGACGAAGTAATGCCTTGAAGTTAGGAATTCAAATTGCTTGGAGCGCAAAGGGTTAAAATATTGCGCATATATTCGCAATTGCAATATTCTATATCGCCCTGGGTTTCATAAATTGAAATAGATAATGCAAATGCAATGACGAGTTAAGTCGTCATCGGTCACCAATGTGTGAAGTTGTGCGTGTAATTAACACCGTTCCGAGGCAAGCCATTCTTGCTTGACTTGTCATTCAGGCTATTCGATGTTTTGACTAAAGATTGATATATTGTCACACAATATTTCATTACATTCGTAAGTAACTAGCTCGTTTAACTTTGTCCTATACTGCGTTGTTTATAGTGCCTCGTTCTTTTGGAGGAAATATATTCCACAGAATTAAATTTGTCATGCGATATATATGTCTTTAGCGCGTTAAACCGGAACGTCTGCGTGTGCCATTTATGGTACGCGCGACCTGAATGTCAAGTTTAATGTGCACCATGAATGGTACACGTGCCACGGAACGTGTTAATAACAGTAAAAAACTGGCTTTATGCCGGACAGTAATCGTCCAACATTCATGGTCGTCCGTCAGTGAAAATAAGACAATGCGAAAACGTTTTAATCGTGTCTCGGTTGGCATAATACGGCTTCTAAATAATGACAAATCTAGACGATGTCATCGCGTACCTACCGTCCACTTTTCTGTCTACTTCAATCCTAAAAAAGCGAACATTTCGTCTGTGTTGAAGTAAATGGATGAAATTTAATATAGCAGAAAGATGAGACGAACTTATGAACATTCAAAAGTTATCGTGTACTTCGGTAAATGTGGACACAGGTTTCGAGGGTGTGTTTTTCTTCTTTTCGATGAAGTCTGTGTGAGCCATAGAAATTGCATGCCGTAGAGATAGTAAGAATAACTTTGCAAGTATAAACGTGTAACTTCTGTGTCTGTTATATGGTGTTTGGTCTCCTCGAAACTCGCGATTGTCTTCGACAGATTCGTTATACAGTTTACACACAGAAAGACACGGTAACAACATGCTAAAATAAAAAGGCAAGAAAACGTGTCGTACAACTTATATACAATCATTCGCCGAACGACTATACGACATCGATATTCTGCTGGTGATTGACAATACATTACACTGCCTAATTACGTCGAATTGTCTAATAGCTATTCCATCGTGTACATATATATATATATGTATCAGCACGTATTCATGTACGTGCGAATGTATGTATGGCATGTATGTATGTATATACGTATGCATGATTGTTTCTACCGATTGCAACAGCTTATCGAAGGTACTAACGGAACGGTTGCTAGCATATATAGAACACGTTTTGTACAAAAAAACGCCATTGACAAAACTCACGCAATCGAATGCTGCGGGGTTACACTACAACGCTTTCTGTGTCTGTACATGTGTATATCCCACAGGCATATAAATATATACAGTGTATATCGTCGTGTATTATGCATGTGAATGTATGAAAAAAGGAAAAAAAAATAGTTTTCGATCGAGAGAAGGGATTCTCGTTCAACGATCATCTACTTTTCGTTCGATCCGCGGGACATCACAGCAACGAGCGAAGACGAGTTATATACATCGAATAAAACAACCGTGACACACGCGCAAACACGTACACATAGACACACAGACACACACGCAAACACAGAGACACAAGTACACGTAAACACGTACACGCAACACACACTGTGTACACAAAAGAGGGACAGTAAGTACGATACAACATAGAGAGTGGCGGTTAGGTATACAGTAAAGCCTCTGTCCGGCGACAAATTATCGTGAACGCACACGTAAACATCGGGGTGAGAAGCAAATAAAACGGGGGTGGGATACTCAATAAGCGGATTACAAGACAGCTTTGCGCGTAATGGAACAACAGAAAACCGCCGGCACAGATATAGTATAGATTTATACGCAAGGCGAATCGGTAAGAGCTACTCGTTCAAATACAGTGGCTCACAAAAGTGTTCGGACACTCTCCAAACCTAAGTAACTTTTTTAAGGTTCGTCCGAACGTTTTGACTTTTCTCGAGCAATTAGTTGCATTGATTTAATAAATGATATGCCAAATGAATTTTGTAAATATTGGAATCGGCATGAATTACATGATCAACGAAAGAGGAAGTTTTTAAATATTTTTTATTTGAGCCACGTATATAAAAATTGTAAAGACGCATCTGGTAGATCTATGATAGTTATACACATGCAGAAAAATTCATTGAAATCGATCCACATACACACATCATTCTTAAATCTTTCTACGCGTGTCATTTTTTCCCACGTCAATCGATTTCGGTGAAATTTTCAGTATGCGTAGAACTAACACAATTCTGAAATAAAAATGTTTTAAAAAATGTCGTTTCTACTTTCCCACGTAATTTCTACCAATTAGAATTATGTCAAAATTATTTTTGCATATCATTTAGTAAGTCAATGCTTCTAGTTACTCCGGAAAAGTCAAGTCGTTTGGTTCAATTTTGAAAAAGTTATTTCGATTTAAAGAGTGTCCGAATACTTTCGTGAGCCAATGTATTTCGATGTCCATTGGTCGTATCGAAAAACGTTTCAAGGAATTATGCAGCATTCTTAAAGGACGCGTCGAAGAAGCGTTATTTGTTTTTCTACATCTCATTTTTCCTGGAATATCAAGATAACCTTCGGAGATTCGAGGTATTCACTGCCCGGCATAATAGAATTATTATTGTTGAGGATTTCCGGTTTAGGTCGTGTCCTAGAGGAAGAAATTTCTCAACGTTTCGCAAGCATTGTAGCTAGCTTCATCAGGGGGGCCGAATTGTTTAGCTGCCCAATTAAAAAGTCTATTTTTGATTGGTGCTATATAAGTGAAGTACAAATTCGGCACACACCAGTATCAGTGTGTCTTCCGACCTCCTGATAAAGCTAGCTGCAATGTTTGCGAAACGTTGAAAAATCTTTTCTTTTTGGACACGGTGTACATCCGAAAGTCTCAACAATAATAAAGATAACCTTCGATTCTTTTCAAAGGTTGTTTCAAGATGAACTTAAAGTCAACAACGTTAAAGGAAGGTTTGCCGACTTTGAACGAATTCACCTTAATATCGCAGAAGATATGAGACATAATCGAAGGAAATTTTACTCGATGCGTCCATTAAAATGCTACATAATTCGTCGAAAGGATTTTTAATACAATTTATGGAAGTTATTTTAGCTAGTAACTCTTCTTCACTCACCCTGTACGTATTATATGTGTGTATACGCGCATACACAAGACGATTCGCCTAAGATTTTCACCTAAAGTATCTTCTTTGTCTTTAGCAATACGGGAAAATGTATACGGCAGAAAATGTTTGATTCGAACGGGCATATTTTTCGAATTGTCGAGGTCATCGTTGATTTTATTAAACAGGACGATGTACTTTGATTGGAATAATGTTACAGCCAATGGAAAAGCGAATTCAATCGTCTGTAATACGACGACCTCCAAATGACCTTCGATTTAGACGTTCTTCAAATATTTCCGAGTTTATATGAACGGAATTAAACTTGAAATTCGAGAAATAACTTCTCCGAAGGTCGTCTGTAGGTCAACGTATTATACACGATTGAATTACTATTTTCACTAGCTATGACAATCAACGGAAATCAAAATGTATCGTTTAAGAAAGAACAACGGCGACGTTAAAAATTTTGAGAAATATAACCCCGCGGAAGAAAAATCTTTCGAATATTTTCATGCTCGCGTATTTCCTAGTGCCGCCAAAAACAACAGAAGATATTTTCGGCGAAAAACTTAGGCGATTCACCCCGTGTTTGCTACGTATGTGGGTGTACATGTATACAGACAACTGGCATACACGTCGCCGAGGACAAGCAACGCAATCGCACGAGACAGTAACGGCGGCTAACACAGAAAGATCGTCGGGCACGTGCTTTTTAGTTCGAGTCGACGGCTTAATGTCACGCTTCTCGCTCCCGGGAAAGAATCGTTCGCGTTTCTGACACGGCTTTACACGTCGTATCCACCGGTATTTACATTAGTTTTCTGTTACAACAAAGGAAACATGCTGTGAAACAAAAAGACGAACGGAATTGAAAAACAGACCACATTCGCGGTCGCGCATTCCGAAGGAGATTCGCGCTACGGTTAACTCGCGACTGGTACATATTATTCTTCGCTTTTTGTTTCATTCACGTAAACGTAACGCATTACCTGCCGAGAGTTTTACGAGGAAGAATAAATAAAGAAATTATTTGTTTCGATTATACAGGTGGAGTGATTGTTCGTTTCGCGAGTGAAATCGTTGTTAGAATATTCCTCGAGATGTATTCCTGGTTGATTGTAAGATTAATGTTAACAAGTGATGAACAATTGCTGGTAGGTAATGCGTCAGTTGATCGTTTTATAAGTTCACGAGTTACATTATTTGATCTGACTCGAACCGTTCCATTCTATTTGATTGCTGTTTCAATTTAATCGATTCGTTTTTTAAATCTCATCGATAGCTTTTAGAACCTTTATTGGTCTCTGAATCGAACCATCGGATTCTACTTCATCGCTACTTCAATCGTATCGATTGTATTTTGGACTTTAACGGTAGCTTTCAGACCTTTATTGGTCTGGCTTGAAACGTTGCATTCTACTTTGGCAACCGTGCCATTGACATTATTTTTATACGGACGAATGTTGGTTGATTATACTACTGGGCGGACGTTTTCGTACATCCTGTTTCATGTACGTGTTATTTAAGTGTTAGATTTGCGAATGCTTCAGAATTTAGTGTGAACTTTGTGGCGACACTATTAGCGTTTGCACGATCCACGTTATATACTTTTTATTCATACTTGAAAAGAAATTAATTACAGAAATGGAAGACTCCATAGGGAACCCTATAAATTCATTTCTTGCTAATATTTTAAACAGATAATCATTTTGATCGAAAATACACGAAAGCGAGAGGGATTCGTTCTACGATTCTGACTTCGCACAGAAACAAAATTCGAACCCATTCAACGGAAACTCGCGCGAAACAGCGTGTACCGAAACTCTCGTCGAGCAGCATAATTTCCCCAACATAATCGTCACGAAAATAAATATCCACAGCATAATGATCACGTGTCAGTCGCCTCCATTCAACCATCGCCACTCGTCTCAATCTTATCAATCCACTGAGCAGCGTAAAGCGACAAGAAACTCGCAAGAGCTAACAGCAACAAACGGCAAAGAACGGCAGCCGCGCGTGGTGCAAAGCGAAATATATATATAAACATCTACAATGACGCAGCGACTTATCAGGTAGCAGAAGATTATTATCAGAATCGTCAGAAGTACACGGGCAACGATTCGCTCGAATTTCGAGATGCTCGGAAAACGAAAAGAAAAGTTGATAGAGGGACGGCGAGTGTTGTATCGATTTCGAGGAGTTTCGCGGGTGATCCATCATCGGTGAATCCTCCTCCCGTTAGCCGCGGCGACGCGACGGCCTAAAATATGTCCGGAATTACAGGAAGGTCCGCGAGAGCAAAGAATAAATTACCGATTTGTCATCCCGCATTCGCCTCGCCAGGAGAAAGGTCAGACCTCGCGGAGCCGGTCGAACGAGACGATCACCACGAAAGAGATTAATGTACGGGGTGCGTAGCGCGGCTTGTACGCCACTGCGCCGTTTCTATCGTCGCGGAAATCGTCACCGGTGTTCCATTTGCCCGAAAATTTGCGCAACTATGTCTTCGTTACTGATATGCTGTTCGTACATCTTTTAACCCTTTGCACTCTAACGGCGACTCTTACAAGGAAACATATTCAGATGCGAAAATCCGATTTTGATGAAACTTATTTTTTATCGGCAACCATCCACTTTGAAGGGATGAAAACAGTCCTCAAAATTGGGACATTTTTGAGATATCTCGAAAACCAGAGGCCGAAAATATTTGAATTACTTTTTAGATTGTGTTTTACGATGGGAAATGTAGTCGCACAAGAAAATGTTAACAAATGTTTTTTGTTTAAACAATAAAGCTATAAGCTCCCATAAGTTTCATCAAAATCGGATTTTCGTATCTAAATATGTTTAAAACAATTTTTACATCGTTATGCTTGTATCTAAGAAATTTAGAGAACTGTAACTGTTGCAAGGACGAGTAATAGTAAAAATCCTATGTGCATAAGATGAAATCAATTATGCGGAATGAAAATATCCTAGGTCAGAAGAAATAGGTTTCTGAGGCAAAGCAGCTTCGAGTGCAAAGGGTTAAAAGCGAATAACTTTTTAAACAGTGGACCAAACAACTTGAGTCTTCTTTCGATGTTAGAAGAATTAATTTACCAGCCAATGCATAAATAATTGTTTTTATTCAATTGCTATTGATCGTGATTGCGAGGACTATATTAAAGGTCTCAGATCTTCCTGCAGAATAAAAATGTCGACATCGATTACAGGCTTGAAACTATTGCATAAACATTTACGGTTGTTCTTAATTATGTCAGCTCATTTCACTTTTTGTAAATCACATGACGACCTCGTGAACGTTTCTCATTGCAAAGTGGCCAAGTTCAAAGACTAAATAAAGACGATCAACGTTGAACTGCAGTACCATGTGAAACGCGTAAGTTAAATATGTATTTTACGAGATTCCATGATCTAAGAGCTGTCTCTTATTAATTCCGTCGAGATTTTCGGGCAAACGGAACACGGTGATGCGTTGGTGCGATACGCGTATGCGGATTAACCGGTAGAAGTCGAATAAAGGTGGATAGAAAATGAAGACGACCGGAGAGAGAAAGATGACGCGCAGAAGGGGGTGGTCCGGTGGATGAACGGAAAGAATTCGAAACTCGCTCGAAGAAAAGTCGGAGGGCGGAGTATGACAAACCCCGAAAGCGCTCGATGTACAATCTAAAACCCCATTCAGCTTTTAAACTCTGGACAATGGCGGCCGGTTACAAAGTTTTCTGCCGGCGGTGGCCGGATTCGTCGATGGAGAGAGGGAGCCCGGGTGCGCGCGATTCAAAAGTTTGATTTATTTGAGTGGAGATTGCGGGTGGCGAACGAGACGGGGGTGAGAGATGGATGAACGAGAAAGAGAGAGAGAGAGAGAGAGAGAGAGAGAGAGAGAAACCGAATAAAAAATAAAAGGGTTGCGCCCGAGGAGCTGGTGTATTTCGCTGACGGCGTCTAGCTACACGTGTGACACTTTTCTGAATTCCATGTCCCGTTTTTCCTCCCTCTCTCTCTCTCTTTCCCTCTTTCTTTCTGAATTGCTTCTGCAACTCCTCCATCTCACCCCCTTTGGAGGAAGACTCTGCTCGCCTTCCGCCGGTTAAGAAGAAAGTCCTTTCACGATATACGCCCGGTGAAAAGCGCCTGGAACGGTCGACCATTTTCAAGAAATTAGCGCGGATTCCCGGGGAAAAGAATTCTGGAAGGAATTGCGGTCCCTTTTACTTATTTAGGAGGATTCCGCTCGTAAATTTCTCGCGCGCAATCTACTCCCGGCGAGATTCTGCGGCGTCGCTACTCCTCGGATATTGTTCATCGTCTCTCGAACGCCGCGGTAAATCACGCGGACGCTAAAGGCGCGGTTATACTGCTTGCGATTTTAGATCGTGAGACGCGTGCTAGCTCTTTCCAGTTCGCTCGATGCGTTTTTAGGTTTTAAACGTTTTTGCGACGTCGTTGCTGGTAGTTATCTGCGGCGACGCGTTCGCGTAAAGTGGCACCCTTCAAGTCGACGCTCGGAGAGATTCGGCATTCGTCTTTTGAAATTCAACGTTTTAACCCTTTCGACCAGAATTTTCCAACTTAAAATTTTCTTAGTCTCAGTAATGGTTGCTATCTGCTGCGGGTTTGTGGCAACCGTGAAAGCTGTGTGCTAATTTTTAAGAGTGGAACTTAAGTACGAGTCTCGGCAACGTTAATTAATGTTACACACTTTCACTCTTTACTAAGTGTATCACAGATTGACACGCAATATTCTTGACAAATTTTATTCACATAATAGTTAGTTCCTACTGTAAATTGAAAGTTTTGAACGAGAATTTTTTAGAGTACTATGCGATTGCTCTTGAAATATATATATGCCACAGTTAATAATCAGAAATCGTAGTATGTAGTCTAATAAGCTAATAAAGTACAAAAATTGTAATTGACTAGAGCCATCACATGAAAAAGATATTTGTTATCCAGATCAGAAGAATACCCTGTCTTAAAAGGGACACTGCGCAAAATGAAAATTTGTTTGCGTCGATTATAAAGAACAGAAGCCAAACAAGCTATTCGTTCTTTCCTCAATAATTTGGATAAACTTTGAGACTAACGCGTTGGAGCTCCCAAATTATTTTAACCTATCTCCCGCTTCGAACGGCGGCTTCTAATTTTCACGGTGAATCCATAAAATCCTCGGTTTAATTACAACAAAACAATATAGCTGTCGTTTCATTCGAAAATCGAGTGTTTTACTAGAAACTCATCAATTCATGCAAGTGGCTGTAATAATTTGATCCTCCACTGTTTGTATTTCATCAGGGTCGAAAGGATTAACCAAAACCGTTTACACACTCCGAACGACGAGCATTCCAGCAGGAACCCAATCGAATTTCTTCACTAGCATCCTTCGGCACGCCATACCAGTTCCCAGGAACACAATACAACCCAGCAAACGGGCATCGATCCATCGGGAAACGAATATCGAAACACAATTGCGTCCGCCTTCGAGTCTCGAACCGTTCTCAGGGCGTCGCGACGCACGAAGACGGTGAAACAACGAAGACAGAACGCGGCAACCTGATTCGTCAACCACGGAAAACAGTAAAATTGCGTTAAACGCCGCTACCTCGGGTCCGAAACGTACTTACAGTATATACCGGGTGTCTCAAGAAACTTCTAAATCCTCGAAGCCGGTGACTCCAAAAATTACTCCAAGAAACTTTCCGTTTCGACGCTTCCGTTTCCGAGTTACTAACGAAAAACGCGAACCAATCGCATCTCGGCTACAGGAGCGATTTCCGGGGATCCGATTGGCCCGCGGTTTCTCGTTAATAACTCGAAAACGAAGCTGCGTTAACATTTTCGCAAAGAAAACGCTGCTTTGGAATAACCCCAGAAATTCTACCGTTCAAGGAACTTGAAGGTTTTTGGACCCCACGATTATTCTGTTATGCGCAAAGTATCGGGCCCGAGGCGGTTGCACTTAACGCGGCTTTACCGTAATTCGCGAACCCAACCCGTTGCCGAAACCTTTCCGGTTTGCGAGAAAGTGCGAGAATTCCTCGAACAGAACGCGCGCGAGTGAGCAGGATTTTGCGATTCACGGTTCGAAGTACGAAGGAGCCGAATTAGGGTTGCAATTTGCCATTACGGCGTAATGCAAAGTTTGTTTCGGTTAAAGCTCGAGAATCGAATCACGAAAGAGGATTGAATTACACGAGTTCCAGGGCCCCGTTGCAACGCCGTAATACCGGATCCCGGGATGGTATATCGTAACGTCTCGATCTGGCAATCACGAAGGTCTCTCTCCCGTAAGAAGCCGTAGGAGGCTTCTATCGTCGTTGCTCGACTCTCTCCCCGTATATATTGCCTTTCGTTTCTATCGCGTGACTCGATAATGAAAAGCTATCAACAATCGGAAACCGTGCGTCGTAACCGGCGAGACCTATTGGCCGTGCATTCTGATGTGTACACCTGGACGGGAGGACTGTGTGCGTGTCAAATATTTTCCGAAAGATGATACCCTCGTCTAAAATGAAAATTTCAATGCTTTCATGGTGTCGCCAACGATTAGGAACCTGCCTCGCGGATCTAACGCGGTCCTCGACGTAATTACCTTCGACAATTTGCTCCGTGATTTATTTTAAGGTTACGGTAAAACGTTTGTCATTTGAAACCATTTACAGATTTATTACAGGTTTTGATTTTAATTTTCATTTTAGAGTCCGTCGTGGAGTTCATCCTCTAAAATATTTGATTCGTGGGCACACTGTAAGTGCGCGTCACTTAAGACCAACCACCCAACCGACGCCATTTTGAAACAAGGAATTAGAGACTAATCTAGCGGAGAAGAATCTCCTCGAAGTATCGAGATCGACTGAAGGTTATTTTTACGTCTTTTTAAAAACTTCTTATGGATTTCGAAGATTTTTGTTTGGCTCTGTGAGGCTTGTAATCGAAAGGAAGGGATGTTCATCGGTATGTTTCAGATTACGAAGATAGATTTTTATTTAAGAAAACGGATGAACGTCAGAAGTTTCCGATAATATGGCAATGTAAAAAGTAGCTTTTGAAACGCAGTCCAATTTTGTAACCTGGTATCGGGAGTCTTTTACTACTCGATCCTTTAATCCTAAGAGTAACCATACATTTTAAAATCATTTCGAACAAATCCGTAACTGAACTAGACAAATAAAATGTTCAACGTTCAAATATATTATTAGTTTACCAAATCTCTAAAAGAGCAAAGTAAAATCGAAATATTAAGCAATATTTCTATCATTTCAACGGCATCTCACGAATCCACTTCGAAAATCCAAACAAGTATCAGAACCCGAAAATAATCTTCCCGAACCTGTCCTCCAAGGAAAAATCCTCCTCCAGCACGCAATGCGCGTAATCTTCGAAAGATTCATTGTTTCAAACGTGTCTAGCAAACTTAGACAATTGCAGGAGCTATCGGGATAGGTTGTCTTAAGTGTCTCACCCCGTATGCGAAGCCCATGGGCCTGACGTTCATTCAGCTCGTTTCGACAACAATTGGCGGAGAGAACACAAGAAAGCGCAGGTAGAGGAACGGAAGCCTATAAGAATGGAAAACTTTGTAGACGTACCAGAAAGTGCTTGCGTGAGCAAAGGCGTATTGTTGTTGGAGGTGAGCTGCCCGTTGTTAAGATCCACTGAAACATAAAACTCTGATCACAACTGCTCCGCGCTTGATGGCGTAGGCGTGTCGCGTGAACGCCGCGTTTCGCTACG
Organism: Agapostemon virescens; assembly: GCA_028453745.1. Lineage (NCBI taxonomy): Eukaryota > Metazoa > Arthropoda > Insecta > Hymenoptera > Halictidae > Agapostemon > Agapostemon virescens. The sequence goes on along the minus strand of CM052090.1, from coordinate 6,000,652 downwards.
TCTCTTTCCGTCGTTCGACGACTCGGCCGCCGCGGCAGTGACGCTCTCTCTCCCTCTCTCTCTCTTTCTCTCTCACTTTCTCTCTTTCTTCCCATCGCTCCCTCTCTCTCTCTCTCTCTCTCTCTTTCTCTCTGACTCTCTTTCTCTCGCTCTCTCTGACTCTCTTTCTCTCTCGCACGCACACTCTCTCGTTGGCTAATTAAAACGAACGAACAGAAAATCTGACGTCAAAGGTGATGACGGCCGAAAGGACAGAGAGACACGAACGTGACTTTTCCCTGTGTGTTGCTTTGTCGCGCGTACCTCTCGCTGATTGTGACGATCGAACGAGCACACGTTTCCCGTCTACGTTTCTCGCGACTTTTTCCCTTTTCCCCCGGATTCCACCTCTCTTTCTCTCTCTCACACTCTCTCTCACTCTCTCTCTCTCCCCCTCCCACCCGTTCTATTTTCTGTGTGTACGTTTGTGCATGTGGCTTTTTCCCCGCTTTCCTTTCCGTCCTCTATTTTTTCTTTCTCCGCGCCCTTTGTTTCGCGATGCGCCGGAAATCGGCGACGCGGCTCGCCAGAGTTTGCGATGTTTGCGTACCGCGATCGGGGACTTTCGCGACCCGGTTATGGCTCCCATAGAGAATCGGAGTACCGGAGTACCACCGCTGGCGGCGGAATTTATGTTCTTGTTGACACTAACGCGGAAAAGTTTCGTAGACGCGCGACGGTGGCCGGAGAGGATCTTGCAGACCCGCGAGAGAATTCGATCTCGAGGAAAGCCGATGCAGAATTTTGTGTACGGTATAAGATTGTGATTAGATTAGTTGGTCGATCGCGAATTTTCCACGAGATGTAATAACGTGACTTTTGAAATTGCGATTTAGGGAAATACCCAGGAAATTGATAAGTCTCCTTTCGTTCTTGACGAATCGCGGATGCTCGTACGCTTCGGTACCGTGATTCTATTCGTCGATCGCTTTTGCGCAACGTGTAAACCATATTTTACCTGAAAATGCGTCAGACATTGAACACGCCCGAAGAACTGCACAATGTACATGGATTCGAGATAATACGAATTTCAACAAGTAGGAGATCTCGTTCAATGACATTACAGGAGTTTCGTTAATCAAATTTGAATGGAGAAGATTAGAATTCATGCTGGGAATAATTTACTTTACTCTTTGGTAACCTACAGGTGCTAGCAGCAATCTAGTTACGGTACAACGATTCAAATCGTGATGAGAAATTGTATGTATCACGACACACAGTGCAATGGTCTAATCCTGTATCAAAGATTAATTCTTTGGCAACCTACAAGTGCTAACAACCATTAATTTCATCAAATATTAATATATGGTACAAGGATTTAAATTTTTACGATAATAATGATATATATCACAATGTATGGTATTGATAATCAAACTCTGGCTAACAAAATGTACACAGTGGCCATCGGCATCCATATTTCAAAGTATTATATCCCGCGAAAAGCATAACAGCTGGCCAAATCGACTACCACTACGTTTCCTATCGCTGCAAAATAATCTTTCACATTGATTTTCAATGAAACTCCTCTTCCCCCGAGTCTGCAAGATCGCCATTTACTATTCTGCGTTTCACAATTACATATTCGCACAATTCTAAAAGTAAAACAGCAAATTAACGAAAATCACGAAATCCCTTTAACACTTTAACTGCCAGAACAACAACCTCAAAAATTCCACAAAATCAAAGTAATTTATTTGATGAAACAACCATTTAAAATTTTTAATGTACGGCACATTGTTATCCTTCGACCTCCTCGTATTCTTCAGATTTCAACTAAATGTAGTGCAACGATTATATTAATGTACAAATTTATTTTAAAAAATGGACAAATTGCTCTGTCATCTATACGTGGGTGACATGGCAGTCAAAGTGTTAATACTCTCTGCGAAGTCGTAGCTGGTGTTCCGAATTTCTTGACCTGTGCGCGAAATCCCGAGCTCTCTGCACATCGAATTCGCGCGATATTCGCGCATCGTTCTCCTCGAAGTCGTCCCGAAACGATCGACCATCGCGCGTTCAGGGCGCGGACATGGCGAGTGCTCGTGAAATATTTGTCCTGTAATAATAGAACCCATGGCTATCGATCGCCGATGCGTTCCGACGACGATACGCGGCGGTCCGCTTTGCGCTCAACCCGTCGAAACTCCCGCGCGATTGCTATAATTCGCGTGGCGATGCTATAGAAACGAATTCCGTTGGACAATAGACAGGGTCGACCCGAGGATGATAATTGTCGGACGGGAGAGCGGTGTGCGAACTGTATGAAAACGCTCGTCGAAATCGGCGAATACAGTTTCAAGCCGCGAGGAGACGAAGATAGAGGCCCGGATAGAGGCCAGATAGAGCTAGATAGAGACTCGGGGAACAATGCGATAGGCGTGGCAAAGTCGATGAAGGGCAGGTGTACGGATTGAAAGGAGCAGAAAAATAAAGTGGGGAAAAATATAGAAGGCGTGCGCGCGTTATTTTTCCAGTCCAGTGTAAATGTCGACTTCATACATTTCTTCCGGATTGCGGTCCGTTGGACGTGTTGCATCGATGCCTCCGTATACGCGCGGCTCGCATTGTCGCTTCCGGTTCCGTGGTAGTACACTGCCGGCACTCCTAACATTGATAAAGAACAAGAAGAGAGCTGAGAATGTGGGATCAAAATCAAATGTATGGACGGTGGTCTTTTTTTTGTGTGGGGACTGCTAGGAGCATAAAGTAAAATCATTGTTTCGACTGGATCGCGAAAACTTGGACCGGAATTGTAGATACAGAGCTCTCTGACCCTTTATCGGGGAGCGAGCGAAGCTTGTACATACAATTAAAGCATATACTTGTTTGGTATTGCTCAATATTTCGTTTCAAGCGAATCTGACAAGGGGAGACCGCGACATTTAAGACTCGGATGTTCATTTGCTTCAGATATGGAAAATTTATAAATAGGAGACTCGAAGAATCATCTTCCTTTGCCAGTTCGCCATTGGACGCTTCGTTTTCGAGTTATTCGCGAAAAGTATGGACCGATCGGACCGCCATTGCGATGGGCGTTGCCCGTTCGACCGATGACGACATCGCGCTCCGATTGGTCTGTGCTTTTTGTTAATAATTCGAGAATGGAACGTCCAATCGCGAACTGGCAGAGGGAAATGTTGCAAGGAATTGCTTCAATAATCCATCATTTCAAAGTATTTTAAATTTTGCGGGATGTTGTGCATGTTGTAGCATAGATATAGTAAATCTATGTATATTTTAAAGTTGCGTCTGACGCTCGAGAAGTTTTTAAAATATTATTGGAGAAGGTCGCTGCTGGTTTTAAAGATTGAATCGATTTCATCTACTAGTGCAATAACGGTTAGTCGTGTGCGTAAAAGGTCTTTGCTGTCTTTTGCTTTACATGCCTCTAGTACACGATATCGTTTCAGTATTAAAATCATTAGTATTCCTCTTTAATAATACTTTATAAACACTCGAGCGTTGAATTCAGTTTTAAATATACGTTTAGGTATACTATAGTATATATTAGACACGTCGAAACCCTCGGTCCACGTGTCTCGGTCTTCCCTTGCGAAATCCAGTTGCAAGAAAAATATTGTGCAATAAATAATCAGAATGATTCGGCATGTCAAACGATGCTGTTGATTTTTCGCTGGTTCAGGTAACAGCCGGCTAATGTATCTCTCGATCATGGAAATCTATATGATGAAAATTGAGCAGAAACGAAAATTGTGGTCTTTGATGTCGCTATGTCTACGTGATTTCATTATTTTTGTTTCGCGTTATCAGCCATAAGCGTAGGAAGATTAAATGCAGAGTATTGTTTTGATATTGGTTTTTGTTGGTAACAAAGAACTTTGCTTGTGGCGGATAGCGTATCAACGAGGATTGTTTAATCAGCAAATGAACGTTTGACGTTTCTGTCGCGTGTAAACGAAATTAGATTATTAATAACAGGTGCGGCAGAGGTTGCAATCATGGAAATTTAAAAGAGACAAAATTCTCTTCGCAAAATTGAGTTCACCGCTTTTTAAAGTTCAGTTCGCGGAAAGTATTCTGGTAGAAGAACTTTGAAAAATTCAAAGAAATTACCGAGTCTGAAAATATTCGTTGCACCCAGTAAATTTTCGAATCAAATTAATTTGAAATTTTTAGATATATGATTATCTTGATTTATCAATTTCTCATAAATATCAAAAGTTGATACTGTTCAGCAAATGATACTTTTCCATGTTATAAAATTATTAGTCCGTTCCTTTATTAAACTAAAGCCCAAAATTGTTTACGTTTTTGTACCAGTCTCTTTTTACTGCAAGCAGAAAAGCTGTTCGCCAAACATGGAACTAAACAATGTCGAATAACTCTGTCATTTCATGACTTCGGCTAACCTAAAAAGTACATGAAAACACTCTGGAAAGATTGTTTAACACTAGAACTACCAAACCAGTCATCTTGACTGGTCCCTAATTTTTTCTTTCGTAATTATTCAAGTTATAAAAACGTTTCCATGAGAAATTTTTACTTATTTAATGACGTATACCTTCCAATAAGAATTGTATGAAGTTTTAACCCTTAACGCTCCAAGTGTGCCTCCCTTTATTTCAAATATATTGTTGGGTCGTAATTGTAATTGTTACGAATCAAAAATAGTACTTCTCAGTCATGTACAAGGCGATCAGTAAAGACAGTCAGATCTAAATCTGTTTTACTATAAACCCCTTTATTTTTTAATTATGTCGAAAAGAAAAATGGATTCTTTTTGCGAGGAAACTATAAATACTGACAATGACAATTTTGAATTTCAAGTCTATAACGATGTAGCTGTTGACTTAGAAAACATTAAAATTTTGCAAGTCGAAGTATGATGAGAATAAGTTGGAGTTGCCGGTCGATAACCACAATTAAAAGTCGGAGCGTTAAGGGTTAATCCTTAGCACTCCAATGGCTCCTCTGAGAGAACATTAAAAATTGACAGAATATTTAAGAAGCTAATAAAAATTGAAGTGTTGCTCGTACAATTAATAGTACAATGGAATTATTACAGGACAAAAAAATGTCGCGAATTAGGAATTAAAATTGCTTGGAGTGCAAAGAGTTAATAGATGCAGTCTCGTTATTATCACAAAGCAATGTATATCGTTGGATTTATTATTCGGTCGTTCTAGTGTTAAAGTTTTCTGCAAAGAATTTCGATTCCACACTGTCTGCTCGCGTAACAGAAAAATCGTCGATTACATCCGTTAATCTTCCAAAACTGCAACCTCGAGAAGGGACAAGGGGGAAATCCAGGTTCTCCATCGGCGGTCTCCGTGAAACGAAATTCGCGATGAAAGGAAATATTTTCGTACCGATTTACTTCGACTTCCGTAGTCGCTAATCGCGGCACACTAATTACTCGTGCTCGATAACAGAGAACATTCCATCGAAAGGAAGAAAAACATCGTCGCTCGGGTTGGTCCGCCGCAAACAAAGCTCCGCGGATCCTTTTAAACGGTTCGCGGAAAAATCCAAGGCACGTTTTGTGTCGTCGATGAATGCGGGACGGTCTGGCCTGTTGCTACGCAACTTTTTCCCCCGGGGGCCATTCGCGAAATAAACGCGGGCGAGCGAGTACAAGCGTGTACAAGCATGTACAAGCGAGTACGACGAGCGCGCGACGGCTACGTACGAGCACGGACGAGTTTTGAGCGAGTACGAGCCGGTACGAGCGGCGGGTGCATTAACGCGAGCCGTGCCTTTAACATCGGAATCAAAGAAAAAAATATCGCACAAGGGATCCCGGTAAATGGTTTAAAGTCGGTCCGCAAAAGGCGGACCATCGGAACATTAGCGCGCGAATGCGGGCGCGAGAGCGTGGAACATCGTCGCGGAAAATGCGCCGTGGAAAACAGAGAACCGGGACACAGGGAGTCGGGCAAAAGCGGCGAATGAAAACGGGAGTACCGACGCCGGTAAATTATAGCGGTTGTGTTCGCGTATGGCGTACAAAAGCTGGCTGCGAGACGCATACACAGGATTGATTTCGAAATTTCCAAGGGCCCCCGGGGATCAAAGGGGTGACGAGTTATCGATGCTGCGTGAAATGGGACCGGGAATAAATGGATGCGACTCTGTCGCTTTTTAAAACGGAGTCCAAGAAGTGGGACTGTGCGTCACAGCGCCCCTGATCGCAGCAGAGCCGAATAATTTCACTCGAAGGAAATTGGAAATGGTTTCTGACATCCTTCGTTTCTCTCGTTGGGCTTGCTTCATCTTAATGCATCACCGATCGGCGTTTTTCAGAATTTTTCAAGGGCCATGATTGAAAACTTTTTATTGTAAATCAACATGACGTTCTCAGGAACGTTATCTAATAACTCGGTTACAAATTACAATGTAAAAGCAGTTTGTTAGGCTTAATTTTGTTACAGTGCAACTATTCACCGACCGGCGAGTATTTCAGAATTTTTCAAGGGCCATTGTCCATGATTGAAAAC
>CM052090.1:5957625-5989155 GCA_028453745.1 Agapostemon virescens | reverse complement strand
CTTCAAGAATAAATTTTTCAAGTATTTTAAGTAAAAGCAACGAATTCAGATAATTGAATTATTAATTCACAAGAAGCTAGAGACCCTTGAAAACTTCTTCGCGCAATAATTAAATTGAAGAGAGAATTTTCAGCTATCGACAGAGGGAAGAAAGACAGTGCACGGGGGGTTAGTTCTCTGGATCTCCAAAAGGGAAATTCGAAACGGGATTTAAAATAATAGAAGGACAGGTCGAGTTTCAGCGTTCGATCAAGAGAAGATCCATCGAAGAAACTTCACAGAGGGACAGTGTAATGCGGATTCGAAGTGGAGATTCTCGAAGGCGAGGCTCGATCGTTTCCCCCATCGAAACGACGGACGCATAAAGATCTAGGCCAAGAGTTCATCTATTTCGAGTGTATCTCCAGCTGACGTAGATACGATCGAGAATCTGGATAAAAGGGTTGCTCGGCGAGATCCACTCGCGGGATATGAAATATCGGCGGGGCCAGAAGACTGTGACAGTCGGACAGATGAATGATTTCAACCGGGTAGCACAGTTCGCCGGCCAATGTAGTTCTGTTGCCGGTCGCAATTAATTCTTCTCGTCGGCGGCGTGATGCTGACGCATGCGAATCAAACGAAAAACCGGCGTACAGAGCGGATAAATCAAAATACTTGCGACTGTGGCCGACGTTTTTATACAATTGCCGCGGCTCTTGCGTGGGAAATTAACGCGACGAAAAAAAAAAAACCAGACCGGTTTTCAATTTGCCAAATGGGAACGTAAGCTTCGATGTATTGCGATCGGTTTATTGCTGCGTTCGCTGCGCGAAGCTCTATTTAAACCTGCATCGCACCAATTTTTGTTGTTAATGAAAAATCGCGCTTGGAAATCGTAAATATTGTTCTTCAGGTACAAACCGACGTTTTGGAAATGATGCGCGTGCAGTGTGCTGACTCTAATTAGAGTTACGAAATTTATTGCACGACACTGTTACAGATTGTTATGAATATTTGGTAGTTACGCTACGTTGTTGCGCGGTTTTTGAAGGTAGAAAAATGTTAAAAAATATGTGGATCATTGACAGGTTCTGTAATATCCATGAAAATCGTAGAATGCCAAACAAATGAGAGAATAGACGTGGTTTTAGAAGGGTTGACGATGAATTCACAGTTTAAAGAAACTGTCTTGGGTAGCAGGATACTTTTGTCACATTGTGGTTAGAAATTGTCGAGTGCAGAGACTTTGAAGCACTGCTGGAAAAATTGACTCTGGAAACGATGTTTTCTATGAACCATTGAAAAATTCCTCATCCATATAAAAATGATGGAAAATGTTAAAAAATATGTGGACCATTGATAGATTCTGTAATATCCATGAACATCATAGAATGCCAAACAAATGAGAGGTTATGCGTTATTTCAGAAGGGTTGACGATGAGTGCACAGTTTAAAGAAACTGTCTTTGATAGCAGGATACTTTTGTCACATTGTGGTCAAAAATTGTCGAGTGCAGAGACTTTGAAGCACTGCTGGAAAAATTGCCTCCAGGAATGACATTTTCCATAAACCTTCAAATAATTCCTCGTCCATACAAAAATGTTGAAAAATCATGAAGCGCACACGACAAAAGTCATTGCCACTTGCAATAGACCAAGAAATCTGAGTTTGCGAGTTACGTTTTCCATGAAGCCACAAATAATTGCGAGCAAGCAACTTCGACGATCTCCTCCAAGTAAAAATTGAATTTCGACCGTCGAGCCTCGACTGTATCCGTGAATTATGTTTTCCGCGAACCGTCGAATAATTGCGAGTAGAAGCTCCGTAATCGGTCGCGGTGAGCGGCGAACACAATAAAAGAGTTGATTGCGTGGGAGGAATGCATCGAGGACAGAGGTAGGAGGATAGTGCTGAGTCCGTGGAAAAATAAGAGTGTTCGCTTGATCCATATCCGCAGGTTCCCTCGTGCAGGCAATAAAAGACAGGTGCGGTTCTAAGAGAGAGCCAGATCTACGTACGTATTACGCGAGCGCATAATGTTTGCTTGTGCACCGAACCGTTTTGGTTCACGGTGGATCGGGTATCGGGGAGAGGTCGACGAAGGTATCCGTAAAATACGTGTTTCTGAAATATTAGTTATGCGATATACACGCGGGTAGACGGGAGACGCAGCAGCATGCGGGACGGGTTACAGATAGTTGACGAAGCGATAAGAGGAAAGTATTGCTTTGGGGTATCGGTTAATGAAAGTTTCGCGCTCTGCGAGAGATTAATTCCGACGGGAGAGCGCATCGGAGACGATTAATTGCGAGATTTCTGCGTGTCGCGGTTATCATCGCACCGATGCCTCGATACGTGCGAAATGCTCGAGCTGAAATGTCGCTTACGACGCGCACAGCCCCGCCGTTGCTCTTTGACACCGTAGCCCCGTAGAATCGAACGGGAAACAGGATAGTCGTGGAACAACGATTCTGCCTCAGCGAAAAATCATTTTCGTACGAAACTTTCGTCGACGCCGTTCGTGGCTTTCTTTTTCTGTTTAAAACGATAACAAACAGGACGAAAGGCGATTCACATTTGCTGACTCGATCAACGATTTCGTAGAACCTGTATCATCTGAACCGCTCAAACAAATGTAACCGATTCTGATAATAGAACGGTCACCTAGCTACGATGTACGATCAAATGACTAATGTATACGATGAATCATGCACTAGATCGCTTTAGATTGAACTATTTGCAAGTGCGGCGCGTATTCGGTTCGGATGATCGAGGTTCCATCGAATCGCGTGCTGTTTGGATCGATTTTAATCGGAAAAACGTCGCGAACGCGTCGATCGAAGTTTCACCGACGAAAATTTCGGCGAACGCGTCTCGCGCACACGTACCGAAGCATTACCGTACTCAAGCATCCTCGACTCGTCGAAAGCACCTGTGGAAAGAAACCTCCAAAAGCCCCGACGAAAGCAACACACTGGACGAGTCACGTGTTCGCTGAACGACCACGATCGCGTTGTTAATTGTTAATCCTCGGATCGGGTTTTGTTAGTCGAGCGTGTCACCGTGGCATCGACGAGGACGCGAAACGTCAACAAACGAAACGCAATGTCCAAAACGTGGTTAATCTGCACATCCTAAACTACACACACGTAAAGTCAATTATCGATCATAACGACAAGAAGAATAACCGTAAAATCTCGAACGTACGTAAATGTATATAATAATATATATAATAATATAGGCACAAGGTATTATAGTGAAAATATATATGTATATAAATCGATGGTCAACGTAGAAACGTCTAAACTACGTACGCGTCAAATATATCTCACTCGGCTATACTAATTAGCGTTCTAATAAACACTAGCGGCCAAGTAAAACTCCAACGGTGTTTGGAACAGTAACATCTGGTCGAGGTAACAGGTGTTACGGTTTAGCTAGTATATATATATATATAGATGTGTGTAGATATAGATAATAATAATAATGATGATAATAATAATATATATATATCAAAAGAATTACTATTCGTAGAATACAACGGGTTTACCAAGTACAATGATCAAAACAGGATAATGTACATATAAAACGTGGTAACAATATACGTATTAAAAAGATACGGACAGTTAAACTCTGCGGATATACACACGACACACAAAATTAAAGGTATATATACCACTCTCATACTATCTACGCAACTAATAACTACTGTTCTATCAAATTAGTCTATGAACACTATGATAAATGTATGAATCGGCGAGCACCGAGGCTGTAGAGGGGCCCCGGTTTCGCCGGAATAATCGTACTACTGTGTCTATAACCATTTAATCAAACTGAGAGACGACACTGAAAAAACTTGTCTTCCAATAGACAAAGATACTGTTTTACGGTCGGTCGACGTGTTTCTATATCCATGGCGAAATTCTCACTAGTAGCCTAAACCAGCCAAGATTGCCAATCGAGTCGCAAAATGCATAAATCCAAATGAAGTACTCTCATTCCTGAAACCAATCAAATTACTTCGACCGCATTGGCAACCTTAACACGTAACTATATTTAATTACTGTAAACTGTGTAAGTTACAAAAAGTCAAGTTGACAACGAATCTTCTTTATACTACTGAACTGCTTCTAACCAGAGACTATTGATAATCCGTTCAGCTCGATCTGTCTAAATGACTACGTTTCTTGCGCCACCGCGGGACGATCTGTTGCGACGGTTCGCGATCTTCGTTGACAGAGTTGGACACCGTTCAATTTCTACCCGTTCAACCACCGGGAAACGTTTCAACAATTGCAGACGACATTTTTCAATTCGAACGATCAACGACGTAAATGTCTGCGCGACTACTGCAACTTAATATTATTACATATTAATAATATACAGGGTGTCCCAGGTTTTAATGTTCAAACTTTGTCAGTATATTCTATGGCACAGAGTAAGTAAAAAATGTTACGTAAACATAGGTCATATAGAGATCCATTAAGAAGTTATAACAAAAATACAGAATAGGAATAGTAATCAACTCGACATCGATCAAAGATCAAATTTGGGACTGTGCGAATTTCGTTTCTATTCTCTTTCATTTCATTGAACGCATTATTAATCTTCTGAATCAATTCATGACCTGAATTTATTCGTGTTTGACACACTTTATCTTTCAAAGTTCCCCACAAATAGAAGTCGAGTGAGATTGACCCACACCGATCTATCCATCTTTGAAGAAACCGATTATTTAGCCATTGCCGAACTTGCGTCCCGTAATGTGCCGGACAACCATTCAATTGCATCCACGTCCTTTGCACAGAATACAATGGCACATCTTCCAAAAGATACGATAATTCGTTTTTTAGAAAGTTCAAAAATTACTAATCCTATTCTGTATTTTTGTTATAACTTCTTATGACCTATGTTTACATAACATTTTTTTCTTACCTTGTGCCATAGAATATGCTGACAAAATTTGAACATTAAAACCTGGGACACCCTGTATAGATAACAGAGACTTTGTACAGAACTATTTTCACAGACGAATGGATTACATTCCCTAAATTCAAGAATTCGTTACGATTCACGAACAAGATAATTTCCTTTGCGAATGAGAGACTAGTATTCTTCCGGTTTGTCGAATAAAAAAGAAACAGGCTTCTAGACAAGTGTTTAATGCAACTCTGCGACACAAACATGTCGAATCAGAGTTAGCTGCACATCTGAAAGATGCGCGTGTCGGCGTTGTTACCGTCGGCGATCGTCCCGTTGCGGCCGTTCTGACACTAGGTCAGAATAACTATGAATAACTGTATAATAATAAAAAACCACTCGATAATACGACGACGTTTCTAAGAGACAGTAGGTTTAGGTAGATGGTAGATTACTCGCCCCTAGGTGACTGCTTCTTGAAGGTAGTCTTCGTCATCGGTCTCGGCAACGATCCTGTCCCAGACGTCTGTCCCCTGCTCTCTTTAGCGTTTTACTCTCGACTCGAAATCGATCTATGTATCTCTCTCTTTCTTTCTCACTCTCTCTCTCTCCCTCCCTCTCTCTCACACACACTCCCTCTCACTCTCTCTCTCTCTCTCTTTCACGCGGTTTCGAGAAAAAAAAATGAAATTGACCCATAGCCGACGTATACGAGCGCGAGTCGCGAAAGAGTTACGGGCCGGGTTGTTACATGGGCGGGGGTGGTTATGGGATTGAACGTGCGGCTTCGAGGTGGGTTTTCGATGTATCGACTGGGTTCGAAACGCGATCGCGAACGATTCCGAGAGAAAAGGATTAAAGTTGCACACGGTTGTCGCGGTTCCGCGTGATGTACAGTCATAGAGGCGAGAGCGGACAATTGGCGATATGAAAACCGGTACCGTGGATCTTCATCGACGGGGGTTGTGTCCTGGCTATGGGTCCCGGATGGCAGACCGACGTTATCCTCGCAAACCCGGTAAGGACCTCAGTTTTCACTAGAACTACAGAAACATCGAGGACCACCGAGTGCATGCAATCGTCGAAACGAACGAGACACGGTCGAACGGAATCCTCTCTGTTCGGCCGGCGAAGCCATCTTCTTCGCGAGAGTACTTCCGGCAGACGGGAGGTTCGCGGTTTTCCCCATGCTACATACGTTATGGTATCCGGTCGCGCGGTCGTTTCCGTGTGTTTTAACGAGGTCTAAAGACGTCAGGCTAACGTTCTAGTGAAAACTAATGTAGCGGTTTTGTAGGCTTGTTTACTGATACGATTAAGAAAAAACTGGAAGTCTTGGAAGAGTAATCTATTTACTATGAGCTAGGCAGTCATCCAACACCAGTACGAGATACGGGATAATATGTATGTATGTATATATATAATATGTATATATGTATAGATTTATACATATTAAAGTCAAAACAAGATCTCTCGTTACCATTACTTGTCAGCTAGTCTAGGCACTATGGAGAAGATTACGACACGTAGATAATGATAGAATAAATATAATAGAGGATAGAATTACGGTTTTAGTGGACACTCTTTTACGCTCTACGTTCTGTTATTTAGATAACACAGCTCTCGGACATAAACGTATCAGCACGAGTCTGGTCTAAGCTCTATATAGAGAGTGATGGTACTTCTTCGTGTACGAAAGCGTCCGCGGCACTTGCGACTGTTCTCGACACCGTGCCGCGATGGTAGTTGACACTGTTGTCTGCGAGCGAAACTAGGCGACTAGTTATCGACTAGAAGTCATGGTTCCTCCTACCTTTACCATTAGATCAATTTATTTCGATACGACCGCGTCGCATCGAAGAAGCTGGGAGAGTAAGAAATCGTTGTCTTTCTTGCGGAGACGACGGAAACAACGAATCACAGCGAAAATTTATCGTTTCCGTCGGTGCTTGCGTTTTCTGACGAATCAACGACGAATGCAATCGAAGAAACGAATTTTGTAAGACCGAATACAGCAAAGCTGTTTCTGTCTTCGGAAGATGAAAATAGTAAAAAATAGTAAATGTAAATGTAATAGTAAAATTAAAATAAAGTAGAAGGAAGAAAGATGCACGCGCCGATGAAAGAATAAATGTTCTACGTGGCATTTATTTCTTTTCATCGATGCAGAAAACGTTCGTCTTCTCTGGTTTGAACTGTTTGACGAAAGTTAGCCGCGAAACTCTGTTTGCGTCTGCGTTGGTTCATCAGAAACCGCATCCATCGTAACCGGAGAACGGTTGAAAGAACAAACCGGAGTCTACGGCAACAAAGTTAATAAATAATATTCAACCGAGGGAATACCTCCAATGGAAATATATATAAAGGACACGTTTAATTCAGGCGCGCGGCGGTCCGCGCAAAGGAAAGTCAGCCTCGGCCGGGAAAGTTTCAGGAATCTTGTATCAATCCGAGTAAACAGAAGTTGCTTCGAGAAACAGAAATGCATTACGGGCTATGCGCGGTGGGGGGGAGGGCGAAGGGGTCGGGGGTTGTACGGGAAAGCTGGAAAAGATTGAAAAGAGTCGACGAAAAGTAATTCAAAGTTTCGACGCGCGGGTGAAATCGTTCGAGGCAGCTCGTCCCTAAAGGGGCGTGCACGCGTTATGATTTATCGTACGACGAGTTGCCTGACTTGCCTTGTCGAATTCTAATTCCATTGCGAACTCGTCCGGGAATAATCCCTGGCCAATACCATCCAAAATTAATAACCGAAAATGTCGATTTTCAAACGAGATTACTCGAGATTATACGTTTTAGAAACCGAGAACAATTCTGCGTTTTCTTCGCAAAAGAAAAAGGCTTTTCTTCTGATATTTATTGCTACACCGAGAATTTAATAAATTCATACAAGATGTATGAATGATAATAAATAAATCAAATGCACAACGGAATAAATATCGAAGAAACGTAAAAATACCGACATTATCGTTTTCTCCAAACAATTTCTCTTTGAATCAATTCATTTCTACTCTGAACAGTTTCCATTGAAATCGTTCAGAGAAGAAATAAATGTCTGCGTTCCGCTTGCATCTTACAACGAATGCAGACAATTTTAATCTGCAAAAACGTCCATGGTCTGCTAACCACAAAGATACAAAGCGCTGCGTTCTTCTCAAGAAACCGATGGCGATGGAAGAAGCAGTGGCAGGCATTCTCCCAGCAAAGTTAATCGAAACGGAAAATAATGTGGAATCTTTCGAATAAATTAAAGACACTGACGAACGACAACGTTGTACCCGTTCTAGACTGCCAAACGCGTTCGACCGATCAAGAAAACCCGTGATCGTTTCGAGACAGTGTCAGCGACGTTCGCAGCGGTTCAAACGTTGTCAAACGTTGTCAAACAATCTGCGTCAAACGTCGTCAAACTAGTCGTACAACAAGTATACGACTCGAATCATGTTCTCCGACAGCTTCTTCGATGCTCGGCCGTCGTGAAAATCGCGTGCTCTTTTCAGAAACGTCGATTACAATTCGGGCCAGTGAAAATCTCGGTCGCGGATTACTTTGACTTTGTCGGCGATTAACCATCGAATCCGGTTCACCCAACGATCCCGGCCGCTGTTTATATTTTTTCATTTCCCGGTTGATCCCACCCCTGCGTTCCCTCCCAACCCCCGTTGGCTGAGCTCGCGTCGCGGGAATCGTTGAAATTCCTGAATCGCCCGGTGATTAACCGCGCCGATGTTTTTATTCCTCGGGTATCAGCAGTCCGCGCAACAGATTCAGAATTCTATTATATTTTTTACCTTTAATCGCCGACACGGCCACGACGGGAGCTCCGGTGTTATTGTTTGAACAAATCCGTGCGGCGCGCGAGCGATCGTTCGCCCCGGTGAAAAACAGTCGACGAACTTTTCAGCGAATTAAATTCCGCCCGACCGTTCGCCGACCGTAAAAATATGCGTTTTTCCTTCGACGGAAACACGGGGACGTGTCCGGGATCCTATCCGGTAGATTATTCCCGATCGACATCGATTACAGACGCGCCTAATCGGTTCGCTATTAATATTCCTCGAGGCGAGAGCGAGGAAAATAACGTGGCGATATTGTCGCCCGTTGTAATCCAAGAAATCGAGCGTGTTCCATCGGCGTAATTCGTATCGCGAATAAAACTGGAACAATTCGTCGCGGTATCTCTTTCTGCGAACACTTTCTCTCTCTGTTTCCTGTGCTTCTTCCCTCTGTCTCTCTCTCCCTCTGCTTCACCGTTCTATCGCACTGATGAAACGTCCCCGCGCTTCCGCGTTTGATTCGCAAAGAACCAAAGATCTTACGGAGCGATTCCCTCGGCTTGTAATTCATTTCTGTCGCGGATCTGCTGGGGATACCGTTCGCGAAATCTTATTCGCATAATGGACGCCGCGGGAAACCGAGGCATTCGGGTCTCCGCGCATAAATCACGTTCGACGGCTTCGCGGAATGAAACTTTCATGTAATAAGTACACGGCGAAATTTAGAGTACGGACAGTTTTGGCTTGTTTAATCGGAGTGGAAGCTGTTCTGTGTGCGAAAGTCTGTCACAAATGAAGATTTTTAAGCTTCGCGTGTCCTCGAACGCGATTCGATAAGAGAAGCATTTGTTTCATGATTAGTTCTGCACTTAGCCCTGTTTCTATAAAATGTATCATTCTGATTGTTGTGTACTTTAACCTCTTAGGCACGGTTAAATTTTTCTTTGTACGACACTGCAATGTGTGACGGATAATGCTATTTTCTACACGAGTACATTGGAATTAATTGTTTGATCCTAAAATTATAATTTTTCTTAAAGATATGTGCTAGTAGAGTACGTTACTATAGTGGTGCATCGTTCAGAAAGATGGTGTCCGCGAAAGCCACTGTAGTGGCGCATAGTGCCTAAGAGGTTAACTTCGGTTAGGACCATAGTTGATTTTTTTTTCTTCGTTTCTAAGAAAATAGACTTGGAATTATTGCCCGATTTGTGCGAATTGCTATTAGTTTGTACGAATAAAATCTTTGGGAGAAGCTCGGTAACGTTATACCTGATTCGTAATACCTAATTGACGTAAACTCATATGAATGCATAAAACCAAGCATTGTAGAAAAATCTATATCCAAAAATGTAGATCACAGGTAAAAATGAGTCAAGAGAGTTTCAACGATCAACGAACGTTAACGTTTAAAATTGAGTCGACCGGATGAATTAAAAAGAAGTAAAAAAAGAAGTTCCGAGTCTGCCAACGACCAGGCGACAAACGCTTCTCGAAACGACCGCGTTTATGAAGGTTCGCCTTAATTTTCTCAGCAAACCAGCTGACAAAACCTATCACCGGTGACCGGATCTTGTTTTTTCACGCAGAACCGGCAGCTTCCAACGCGATCGCCACGGGCTTGGTTACACGCGTATTCCCGCGGCTCGAAAAGTGTCGTTCCATTTGCACTTTAATGAAAATCAACGGGAAGTACGATGTCCTGCGAAAATACAGGCGGCCAAGGCAATTAACGGGCCGCGAACGCGAACGATATCGGTCACGAATTGATATCGAATGAAAAATTCGGTGCTCGGCGGATTCGTATTATACGTATGAAAATCTATTTACCGTGATCCAAGTGAATTATTATTCGTCACTTTTATCGGCGCTCTGTAACCGTGCGGTGGATTAAATTCTGTCTCTGTCACAATCAATCCCCGTGGATAACGAAAAGTGCGAGTACAACGCGCGAGCACGCGCCCGCGCCCGCTTGCCGGGTAACGGCGCGCGACTAGAATAACAAATAAAATTGAGTCCCCGAACATCAATTGGAGGGGCAGGTGGGGGTGGGGGAAACAATTTATTCCAATAACGCGCACTTTTGCGGCCAATGTATACTGTTGCAACTGCCCCGTTCCTCCCCTTTCCCATCGTTCTCCATCCTTCCCTCCCTCCCTCCGTTTCCCGGTTTGTTTCATGAATATTCGGGCGAATCTCTCGTCACGCAGGAACCGGGATACCTCTCGTGACGACGCATATCGTCGGCCTCGTTGACGAAATGGTTACAGGCGAAACAACGAACAAACGGATGCACAACTAATATACGGCGTTCTGTCTCCTAAGCATTCCATAAATTCGTAATATTTATAATAGATAATATAGTATGATTATAATATATAGAACATGATTATGTATACCAAAACTCCTACCAATTCAATATATATATATATGTATATATAGATATGTATATATTTAAATACTATCGGCAACAAATGCTCGAAACTATGGGTACCTAAGACAACTAGTTGGCAACAAGGACTCGTATCCAATTAATTAAGAACAAGTAACGTGTGAAGTATGTGTACGTATATATGTGCGTGGCAAGGTTTATGCGAGCGTGTACAAGTGTGGGAGAAAGATGATCGAAGGAGGGACGATTTCATCGCGAATTTCTGTAGACATTACCAAGCGACCAATATGATCTTCAATACAGTACTCATGCGCAATGATCGAGCAATGATCCTGATCGTACGATCGCGCCGATCCAATCGGGAATCTGAGTTTTGAAATGGCAAATTTCGGCTGACTTCACATATCGCGTAATTTTTGATGGAAATGAAAAGTAACAGGACCACGGGATCGCGGCGGTTAATTATGTGCGTATTTCGCCGATCAACCGGCCACCGGTTGTACTTTAATGATTACGCGGTGTCGATCGGGAACGATGACGCGGAACTCGAGGCGACTCGCGAGACAATTCTATTTCTGATTCCGTTCTGTGGTTACTTTAATTAGCGTGTCCGCGTGTCAGGGAAATTTTCGGTATTAATCCTTAGCACTCGAGCGGCGACTCTGAGGCGCCATGAAAAATTTCCGCACAATTATTTAAAACGATTTTAACATAGCTGTATTCGTATCTAAAACATTTATAAACATTTGACGATCTTAAGAACGAGTAACGGTAAAATACTCCGTATACACTAGGTGAAATAATTAAGTCGGAAGAAATGCTTTCAAGTTAACCGCTTAGGCCCTACAGCAGCGAGTCAGACTCGTGATCAAGATTTCCAACTGAATTTTCTAAACATGTATTTCTTTAACCTCTTAGGCACGAGGCGCCACTATAGTGGCTTGAGCACACTCAATTGTATTATTAATTGATAAAGTTAAAATGTATGGATCATATCTTTAAGAAAAATTATAATTTAGTTATCAAAAACTCCGTTCCAAAATTATTAAAGTTAAAGTATATGTATCATGTCTTCAAGAAAAATTATAATTGAGTTATGTGTTCTGCCGTACAGAGAAAAAACCTCAAAATTCAGCCATGCCTAAGAGGTTAATATTTTTCAAACGAAAATAATATCTTTTTTAATTGTTGATTGTATATGGTCATTGAAGAATGACAGAGAATACGGAGAGTAACTACAAATTTGCCTATTTTCTGTCTGTTTTCTGACAAAGAAAATCTAGTCTCCGTTATTGTAAAATAAGTCATAGCCCAAGGGGTCAACACTAAATCTATTCCGACCTTGTCCCATTTTTATTACAACGTCTGCTTCAATGAAGAAATTCATTCAAAGCCGTCTAATGAAAATACTTTTAGAATTTCTCGAATTGTCAAAGAAAAAATTACAAATCAGTCATTTTGACTGGTCCGGCAGTTCTAGCGTTAAAACAGCTTCGAGTGCAAAGGATTAAAGAACTGTTGCCGAGCGAGCTTTACAAAATGGCGGTGACGAATCAAAGCGAGGCGAAAGAACGCGCGTTGTTTCTCTTCGCGAGAGAAAGAGGAAACGAGCGACGGTGAAATGGAGAGAGAGAGAGAGAGAGAGGGAGAGGGAGAGAGAGGGAGAGAGTGAGAGATGGAAAGCAAACGGGGAAAGGGGTTCTGTCAGTTTTGCGAGTGGCGGTTTTGTTTGAGTCGGTGTGTGCGAGCGTGTGTATGTGGCATTTGGGTACGTGCTACGTACTACGGATTACGGTTACCGTCAACACGAGCGAGAACACGAGAACTTGGTGGAACAACCTGGCACTTTGGGGTTGAAGCTTACCGGTGCAACCCCCGCTGGGGCTCACGGACACTCGGCCCACCCTTGGCCCCAGTGCGCGGTACACGACCGCTCCTACCCAACAACAGACATCACCGATCTTATATTATGCACAGTTCTACCCCGGACACAGCGATTAGACGAGTTTTACATCTATTTGGGTCAGGGGGACGCAACGGTGTTACGCGAATAAGCCTCGAATGCTGGATCAAGACTCGCGAACGCGTCGTCGGATCGACGAGCATATTCGAGTAGAATTCCAGAGAATTAACAGTGAAAGATCAATCGACAAGTAAGGTTTAATTCGTTTTCTGTGATTTGTCGAAGCTAATTTGATTTTCTTCTTGGGAAATGTTTAGCGGAGTTAGTAACGTCTTTGGAATTTGATTTGTGGTTTGGTGCAAGCGTGTTGGTTTCCCGTTTGAAGTACTCGTTGTTCGAGACGGCTCGGTTGATTTTCTAGTTTGACGAGTTTAGTAAATTAATTAATTTCCAGCTGTGGCAGCTTGTTACTATGTTTCCTATTCGGGGCAGCACGCTTTTGCTTTTTTTTCTAATGCGTAATGAAGTTTAGTCAAGTTATTCAACTTATGATGAAATAATCAACCAGTTTATAGGATACGGTATGTAATAATAAATAGTCTTATAAAAGTGAAAAGATATTATTTATTTAGAGATTTTTACTGGAATACGCGATCGAATAAAGATTAAAAAAATAATTTCAATAATTGCAAAATAACGAATCTGAAAAGGGTCATTTGATCCGCTGTGATAGGTTTATTTATTTATTAGTTTACTGTGCTTTTTATTTCGTAACAAACTATATTATTCCTCTCCTGTTAATAAATATAAATTCTATTTCTATCTCCCGTATAAGTCTACAATTTTAGATAATATATACTAACATCGGTATATATTGCGACGTCCTCTTTTGCCGTCTCCAGTGGGCGTGACTCACCGCAGTCGATGGAGGGGGTAGTGGGCGTGCCGCGAGACCAGCCAATAAGAAGCTCGGAGAACTCGACTGAGCGACCTCTACGAGTCTATTCCCCGCCCAATACGACGTTGTAATAGAGAATTGACAGTTGTTTAAACGCCGTACGCGTGTCGTCCTAAAATATTTCGCAATGGTACGCATTTTACAGTAAATTTGGTATTTGGCAACGTCACTTGTCGATCGACTGTGCCGGGCACTCATCAGCGACATTGTTCGCTCCGATAATCCCGCGCAACGAACTCGTTATATCTTTAATAGAAAGTATGCCGGAAAAACGTTGCGCCCCGATATATTTGCATTTCTGATTCAACTCGATTCGGACCGGGGATCGAGTTTTACAGAGCGCCGGTACGTAAACCGTGAATTCTAATTGAGTAGATGCAAAGTCGCGACGTTTGATATTTCATCGACGACGGTCGCCGCGCGCGCTTAATCCAGCATCGAAAGTTTTGAGTACATCCTAGAAAATTCAAGTCGAAAGTTGTTCGACTGCCTTCAACTTTTCCTCGTTGTGTAAACGTAATAATAATAGAACTGCACTCGTGCCCACGAGTGCGCGATAATATGGTTAATGTTTATGCGTGTATAGGTTTCCGTGTATGTTCCTCGTGTGTGTGTGTCTCTCTGTCTGTCTGTCTCTCTGCGTGTGTACGTTTCCCTCTCCTCGATACCGTGAACGTAATTACGGTCCTGGAAAAAACTTGGTAGCAAAGTGTACCAGCCGAGTACCAAAACCGTGGAATGGTAAACCAGTTTAGTATGTTACCGGAAGAAGCATACTGATCGCGTTAGGTGGTACCTAGCTCATAGTATATCTCGAATTGAAGTGCGCGGGTCCCGTACTGAAAGAAACAATCGGGGTTGCTATGATTTTTGCTCTTTCGGCTTAGAGATCGGTTTTGTCTTTCGTGGGGTCTAGAATGGATTGTTGTTAAGATTGTTTGGATTTCTGTCAGAACGAGACGCGCGATGGATGTTCGTTCCCCTCTCAATTCCCTCTGGTCCGTTTGCGTGGTAGTTTTTATTTATTACAGAC
Source organism: Agapostemon virescens (assembly GCA_028453745.1). Classification (NCBI taxonomy): domain Eukaryota; kingdom Metazoa; phylum Arthropoda; class Insecta; order Hymenoptera; family Halictidae; genus Agapostemon; species Agapostemon virescens. Next base: position 5,974,191 of record CM052090.1, on the reverse strand, counting down.
ATTCATTATTTATAATCCTTAATTATTATAATAATAGAGCATCAGCGAATCATTACATTGTGTCGTTAATATGTACGCATGTGTAAATAAACTTGTTTCTCTCGTTTTGCTCCAGAGTGGTCCTCTGGATGGACATTTGATGTTACGTTTATCGTATCTGTATCCTCTTAATCTCTTTTTCTTTTTTCTTTTTTTTTTCTTTTTATTTTCTTATCCGCGATTTGTTCGGTATTTCGTTTCGTTTTCTCTTTCTCCTCGCCGAAGTACCCCATTGAAACATTTACAAAACTCTCTCGTGACTGCGGATGTCCTCTTATTAATTTGTCTTTTCTTCTCGTCTTATCGTCGGTGTTTTTTAATAGATTGCCCGAACCCTGGTCAGACGGTCTCATACGGAAATACATGGTTCTCACCCCCGAACGTTTACAAACATCATGGTTTCTGTTCTTATCTTTTTTTTTTCTTTTTATATTCTTTTCACCAAGGCGCATCGTCGATAGAGCGATATAAGGGGATTTCGAAGAAGAAGCGTCTTTTTGATCGAGATTTACATCGAGAAAGATATCATAAAGTATACGTATAATGATACATGTACTCTCACCGGCTGAGTCGAAATGGCGTCGGGATGCACGAGTAAGAAAACTTGAAGCGATCTCCGCGGACAAAATAACTTCTCGTGAATTATTCGAAATGGGCCTCCGAAAAAAAGAAAAACGTAACGGTAGAACCAACGATACGGTAACAATTGCAATAATAACAACGGTTGTCGAGAGTTCCTCGTAACAAGCTTTAAAATACAGCGCGTCGGGCAACTGGTGGTCAAATAAAACGTCCAATAAATAAATGAAAAACTGAGTACAATATTTTTTAACAACGTACAAACGAATCGAATTCAGCAAACTTTTCCTTTTTGACGTCGGTTCGGTAAGGTACAGAGTGTATTTATTTTCTAAAGTAATAGAATATCAAATTGACTGGCATGTCCGACCAGTTTGCGCTATTTCTACTTACGCCAAAGATCGATCCATGGTCGGTGAATTTTATGCATTTATAACAAAAATGAAATACAAAACGGAACGAATAAAAAAGTTCTTGATATATTAACACTAAACCTACCGATCTTCTCTTTGTTTTCTATCTCCATTCATTAACAAAATATAGATTCAGAATTCAATAAATTGTATGATTATTCTTCTTTTACTTAATCTGTCTTTTTCTCGTATGCTTTCACAACTTTTCAATTCATAGCTCATGTAGTGACTGACAATTAAATTCTTGCAACTGGAAAGTAATTATACCCGTCGTTGAAGGTGCATATTTTACAATCTAATAATATATACTCGTACAAAGAATATTTTAAATCAATCCATTCGATCAACAACGATAGGTTCAGTGTCAAAACTATAAAACCAAACTGTTTAATTTTTTTTTTTAATTTTTATCAACTTTTTCCCCCAAATTGTTCGACGCGCCGTCTATCAAAACGATATTATTGTTTGCTAGTCGGATACGATCGCGACAGTGAAAGTAAACAGTGTGGAATCATGTCGAATGATCTCGCGTCCTCGAAATCATCAAGGCGACTCGGTGTACCAACAGAAAGGCCAGGATCGAACGGCAGAACCGGTCCGCGAAATCCAATATGTCTTCCATCATTCGGCGGCGATTACGCATAAATATTTCAACATCATGGACGGTATAATGTTTCGAACGTTTCCCCAATTGTCCCGAGTCGGTGTACGATGGATTTCGGCGAGAACAACGACAACGCGCTGCTTCAAGTATTCTTACAAGGATTAATCAAAACAATTCAATTAATCTGCTCCCGCTCGTCGACGGAGAAAATGATTTTCGGTGAGCACGAGAATAGTCGATCGATCATCGGTGGGATCGATCGGATCCCGGATCGGGCAACGTATTATAGAAACCCACGCGCGATCACAGCGATATAACAACAATCTTACGAATAGCAACAATCGGACCATAGCTCGATAACATTAACCGTAGACCATTTTGTTCATTTTCATCGTATTTTCGATTTTTCCACTTCATATTTTCTCTTTCGCAATTGCGAGAAAATCGACGATCGCACGAAACCGTTGACCGACGGATTAAACCAATGGTTTCAGGAATAGGGGGCAAAATTCTCGTATAGTGATCGAACAGTATACCTGTTCCCTTAATTTTGTTCGTGGGGGGACGGTGACGTTAACGCGAGCGAACTATAGCCACGCATAAAAGTATCAATAATATTGTTTAAGCATCGTGTCGTTTAACATATGTATAAGCTCAGGACAGATGTGTCTTTCTCTTTGGCATTAGCTTATTACACCATCGACTCAAATGTCTCTCTCTCTCGCTCTCTCTCACTCTCTTTCTTTCGCTCTCTCTCTCTCTCTTTCTCTCTCTCACTTTCGCTCTTGTTCTCTCTCTCGCAATCGCTCTCGTTCGTTCTTTCTTTCTCACACGTTCTCGCAATATTCTTTCGAACGCACTCCTTCGATCTCTTCGCTTGTTTCCATCGAGAAAATTAGAATTCGTGCAAATGAGCGTTTAAACCTGATTTATAATACTCTCCTCGTCAATCTTTAGCTGTTTCTTTGTTTTTTTTCTTTTTTAATCGTATCGAGAATCGGAAGATTGACTTTTCGTCTTACTTATTTTTTTTTCTTTTTTCTCTTAACATTGCATTTTGCAGGTGCACGCAGAGTTGATCGTTAGCGTATTCGCGTTTCCTAGATTTGCTTCGTCCGTTTCGTTTATCAACTTCGTGAACAGAACAGAGGCGAAGTCGGATCACAGTTTATGCGAACGCGTTACTATGGGATGGGATGTGGTGTGAAGATCAGGATTCTTTTTTCTGGATGATCGAGAAAGCAAGGCTGACAAGGGAATGGTCCAAAGAGTTCCGTTTTTCTAATCGAATCGTCCTATCATCGATTTTCGGTTTGGAAACGCGATAATAGAACTTGGAGATTTATGCATTTACAGCTTACAAGCTTCTTAAAAAATTATCGAAACACGCATTTATCCAGGTATAACAAATGCAAAGTTCTTTCAGTTTTAATTCGTTAAAGACGATTGCAATGGAAGTCATACTTTACTCAATGTTTCTTCCACGGATTGTTCAAAATTTACAGATGTCTTTGTCATCTTTTGCAGAATCGTAAAACGTACTTCTTACTTCGTGGTTGCACACAATATCAATTTTAAATTTGCATTTTACGAGTAAAGGACGCGATAAAAAAGACATAGCCTGTTACCTTCAGTTACTTGAAAATTGCTGTTTGTTGTCAGATAAAAGGCATATCAAAAGAGCCTCGCGTCGTAATAATTACATTCCAAGTACAACGATAAATGATTAAAATAACAAGAGAAGCAACTGATACGTAAACTATATTAAAAACATTTGTTTAATCCCTGTGCGTTGCTCAGGGCGAAAATTTCACCACTCTCTCTGTTCTTAACCTCTTAGGCACTATGCGCCACTGAATTGTGTTATTAATTATTAAAGTAAATTGATAAAGTCAACATACGTGCCAAGCTAACAGCCACGAAAATTCTACAAAATCGAAATAAGCTGTTGAATGAAATAGAAATTGAAAAAATAGAATGTATAATGTAGAATACTCCTGCCACCTTCTTGCACTTTCTAGATCACCATCAACTTTGATACGATGAATATATCAACGTTAAAATTCATTTAGAAACAATATAAATAATTCCGTCACCTACATATGGTTGACATGGCAGTCAAAGTGTTAAGAAAAATTACAATTTTATGATCAAACACTTCATTCCAATGTACTCGTGTAGAGAACAGCATTATTCGTCACACATTGCAGTGCTGTATCATTTACACGTAATTCGCGGTGAACCCTGCCGTACAGTGAAACAGCCCCGAGCAAAATTCAGCCGTGCCTAAGAGGTTAAACATCGTAAAATATTCAATTTCGGTACGTACGCGTTGTAACGCATATTTCTCTAAAACGAGGCATTATGAATACAACATAGTGAATTGATTTCAAGCGAAAATCAAAAACGAATAAAATATTATCCTCGCGATGATTAAAAAGTAAACCACGAAGGAACTAGGGAAAAATAATCCTCCGAGAGGATTAAAAACTGATTTCGCGTGCGAGTGTTCGAAAAATCGTACTCTTCGGAGCACGTCCCTTGCGAGAGAGGTCTCGGTAATAATTTTCATCGAATCGCCGGCCACAAAATCGTTAACAAATCGCCGGAATTTCACGCAGCCTCCCTCGCATCGCGTTCGATCATCGCGCGATGTTAATTACTCGGTTTAGGATCCCAGGGCCAATTGTGTAATTGTTCGCGGAATCGTTTCTCCCCGAGGCTGTTTGTAATAACGCGCAATATTAAACTGTTTTAATTGCATAATTACCAGGACGTTCTCGCGGCCGTATCTTTGAAATTCGACTATTCCTCTCACACATTACATCCGGCGTCTGTGCGTTCGCATGTTGCGCAAACAAACGAAGAAACGAACAATAACACCGAGGTACAAAAGATAACAAAATCGCTCGGGTGTTTAAACGTTAGTGGACGAGATTCAGGGGAATGCTATGTATGTATGTATGTATGCGTGTATGTTATACGCGTCGAGTCCGAGTTGAAAACGCGATCGTTTCTATATATTCTTTTCCTTTTCTTTTCTTTTTTTTTACACGCGGATCGCAAGCAAAACCGCGAAAATAACTTTCGCGTTGCCTGTGTGTTTACGTCATCCTCTTGCGGGTGTCGTCCTTGCTTTTCCATTTTCTATGTTCGACAGGAAGGCGGCGGAGGGTTGGAGATCGAGGACATTGAACAGGCATGGAAGGTAAGCGGGAGAACGATACAAAAAGCACAATTTCCTCGTTGAACTGTTTTTCGCTTATTTTCTTTTTCGGCCTTTCTTTTTTTTTGCAGTTTCGTTTTCTCGGTTTGCTTTCTTATTTTTCTCTTCTCGGGCAGTTTGCTTTGGTGCAGTAATCTCTTCTACGAGGGTCGGTACTCTCTTTCTTACGTTCTCGTCTTTATATTTCCTTATTTTTTTTTCTCTTTTTAAATCTCTTTTACTCTCGCCTAACATAGCGGATGCCTTACTTCTACGTTTAGCAATATGTAATTTGCTCTGGATAAGAGATAGCGGTATCGCGGCGTCAGCGTCCTGCAGATTCCCGTTTGCACTGTTGCGAAATATCCGATTGAACGTTGCCGATTGCCGAACGTGTTTGCTCGCGATTTCCGTTCCCGTTCGCGATACGCTCTCTAATCTTCAGTTTATACAGGCGTTAACTTCGACGCGAGTCGATTTTGTCTCTGTGATTGTCGTGAAATAGTTACCGTGTCCAATACACGGTACAATTGATCGTTATTTGATCCTCCAGAGGATGAGCGTCATCCGAGAGACTCTACGCACTGTCTAGAATCTTATTATACTCTGAAGTGAACTTCTACAATGGCGTACATACGTAACGTTCATTTTTATCAGAGTGCAAAGTGTTAATTGATTTTTACAGCCTCGGAAACGCAAGTAATACTTTCTTTTGCTTCAGTGGATTTTTTAAACGGAGTTCGAAATGCAATAACTCAATGAATATGTTTAATATACATATTTGTCAAATTGGAAGGTGAAAATAAATTTTTGTAGCCTCAGTGACGAGAATATAAGCTTCTTTTGCTTAAATATATATTTTAAATGGAGCTGCAGAATGCAATAACTCGAAGAACATTCGTTTTTTATCAGATTGAAAAGTAAAAATTGATTTTTACAGCCACAGAAACGAAAGTCATACTTTCTTTTGCTTCAGTGGATTTTTTAAACGGAGTTCGAAATGCAATAACTCAATGAATATGTTTAATATACATATTTGTCAAATTGGAAGGTGAAAATAAATTTTTGTAGCCTCAGTGACAAGAATGTAAGCTTCTTTTGCTTAAATATACATTTTAATTGGAGTTGCAGAATGCTATATCTCGATGAATGTATGCAACATTCGTTTTTTATCAGATTAAAAAGTGGAAGTAAATTTTTGCAGCCTCGATGACAAAAATATAAGCTTATTTTGCTTAAATGTATTTTGAAAATGGAGCTAAGTTATTATCAGAGCTTAAGTTATCATGAAACTGACAAATGGCAATCGATTTTGAATCCTCGGAAACTGGAATACCATTTTTAATTGTAGAGCTAATTTTAGAGCTTCATGACGTCTACAAGGTAACTCAAATGCATTCAAATCCACAAATTAGAATGCTACTTCTCGTTTGAAAGTATTACTGGAAAATGATACTGTTCAACTTGACGAATTGCAACGAAACTAAACGCGTCTTACTTGGAGGATCAAATACGGTATCAGTGGAACGTTAAATTTCCAGAAACGCACTAGATAGATAGATAGACTTTTCCAAAAGCAAGGAATTTCGAGAATCGAGCAACAAATCGTCGCGTTCGAGACGCTTACGATCGATGTCCACGATTATTTGCGGCGCGTCCTCGCGAACCATCGAACCGGATACCCGCAGGACGCCTCCGCCTCGACCACCCGGAAACGCCTATATCGTTTATATCTATAATGACCTACGCTAAGTGTTTTTCGATTAAAGTGTTTAGCTTAGAGATTACATAGAACGTGACTACATCTCAACCACTACGAAGATCAAACGTCTACTAGAGAGAAACACGTTAAACTCTTTTCCAGACTGATTGGATCACGGAAGGTGTGTACGGGCGACAGAGAAATAGGGGTGAGAAGTGGTGGGAAGGGGAGGATGGTACGAGGATTGGACAGGAGATTTAAGGGTGCAGGGAGTCGGGGGGAGAAGAGACAGAGAGAAAGAAAGGAACGGGGTGTTTTCCAGGGTGTGGGGGTGGGAACATAAACCTTAATTGCATCGATTGCTCTTCCGGAAAACTGGACTCTTAAGTCACGGCTCTTCGTTCGCTACCCCGAATTCAGCTGATCACCTGCGCTGTTGCTTGCTACAAGTCTTCGAGGCGAGTTTCTCCGTCGGCTTTTCCCACCCCCGCACAAAACGCATGCACAACAACGAAGGGACAAGAATGATCTCGACGATGATCTCTTTGATCCTCGCTTCCATCGATTGCTTTGGCTGGCCAGCGAGGCTGTCGTCGTTGGCGTTTAAAATCGTTTTCATTTACGAAGCCAATTCCGAAACGGTCAAATTCATTCTTTACCATGTATTGCAAACACCGACATAGATAACGGCTCTCGAAACACTGGAAAGCGGATCCGTGAAATTTGTCCCGATCCAAATAATTTTGCAAGGTAGTAACGTTATCGCGATTAGACGATTTATAGATCACGGCAACCACGAGCAGCTTCGCCATTGGGCATCCTAGATTCGGACGTGCGTTCATCTGTGTGTGCTCTCTTTTTCTTTTCTGTTTCCTCTCGTCACGACGGTGCTAGGAGGCACGCGTTCTGTCTAGCTAATTCTACTGGCTAGAGAGAAGAAGAAGAAGAAGAAGAAGAAGAAGAAGTCGATGAAATTGGGGGTGTCGCAGGAAGAAAAGAGAGCAGGTTCTACAGCTTCGACAAAAAGCGTGTTCGTCTCTGTCTCCCTTTTTCCCTTTCTTTGATATTTCCTCTGGTCCGGCGTTTTACCCGCCTCTATTCCTCGCAGGGACTTCCCTTTCGTTCCTCTCTGTTCGAGCTTGCGAGAAACGCATTCGTTTTCTCCCCCGTTATCTCTTCGCGGAGAGGATGCGCTGCGCTTTCGCGTCTAATCATTCTCCCTTTGCGTCGCAGCTATACTCGGTGTGTATGTCTGTGTATGTTTGTATGTCTCTCTGTGTATTTGAATACGTGTGTTTGTATGTTTTTACGTATGCGTTCGCACACGGTTTCTTTCAGTCTCTCTGTGTACGTATGTATCCGTCTGTGTCAAGTGTGTTCCGCGAGTGTACGTTTCACGCAAGAACGTGTGTTTCCTTTTTACGCAAGTGTGTGTACGTGTGTAGCTTTGTCTGCGACGTGTGGTTGTGTGTGCCGATATGGGTGTTGCGTGCGCGCGTCGTTTCGCATTTCGATAGTCTTGTGTCTTTTGAACGGTACCTAATGGAATGGGGGTAGAGGCAGACGACGCTTTGCTTGACGTAGGACCACAGAGTTTGCCAGCCATGCGTCTGTGAACATTTTTCGTAACTTCCGGTCAAGAGATCCACGTGAGAACAGAGTGTTTGATTGGTATTGTTTCGGTCGGTCATCGTCTGAACCGAGGACGAGTCCCGGATAACAGAGCAATTTCGGGGATTCGGTGATTCGTTGTTGCTCAGCGTTGAGGAAGATTTGCTCGAGAACCTTGCCAGGTGATATCGAATACTTGCAACCTGGTTGGTCGAAATTTCCCTCAATGCTGGTTTCTTTATATTTTTTTCTTTTTTGTCAGTGCAGCGCGTCGATGCGCGTGGCATTTTCGAAAATGCTGTTTTTTCGAATTCTTGAACTTTCGAGGCTCGTCGAGAACGTTCGACTCCATTGTCCGAGCAATTGTTTTAGTCGAATGTATTTACAGAATTTGTGTCCAGCGGAATTTATGTATATCCGCTTTGTGTGTACGTGTCTCTGTGTGTGCGTGTATATAAATCGCGAGCCCCGCGCATCGATTTGCCGCGCTCCCCATCGATTGAGATTGTACAATCCTTGCAAAAGATACTGATTGAAACGGCGAAAAAGTTACACGAACGAACAATGCGATCGTTTCGACCAATTGGCGGACGTGCTTGAAAACATGGCCGCGGCCGAATAAAAGCTTAGCTTTGTTGGTCAAATCGTTCTTTGTAATTAGAGGCGTCGCAATATCGCGTTCGTTTGCGACAACAATGATTGTTCGAGACTCGAAACACCATTACGAAATACACGATGCACGTATGTATATATATATGTATATATAGCGCGTTCACCGAAAAAGATAAATGAAAGAACAACAACGGGTTGTGCGCGAACGCAAAACTCGAGGAAAAAGGCTGACTGTCAGCGATCGTATTTCCCGTGGACAAAAAAAAAAGAAAGAAAATCAGAGAGGACGATACGACGTGTAATATTAGCAATACTCGAAAACGTTGATCAATTGATGATCGATCGGACGTCGTTAGAAGTAAATGGTGTTCGAACTGACGACGGTTTCTGTACGATCCGTATCTCAACAAATATGAACAACATTAATTTACATAGCTCCCTTTTTTTTTGTATATTTATAATAATAATGTATATTTATATTTATATATATATATTTATATTTGTAAGTATTTATATTTGTATGTATTTATATTTATATGTATATATCTTCTTTCTCTTATTTATATTAATCATGTATACATATATTCTTCATATATATTTATATATATAATATTATTAATAAATATTAATATTATATATAATATTATACATATATGTATATATATAATTATATATATTGTCACGTGTATATGTATGAATATGGGCGCGAGAGACCAGATTCCGAACTGTTACGAATTCTTATTGACTGCACTCGTTGGATAAATTAGAATTCTTTTTTTTTTTTTTGTTTAAGTAGATTATCGTCGGCTTGTGTCTTATCGAGAAAAAAATTATTTCGAAATCCATAGTAATAACGAATATTTGAGTCTTTCGTTGTCGCCGAAGAAAATTAGTTTATACCAGTCTTTGAACGTCCCGCATAAGATCCCAGAAGAAAATACGAATAATGGGCTCGTATATCCCGCATAATAATCGTATAAATATTCATCGTGTGTAAATCAACAGTCAGAATGTACGTTCCGTACCGAAGAAACGAAATCGTACAGTCCATTTTCCTTGAATAGCTGCATTCCGCCAAGTCAGTCACGCACGCACACACACACACACATACACACACATACACGCGCATCCACACGTGTCCATTAATTACCGTACAATCGCGCGTATGTACACGGTGACCCGAAAGCGTTCCGCGCAGGTATGCGACAAATATTATTCCGAATAGCAAACGTTGAATAACTCGCATCAAACCACGGCTTTCAAAGGGAAAATATTCTATCCGATGCAAATAATTTTAAAACATTCTCCCATTCGAAAAAAAATATATACCGTTTAGTCCATTCGCTGTGGCAAATGTGCTTTCTCAGTAATATATGGAAAACAATATTCTATTTTGTAAATAATTTACATTTCTCAGGACATTTTTAATATTTCATCTGTCGAAAGCTTTCTGATAGAATTTTATAGGATTCTACTGAATCAAGAAATTGTTTTTTTATTTGTTACATTACGTTACAAGCTACGGGTTCTTGGACAATAATTGAAATTATTGCAACTTGTAGAAAATTTACTAGAAAATCCCCATCTGTGGAAAATGGATATTTGGAAACAATTAAATAATTGCCAGTAAACGATCTACTACAAACTATTTAGATGAGATTATTTGATTTAATTTTATTCTGTCCATTGTATGAAATAATATTTTATTCAGCCTCAGTTTTGACTTCTACTGAAGACAACGTGATATAAAACTTAAAAAGAAAATCGTCTGCTATTTTGAATAGTATTTAAACTCTTTTTCCGAATTTTTCCACACCTGTGCTTCAGTTCCGCTTCTCGACCTTCCTCGCGTGTACAAGCTACCCCGAGCGTATTTGTACCGAACACGTCCTCATCGCGGAATCGTTCCTCCGATTCTAAACAACAGGAATCGTCAAAGACGCGATGCACGAAGACGAGATTCCGATTAAACCAAGATATTGAAAGAAAACGCAACCGGAAATCGCTGCGAGATCCTCCGGAACGCGTTGCGCGTGAACTCCGGATACTTGGAATTCTTGAAACGCGGAGTCAACAATTTTTTCTTCCTAAAATTACGCGCGCCATTTTACCTCGTATTGCTACGAGAAATTATGTACATCGATTTCGGGAATTTTCGTTTATGATACAATGGCGAGTAGCCCTTAAGACTCTGGCTCGCGAAAGTATGACCGTCGGCCAATTGGGAAAACAAGTGCGGTATTAAAACACATAAACGGATTTATCTCAATTTCAAAGAAGGACCCCTCTTCTTTTTTTAATAACATTCCATTGCATTCTAGTCAAATTTAGCAAACAGGGTAACTAGACGACAGACTTCGTGCATTTTTTATAAAAACATTAGGAGAGTTATAAAATATTATCATTTTATTTTTAAACCCATACACTTAACACTTCGCCTACCGGAAACTTATTCCTACACTTTTCAATGATAACCCTTTGTGTTATGATAACCAGTCGAATTCGAACAGAATCTATCAAATACGTATACTTCCCAACATTAAGCCAATAACTTTTCTTCTTCTCTTTAAAATTACAAAAGTCAAATAAATCGCGGTTTAAGGGTTCACAAAATAATTAAACCCAAACTTCCATTAAATCTCAAAGTTCCAATCGCTTTTGCACAATTTTCTATAAATTCCTATTAATCCGTGGTTTCCACGAGCCTACCTGAAAATCGCCGGTAAGCAAAGCCTTAAGAGCGGGGAAAAAATTCGTACATCATCCTAGTTCGTCGCAATCGAGCTGGACAAAATTTTGACTTTGCACGAAGATCCGCGGTAATAACGGAGATAAATTAAATAAAAACAAGATAACGCGAGAAATGGTCCGCGGGGTAATCGGCACAGCGTCGAGTAGAGATTTCCGGTCGGCAATTTTTTTTAGCGTGAATATTTGGCGAGCAGATTTTCGGCGGGAAGACTGTCAGGGCGGTCGAGTAGAGATTTTCGGTCGGCAATTTTTTTCAGCGTGAATGTTTCACGAGCAGATTTTCGGCGGGAAGACTGTCGGGGCGGTCGAGTGTCGTCGCGACGCGGCGCTCAGACGCGCGATGGAAACGGGTTCGTTGCTCGAACGGGAGAAAGAGAGGAAAAAGAGGTTACGATTGTTATGAACAGACCGTGTCACGCCGATAGCTCGGGGGTTGATACGAAATGCCGGAGGGGGTTTCGGGCGCCACAATAACAGCCGGGCTTCGCCCCTCGAACACCCCCGTACCCTCGTCGTGCGCCATCCATGGTAACGGTAACCGACGATTTATTGCGTGGCGCAACGAGCGCGCTCGGTAACACGTTACGGTAATGACTGTGAAATACGACGGTGCACCTCTCTCCTGCCGTGCAACCCCCGGCAGCAACCCCTTTCGCTCGACAAACCCCTACCCCTAACCCACGATCTACCGTACCCATCCCCGTCGCCAATGAAAGGCGCGGAGAAGCGCGGAGAAGCGCGGAAGAGGCGCTTTGCGATTGAACCTGTACGTGTGCGCGCGCCCGCGCGCGAATATGTGCGTAAAACCGTGCGCCAATCGTAGGTATCACGGGATCGATCTACACCCCGCGCAAAAGTACGTGGACATTTATTTAACGCTAGGTTTACCGGCCAACGGAGTCGACTGCGTCCCATCGTTTTCGAAGTCACGGAAATTTTCGGTATTAACCCTTAGCACTCGAGCGGCGACTCTGAGGCGCCATGAAAAATTACCGCACAATTATTTTAAATGATTTTAACATCGCTATATTTATATAGAAAATATTGGTAAAAATTTGGCGATCGTGAGAACGAGTAACGGTGAAACACTCCGTATACATACGGTGAAATAATTAGGCCAGAAGAAATGTAATTTTATGTAATTGTTGATCGTATACGGTTATTGGAGAATAGTGCGAAACAAGAAGAGTACATACAGATAAATAGTTTTTAGAGACAGCAATATTTTAACACTAAACCTACCGATCACTAAAATTTACTACAAAAATATAGTCTTACAAAAATGACAAGATTTCATTTATTTAGATTTTGTGCAATTTTCACTAAAATATAAGGGCAATCTACTGTGATAGATTTTTAATAAATAATTTGTTTAGTACGGTTAGAAGCGATCTTGTGCAATATTTTTAACTCATTGTTGACAACAGGCTATTTTTCATTATGCTTTCTATATTGTAAGAAAATGTATTATTTCTCTCCTGCCAAGAGATATAAATTCTTATCTGTGGTAGGTTTAGTGTTTAAAAAATCCTCGAGTTAACGTGTCCAGGGAAAAAAATGGAGAGAAAACGTCTCTCGGAGATATCGTGTATCGCACAACATGAAATTTGTGTTAGAGTGGATATTATAGTACACCATTATAGTATCCATGGTGATTCAACGAGAAGTGCCGATCGTTTGACATTAGTGAAATAAATTTCGCTTAAAGAATTCCGCAAGGATTCGCGTATTTTTGAGCGAGGGTGTAGGTGTGGAAATATCGCACGGTTGAAAGAGTATTTCCAGAAGAAACCCCATCGATCCTCGGCCCCATCGCGGGAACTAGTCTCTATCGCGAGCCGAGCACGCTGATGGATGATAAATAATAATACGGATCCGTCGATCGGCGAGCACCTGCGGGAAGACGCCGCATGCGAGCATGCGGGATGGATTTTCAGTTTGTCAGGAAGACTTACTCGGTGTCGGCGATCGGTTATTTATTGGGTATTTATTCCTTCTGACGCCCAACGAATAGGATATTTTTATTTATCGAAATACCCCGGAAAGAATGCGAATTTCTAGTTTGGTCGGCGATCTGCGGGAAATTGTTTCCGACCGGTGGCGTTTGCTCGGTGCGACTGACGCGAACTATGGAGGAAGCATTAGGACTTTTAATAGTTGCACTGTAACAAAATAAAGCCTAACAAACTGCTTTTACATTGTAATTTGTAACCAAATAATAACGTGACTGAGGATGACATGTTGATTTACGACAAAAATTGCTGACAGCGTCGAGAGATCCATTAAAAAGTTTTCAATCATGGACGATGGACTTTGAAAAATTTTCTGAAATACTTGCCGGTCGGTAAAGTGTTAAAACAATTTTTACATCGTTATGTTTGCATTTATGAAATCAATAAAAATTACAGTGCTGCACCGTACGAGTAATAAACTTTGTATGCGCGAAAAGAAACGAATCATGTACAATGAAATGATTTAACGTTGCTTGGAGTGCAAAGGGTTAAAATGAGTTTCAGTCGAAAATTTTCGTTTCGAGAATACTGCTGACGAATCGAAATGAAGCTTTTCGGATCGATGACATTTTTACACGGTTAAATCGGCGCGATCTTTCACCGCGTAGACTTGACTCGGTTCGATAACGATATAATAAAATGTAAAACGATCCTGTAATAAACGCTTACGGAATACTTCGTCGCTTTGTATCTCGTTTATTTAGCGAATCGCGGTGGTCATTAATTCACTACTCGCCGGAAGCAGAAATTTCAATTAGTACGAAGATTATAAGAAGTAGGTTAATATGTGTTTAAAACTGAAATCAATTTGCTCTGAATTTAATCAACTCTCGGCATTCACCGGGATCGCACGATGGAATGAATATTCACTTACAGAGATTACAGACAAGTGACGAACGTCTGCGATATATTTTATTCAACGATTTCATAAACATTCTTCGTTAACGATTAACAATTATCAATCGGTCTCTTCACCTTCGATCACCGACGAGACGAGTCAACGAATACCGATCGCATTTCCGCGTTGCACCGTAATAAACGACTCTCTGACATATTCCAATGAAAATTAATGAGATACAATCGACGAGCATCGACGAAAAACAGTATAACAATTCGCTAGGAAAAATACGAGAAACATCACAAAGGTGAACAGAGAATAAATACTAATCGGGCTGCATGTTAACGCCGGTTGCAATATAATATCGAGTAACAACTCGCGCGAAACGTTTCAAACAGAATCTATTGAAATTGAATATTATATTCGTTTCCTCTACGTCGGAATAAAATACTATTTTGTCGTCGCCAATATTTAAACGTTAAATACAACGGTCGTTTATAAAATTAACGAGGGACCGAAGAACGTTTAATCGTTACAGCTGCGACGAGAATCGCGCAGCAGAGGGAAAACAAAATAGATTTTCACCCGGCCACTCGACATTCTCAAAAATTTTCATCTCAGCCATGAACCTCGGCTGGATCAAAGCGGTCTGACAGACGGAGTCGTCGGGTCCGGCAAAGAAAACCCTCCAACAGCTTCCGTCCCGGGATTCGGTTAAAAATCCTCAAAGATAGATTCTCGCGAGACTTCTTCAGCTACAGAATCGTCGAAAAAGAAGAAGGGGGAAGGGGTCTCATTACATGACGTCTACCTCGACGAAAGTCATCGTTACGTCTGCCCGTTGAAGCAACGGCCGGCTAGGAAGAAGTGTCTCGTTATTAGTCACGGGTAGAAGCGCAGCGTAGACAGCAGTCAAAGAGGGGCCCGGAGAATTTTCTTCTCCTCGTCGAACGAGGAAAGAAAGAACGCGCTGAAATATCCGATCCTCCAGCGAGTCTCTCCTGATCTACCGAGACGTTATCGTCGCGAATTACACAATGCTCGAAGGTCCGGGCGAGGAGGATGCTGAAAGACCGCTTTTGTTTCCTTTCTCTCGGCCTCCGAATAATCACGAACGGTTTTCACGAGTTTCACGGTTTCCTTTTTCCCGAGGCTTCGAAAACACGCGTATTCGCGACGCTCTTCCGCGACCGTTCCCGTTTCTCTCGGCGATTCGATTTTTGCGCGTTCGGGGTCTACCCGGGACCCATTGTTCGGCAACGACGCGGTGTTCTGCCAGGGAAGCGGTGTTGCGTGTCACTGGCTGATAACTGCGATAGTCCAAGGCCACCTGTAACTGCCACCAACCCCCTAAGTCCCTAATCCGGGTGCCTATCGTACTTTCCACCGGGCTACGGTGTCTCTCTCTCTTTATCTCTCTCTCTCTCTCTCTCTGTCTCCCTTCTTCTGTTTTCAGCTGTTAGGCGACCGTCTGCTATCAGAGTTGATCAGTGTTGCTAGGACTTTAGACGATTGCCGCGCTGACAAAACTTGCCGTCGCGCGACTAGCGTAACGGAGAAACTGCGAGCTAGGTGCCCCATGTGCTTCCAAGCTGGGAATTGATTAGTATCGTTACAGACTTGGCCCCATGAATCATGCGGCGAAACGTTACGGTGCATGCGTAATTCTCGAGTAGTTACTGCGAGTTTCCGCGGAGTTACGGTCTTCGGGAGTTCGGGCATCTTTCTACCGGGTGCAGAAATTAGGTGACGTTTCCAGTAAGACATTTTAGATTTAAGCGGTTCTTTGTCGATCGGGGAGATTGAAATGATGCGAACGTTTATAAATTAGTGTGGGGTTCGGTAAAATAGATAACGATTTTTTTGGGAACGGTAGAAAATATTCAGGAGCGTCTATCTAGCATCGCGTTCGATGCTGATATATATTTAGTCCTTAATCGCTTTTAGAAAAGTGACGATAAGGAACATTTAAATTTTATAACGTATGTTTCATTAATTCCCCGTTGTTTGGGGAGATTGAGGCATTGCATGACTTGGTGAAATAGGTAACGATTTTGTAGAACGTCGAAAAATATTAAATGGGATTCAACAAGTATCATATGGGACATGGCTTTTAATCAATTCTCGATATCTTTTGTAAAAATGATGTGGGAACATTTGAATCTTGCAAATTATATTTAATTAATTTCACATTGATTGG
>CM052090.1:5937856-5957615 GCA_028453745.1 Agapostemon virescens | reverse complement strand
GAAGTTTAAAGTACTAATATTAATATTCATTAAGCACTGCATACTGGATAGAACAGATAACGACTTTATCGAACGTTAGAAAATATAAAATGGAGTCTAACAACCTGGTTATCTTCTATAAAAACGACATTCAGGAACATTTGAATGTTCCAATTTATATTTAAAGAATTTCACATGGATCGAGAAGTTTAAAGTACTAATATTAATATTCATTAAGCACTGCATACTGGATAGAACAGATAACGATTTTATCGAACGTTAGAAAATATAAAATGGAGTCTAACAACCTGGTTACCTTCTATAAAAACGACATTCAGGAACATTTGAATGTTCCAATTTATATTTAAAGAATTTCACATGGATCGAGAAGTTTAAAGTACTAATATTAATATTCATTAAGCACTGCATACTGGATAGAACAGATAACGATTTTATCGAACGTTAGAAAATATAAAATGGAGTCTAACAACCTGGTTATCTTCTGTAAAAACGACATTCGGGAATATTTGAATGTTCCAATTTATATTTAAAGAATTTCGGGTTAATCGAGGAGTTTAAAGTACCATTACGAAAATCCCTAGAATACTGCATAACTTGATTAAGTAGATACCGATTTTACAGAATGCTATAAAATATTAAATGCAGTCTCTATCTGTTAACGGTGATAAATCTAATCGCAATCGCTTAAGAATCTAGGCTAGCAATTGCCTATGCGCGGAGTAAATTAGACATTATCAAAAACGAGACTGTACACAGCAGACTAGCTGAATATTAATCTGTCGCTAATCAACAACGAACATTAAACGACGATCTCAATTTTAAAAGTATCATACATATATGTAGACCAGATGCAACTCGCGGAGACAATGAACGATACATCAAGCACCATAACTAGACTGCGGATTCCATGCATTTATTTTAAAACCGTAACAGCGAAATAACGACTAGCGAAGATGTCAAAAGAATTATTAAATCATAAACTTTCAACTCCCGTTTCCCTAACAATCGTAACAGACAATTTTTATTTCGCGCAAAGATCCACAGTCCAGCGACAACAAACTTGGTACTCGGACGATAAACTTCTTTATCGAAACCAACAACTTTAACCTCTTAGGCACGACGCGCTACTATAGTGGCTTTCACGGATGTCATCTTATATTACGATGCGCCACTATAGTGACTTGATCAATCAATAAATTGTATTATTAATTATTAAATTAGATTATTAATGTTAAAGTATATGCATCGTATGTTTAAGAAAACTCATAATTTAGTTATCAAAAACTTCATCCAGAAATTATTAAAGTTAAAATGTATGCATAATTATCGAAAACTTCATTTCAAAATTATTCAAACTGAAATGTATTAAAGCTGAATTATCCGAAACTTAATTTCATAATTATTAAAGCTGGAATGTGTGCATCACATTTTTAAGAAAAATTATAATTTAGTTATCAAGAACTTTATTCCAATGTGCTCTGCTATACAGAAAAACAGTCCCGCGCAGAATTCAGCCGTGCCTAAGAGGTGAAACGTACAGAATCCAAAGCTACAAGCTCGGCACACAAATAACTAAATACCATTTCGGAAACCGTACGAGCTGCTCAACAGCGCCTAGACCTCGAAGACCAGATTTTACGAGACGATCCTTGGTCTAGCAGCGAGCGAAGCATCAAAGCGACATACTAACGTTCCAAAGAAATTTCTCCGTCATGTTAACCCGCGATCTTTCACCGAGCGACGCAGTCGCGACGTCGGATAAACGCGGGGATGCTCGCGCTAGGAGCAATTTCACACAAAATCACTAACGCCACCGGAAAAATAGATTTTCGTTTTCCCGGGGAACCCGGTGGCGGGTATCCGGTTCGCGCAAGGGTAGGTGGACTTCGGGCGGGGGGTGGTGGGTGGCGGGTCAGGGGGCGGGGGTGAATAGTCTAAAGAGAATTCCGGCCGAATGTAAATCCGATCGGTTCGACCTCCCGAGGAAATATCCCGCTCCATCGGAGGAAATTCGTTTCTCGTCCGGCACGGTCCGAGAGAGCCAACCCTCTTTTCGTATTCGCGGCGGAGAGGGTGGCTTAACCAACGAATGTTTTTCGGACATTGGGAATGTACGGACGGCTTTAAGGCGGGTAGGGTTTTCGTTTACGGTGATCAATCATCGTGGCCCGATGTTCTCTTTTTCCTTCTACCGCCATGCCTCGTGAACCATACGCAAGTTAAACAGAGAAAATAGAAAAAGAGATTACGCGACGAGAGGAGTAGAGCGAGCGGGAGGGAAAGGGTTCGCAGAGAAAGAGAAAGAGACGCGGAGGCGTAAACAAAGAAACAAAACGTATATATATATAAAGAGATACGTCGCGAGCGATCTCTCTCTTTTTCTCTGTGCGCGAAAGTTATTCGAATACGGTTAAACAACGGAGGGGGGAAATTGGAAACGAGAGGGACGTGTCCATAGGAGGTCTCTGGAGGAAAGTGAAACGGACGGTTTCGTTTTCCGGGGGGTGTGTGTGTGTGGAGGCGTTGGGGGTTGTAGGGAAAGGTTGGCAGGGGATGAGTTCCAACGTCCGAAAAACATTATGCATTATTTATGAGTTCACTTTCTGCCCGTTCACGCGAATTGTTTCGAACGGTGTGTACGACGATCGACGAGGGGGTGGGGGTAAGGGGCGAACGAAACGCGATAGAAACCGCAGCACACCGGTGAACAACGGTGTGCAAGTCCCGTTTTCACCGGGATCCTCGGGTCCTTGTCTTTTCTTCCCTGGCTAATTTACGTCCTGTCGACGTGCATGGGACACCTGTCGCAGTTTGTCCGCTAGTATTGGCGTTATGTGTTACTGTTCTCGCTATCTCCGTGCCATGCTGAACACAGATAGTGGCGGCGTGTACGCTAGTTTACGGGGTGGCGCAAGGTGCGGTAGAGAGCAGAGCAAGAAGAAGAAGAAGAAGAAGAGGGAGAAGAACAAGTTCAAACTTTTCCCCTAGAAATTTCTTACCGAGATGCTTTTGCGCCCGGAAAACAAAGAGGAAACAGAGAAGAGAAGAGAGATAGAGATAGATTGTGAGCGAGTGAGCGAACAAGCGAGCCAAGTGAGTGAAAGAGAGAGAGAGAGAGGGAAAGAGAGAGACAGTGAGATGCAGTCCGCGAAGACAGACGAGCCGGGCAGACAAATGGCCAGAAATGGACGAAAGAGAAGGGAACAAATGGGCTAGTAAGACGTGTAAGAGCAATGGCTGAGCGGCAGACACAGGGCAAGGGTAAAGTTACGGGATCGAAAGAAGCTTCGCTGGAATTAGTGTTACGTCCGCGAAAGTCCGGCGTATGGGACGCGATCGGTGTACCGGGTCTGCAACCGTTTGCTCCGGAGTTTCGAAGAGTTTCATCCGAAGACGGAGACCGCGTCGACCGCTGTGCCGATCTTTTCTGGTGGTTCTACTTTGCGATTTTGTTTTTTTGTTTGTTTAACGAACGTCTAAGAGAATACCGACCAATCGTTTAAGGCGGCATCGAAATGGTAATGCAATCTTACCGAGGCTCGATCAACTGGCCGGTTCAGTTGAATATTTAAAGTGCAATCTTTTTGTAGCTGCTTTAGTAGCTCG
Organism: Agapostemon virescens; assembly: GCA_028453745.1. NCBI lineage: Eukaryota > Metazoa > Arthropoda > Insecta > Hymenoptera > Halictidae > Agapostemon > Agapostemon virescens. The sequence continues at coordinate 5,954,009 of CM052090.1, read as the reverse complement.
ACACATTTAGCCTGGAGATTGTGCTCGTTCAGTATTCATCATTTTAGACTGCGGATTTTATGCATTTATTATGAGGCATTGGTAAGCCGAGTTTAAAGAAGCGGAAGGACTCGACGAATTTAAATGGTATTTACATTTTATATAATTCTTCCGGTGCTTTGGACAGCGCGGTTTCGATCTGTATGTCGGCTCTAGAATGCGGATTTAATGTATGCATGATAGACATTTGGTGGTTGAGGCTTGAAACAGCGAAAAGATTGAAAGAATTGAGTGTTTAAGCGGTTCTTTTCACTTCGAATCGATCAGTTTTAATTTCTACCCAACTTCCAGGCTGCGTGCGCGTGGTAAGCGTTGGTAGGTGACGCTTGAAACAGCAAAATGATTGAAAGAATATGTATTAGTTGTTTAAATAATTCTTTTTGTACTTTAAACGTTTCAACTATCGACAAGATCAAGAAAAGGCATTGCGATTAGTGCACGTAATTTTTATTTTATACAACAATTCGTTACTAAAGAGTCTCTTTGTTACTTTAGCGTTTCTAATTTATTGTAAGAAGCTACACCTACTCAAAAATATTCCTGTATAAGATTTTACGGATTCTGTACAGGTTCTTACCGATTGAATATTAAAATTACGTTGAAACATTCTAAAGGTGCATTCCATGCTCGGTAAGTGTCCCGATACTTTTGTGCATACGTTTACGCGCACCGACGAAGAGATACCACATTAAATGCTCAACTAGCTTTCCCCAGGATTGCATTACCAGTTCGGGGGCACTTGTAAAAATAACGAGACACAAGCAACATCGAACGAGACTGTGCAGAATGAAGGGGGTCCGGTTGAATCGATGGAAATAATAGTTGAAATGTTATAGAAGCGTGAATGGTCGATCTCGCGAGCCGATTCAAGCGACCGGTAAGCGTGTAATAGGATCGGATGAGTTTCCGTCGGCAATAGTTGCGCAGAGACTTGTGTCCTGGCCTCCGGAGCTCTATTTTGGTCTTCTTCGTTTCATGATGGACCGCGGATTTTCATTTGGAGTTCCGAATCCAACATGAAGGGTGCTTGACCCCGAAAAGTTTGCCCGCAACTACCTCCAATCAACCGGTTCGATTTAGATCAGCCGATACCGAGCCATGGATGCGTTCATTTTCGAAACGTTTCCTATTAATTGCTCTACGGGTACATGTGTGTATACCCTATGCGTGCAGGGTCAACCGCGCCGCGGTTCCCTTGTATATCGTTCGCAATCGATACGCTCTCGTTACCCCCCGCCTGATATTAACAATGACATTTTAACCCGTTCCGCGACCGCGCAATTAATCCTAAATTACGATCGATTTAATGGACTGCCGAATTAAATATATATATATATACATGTATACGTATATACATGCACAGTAGCCTTAAAAAGTATCGGCACGCGGAATTACCGATTTTCCCCCGAATCGTCGAGCTTCGAAATCTTTAGACTCTCGGCAGGAAAAATTGTGCACCGACGAATTCAGGTCTTTTTCCAAGATACTTTTAAATCCCGCAGTGGCTGGAAAACGAAGATACGCGTTTCCTTGAAAATTCTACAGATATTTTTTGCGAATGAATCTAGCATCGGAGCTTCCTCCTTACAACGACTCCTCAGAATTTGATGTACGAGACTTTTCCAGCCGTTTTATTCAGCATTACAATAACACACCGTGAAGGAATCTACACGACCGACCCCCGTCCTTCTTTTGTTCTATAAAACAATAGAAAAATCGCACATTGAATTTCGAGAGCTTCTTCTAAAAAGCTTCAATCTTCATATCTGGTTAGTATCATCTTCGAGGAGGGGAAAATATTTCAGAAAAATATGAATGCTGTATTGCGAAAGTAGAAGCAAGTACCATTGTTTTTAATAAAATGACGATAGTTTAAACATCCTCGATTTGACCAAAAATCATAAATTTCGTGTGCCACTACCTTTTTGCGTCCTCTGCATGTCTCAGAGAAAACTGGACTGGTTTCGATGCCGATCCGTGTAAAAACGTGAGCCACGTGTCGGGCAATTAATATTTCTCCCAAATTTATCGTCAAACTTTTTTTCTCCCCTGTTCCTGATCGACGAAAATGGTTTTCGCCTATCATTGGTTACCGACACGATCTTCTTTCGGTTAATTGAATCGATCGAGAATTTTATTTCTGTATACGAGCCTCGAGTTGTTCCGCGAAAGAATGGGAAAGAGAAAAATCGAGAAAAAGGTAATTGGTATCGATTAATCGATAGGCTGAGAACAATTTCATAGCGTTTCGCGTTGCAAAGCCCGGGTGCCACGAAAGAAGAAAAATTCCGCAATAGCCGAGGCTTGTTTGTTATTGATAGTTGAAGGCACGCAATCTGGTATTGAGCGCGGAGGTAAGAATCCCAGGGTCGGTTCAACGACGTAACTTTTCCCATACATCAACCCCTCATTATCTTGTCCCAGTTCGGTAAATTGAGTTTTTCAACATTTTTGTAGCGAAGCGCGCCGGTCTGTGCGTATTTGCGTAGCTGCCTCATCAGCCTCCGGAAAAATTGACTGGAACGCCGGGAATATTCATCGAAATAATGCTACTATATTCTTCGTTGCGCGTCGAATTTCATCGGAACGCTTAGCTACTTTTTCTTCAATTTAATTTGCCGCAATTTATGCTTCGCTGGAACCAATTTTCTTTACCGTCTCGCGGAAGAGATAATCGTGCGAATATTCAACGCCTCGCATAATTTCGTCTTTTGTCGCTATTGCGATTAGAAAATGATGTTGAAATACTCGTGTAAGGAAGCTAGAATTTTTATCATTGTTTCTCCTGTCTGAACGAAGTTTTCTTCAGCAACGAGTTTAGTACCGATTCTGTTTAATGTAATTCGATATTATGAGCATGAAGTTTAGCAGGCTTGGATGTCGATTAGAATCTAATTAGCAGGTTGTGTTAAGTTCTTTTTAACACACATGGAACACGAAAAAATATTGGCACACTCGATTTATCGTGACGGTGCGATAAAAAAGCTGGCATTAGAAAAGTAGCATAAATAAAAACGATGGACTTAATTTAGGAAAACTGTTTTTTAATTGCACAGAAATCAGCGTCGCGTCGATACATATCGTTCCCAGATTTTCGATTCTCGTACAGCATTTTGCGACGGTAAATAATTAACGTTCCAACGTTCGTATATTGTTTTCGTGCACAATAAAGTGCATACAAATTTAGATGGTATTACTATGCTACAGGGTTGCTGCACGACTCTTGTCGCTTGTGTGTTTTCCGTGGAAGTTTATCTCGAAAATAAATTTTTCTCACGTTTCTCTTTTAGATAATTTTACAGTCTCGTTTTTCCTCTTTCGCAAACGTGTCTCGAATTTTTTCGTTCGGTTACACAATTACTCTCGCCTCGGACGATCCCGTTGCAAAATGAAAATAAGAAAACGGACAGCGCCGGGCATACTCTTTTGTGTGTATTTAATCGAGAAGGTCAAACAGAGTCGAGCAAGGCTGACGACACTTTTGTTGCAGCTTACAATGGTCCTTTTCACTCGTCCATCATAGTTGACCCTGTTTTAATTCCAGAATCCTACTAAAATGAAAGCAATCTTCAATTTTTCTGTACGCGCCACTCTTAACTCGAGATACGGAGAAGCTTTCAAATTATGAAAATTAAAATTCGATACAAAGCCCGGTGAACAAGAAAAATCCCTTTACAAGATAAAACCGCCATTCGATCCTTCGTCGTTTCCAAAAGCCAACACTTTTCGCGCCCGTACTCCGAAACTGCATCGAAAAGCCCGCAAACACGTCGCGTTTCTATCGACGCGTCCAAATTAAGAATCTGATGCGAATCATTTGGCTTTGTGCGTGAATCGGCGAAACTCGACGCGCTCGACAGCCCGAAATCGATCGTCGGGTCCGGAACAGGGTGGGACGTCATCGTTATTAACTCAGCAACGGCTTACCTCTATCTTAAACGTTATACCGACAAGATAATATCGATACGATAATTTATACCGACTTTATACAACGCTGAACCTCGTATCGAGCGGCTGCGACGGCGACCGGGATCTTCGTCCATCGCGGAAGCGCCTTGTCGTCCATTGCGGAAACGGGCTTGGCCCATAAAATGTACAGCGTGTCCTACAGGACGTGGAAACCAGAACCATTGTCCTTCGACCAGTCGACTAATCACTTTACTCTCCGAGCAAATACCCTAAACGTCGCGAGAAGTCCGCGCGAGAAACGGATTCCCGACGACGCGACTTTTATTTTTCCGCGTACGAAGATCTTCTCCGGACGCGTGCTAGAATCGTTAACAACGGTCTCGCGACATTGTTCGGTCGCCGATAACGATACTCTGACCGACATACACTTGTACACACACACACACACACACACACTCACATACACTTGCACACGCACGCACGCACACAGCAAAAACACGCGTACACATACGGCAATCCACTTGTTCGTGGCTCGCGAGAGATAAGATGCATCTTGGAGATTTTCGCGCGACGACTCCTCGGTTCCTTCAATCCCGAAGAGGAAAGCGAAAATTCCACGCGATCTAGAGATCTAGACTCGTTTGGTGATAATATTTGTATATTTATACGTATATGTATATTTGTATGTATCGTTGCGAGCCTGGATAACACTGGGCTTCAGACTCGTTCGAGACACCCACGCGTACACACGATCGATCGACGATCGATTTTTCGTTATTTTTCTGTTTTCTTTTCTTTTCTTTTATTTTTACTCTGTTTTTTTGGTCGTCGATTGCGACAGCGGGAGCACGGTTAGCGGTGTAGCGATGGGTTAGAGTGTGCGCATAGCTCGAGTCGAGTTTTTCTTTTTAGGTTGGTTGTTAATTGAATTGATATAATTATAGTTAGTTCACAGAGGCATGGCGTTGTAGAGGTCCAAGTTGGGATGGTAAAAGAGCGGTGTCGGTGTCGGGGGGTTATGATGGGGGGCAGGCTGCGCCTGTATGAGGTTCAAGTTCAGGTTCAGGGGCGCGATATGGCCCGCGTTATGGTGGTTAAGGTGGTTAAGGCTAAGGTGGTTACCTGTCGGGTAGGGCAGTCCGAAACTAGGGTACCCAGAATAGCTACGGCCTGCCGCGTATGCCGCGTACGCCGCCGCATGGAAACCTGTAAACAGATCGGAAAACGGTTAAATTTCGTTTCTCATGGTGCACCATGAGAAAGTGCGATGACTGCCACGGTCACGCCTGGCAATCGATCTCTCTCTCTCTCTCACTCTCTCTCCGGCAGATTCGCGAATTCTGTGTAAATCAATCGAGAAACGTATCGTGTGCGGATGAAAATGTCCTTTGGTCGGATGGAACGTTCGAGTTTCTTATTAACCCCTTGGCTTACGATTTATTTTACAATAACAGTGACTAGATTTTCTTTCTCCTCCGTAAAACGACAAAAAGAAACGACAAATTTATAGTTACTGCGTGCCTAGCTATTCTCCAATGACCGTATACAATCAACAATTGAGTAAAATGTTATTTCCGTTTAAAGAAAATTAAGAAAATATATGTTTAGAAGATTCAATTCGAAATCTGACTGATCTGACTGATCTGACTGAAAATCTGACGAGTCTGACTCGTTGTTGTAGCGCAAGGGGTTAAAATAAGTTCGAATCGCTAATATTTCATTCACCGATAATTATTTAAAAGTTCGTTGAACATGAAGCATTTTTTGATACAAGTTCAACAACGCGAGCGATTTTAGTCGTTTACCAATAAGTTTCTATCAGAAATGTATTAATTACTTCCGAGATTATAATCTAAAAGGAAATGATTCATTTCTATTTTCAATATATATATCCCGTAACGAAAGTATCAAATGTTTTCATCGCGGCTGCACAAGAGAACCGAATTATCGTAGAATATAGTGAAACGTTTTATTCAATTACACATGCTCGGCGAAAGTTGAAACTGCGGAGAGAGAATCGTGTCTATGTGTATTTCGTGTGTGATCCGTTAAGCTTAAACTCTTCGCAAACGTGAAACGCGAAAGTGTGCGTTTTAAATTCAAAATTACAAAGTATTTAATTCAACATTAGCGGAGGCAGATCCGTTGTAAAATACAACCGGAAGGTAAGGAGCGTGATCGCGTCGAGAAAGAAAAAAAAGAAACTTTGTTCGCGAAGAGTTTAAACTTCGTAGATTAGGGGGAATAGTTTAACGACATTCTGCGATGTCGGTGAAGGTCAATTTCACAAATTACTGTCGAAAGTGCCATCAACTTGTATATTAAAGACCCGCCGCGAACTTTTCCGAAACAATCTCGGTGTAAAATACTTGCCAATCGAGTTCGCGATAAAATATAGAATTTCCGAACGGACGCGCACGCTTGACAGTCGTCAGGTTTCCATTTCCCATTATTTTAATTCGATCTCGAGCCGATTTATATTTTTCATGCAATCGACGTATGCCTCTTACGTAATGTCAAAAGACCTCGTTACGACCCGGGTGTCGGCTAATTACGCTAATGAATGAATCGCGTGCGTGGGGGCAAAAGTTTATATGCTTCTTCGGTGGAATGCGCAAATTTTTTTGTTAATAACTAGATAACGCATTCTGAAATCTGTATATCTATATACAAATACATATATACAGGGTGTCCCATAAATATATGAGTTCCATAAAAGCGGCGATTCCTAGGGATGATAGCCTGATAAACGTTTTCCTTTGCCGATTCACGATTCGACGCTTCGTTTTCGAATTATTTATGAAAAGCACAGACCAATCAGAGTGCGGCTACGGTGATGCTGGTATTTATCAACCTGAAGACGTCTGCTACAGTTTTGCTCTGATTTTAATAACTCGAAAACGAAGACGAGTATGACATTTTTGCGGCGGAAAAAGTGTCTCAGAATATGCCCAGGAATTTTCCGTTTGAAAGAACTCGAACTTCTGTGGGACACTCTGTATATATGTATGTGTGTATAATGTATGCAGGTAAATCATGCATGAATCCGCAGACTCGAACTAAGCGTGCGTGTAACAAATTGTACAGAACTTCCGGTTCTCTTATGATTGATCGGCCCGTGAATATTACATCGATGGTCTTACGTCAAACGTGATTGGACGTTGTTATAAAACGGCGGGCATGTCACTGTACGTTGAAGTCGTATGGTTGTACATGTTCGTGAATATTTCATACTCACTATCAGGTAGTGCTCCCAGGGACCACATAAAATCTATAAGGAAAAACAGATCACATTAATACCGGGTTCAGATCCATTAAAATATTAAAAGATTTCTATTTTCTTTTTTCTTTTTTTTTTTTGACATCATTCTTTTCCCTCCATTATATTCTTTAGTCTTTTTTTTTAAATGGTTAGTGCAATGATCCTTTGAGTCTCGGTAAAAATTTCTGCAACCAAGCACGATGAAAAGTATTGGACGTTTTCGCGGTTTCGCCGGTGGAACGATTCCTGTAATGATCGAATAAATTTTTTGAGATCGGTTTTGCGTAGGAAAACTGTTTCGCAATATTTTTCTTCGTGCAGGCAAAGGTATGCGTAGACAATTAAGATATGTACATGGAGACAAGTTAAATATGAAGCAAAGCGTTGCAGAAATTCGTCGGAAATGACGGTTCGAGTGTAACGGATGACTAGGTTCAAACAATGAAAGAAGGGTAAACAAAGAGAGTAACAGAACCAAAAAATTGAAATCAAGAAACAGGATTAAAAGCTTTCTAGGTTAGACAGAGAAGATGGAGGCGAATAGTAGATAGAAAGAGACTGGTAGAAAGTAGACTGTAGATAGATAGATAGAGAGAGACAGAGAAAGAGATAGAAAGATAGAGAAAGAGAGTAAAGATAGATTGAATGAAAGAGATTCAGTGAAAGAGAGAAAGACTGTGAGGAGAAGTAGAAGAGCAGAGAAGAGAAATAGAGATAGAAAGAGAAATAGTAGAGTAGAAAGAAAGGCATCCATGAAATTTCATAATTTGATACTAATTGAAAAGACCACACAACTAAGATTCTGACTATTTATAGATGTATATCGCATCGACTATGTAGCGCATCGACTAAATTCTGTGACAAGGTACTAGTAACTACGCGCGGCCGAGGTGTTTCCAATCTACGACAAAATAAACCCTCCTATGATCTATGGTTATTGTAGCCTTCAAGGTATTGGTTAATCATTTACCGTTAAGTAATATTTGCTAGGCTGACTATGTAGCTTATTAGATATCGACTAAGGGCCGGCAATGTGTCCTGCCGACAACTTCCATTTTCCGAGACGTTCATCTTCATTCAAACATTCGATCACGCGTAAAACATATTTTCCATATCAGTCGATACCAAAAGTTTCTTTCGCAATCTGCACGTTTTATATTATTAGATACCACCAGCATATGCAAACGATTATTATTTCCTAGGCTTTCTCTTACTCAACGCTGGATTCACCGAACGCGTCAAAATGTTCTAATCTCTTAATTTGCGGATATTGAGATTATAAAAATTATAAAAATTCTTTTGGTATGTAAAAAAGATAGCTGAATTTTTAGATATATAGTTAACTAAACATAGCGTTACCACTTGTTTCCTTTGAAATTATCAGATATACGAATTAAATCGAAGCTTCGATTTCTTTGATTTGTTGACCATTTACAAGCGACCAAAATCACTTTCTGTGTATTTAAATATTTATTTACAAATAATCATGGAATTTTCAATTTTCAATATGTCGAAAATAAAGTTACTATCAATTGATTGCGAGGCCGTGAATTAATTTGCGCACCGAATACTTTAAATTTTACATTGCGCGTATCGGCTGAGAGCGAAATGAACTTTTGGAACAAACTAATTAAATAAATAACTGCTCGATGATACTCGTTTGATGAATATATATATATATATATATATTTTTTTTGGCATTCTAATGGAACCGATCGTTTGAGGGCACTCGACACATTACCGGCGCCACTACCACATTTATATCGACGATACAATATTGAAAAAAAACACCGACCACAATACTACACTACTGATTCACTATTCTAGTGTCCATATCGACGCTGCTCTCACAATATACGCAGATGGAAAAAGTATAAGAGCATTTATTCTAGCCATTAAGATACACTGATACATATTAATAGTATTAGTGATTCCGTACCTAATGTCTTTCTACCGGGCTGGTTTTGATTACGTCAAGCACGCAACAACTCTATCTTTCACGTGACATCGCTTTTTGTATTTTTTTTTTCTCTCTCTCTCTCTCTCTCATATTCTTTTCTTTTCGTTTTTCTTTTTCTTTTCATTCGTTCGTTCTCTTTTTCTTAACGACAGTCTCGTTTTCTCGTGTCGTTCTCTTTCTGACGAATCCGACAATGAAACCTTCGCATGTGCTTCGAACATTATCTTGTGTTTATTCAAACGTCATATAGCATAATAACTAAATAGATTCGGATAGTATATATATATATATAATATTTATGTGTATATGTATATTTATGTATATATATATATAGATTCATTTTATTTATATAAATATTTGTAATGTGCAGATTGCAACGCGTACGTGTAGCTGTAATTAATTAATCGTGTACGAGTGTACGTGTGTGTTTGCGCGTCTTCGTGTATTCTGTGTATGTTATAATAATAATAATAATCATAATAATAATAATTATAATCAGTGTAACCGCGCGATTATAATCGTAAGGACAATATAACGGATAATAATAATAATAATGATAATAATAATAATGTACGTGTACTTTCTCAGATGCAACAAATCGATTTCACGTAAAGCAGACGTTTTACGTACGACATTAACATTAATAGTCTCTTACAGTTTCGAGGAGCGTATAAAGCTCGTACCCGTTCCAGTTTACGATCGGGTTGCCGCTCGATTAACATTTACGTCACATCGATAGCTTTGCCAGCTCGGAATCCCATTGAGTTACTCTTTCGGAATTTTACAGGGCAGGCAGAGAGGGGTGGGTATCTCTTTTGATTCCTCCTCTGGACACCGCCTAACAAAACGGAAAGAGAATATTTCGCGCGGCCGAGGAATGCGAGACATACACGATTCGTCCATTTTTTTTTCTCTCTCTCTCTCTCTCTCTCTCCCTCTTCATGTTTCTTTTCTACGCTATCATATTTTTTGTTTTCTTTTTCACATTTGACATTTTCCGTGTCCTTTCGCTTCCCGTTCGATGGCAGCGGTTTTGTTTCCGACGTTCGTCAATTTCACGGCCGAGAGACGCCATCTTTGTTTCGAAGCATCGCATCGTTCTGTCTTTTCTTTTTCTCTTTTCAATTTTGCGTTTTCTTTTCTTTTATTTTTCCATTTTGTTTTCTCTCTCTCTCTCTCTCTCTCTCTCTTTCTCTCTTTTTCTCGCTCGCTCTGTCTCTCTTTGTCGATTGATTTCGTCGTTGTCGTTGTGATTATCGTTGTTGTCTATGCGCAACGCTACGGTTCCCGTAACAACCAAAATCCGGCCCAACAAAGCATTACAAAGGTGAAACAGAAAAAGATAACCGCAGGTTAAGATCTGGTCTACTTACGAAACTGACACTGTTGAGCCTCTCGGGCAAAGTACGTACTTTCTAGGACACACGTCTCACGCATTATTATTAAGGTAAATGTTGCTATATAGCTTAGAAGAGTTAAATACTATGTAACGAGTAATAGGTATCTTTTTTTGGGGGGTTGGGTGGTGGGGGCAGAAGGGAGGATCAACGGTTTTTGGGTTCATCGGGTGGGTTGTTTCTCGGGTTTTCTTTTTATAAGGGTTCAAGGTGTGGATGTAAAGGGGTATACGCACGACATATATTTAGTATATACCCTATAGAGAGGTATAATATTACGTTTAACGTAATATAAACGTACTATGTAACGTAGCTTGTTAAGTAATAGGTACATTGTAATAGGTCTCTTTAAAGCCGCTGATAGTATGCATTCTTCGTGGAAAACAATACGTTCTTCTCTCTTTCTCTTTTCCTTTTGCTATTCGCGGTTTCTTTGGAAGGAAAATTGTACTCGATCGCGTTCTCGCGTAATTTCTAATAATAACGTGTTTTTTTTTTTTTTTTAGTCGAGAAGAAAACGCGCGGTCCTCCACGAAGAAAGACCTAAAGTATATTCTAAACTAACGGTATCATAGTGACTTCCCAAAAAGCTATAGTTAACTAGTAATCTCAATGATAGGAACGTATACAATAGTATAGTAATTCGTCAAAAATTATTCGGTCTAACTAAGTCGAACCTAGAGATCACCTAAAAAATTTCATTAAAGTCAACTAAGGTCTGTAACAACATAAATGTATTACCTAAGTTACCTAGATAATATATATATATGTATAAGATAGAGATAATAAGATATGCTTCGATATGTATATATATATATCTGTAGGTCTATTACAAAAACTAGAAGGTATTAATGCGCTTCTCACAAAATATATCGATATCAATATCAAATACTATGGTGACGTTTACCAAATACATAGGTACAAAACAATATATAATATGTATATAGTCTGCCGTTATCTAGAATGGATTGCTTCTCTCTTACTTAATCATTTCGTTCTCATTTTTTGTCTGTTTTTCTTTATTATTATTATATTTTTTTTTTCTTTCATTCTTTTGTCTTGTCCCTTGCTTCGTTCAAAGGTACGATATATACGTGTCCATACAATTGTACGGGTCGTTCTATGTATATGTATATAGATTCGCATTTATATACATATAGATAGCGCCGGTATCGCGTGCCTTCTTCTTTTCTCTACTTTGTTTTATCATTCTTTTTTTTTTCTTTCGTTTTTTTTTTCTGGAAACCGCCGCGTAACACCATTCAGAAGGCGTACGCGCGTCTCTCTGCACATTATGAAATTTCATGAAATTCATTGCGAAAAATACTCTGAAAGGCGCGACGAATGAGAAATGCTTATCGCCGACTATTCTCCGCTCGCCACCGACGCGCTATCGGCCCACCGCACCGTTTTCGCGATTTTCCACGGGTTATTTATACCCAGCGACGAGTAGTCGTCGTCGCTTGCGAAATCAGAAATTCGCCAAACATCGGGAATTATATATACGGTAGCGTGCCGCTACCTAGGACTTGGCGTGCGGAAACCCGAAAATGGGGGGTTCAGTATAATTTCGGGATTGGGGGAGGTTCTACAATATTTCGGAATTCCCACATGTATATCGGAATTAAAAACATAAATTTCCGAGCACGAGCTTTTCAAACATTTCGGGACTCCCAAACGTAGGATTCTTAAAAATTTGGGGATTTCCAATCACAGGATGCTCGAATATTTCAAGATTCCCTAACTTAGGGATGGAGAAAATTTGGAAATTGCCAAGCATAGGATTCCCGAAAATTCAGAAATTCCTAAATATAGGAATCTCGAAAATTTGGAGATTCCCTAGTATAAGTATCCCGAATATCTGGGGATTCCAAGCAACCAAGATTTTAAAAAATTTGGGGACTCCCAATTATACGATTCTCGAATATTTATAAATTCCTGAGAATTGGGTTTTTGAAAATGTGGGGATTCCCAAGTGTAGAATTTCGAATATTTGGGGATTCTCGAACATAGGGATCACGAAAATTTGGGAATTCATTAGCCTCGGGATATCTTATAAATTTAAATATTCCCGAGCTTGAAAACTTATTATTTATTCTTGAAATGTTGTGTATTTGCAAGCATAGGGTTCTCGAATATGTCGATCAGAGCTCCGAAAATTCTCGAGAATGTTCCCGACGATTCCCGAAAAATTTCAGAAACTTGACCCGTCTCGACCCGATACCCATTTTCGGGTACTCGTACGCCTCTACCAGGAATGTGTACGCGTTTCTCACATCCTCATTTTCGAAAGGAATTCAGAGATCTATGATCCCGACGATAAACGCCCCAGTTCCCTTGAAATTCCAGAAACAAGATTCGTCCTTGCGGAAAATAATCTACGATCGATATTCGACAGACTTTCACTGGTTCCATCGTAGGTTGATTCTCAGCGAGAATTGATCTGAACTCAACACCGCGACCCTAAAGTTTAAACCTTCGTTCGAGTCACTAACATCTTGTCTACCATCTAGCTACTTGTGAATTGACGTGTTGTCGCGAACGAGAATCGTTCGAGGCAGGAATTTGATTTTTCGATTGGCTGAGAGATAACTAAACACCTCTTCTACTTGGTTCATTTTCCCCTTCTCTCCCTATACTGGCTAGAACGTCTACGAAAATTGCACACTCTTTGGCAATGGTTCCAGAAACCCGTAGATTGTCGAAGTATCAGAGCCGCCTTCAGGTGGAACTTCCTATTTTTCCTCAATGCTTGAGAATTTCTTTACGATTCCTATCAGCGATTGTCAAACGATTGTTTTAGGTGTAGTTCAGATGCAGTGCGAACGATTTATAACTTCCTTGCAAGATTTAACAATTTAGTACATACAAAAAGGATCTACTTCTAGATATTACGTTCAATATAACAAAATCATTGATAGAAGAAGGAAATTTCTTTTCATTCTGTCAAAAGTGTCAGGAAAATAACATCTTTTTATAACACTCAAAATGTACCACACGATAAAGGTAACCTTTTCCACTATATTTAACAGTAGCAACATATTTTAGCTATAAGTGTAAAACTCGAAGATACGAATAAGCGTCCCATGCGTTTACAAATGATAATTTCCACGGGAACGCTGCACGCATAAGAAGTTCCACCTTCGGGAGTCACTGTTGTCCCTAAGAATCGCAGAAACATCTTTGGCAATTTGCAACCTAGGAAGCTAACGTCGGAGAGAAGGGACACTTCGATGTACCACCGACAACCTGCTGCTGAACGTCACCCAGCGAAACGTACTCGTTTTGCTTCCCCTCTAAGTAAGATTTGAACACTTCTTGCATTTATTGTCCTACTACCTGATCATCCTAGTCGACTACGAAAAACACTACCAGTCTTTTGCGATGCGTTTGTTTCGTTGCTATAACTAATCTACTCTTTGGCTACGCGAGAAACGAGGCCCCCATAGGCGACTAACCGAGGTTCTTTCGAACATGCCTATATCATCTACTACCGGTTTTATATTCTTTTCTTTTCACGCTACGATCACAGAGTTTTACTGAACTGAGCTTCTCGAGCAAGTCTCGCGAGAATTTGTTCACTCCCGTATTCGAATTCAGGGAATCGTAGAAGGAATTCTTTCTCTTCCGACTAATCTAAATAACTTCATTGCACTTTCCGATATGTCTTCGATCTGATCACTAAAACCGAAATAATCGAACCGCGGATCATCAACGACAGCTTTCGTGGAGATACTTTCTCTTCTGGGAACGAAGGCGGCAACAAGTCCTACGCCAGGAATGCATGGTGTACCGTAAAAAGGCACGCCGGTGTCCCGTTTCGAAAAGCTTATACGTCGTATATAGAAAATAATACCGGCATGATTCTGTGCTTTAATACTGAGTTTATGCAACGGGACACCGGTACGTATCGAGCACTTACTTTTCATACTCGAATCGACTACTTGAAACTAGATCTACCGAATTTGTACCGTTCTGGGCGCGCCTAACTGTTAGGCTGACTGACACGCGGCTAACTGACACGCGGCTAACTGACGCGCTATTCCGTCGACAAAATAAAAGCCTCTATACAGCGACGACACTAGTTCCTATCCTAGATCCACACGATCGATCTGCCTACCCAGAAGAAACGAAAAGGAATTTGCGATTTTGCGCGATGCGTCTGATACACTCGGCTATCCGAGGAACAGTTTGCGCTCCAAGTACGACGCAACTGCGATATAAGATCGTACTTCGATTTTTATGGTGGTATCGTAAAGCGAACGCTTCCTTCTATAATATAACATTGAACTGAAAGCAGAAGTAATATTTCTAAGGTGCACAGAATCGATTGAAATCGAAAGAACCGACATTGCCATGATTTTTTAGAGAAATTGTTGCTATCCCTTCCGGTTTGAAAGATTTATCTATACTTTTCAGCAAGTACTCCTTATACAACAAGGATTTTTAATCGGACACAATTTTATATATGAAGACTCCAACCGTTCAAAGACGAGCATGTAACCCCATAACTAACCTTTGACTTTTTAGAAAGCAGTGCGTAAAACTAATTTACCGCGGTCCACCTCGCATCACGTCCAAGTATCCCGAAAGTTCCTCAGATAACCGAGCGATCGCGATTGCAAGCGAACACTTCTACAACTCAGGGAAAAACGTTGCCAAACAGATTCAACGACGCGATCCCGAAAGTTTCGCCCCTGTCGGCTACTGCGGCCTGGTGAGGGGCGTGAGTATCGTCGGTCATAGTCCTATGGTGGGTATGGGATGGTAGACAGCGCCCATGTCGAGACCCTGTACGCCTAGCAGATCGCTCATGGAGTATGTGAGTGTGGCGGCTCGGGACGCGGCTGCGGCTGCGACTGGGTGTGGCCTGTAGGATGCGGCAGCCGCTGCTGCTGCTGCAGCCGCTAGGGCCCGTTTGACGTCATAGACGGCCGCGGTGGTAGCCGCAGCCGCGGCTGCGGGTGCGGTCGCGCCGGCCGCGTATTGGTAGGTAGCGGCTGCGTTCGGTGCGGCGGTAGCGACTATCGGTGCGAGCAAATGGTGGTGGGGGGTGCCGGCGGAGGCAGCCGCAGCCGCGTGTGCGGCCGCGGCTGCGGCCGTCGGGAGGGGATACGGCGCGTAACGATAGGTGGTGGGGGTGGGTGTCGCGACCATCACCAACTCACCGTATGCGCCTCTGTTGGCTGCTCGCGTCTTCGCCAGGTTCGCCGGGAGCATCACTTCCTTCGGCTGTGCTTTCTTGCACTCGACCTTGAAACAGAACCATCGTTTTACCATTTATCATTACTCGTCCACGGGAGGAAGGCACGGGGAACTTGCAAAAGTCCCGCAGAGGGGTCACGGGCTTTCGGGAATTGTTCGATCTACGGATAGCAAAGTCGGATCGCGATAGTCTCCCTATTTTCAGAATCGCGACGTCGCTATCTGGGAGAGATTACACCAGGGCAACTTTTGACACGTCTATTTATGGAGGTGGGAGCAGCGAAGGATATGTCTGCCACTTTGTTTGCCTTGCACAGCAGAATCGTTTTGGAGACGGTAGTGGGACAATGCCGGTTAATAGTGGGAGAAGCGGTAAGTTGT
>CM052090.1:5922484-5937756 GCA_028453745.1 Agapostemon virescens | reverse complement strand
GTTAGTAGTGGGAGAAGCGGTAAGTTGTTGCTAAGGCCTGAACTACATTATAGCTTTGTGACGTACCACTTAGGTTTTGAGTATAGCATTCCCCCACTAGCTTGCGATCCCCGAACCGGTGACTATCCCCACTACCTGATATCTCTAGTCGCGTTGCAAACAGTGTGGCCAGATCAAAACTCACCCCCTCCCTCTACCTTATTCCATTTCCTGCCAGTATCCCAGAAGCCCCTGCTACGTCACGGACCGAACCGATAACGCGTATCGTCCTCTTCCACGTGTCACAATGTCACGTGACATTGTTACGACTAATCAGATAACGGCAGAGAGAGGGTAACTCTACTAAGTTTCTGCTATTTCGCCACACTGGTCGCAAGTATTTTGCAACAGCCCGAATCGCATGACCCTTCAAAGCCTACGATTTCTACGGTAACGTAAACAGTCTCGGGCACCCCTGTTGCCCTTCTGTCAAGTTCGCTGCCTTCTTCTCGTGAATGGAAACGTTGATCAGCGCTGTCCACGGAGAAGACGTTCGTTCCAAGCAGTTTGTCTCGACTCGGCTGCACCCGCGTAATGAGATGTCATCCAGGGTTTATGTATGTAGCGATCGGTGGCGGAGTGGATAACCTCGTAAACGCCGGAGATTACCGTGGACAGCACTGATTCAATCATTTCAACAGGTATCCGACTAATCACTCGACCTGTTACTATTTCGATATTCGGAGCGTGTACGAATTAATGCTAAACGCTCGTCGCGATTAAGATATTGCTGCTCTAGTCCTGGCTACGGGCTGATTGTGTGTCACGTTTTGATAGATCACTGCTCTGGGAAGAGTGAATTGTGGCTAGCGTTGTCTCGATAACTGGCACAGACTTGAAGGATCGTGACTCGGATCTGCGTCAGGGAAGCCTATGATCTCGTCTTTCGGGAACTTGAGGAGGATAGAGCGCGGGGATCGTCGACAGAGGATCAACTTTCAGCGGTTGAGGATTTCAGGGTCTGCGATGGGGTAAGTTCTGCATGCTTACTTTTCTCAACACTTTCGCTAGCACCACTTGTTTTACTGCTTATTTTCATCATCAACAATTTTAATGACGACTCCTTCGTGAAGTATTAAAACAATTTAATAAAACATAGTCGCGGACTCTTTGAATATTATGCCAAAAAATTCATTTTTTAAATTAGTTTCACATAACGGTGCTAGTTAACGTGTTGAAAGTTCTTTTGGATGAGTCTTTGGATAGACCAAACAAGCGGAACGCAACTAGACTCCTTCGCACTCGAATAGCGACTCTGAGGCACCACTAAAAATTGCTACATCATTATTTACAACAGTTTTTATACGACTAAATTCGACTGTATCGGATAAATGCCAAAAATTCACGCGTGCCAGAAGAAATAAGTTTAATTTCTCGCGCACAATATAGAAAACGTCACATAAAACGTAGAAATCCTCGGTCAAAAAGAATGTTTCGCCTTTGGAGTTATAATTTCAAGTCGTACCCGACAATTGATAGCTTCGGGTGCAAAGGGTTAACCGGAGGTCCGTCTCGCCCATTAATCGTAGGATAGCCGAAGCCCTGATAGCTGATCACCCCGCTATTAATTCGAACAAGCATAACGGGAGTGTGGCTATCGGAGCTGTTCCTTTTCGAAAATAGCAGATTATAGCAAGACGGTCGAGCATCGTCGAGAAAAGGCTAGCTATACGGACGAAGAGGAGTTCGACGCGGTATTTGCAGTAATTAAATTCGCGTTAACGCTCGGATAAGCGAGGAAATAGGATCCAGGCAGTTAATCGGCAGTAATCTATCATCGCGAGCGTTATCATTCCGCGGGGAAGACTGTTTTATCCAGCAAGTGGCTAATGCCTGACAGGGGTGTCGGAGGGTTGTTTACAGACGCGGGAGCGTCTCGGCGATGGATTTCTGGGTAACGAGAAGTGGCATCCGGTAAATCCTTGATCGACGTCAGCGAAATTTTGGGCGGGAGGCAGACGGGCAAACAGAACTGTCTATTAACGTAGGACCCATGTGATCTCTCTCCGTGCACGACGAGAGATTTCCAGGACCCGCTTTTCGTCTTCCGCGCCGTGTATGATCTACCTTCGGTGGAACTGTGGTCGCGCGCGTACGTGTGTTCACGTGCGTGCGTGTCAAATGCAAATAACCACGGCAGCCCTTCTCAATTATACGGAAAATTAATTCCACTCGACGTCGTATCCGCAGACGGAAAGCGGAAGGCAAATACCGTTTGATACCACCTCTGCGGGCGCGCGCGGCGCGCTCTCTCCGGGGGGATAGGTTGAGAGAGAACGAGAGAGAGAGATAGAGATAGATAGATAGATAGAGAGAGAGAGAGAGGGAGAGAGCGCAAGTACTCTCTTCATTCGACAAACAGGCTTTGTTGCCTGACTGGGCGACTCACCATTTTGTTGTTGATTTCGTGGAAATGAATCTCGCAGACTTTGTCCACCACGTCCTCGCTTTGAAACGTGACAAATCCAAAGCCTGAAACATAAAGAATAGGTGGCTTGTGATCGTCGGTAATTAGGTCTGTCGATTGCACCGCACCGTGCAATCAACTGCGTCGGGGTCATAGAAATTCTATGTTCCTAACGCTGCGCAATAGCAATTAGTGAGCTACCGAACCCATCCGTCTCATGGATGGTCGTAAACCATGCCTAAAGGTAAAAAATTCGTTTGAGATAATAATAATTTGTTTAACGCTGCATACGGTTAATATTAAGAACAATTTCTTACGTTTAAACAATTTCTGACGTCCACGTCACGCGTTGTTTAAACAACATTTTTAGAGACACCTCGTGGCGTTATACTAACTCTTTTATTATTTCATTACTAGAATTATGCGTAACGTTTTATTGTTTTTATTGTAAACAACGTCTTCAGTGCAATTTTAGTGCGTGGTATATTATGTAAGTGGTTATATAATATTAAACCTGGAAGCCTTATGATTTAATTTAAATAATAACTTAAATAGTAACAAATAACTATACTTAAATATAACCGTAAATATCTTTGTCAGTGCAATCACCAAAAAGTCACTTCCCCTTCCACAATGCCCTCCCCAAAAGTAATAAAATCATGGCCACAGTCCCGTTGCAAAAACATTTCGAAATTTCCTCAGGAACGGCTAATCTTGCTCGAGTAAAAAGAATAATCATCATACAGGCTACTCAAACTTTGCCAGTAAATTGCGGAAGCAACTTAGTCGAACCTCTGGATGAAGAATACCTCGGGTCGCTTGACTCGCTTAAAAATTAAAGGTACACCGGTGCGATAAGAAGTAAGTCGTCGGCATCTTAGGTAACTGGATCAAAGTGAATCTTAACCGGCCCTTTAAATACGAGCAGCCCTTTATTCGCCGTAATTCTCCGGGCTTAAAAACGTCCGAGTTTAACGTAACTTCCATGCGTTCCGCCGCGGAGATAACTATCCCTGCCGGATCTTCCATTAATTCAACAGAGTCGGACGAGTTTCTCGTCGGTTCACGTTGGTTCTAGTTGGTTCTCGTTGGTGCCCGACCTTTCGTTGGGCCCCGTAACTTGCGAATACGCGGGTCTAAGCATTTCTGTTCCCTCTCTCTCTCTCTCTCTTTCTCTCTTTTCCTCTCAGAATTTATTTCGCTCGAAGACGAACAGGAGGAAGAAGGACGACGAACCCCGGCGAAGAGTCATAACTTAATCAAGCATCAAGGGTTATTAAAAACTTTGCATTGGTCTCCAGGTGATTTTAATCTCGCCCCTCCTTCTCTTCCTTCTTCTTCTTCTTCTTCGTTGCTCCCCCTCTCGTTCCCATCGCCACCAGGCTGTCTCTCGCGTAGTAATTCAGGCTCAAGTTATCCGGCGGGCGCAGAGTTATACGAATCCAGTGCGCGATGTCGCTTAAGATAACCAGGAGTTAGTGCTTCCGTGCTGAAGCAGTCGCCGAGAGAAACTACGCTCGGTGACTCGTAATTAAACAGAGCCGATGGATACCGGAGTCGATTGCGAGTCGACAGCCCCCTCTCTTTCTCCTTTCTCTCTCTCTCTCTCTCTCTCTCTCTCTCTCTCTCTCTCTCTCTCGCGATTCTTCCAGCTACGTTCCCCACCTCGGCTTTTAAATTTTACACCGGAAATGGAACGAGCTCGTTGAATTAAATTACACAGGGCACCCCTCCGGACAACAGCGCCACTTTCGGCCAGCTCGCTCCGGTAATTAGCATCGATCGGGCTTCGGCTACTCTTTATTTATGCCCGATGATGCGAGCGATGATGGAAATCATTCCTCGATGCCTACCGTGGATCGCATGTTTCCTTTCGAGAGTGTACCGCTCAATTGCAACTCGAAATAATCGGCCATTCAATCCTTTGCACTCGAAACTGTTTCATCTCCAAAATCAAGACATTCTTTGACCTAGAATTGCTCCGTTAAATATGATTAATCTCCTTTTGTATATATCAGGTTTATCGCCATTCATCGTTCTTGTCACACTTGAATTTTTAACAATTTCGTAGGTGCAAGTATGGCAGTGTAAAAATTGTCTTCAATTCCTGTTGAAATGTACGTATGCTCGTTTATGCTTTCATTCACAAACAAATTTAATCTCCTTTTGTCTTTCAGAGAAACTTAATTTATTTCTTCTCCGATATATTTGCACAGTAGATAGAAACAACAAATTACAACAATTTTGTACAGAGACTTCGCACGCGTGTTACTTATTTGACCGCTTGCCGAAGAAGAAGGAACAAGCGCTACCTAACCTATTATATTTCCGGTTAGTGCTAAGCATGATGTAAATTGAATTCGATAGATAGAGCAATCAGCCTGAATATCTCCGACAATTTCTAGTGGCGTCTTTGGAGTAGTCGTCGGTGCGAGAAAGGTTTGCATTCCAACAAATATTGTTGTAAATTTTGGAAGATTTGCACGCTACACAGAATGCACTATTTCTGGAACTGTCGCTCAGCGGACGCGGAGATAGAACAGTTACGGAGAGAACACCGTATATCGCTCGTCGATGTTACTCTTAACAACATCCTATAAAGAACACTGATAGCGAAGCTTAAGTCGACGGTGCTTCCACAACATTTGGCCCTTCGCAGGCCATAGAAGCAGCAATAAAAAAGGGAACTAGTTCCCGTATCCGTTGCAACAATTTCAACCGGAAGCGCAAACAACTCGACCCGGCGCGTTCGTTCGCAACCTGTCTCTCCCGCCGGCCGCGGGTAGTTGATTATCAGCGCGGTGAATTTCACCATAACAATCTGGAATTACTTGGAAATATCTGGTTATTAAGCTGGAGTTTCTGTAGCCGGTTGTTTCGGCGGAACAACCCCCGGGAAGAAAATCGCCCGGCATTTTCCGGGGGAGCATCATCAAGCTCTTTAGCGTTTCGGGCGAAATTTATGAAGCAATGTAATTTCATCTCGCGCGCTGCCGAAACGCCATTTTACACGGTGTCGGTCCTATTATAAATTCATACGATATTTCGCGTACATTATA
The DNA here is from genome assembly GCA_028453745.1 of Agapostemon virescens. Taxonomy (NCBI): domain Eukaryota; kingdom Metazoa; phylum Arthropoda; class Insecta; order Hymenoptera; family Halictidae; genus Agapostemon; species Agapostemon virescens. The sequence goes on along the minus strand of CM052090.1, from coordinate 5,932,251 downwards.
TCCCAGACACACCGAGCGGCACATCCATCTACACGCCGTCCATGTGTTTATCCTCGCGCGCGAACACCTTTCCGACGGTCTCGAATTTATTCGCTGGGAAAAACTGACCGAAACTGTCCGTCGTAACTTTTTCACGTCTCTCGAAGAAAACGCGACTGTTAGGAACGGCCAGAGCAGTCGGACAGGATATCAGAGTTTTAAAAGACAGACAATATCGGGGACGATGAATGGCAAGCCGGGTCCTCGTGTCCGCGACTCGTGTGCACGCTCGCCGGACTCCGACAGGAAGTAGTTAAATGTTACCGGTGTCAGGGCATGGCCTTTGTGAAGCCGGAGTTCTCAGGCACACCGTGGAGTTAGCTGACTGGCAGAGTACTATAAATTACATAAATGAAGTAAGCCCCTTCCTCACTCAAACGGACGTCTTGGCAAGTTTATAACTTAATCACTCGTGCTTTTCATGGCGGTGGAGGAGCTTAAGGACCGGGAGGGACGCGCGGTACGCGCTCAGACACTGCAACTTGCCGGAGCGAGGAAGGCGTTCTTGCAAAGGGACTCGAGACCGCCAGGAAATAAAAGTAATTCCGCGGCACACGGAATTGAAAAAGAACGGCGAAATGCTGGGATAAACCGCGCACCTTTATCGCTAGAATTTAGCGCAGCGTTCTACCGTTCCCACCGTCTCGCAGAATCTCTCGCGATTTTGAAGTTTCCTCGGCTACAGGCTCCGCCGATCCTTTACACTTCGGTCGGACACCTTGAACAATTTATTTGCAGAGGGTTATACCTTGCTCGGCGGAGTTCAGTCGGATGCTGCATTTCAAAGGCATTGTCTGCATATTCAGATCCTGCATATTCATTTCCAGACTGGCACTTTATGCATTTATATTATATTAATAAAATTACGTAAACGGTGATACGTCTTGCGGGTAAATTAATCCTTCCGTTCCGAATGAAACGGCTACTCGGTTGAATTTCATCTCGAGAAACTGTGCAATCGTACTCGGACACATTATTTTGCTTCTACGTGATTTTAGTAGAGATCCTTACTATAACTCGTCCTTAATCCCTTGCCCTGCATTTTGTTAAACGCACAACATAGATTCCCCTCTAAACCGAAAGAACTGTAAATTTTCTTTTTGTTTTCGCGAATGATGAATTATAAAGGAATTCTGATCGCTGCAACGATGAAATAAATAAAGTATAAATAAAGTGGAACAGTTAAATTTTTCCAATTTATTAGACACAAAAATAACGACGTATAAATTGGTTTAAACCATAATTAGGCAATTTTTGTCGTGCCTCGGTGTCACTGTTCCACTAATAAAAGTTAAATGAATCTTCTGTTTGGTACAATACATTCGCAGTCCATTAATACGGTATAATTAACAGACACGAGTCCTGTCCAGCTGTCTGCGGATTCTGGCCCAGCATGCCCCGAAGGCGCGTCCTGAATTACGATCATCGGCGTTCGATCGTGCCCGCACGGACCGGTTCGGTTTCCGTTCATCTTCGATAAAACGCGATTATATCGCGGCGGCATGTGTCCCGGGGAACGTATTGGATGGCACGGTCGAGGGTTACGCGTCTTTAGAGCCTCGACGATGGCCGAGGATAACTCAGAAGGCTTTAGATCGTCGGCGAGGTCAGCGCGGTCAGCGATCCCCGAAGGGCCGCCAATAAATTTCGAAAGAAAAACTGGCCGCACGAGCTCGAATTTTCATAAGAGGATTTATTCCCGTGACCCACGGAGGAGGCAAAACCACCCCCTCTGCTCGAGGGACGCCTTGGAAAATGCGTGCTCAGCTCTTGTCCAACCCCTCTATCGACGCCAGATGCTCTCATTTCAATAAAAAACACACCCCGAAATATCGTCCGCCTTGTTCCCAAGCACTCCGCGAAGCGTTCCAGCTCGCTCTTATCCTCTTGCTCAACGTGAGTGCCTCAAATGATCCATAAGCGACCCGGGCCGGTGCGAAATTACCGTCGAGCCACGCTTTGGTTATCCGACTATTTTCTCGGCTACCTTTCCTCGCTCCACGGATCCGAGAATTATAACCGGCTTTATCGGAACCGATAGCTGACCGAAGACAAATATTATCTGGCTCTCTCTCTCTCTCTCTCTCTCTCTCACTCTCTCTCTCTCTCTCTCTCTCTGCCTTTCCAAGATTTAAGATCCACCGGCCAAAGGTGGTTGTTAGCTTGGATAAGGGATGGAAACTGCGGATTCGGTGTTTGCGACGATTAGCGTGAGTGGTTTGTAAATTAACGCGCGAGTACAGAGGAACTGCGATACTCGGGAAGAGAACGAATAGTCGAGATAGAATGTACACAGGGTGTCCGGAGAAGAAATTTCAAATGAGAGATTCCTCGGACAGTTTGGACCACCATTTTCTTTTGGCGATTCGCGATTCGGAGAGTCGTTTTCGAAGTATTAACGAAAAATGCGGGACGATCAGGTTTGCGATCTAGTGACGGTTCGACAGTTCGAACAGAATCTTTTAAACATGTGTTTCCTTAATTTTCTATAAACCGAAATAATATTTTATTTAATCTTTGATCGTATACAATCGGTGGAGAATAGCTACGCACGCGATAATTATAAATTTGACTTTTCTTTTTGTCATTTCACGGAGGATAAAGAAAATCTAATCACTGTTGTTAGAAAATAAATCGTAGGCCAAGGGGTTAATACGTTGAATACGGAGCCACTTTGCTTAGCTGTCGCGTCACATTTGATTTACCTTTAAACGGAAATAATGCAACTGTGCATAAGCAAAAGCTAAGCCCATTTGTGCTTTTCCGTTCCAATCGAATCTATTGAAATAGTACGAATATTTCTTAATATTATATGAATTATCTATAACATATTAATTTGTAAATTTGATACCCAGGGATTGACATAACATTCAACGTGTTAATATAGAACGAAATAGAGGAGCTTGTACATAAATGAAAGGATATTTAATTTAACAGTTTAATTTATTTGGACTTTTTGCGATCTTGATTGTAATATATTCTTGAATGTAAGTTTAATAGTCATCGAGTGACAGTAAGTTTAAATGTCACAGTGAGCGTCCACAAGTTTCTTCGCAACTGAATGGTTTTAAAATTTCACAATGTAGGTACAATACAATTATCGAGGTTGTATAAATATTTCTGTGGGAAATGATTTGATAAATTTGTTCCCGCAAAAAATTGACACGAATACAGTTTTATCATTTTTATTAGGTAAAACACTTCAGCGACTTAGAATGGTTGTTTCTGCGTTAGCAGAACATTCTATTATTTCTCGTGGCAACAACGATGAAATTAACCCTCCCCCAATGTAACTGTAAAGTTGTCAGTGCGATTCGATTCGAAGATGAGTGGCGTGAACGGCGACGAGAAAAATGAATGGCCGAGGTCCTTACTCACGATGATTTGGGGAAGTGCTTAAAACTTGGTCTTTGAAGCAACGTCGAAAACACGTCGTTCCGCCTCTAAATCGGGCCGCGGAGAACAGGGCGAGTAACTGGTAACGCCGTTTCGTGTTTCGGGGTGGCAGTTGTGCAAGTATTAGCTACTTTCATTCTAGGGTTAAATTCTCTTGACGAGAGGAAGAATGGAAGTTGATGGCTCGAAGCTTGTCGGGCGTTGACGGAAGAGAGCAATTCTTCTCTCTGTTCCGTGACCATCGCAGTTTTCTCCGTCTCTCCGGGTCCTAACTTCTCTCTTTATCCCCGTCTGAGTTGCAGGCTCTGCCCTCTCCGCTTCGTCTCTCCTCTATTCGTCCTTTCCTCTCGAGTCTCGAGCATAATGCGACCCCGCCATTGTACTAGTGGCCATGTTAACGTTTAAAAGCCACGCTGTTGCTAAGCGCGTTTCAGAATTTTACCGTCTATTGAGAATGCTAAAAGGTTCCTTTCAAACGGCTGGCAGAACGATTTGAAACTTGTAAATGGATATGGCTTAAACCTTCGCTTCGCTTCTGTGTTTTTTTCTGCCCTCGTCCCCGCGATTCATCTCTCTTTCTCTCTCTCTCTCTCTCTCTCTCTCTCTCTCTCTCTCTCTCCCCCTCTCTCTCTCTCGTCGTCTGTCTGTTACGGTACTCGTCTTTTTCTCGCTGATCCCGGCGGCTTCAGCGTTCTTTCCGTTAGGTGGCCGAGTTCTATGAACGTTTGTTTGCCTCCGTTAATGCGGCCGGAACACGACGGCGGTATCGCAGCATTTAAGAATTTCACGAGTCAGCGAGACTACGATGCAAAACCGAGGACTTTGATGTCGACCGCTCTCAGCAACAGGCTGAGAGCACGGCCGATCTTTAATTTTATAATTGTATCAAATTTATACGCCGAGCTTTGCTTAATGGCCAACCAACGCCGTAATATCCGACTTCCTTTCTGCTGGATTAGACCCAACAGCCGAGAACCTTCTCCATCGCGTTGCACTCTTTGCAAACCGCTGCTAGTTCAATCACCGATCAAAAAGTCCACTTTCGATTTATCCTGAAACGTTTCCCCACGATTGCCTCTGTACACAGCTAAAGTCGTGTAAAACTCTATTTCTTTGGTTAAATATTAAATTGTCTCCGAGGATCATGTTTGCAATAGCATTTCTCTGGATAATTATTACATTCTCTCCGAAAATGATTTTTGCAGTAGCATTTCTCTGGACCATTATTAAATTGTCTCTGGTGATCATGTTTGCAATAGCATTTCTCTGGATAATTATTACATTGTCTCCGAAAATAATTTTTGCAGTAACATTTCCCTAGATAATTATTACGTTGTCACTGACTATCATTTTTGCAGTAGCCCTTGCTGTGAAGACAATGTTAAATTCAAATAGACGATCTAAATTTGTATGAATAGTTAAAAATTGAATTATTATACACCGTTCACTCGTCGTTGTAACAAATGACAAAATGTGTTTCACTCAACAATGAAGTCCATATTCTTGCAAACTAGTCTTCACACGAATGCAATCATTGCGAACTGCAACGAAGAAAAATTGGTGTACACTTTAGTTTCATAAAAAAAGTTCGGATTACTCGCTCGTACAGCAAATAAATTGATTACCATCTGGCAATAAAAATACCTGTGCTCAGACTACGAGTTCCTTGAATTATGTTCGATAATAACGTCACCGAACGTCGCATAAAATTTTAGATACAGATATAAGGGGTTCGACGAACGTCTTGTTGCTCAAAGGGGGAATATTTTCGCGGCGAAGTCGACTTCGAGTTATCGATAAGGGCTGCGATAGCTCGTGACAGGGACAAAGTCCGTCCGGATCGTACGTAAAACTCACGAATTCCATGGTTTTCAACGATAAAACAGGGAAACGAAACGAGACGCTCAAAGACTTCAGCTATAAAAGTGATACAAGACCCATTTGCAAGGAAACGACCCCTCAAGTAAAATCGAGCGGAGTAATGGCGAACATTTCAACGTAAAGAACGTCGAAGCCATTATCCCTAATAATTATTCCGATTTGAAGAACTGTTTAACGGCGCGTGAAGGACGGGGTAATATTTACTTAAAGATTTTTCGAAATCGTTATCCTCTTCCGAACGACTTGTACAGTTGTTAAGGGTTTAACGACCGAGGCGTAATCCAGCTTTATGCATCGGCAGAAAAGTCCGAGGGAAAAGAAACGATCGTAAAGATAGTGTCCTGTTATCGCGTTTCCGCCTTTCGTGTCTTTACTGAAACTTTCAAGCCGGCGAAAACGTTTTTAAAATTTAATAACGCGCCTCCAAAAACTGTACCGCCCATTTATTCAACCTATAAAAGAATTGGTCTTAGAAAAAGTTGTATTTCTTTTTTAATTCTTGCATTTATCAAATAATAAATATATTTGTCAAAAACGTGTTGCTTTTAAAAAATAAGCATTCCACAGGCATTCCCGATGAAAATGTTCTGCTATTCGATTTCCAAAAAACTAAATTATTCTGCTTTTGTGCAAACGCAACGATTAAAAAACGAGTACATACATTTTCCGAGAATAATGAAATAACAAAATTATCAAACGATTAATAACGACAGACCGATTGGACGTAGAGAAATTGTTGCTTCGCAGACCAGCAGGGTACGCAGACAGGAATCTCGTGTGATTCGGCTTGTCATCGCGCTTAATGCTGTTATTATTATGGATTGATGATCACTCTAGATTATTGATTAAGCAGTTTAGTGCGTGCAACCCAATTACCGATCGGAGTGCATACCGATAAATCAAGACCACGATCTACGGGTTGTAGAGGCAATCTGTAGGCCACCCTCCTCTATACCTACTCCCGCTCTCACCCCGTTGCCACCATCTTGCGCTAAACCTAATCGCTCGACGGGGCAAAGCGAAGATGACCAAAGTTTCTGCAACAGTACTCACGGCGTTGCGATAACATCTCAACCCAACCGTGTTTTCTTGAAGTCGGACGCAATAACGAGCGGTGTAAACTGCAATCCTATACGGTAACTGATGGCTATCGCTGGGAAAGTTTGTTCATAGATATTCAGTCGTTAATTGCCTCTTTCGGAGTCCAACGTTTCGAGCTGGCTCGCAGCTGCATCGTTACCGATCTAAAAGAACGCCGATCGTCTGCACTGCGCTCGCCCGAATCTGGTTCACGCGGAAACCTTCGCGGAACTTCCACTAAACCTTACATGCCGCAATAATCTCGAGTCGTCGTTCGACAATAGTGTTCAATTTCTACTGAAACAACTTCTGTTCACGTAATACTGAAAGTGGCTTTCAATTGCCAACTCGTTCCGCGAGTGAACCTCGTCGGTTATTTCGCGAATCAAATATATGAATTCTCATTTCGGAAGACACTTAACAGATCTACATATCTGAAAGAACGCTGATCGTCTGCACTGCACTTAGATCTTTGAAAAACTTCTACTAACACTTTACATTTTGCAATAATCGCAATAATTTCAATTCCTATTGAAACAACTTCTGTTCACGTAATATTGAAAGTGGCATTCAATTGCCATCTCTTATTTCGCGAATCAGCGAATTAAATGTATGAATTCGCACTTCGGAAGATACTTAACAGATTTGCAGATTTGAAAGAACCCTGATCGTCTGCCCTGAATTCAAAAGAATTTAGTTCACGCAGAAACCTTCGCGAAACTTTCGCTAAACCTTACATTTCGCAATAATCTCGCGCCATCATTCGACAATGGTATTCAATTTCTAATTATACAATAAAGGAAGTGGCGTTTAATTTCCAATTCATTGCACGAGTGAACCCTCGACAGTTATCTTGCGAATCTGCGAAATGAACACGCGAAAACCTTCCCTTTTCCCAAACAATAATTTCAATCGCTCGACTCTAACTCTGCTTGCTTAAACTTTTAATACAGTAATTTTTATACTTAACGCAGTATCTACTGACGGTTATGTTAGCATTTTTAGTTTACGGTTCATAGCGAAGGATGTTTTAACGAACCTCTCAATGGCAATGCCGACTTCAATAAATTCATTTATGATTTTTATATAAAAGCTGATTTTCGAGTTTCCTATTGGTACAGAAAAGTTATTAAAAATTATATTAATAGAATCCCGGTAGATAGAGAGTTAATACCAGAAGAGAGAAAGCTGCTTTAATTATTATCTTGCTATGCCGGTTGCCTTCATTAGTTATCTCGCGAATCTGCGAATTAAATGGATGAATTCTCACTTAGCGAGATATTCAGCATCGCGAGGAGAGGGCGCAAAGTTAAAACAAAAAGTAACCGGAGCAGCGGCGGAAATTCTATTTCTGTCTTGAACTTTACATAATCTACCTAATCCTGGTTTTTCCGATGCGCCTAAATGGATGATTACAAGTTTCCCCGCAACGTAATTAATGTTTCGAACGCTTCGGATCAGTGTGCCGGCTCCGATGTTCGAACGATTCAATTCGATAATTCTATACCGGTGAAACCAATTAAAAATTTCGTTTGTTTTTCCCAGGTCCAATTTTCGAGCACGTCGCGACGCCCGTCCGAATTAAACGAACGCAAACCGCGATCCGATTCTGCGGGGAACGGTGGCTCGCGTCCGGGCCCTCCGATCCCCAATCCTTCGATTAGTTGCCAGCGGAATTTCGCAATGTTAGAATTTCCAGGCGCTCGTTAGCCCGCCAATCGCAAATTCGCGATCGCAAATTTCCGGCGCACTTGCTCGCTGCGCCAGGATTCGCGCCGGATTACCGGGACGGACGTATTCCGAGAGTTTCTGCCGGAAACTTTCGGCGCGATGATGCGGGAGAAAGTTGACGTTAATTTTACATTGAACGCCTAACTGTTATCGCGACATTTTCAGTCGCATTATCGGCAAATGGCCGTGCACCAGCCGCACCTAACAAACGGTTTAACAGAATCCTCGGACCTACATCGACGGACGCGTGAACTGCATATTTATTCTTCGTCCTGTCCCTTAATCTGTATTTCAATCGTTTAGTAACTAACTATATAATTCGCTTTTGTTTATATGACTGTAGATTTACTTTTAGGAATTTTAATCTTGAATATCTGTTGCTAAATCCATTTATATTCGCTACTTGACTGTATTTTTCAACTTTCGATTGTTTATTTATATATTATATATATTATATAATTTATATTTATATATTATATATTATTATATTTCGATTGTCGAATTAAGTGGAAAAGGTTAACAGATCTTGGAAAAATGCGATTCAAGTAAAAATGTGAGTGTCTTTTAAATAAATGTATTTTTTAAATATTAGAACTACCGAATAATAAATGCAACTGATGTATATTGTTTTATAATAACAACGAGACTGCATCTATTCAAATTTTATGTAATTTTATAAAGTTTCGGATGAAACCATTTTCACAATTTCAATAATTGCGAAAGAAAAAATAAGGGACAAATTATTTTCACTGATTCGATAATTGTAGTGCTAAAAATTTGAAAATTTATTAAATCGATCACTATACGCCTTGGTTTCTTGTAGATGAATTTAAACGTCTAATTATTTACACCAACGGAAAAAGTTAAAAGATTCTGCAAGTATATGCATGAAGGAAAAATGTTAAGTACCGTCTTAATTAAAAGTATCTCTTTGGACACGTCGAATGATCGTGTCAGAAATTTAGGGAAACTTGCTTGCGAGTGTGTTAATTTGTCAAAATGGTTGTACATGTTTGTTGCGAGGAATGGTTAACGACAAAGTTTAATTTCCTAATGAACGGTTCGTTTGGAGCGTCAAATGCTCACCGTGCCGGAAAATGCGAAAAGTGATGCCACGTTATCCTGCCTCAACTGTCTTAACTAATATCCCTGCTTATGAGCTGAAAGCAACTTGAAATTAGCTTTAAGTACTAATTTAATTAGGGCATATCATCATCCATGCTATCCGCCTTCATTTGATTCCAGTTTGCTATTATTAAGTTCACGAATTAGAAGACGTCAGAACGGCAAGTATTATTTCATAATTCCCTGGAAACTCGGCCGAGGTACGCATCGCTAAACTTCAACTTCAAAAGAGCGAATGCTGAACTCCGTCCATACAAATTTTTGTTCTTCTGTACTCGCTTCGCGTTTTACTCTGTGAGGAATTAACTTCCTCCTAATATTTATACGAAAATCTCTGCCGCCACCTTCATTAACAAAGTCCAAATATTCAAATATCTTTCATTAGCGACCTACCAAATGTTTCGTTGACGTTATTGCGACTTTATTTGCATAAAACGAGTTCAACGCGTTAGTAGAATAGGTCAACCACTGACCAGACGCCTCATTTTATAAAGTTTCACGAAAAATAAATTTTT
>CM052090.1:5896791-5922474 GCA_028453745.1 Agapostemon virescens | reverse complement strand
AGCGTTTATAATCAACAAACTTCGTATTCATGCGAAAAGGAGTTCGACTATCTTTCATTGGTGACTTCGTGACTATTTTATAGATTTCACTATAATTTTATTTCCATAAATCGTGTTCACCGCGTTAGTAGCATAGGTCAACCACTGATCAGACGCCTCATTTTATAAAGTTTCACGAAAAATAAATTTTCAGCGTTTATAATCAACAAACTTCGTATTCATGCGAAAAGGAGTTCGACTATCTTTCATTGGTGACTTCGTGACTATTTTATAGATTTCACTGTAATTTTATTTCCATAAATCGTGTTCACCGCGTTAGTAGCATAGGTCAACCACTGACCAGACGCCTCATTTTATAAAGTCGCACGAAAAATAGGCTTCCAGTGTTCATAATCACCGAATCTAAAATTTTTGCGAAAGGCAAAAGTCGATAGAGATAATACGCAAGTGACCGAATTCAGGCGAATTGTCTCGTGAGACTATAGCGAGTATAAAACTCGTTACAGCCATCGATTTAAACATCGAACAATAGAACAATTCGGCGTTACAAATTGTGACGTATTTCAAAAACGATCGACGGGAACGTGTAAAATTGCTAATGAAACCATTAACCTACGTCGTTAATCTGAATACCGTTAGCAACAATGGCATTACTATAATTATTACGTAATTGTTTGTACAGAGCAATCGCGGCGCAGCGTAGATTGACAGGTGAATGCCGGCCGGCGCGCGCAAAATAATTTCGCGAAGCCTTGCAATTAATACAGCTATACGGTCGCGTTAATACCGATAGGCTGGGCGAGAGAAACGATCACAGTATCTTTGTTCCGAAATCTATTTAAATACGTCGTGGAACGGTGCACTGTTCCGCAGAATTTCGAAGACAATCATGAGTTCGCATCTCTGCCACGATGCTGTATCATGCGTGTCGAATTAATATTGAGCCGCAATTTAAATCTGTAAATAGGTATCGATTATTGTCTACTCAACAATTACGCGATACTCGTACAAAAAGCATTATCAAAACACTCGGAATTTTACGTACGTTTGTGAGAAAAATGAAATCAATGAAATTAATGAAATTTAAGAACAACAACGTTCTAATTGTACAAATTAATTACTCGCAAATTTATCAATTATTTACATACAATTAAAAATCGATTCTGCCTTCGGAAACGATCTCGATCGCTTTCTATGCTTTCGTTCCATTAATCCAGTAATTGATTAATTCCCAACACGGTGATTCGAAGATTTAGATTCAAAATAATGCGACAATCGATCGACTGCAAGAGTCACCAATTAATTTGCGCGCCTAATATTATCTTCTACTTACTAAAATAATCACAGCAGATCGGAGCTTTTGCTTCTGCTTTTTTATAGTTAATTAATTTATGATAAAAATCACTATATGCAATTTAGATTGGTGGATAGAGTAAAATTTAAGAACATCAACGTCTATAAAATTACAAATTGTGTCTGTTGAGGCTTTCGGGTGTAAGCCGTGTTCTAATGGAAGAAATTTCTCAACAGGGATCAGAAGACACACTGATCCATATAAAATGTATATAAAATTGTTGATTATCAACCTTTAGCCCTCGAGTGATGACTCTGAGGCACCACAGAAAGTTGCCACATAATTATTTAAAACAATTTCTACATCACTATGCTTGTATCTAGGAAATTTGTAAAAATTTAATCATTGTAAGGACGGGTAATGTTACAAAACTCCATAAACATAAAATGTAGTAAATCGTGCAAAATGAAAATGGCCTAGGTTTTCAAGTTAATAAAGCTTCGAGTGCAAAGGATTAAATTTGCTAGACGACAGAGATTTCTATTTGGTCCCCGTTCGCGTCTACCAATTATATTTTAGCGTTTCCCCTCGCTTGATTTATTATTACTATTATTGCTATTATACTGTCGGGGACAATATTTCCGCGCACATGACGCGCCAAAGAATTTGCCTCGCCAATCCAGCAAAGTTATACGGGGGATCGCAGGGCGTTATACAATAACGAGTCGCCGATTTCCGCGTAACGTCGGCGCGTTCAACCCAATTATCGTCACCTTTGTTTGCAATTAACTTGTAAAACAGGATAATCCCGTGACGCCGGATCTAGTCACGGAACAGCGGTGCGGCGCGGCGTCGATCGAGCCGTTATCGATCGGATCGAGGGCCGCGATAGAATCACCGGGAGAACTCGTATAACGTTATGACGCTTGAATATTCATCGGGGGTGGTTTTAATGAATGCAATCCGAGGAGCCGAATAACAGGGAACGCGTAAACAGAAGAGGAGAACCGGTTCTCTCGCCTCTCGCGCCGCTGTAAATCTGCTTTCGGTGTTTTTCCACGATGCTGGCTCCTGGTGACGCGAAAACGAGGGATCGATCGATCCTTTCTCGCCCGTACTCCCATGCAAAACGAATTCAACGCGAAAACCACGCGCGCGCGCGAACACCAAGTCCGCGAAAACAACCGGTGTTTAGAGAATCCACGTTTGAAAGTTCATACGGTGTTACAGGTCGACTCGAAACGGTGGCACATCGTTCCGCGGAAGTTTTAGGACGGCCATTAGGAAGTGATGGCTCGCCCGGGGAGTTCGAACGCCCCCGGAACCGCAGCTACGCGGTTGTTGCTGTAAATCAACAAGTTGATATCTGTTACTTAACCTAAACTGTAACCAAGCCGGACAGAGCAACACTTTCCGTGGCCGGATAATGGCCCCCGCACGACGATGATACGATCAACTCCAACCCCGTAAATATCGTTCTCCCTGCATCCCCAATTTCCAGATCTTCTCAACTTTGTTGCAAGATTTTCGAAACGCTCGAGGACTTTTGAGAGAACGATCGTTGCAGAGGTTTTGAACTAAACGAACTTGGTGGACGTTTATTGGCAGGGTGTTCCAGGGTTTTGATACATAATACGGAGGTCAGAATTATTTTGTCTAGTTGTAAAATAATATGACGTATACAATATTTATAGTCCACGATGCAAGATTTTCAACTTGTACAACTGCTTCTAATAATTCGATCACCCGTTGGTTTGATCAAAATTTGTTTTATGGAAGTAAAAACGAATTGCATAATGCTGTATCAATTTCCGAAACGGAAGAACAGGAACGTTCTAGATAGTAATGGGTTGGATCCCGGCCGAAACAACTCGTGCAAATGTTAATAATTTAATCTCCCACCATACATTAATTTAACAAAAATTTGCCTCTTGGAAATTGTTGGAGATATTCAGACTGATTGTGCCATCTCTGTATATTAAATTCAATTACATTATGTTTAGTACTAAGTGTAAATATAATAGGTCACGTAGCACTTGTTCCTTCTTTCGCGAGCGGTCAAATAAGTAACACGTGTGCGAAGTTTCTATACAAAATTGTTGTAATTTTCTTTTTTGTTTCTATCTCCTGTGCAAATATATCGGAGAAGAAATTAATTAAGCTTCTCTGTAAGACAAAAGGAGACTCAATTTCTTTTTTGTGAATGAAAGCATAAACGAGCATACATTTCTTTATTTGAACAGAAATAAAATTAAATTGCAGACGAATAGAACATTTCGATAGCGATGGGTACGATTCGGATTAAGTCGACTTGTACAAATGTTCGACAAAACGCGATCACTCGCTGTGCATTGCGCTGACCAACATTTTTCTTCGATAAATTTGAACAAGACGATGCCGCATGAAGTTGTAAAATGGAGAAAGAGGACATTTTGAGCAGGCCAAGCCGAACAATTTTCGTTCGGAACTTTTCTTGCACAGTTTAAAGCAATAAAGACAACAGGGATGGACACGGTTCACGAGACACACTGTATATCCTGTTCGAACGTTCTTCGTAGTCGTCGCAACTACATTCACAGCTACCCGGCGGTAGTAATTGCAGCGTAAACATTTCCCGGGGCGCTGATTGCGAGACTCATTATTTCGGCGAACCTCCAAATCGAGAATCGCGCTTGAGATTCGACGACTCGAAGACGCCGCCCGCTGCGTCGCCTTGATTAAGGGAGTGGGATGTCTCATTATTGCTCATAATCAACGTGCTACAATGGGGAGACCAGGCCACGCCAGCCGAGAGAAGAGATTCTGTGCAAAATTCGTTCGGAACCTCTTCGCGTCTCTGGCTTTCGGTATCGTTTCCGCCTCTCGAATCTCGGCGAGCGTCTTGGAGCCCCGAGTGCTTTCGGGACATCCTTTATCGATAACGCCGACAATAAACGAATCGGGAACCTGTTTCGTAGACCAGCAGCCGCCCAGAACCCTGTCCAATTTCATTTACGGTTTTCGTTAGCGTTTTCGGGACACGCGCCTCGCTCTCTCTCTCTCGCTCTCTTTCTCTCTCTCTCTCTCTCTCTCTCTCTCTCTCTCTTTCTCTCGCAGCTTACGGCTTACACTTAACCCGTTTAATCCCATTAGTGAACTCTTCCGGCTACGTGATTTCGAAATTAAATTGACTCTCCGTTACGCGGTGTAACGTAATGAAAAGCCCAGCCCCGGGTTTTTCGGAAGCTTTCAGTTTCTCGGCTGAACCGTGGCTTCGGCGGTCGTTCGCTTTGTTATTTAATAATTCGCCAGGCTCGCCGTTTAACGCCCCCGGAATTTCAGGCTTCCTGCCACGAACACCGTATCGGCGTATTAATCCCTTGCGCTACTATTTCTTTGCGTCTGCAACGATCTCTTATCGTTCAGAATTTGCCAGAAGGTAAAGAAAATTTGAATGTTTCGTTGGCCCTTGTTTACATTAATGATCACATATTGATATCAGAAATGAAACGATGATATTGGTTACTTCTAAAATTTCCATCTGGAGAAGTTTCAATATATATTTTACGCCTCCAATTTAACCAATCAATGATTGACTTAACTGATATTTTGATAATTAATGGAACACTTCGGTACTGAACTAGCCACGTAAAATCTGAGCGGCACAAATCGAAATACAATTTCAGTTTGTCGTTCTCGATACGGAATCATTCGAGAACAGGGGTTATACACCGAATTCAAAGATCTTTCTCCTTCGAATGATTTATGAACGACATAGAAAATCAAATCACCATGATCGCGAAATAAAACGCAGTGCAAAGGGTTAAATATCACTTTACGAAAACCGTGTCGAAAAAGAGATTCGATTTGCCGACTAAAAAATCCGTCCCGCAAAAAGAACAGCAGGCGAGCGATGTTGGCTCAAGAACGCGGTAATATTTTGAAGATATATGTAAATCCCATGTTCGTGTAAAAATCTAGTCGCAGAGCAGTGATGAGAATTTTCAATTCTCGGATAACGACGTCACGGTTAAAAGAAGAAAAACCGGCGGGCACCATTGTTACAGAATTTCGCAGCGCGCGGCGAAAATAGCGCAGCTGGCAAATTTTTAGTGCCAATAACGAGCAATTCTGCCGTTCCACTTTCGCGATACGATTTCGACGTCGGTGGCAGAGCGGCGTCGCGCAGTGACGGATAAAATTCGCGGCGGAGGCAAGAACCATAATTCGCATGGGGGAGGGGCCCGGCTCTGTTTATCGCATTTCCATACCTAATGCCCGACATAACGCCAACATCGTCAGCGCTCCGGCAGCGTATCCCTCTCATTTTTTAACGGGAATTTCCCGAGAGGTGGCCGAATTACCAGCAGTGGCTGTATTTACCGTGCAGCCGCCACCGCCGCCTCTCCTTTCGAGAGCACTCTTCGTCGCGCTATCTTCCGTCGGTGAATCACGGAACGCGCGGCGTTCCGCGTCATAACGATTCCCGCGATAATAAAAAGGGTCCGGGAGAGAAACGGGAAGGAAATAAAAGGCCAGGAGGAACCGGAGAGAAAAAAAGAAAAAGAGTAACGAGAGCAAGCACGGGGCCGCAAGAGAAGGGAATAAAGAGAGGGAAAGAGAGAAAAGAGAGAGAGAGAGGAGGCCAAGAGAAAAAATCGGCGAGATCCATCAGCGAGAGCCGCGTTTCGACCGCGGTTCCGTTCCGCTGGAGAGGAGAGAGGCCACTTTTCGGCCGGGACGATAATAAATCGCCACAATTTCGTGGGTGGAAACGGGATGTGCGGTGCGGCTTACATACGAAATGCCAGGCTGCCACCCCCGCGTCTACCATCGCTCCGCGCCGCTCTGACAAATACGATACACGGCTATCGCTTCGAAACGTCGTGCGAGCGCCGAAGAAAACGCTCTGGAAAAACCAGTGCCGGTTCGTTCTCGCGAACAGAGTTCTAGGGGGAATACAGGGTGTCCGAGAAATGTACTCCGTTGGACCAGGCGGTTCCCGAGGTCGTTCTAAGCGACTTTCTCCTCTGCGAAAATGTTCCCCGCGGCTGTATCGAGGAGGTATTAACCTCTTAGGCACTATGCACCACTATACAGGCTTTCGCGGATGTCATCTTTCTGTACGACACGCCACTATAATGGCTTTCGCAGATGCCATCTCAGAGATACCGTACCATACTCAATTGCATTATTAATTATTAAAGTAAAATGTTAAAGTCAACATACGTATATCATATCTTTAAGAAAAATTATAATTTTATGATCAAACACTTCGTTCCAATGTACTCGTATAGAGAACAGCATTATCCGTCACATATTGCAGTGGTGTATCATTTATACTCTATCAGTGCTATCGTCATGATTTAAACGCTAAAATCTTCCCCAATCCTTCCTCTTTAAGAAATGCCCCTCACATTGCGGCTAGTGTTTCAGGAGACCCCAGGAAGCTACATTTTATCAACCCCATTTTGACCATTTGGCCTAGAACTTATTTCGATTTATAGAAAATTAAGGACATACATACTGAGAAGATTCTATTCGAAATCTTCATCACGAGTCTGACTCGTTGTTGTAGGGCAAGGGGTTGAGGCATTCATTGAGTCGAAAAATCATGAAAACGAGATATTTCGTTCGGCATGTTGTAGACGAGATATCCCGTCACCCGTACAGAATGTGTTGATAATGATTAAAAAATTCAAAGTTGTTTCAGCGCATGCTGTGTTTTATACACTGCAACTTATGTTCGAAACGATTTTCGAGTAACTTGGGAACCAGATCTCAGCAGACTACCCTGTAACACGAAAAATTCTCCCGTTTCTAAGCTATTCGCAATCTAGCTCCGATATTTTTGGGACACCTTGTATGGCAGGGGAGCAAAGGGCTGAAAACTGCGAGGAGTGGCTCTCCGAGATGGCCGCTGCTAATAGAGAGAGATTCCGTTCAATTATATCTTATAGCCGCGTTCTCGACGGTAATGGCCGTGGGCTGACGCTCATCTTTGCCCGCGCCGAGCATGATTTTCAACGAGAAAAGAGCTTCGAGGAAAGCCAAGAGAAGCAAGGAGAACGCAGGAAACGGAAGAAAGATTTATCGCGAGCAGGTGGCGCGCACCTGACCGCACAATGCGACGTAGATTTTGGGCGAAGACAATGAGGGATCCTGAAGAAAGTTGTCGGACCGAGGCGCAATCTTATGGTTGCTCGATCGGCGAACTCATCGCATGGTTGACGGCTCGGCTCAGACTCGCTTGACGGCCGGTCGAAAGTTATAATTAATCGTTCCCCGGTGAACGGCTCATCGGGCAGCCTGCCGCCCGGAAAAGTGAGTTGCAGAAAGATCGCTGAAAGTCGATGGCATTGTTCGCGCGATTAGGTGGTCCGAGAATCGGGGATGATAGACGCGTCGGTGGTATTGAAGACTATGGATTTTATGTTGAAAACGTGCAAATTGCACGCTAAACATTGAGAAAATTTAAGGAATTTATTTTTTAAACATCTATACAGATTTCTGAGGTTATTTTAAGAAACTTTTTCCTTTGCGAATATGTCATACGCGGTTTCGTTTTCGAGTTATTAAGGAAAAAGATTGGCCAATCGGAGCGCGGCTGCAGCGAATGGGTTCTGCCAAGGAGGCAGGTCCGGTGGGCGTGACGAAAGCTTGACGGATTGCGGATCAACCAATGAGGCTTCGGGCAAGTTGCGAGAGAAGGGACGACTTAAGTTGTCCCGGGGGTGGGGGTTTTATTGGGCATTATTGGTCTTTCCGATCGGTCGAGTCCCACAGTTCCCCCTCTCCAATTAAATGAGAGGTGGAGTCGTGCGACGACTCTTGAACCACGCTCTGATTGGACCGGGTTTTCCGTTAATAACTAGAAAACGAAGCGTCGAATTGCGAATCGACAAAGGAGAAAGTTTCTTAAAATATCCCTCAGAATTGCTTTCTTCAAGAAACTAGAACATTTCTGGTGCAGCAAAAATTGTATAAAAATATTGTATATTTCAATATGTATCACTTACAAATAAGGTAGACAATTTTCGTTATGTATATGAATTTTCTGTATCACAGTCGCGTTATTTTAACACTTTGTCTAATTAGTTATTAAACAAATTTCATAGATCCTTGTAAATTGCACTTGCTCTTTTATGGTGGCTTAATCTGCTGTATTCATGGTTAGACTGCGCATCTTTATATAAAATCTACAGGAATGATTATTCCTCTTAAAAGAAAGAGATTGCGATAAACCTCGTAACATGTTTTACAGATTCTAATCCAAGTTACTACACCAAACACATTACAGCAAAATATTTTTAATTCTCATCCGCCCCTCGCATAATTTCGACACGAAAACAGTCCTGAACATTATTTTACAATTGCGAACAACGTGGAGGGATGAGTAAGCTGTCCGCCATATTGATTTCTCAGCGTTGCGCCGACTTGGTACCAAGTGACGAATAAAATAAGAAAAATTAGGATAACGCAAATGCGATCCACGCAGAAAATTGCATGACAACCATTATCGAATAAAATAAAAACAGACACTTCTATGTTGCTCGTATCCTCTGCAGTTTCACAGTTCGTTGCTAGATGTTGCAGCCGTACATACCGAACGACGGTCGCCATAGAGGATAGACGAACGACCCTAAACGAAGACAAAGGGACGATAGAAAAAGCGACAGCCTCCCCTATCGACTGGGCTATTGTGAGTTGGAGAGGATTTCGTCGGAGCTTCGGCAGAATCAGTTTTGCCTGGGCGAGGAGTTTGCGTTTCGGAAGTAGCTCGGCAAAGCGAGAACTTTCCGGTGGGTTGCGTGGGCTTAGTGATTTCTAAGTTCTTTCTCTGGCCCCGTTTGATCGTCGGGCGATGAAACATTGAAGTTTCGGCGTGAGATGAATGCATTCATAAAGCAGCCCGACTTAAAAGCACAGTTTCGCCTAATCTTCGACCATCTCTCTCGGGCTCGGTCGTCTCTCTCACTCTTTCTTTCTTTCTCTCTCTCTCGTTCTATCCATCCCCCCCCGACGACTTAAGTACCTCAATTTGGTTCGTTCGTTTAATCTGCTTTGCACGCGAGGCCAGGGTACGAAGAAACTTGGAGTGGGGTGAATCGGTTCGGGGGTAGGGAGGTTTGAAGGGGGTTAGACGGTGGAAGATGGCGCGCGAAAGCGTGCTAGGACGGAGCCCAGCTCGGTCTGATGCGAACCGTGGAGAGAGCTGCATGCTAAGCGAATTGCAAAACGTGGTAAAGTGCAGTTTGCAGTTCCCGCGTATCTCTGATGAAGTCTGTCAACTGCACGGGCAAAAAGGAGCGGAGTCAGGCCAAGGAGCTTACATCTAATTAACCGTGATTAATTAAATCCGTTGCATGTTCTCGCCGTTCCCCGGCGCTGCGCGGCGTCGCGATGCACGGGGGAGGGGTGTGCATCTCGCTGCGCTCGCGGCAAACAAAAACCTATTTGTCAGGGTCTGCGTCCGGAGGTCACGGACCTTGACTCTCCTACCATTTCGACACTCCGTCCTCGCAATCTCCTTGAAATTCGATCGGAATAGAAACGTTTAATTAGAGACGAACAGGCGACGAACTTCGGAATCGTTCTTGGCGGCAGCCAATTTAGGAGGTCCGAGGCCGCGCGCGTTGATTGCTCGTTCATTTATTTACGACGCTACTGGCAACTTTATTCCCGCGGATTAAATTCTTGAATAATTTCCCGATCGCCGCGAACAGTTTGTACACAATCTCTTTCCCCCGTTTACTTAGCGTGCGGCCCGTTCGAAATAATTAATCGGCCCCGGCTACCGTTATCGACTGTTATCGAGTCCGCGAAAGCCACGATGAAATTGGAAGTTCGACGGCTCGGTGTATAGAAAATAATGAAACGACACCGGGCCTGGAACTGGGCTAAACTCCGCGGGAAACTTCTTCTTCACCATCTTGCCGCTTCCTCGCGGCCTCACCGGATAGGATAAAACTCCCATTAACGGCTTGATTAGCATTGATAATCCGTCCAGTCCTACTTCGGTCGTGCCAAAAGAGACTCCGCAAACCCAGAAGAATCGAAAAGTTTTCAGAGTTCCGGCAACCACCGTGGCCCCTTTGCATCCGGAATGCTGCGGGTCGCCGGTGACCCGTGCTCTGCTTGCCCGAAGTGCAATCAATTTTTAACATTTTTACATTGCCTAAGCAAAAATTACAAGATCGAATTGATTTAAACTTTATGCGGTTATACATTGATTTGTTTAAAAATTTCCATAGAAAGTATTCTCATAATTTTCAGTGTTTGAAAAATAGGCAACATTGTTCTTCGCAAATCATGCAGTGAGTCAAAAATTTTATTACTGCCATGTCTGCGAAAGGGGGAACGTCCCTGACACGGCAGCGCCGATTTTTCATCGATAGCAAACGTTTAAATTTGGGATAAATTGAACGACGAGAGAAATATAGGAAAATTCCTTCTTCCCTGTTTCGGTCGTCTTCGTAACTCACCCTCGAAGAGATTTAACCGCGACAACGCGGTAACGAACGGGAGAAGAGCCGACGGTCGCCGACGGACCAGCTTTAGTATTCTTGAATTTTTAATGACACCGGAATTGCTCGGTTGTTAATTTCGGCCGACCGCAAAAATCACGATTGAGATTTGAGTGCGATAGAATTGGAGAACGGCTTGCACGAGGGACCGCCATGGGGTAGTCTGCGTCGATTAAAAATAAGGGCGAACCGATTGAACGTGACGTCTATGTCGCGTTTTTATTTCGACGTTTTCGGTGCGTGCTTGCCGGGTTCGAGAGGCGCGGATTTATTCGCACAAGAATATAGCAGAAAGAATTTAACCCTGTCCAAGGATTGAGTTTACCTTTCAACCTCAGAGTTGTAAGAGTTTCATCCAAATTTCACTTTTTAACAATTTGCTTTTCAAGTATTAGATATTTCTATTAAATCCAATAACGGAATTAATATTTCTCTTCAAGAGGTTTGTTTAGAAATATATGAAAGAATATTAAGATAAGATTTCAATATTTCTTACAGGAGTTTTCTAATTATAATTTGATATTACACTGAGTAGAAAGTATAATTTACAGTCTTCTACTATTTTCTCTGTAACTTCAAAGAAAATTATTATTACTGCTCAGAAAAATTCGAGAACACTCTCGAAATACTAGCCAACGGTTATCGATTTCCAATATCTAATAATTTCCGTTTAAAAATTCCCGAAAGTGACCTCAATGGCTAGCGTCAAAGTAGGCGAATGGCAAATCTCGATGCTTTCGCGTTGTTCGTAACGAGAACGCACGAAACACACGTATAAATAAAACTGCGCATAAAGTAAAACAGTAAAAGTATTGGAAGAACGCATAAACATTATTAATTTCTTTTCAGTTCATCAAAATCCTGCGAGGGAAAAATCATGCGCAACTCATGCGCGGTCGCTCAAAAGAATTTCGACGATGCACAAAACTCCGCAGTCCGTTCGCGAATGCACCGGTGAATTCAAGTTAAAAAATTTTGCAAGGGCCAGAATAAAATCATTGAAACGCCGGTATCGGAGATCGAGATCCATTTAATCATGGGCAGATCTCCGAAACTCCAAGGAAAGTTCGCGTTGGAGGCCCGTTAGCATGCGAAGCGATTCAATGGGCTTTCAAAAATCGCGGCCGAATGAGTCGCATCATCTTTTCTCCGGTGTCGGTTATTTTTTGTTTTCCGCGGTGAAAGCCGGCGAAACTTTTTAATATAAAATGCGAGCCGCGACATTACCGGGCAAGACCCGGGGCCACTCTTTCTCCGTCTCGATACGATAAAACTTCGCCTGTAAATCAAAGCGTGCCGGTGAGGAGCAGGAAGCCCCGGGTGAACTCGGATCTCACATGTTTTATTGTTTCATAATAAAACTTTGCCACGGTTCTCGATAGGAGCGCGGGGGGACGGAGGGGACGTCGGTGGTCGAAAAAGCACGCGCGCGAGCCTAGGGCGAGACAGGGTGAAGAAAAAGGGTAAGGAACAGGTCCGCGGCGATAAAGGGTCGGGACGATCGCGCAGAAGGGCGGCTTTACGATCTTACAAATCTAACGGAAAGATACTCCGCTGATTTCCATCCCTATTCAGTTCTTTTATGGAGATCCGATCCGGAGGAGGAAAAGTTCGCAGGGCATCGCCACGGCCGTCGGTTTCTCTCCTAAGAAAACGGATCGGCTCGATCCGAAGGCGAACTTTCCGGGGGAAAAAACTAGGCGAACGCGTTGTTTTATTGAGGTCCCGGCGATTTATGAATCGGAAAATGCAAACGAAGCTGCGCCGCGTTCTAACGCTTCCCGATAAAATAAGCGATCCGCCCTGGGATACGTGGACAGAATTTATCGTGTCTTTAATGCACGGACATTTTTTCGTTGCACGCGCGGATCGCGATTGTTTGCTCGATCCCTCGGCGAAGCTTAACGCGTTTTACATGCTGGATTATTTTTACTATTTTGTATTTGGCTTTCCCCGAAATTTCATCCTCTCGTGTTGCAGATTTTAAACGAAGCTTAACGAATGTAAATGTCACGACTATATTTTTATACGTGATAAAACTTTATTCTCTTTCAACGAATGTTCAAGCTTTGATGTTAATGTTGGTCGTATTAAAAATACTAATTTTCTTTTCTGTTTCGTAACAGTTTCGACGGTGAAGACGTTAAACAATTGTAGCCGCGAAGAAAACGGCACGGCAAAGGGTTAATATTGTTGAACAGCACGAGCATGTACAGATAAAAGTATCATCTGCTCGTTAACGTTTCATTACTTCCTAAGCTTCCTTCTACGTAGCCATTTGCATTCTTAAAAAACTAGGTTGAATTTGCATTGCGTTTATTAGTCGAATACAAAATGAACTTTCGGAACAAACTAATATGTTGATTGCTTCATCGTTGAAAATGCTTCCTATCATGTTCGACATTTGTTTTTCTTTTATTTATTAAGTTCTTATGAATATTACAGAACATGTCCGGATTAGACTGCGAATTCTATGCATTTATGGTAAAAGTGGGCGGGTGTAAGTTAAAACGGTAAAATCATTAATCCTTTGCCATTTTCTCTGCCACTACGGTTACTATAACAGAAGAAAAAGGAAAATTTATATTTTTTTTAAATGAAGAGAATAACATTGTTTAAAATCTTCGACACGAGTCTGTCTCGTCATAATATGGCAACGGGTTAAGAAAGAAATTTTCTATCCAGTTTCTGTCTCGTAATTACTAACGAAATTTTTTATTGTACTTCAAAATCCGTAGCCTAATTATTCAACGTTTGTAAATTGCTCTACGAACGCGATAAATTTAATAGGACTTAATGCCTAAACATAACCTCACCGACAAAATAACCTCCTTCATCGTTACTTGAGAATTCGCCAACAATTCTCATCGTTGTTCCTAAACCTCCCGATAGCAGAATTCGGTGGCTAAATTACTGAGTTTGCAAACAATTGATTAAATCAATTGCATTAGAAACGGTATGTTTTAAGAAATTGGGAATTCCCTTGCGCTACAATTTATTTCGCGATAACAACGATTAGAATTTCTTCGTCGCTTATATATTTTTAGAAGCAGAATGAAGTTTCTATTTATTCCGTGCCATGCATTCCTTCGATATACCGACAGCAAGGGCGACAGAATTTTATTTCGGTGTTTCGAACGAGTCGATTTTCTCTGAAATCTTTGTCGCGAGTCCGATGCGGGGGAGGTTAAACGACAGACATCTAAAATCTAGCAGCGTTTGAGGATCGGAGCTCGGAATCTCTGGGTAGCAATTTTCCGAGCCAATTCTGCAAAATATCAGCAACGCAATAAATTCGCTGGTCGATCTCGATAGAGACTCCGGGTGCGTGCGACAAACACGGCGTGTTTTTACATTTTGATCCACTCTGTCCCGGAAGAAAAACAACGAGGAAGACGTTAACGCGTACGGGGGTGGTTCGGGGGTTGTGTAGGTCTCGGAAACGCAGGACGTCGCGGTGTGATTGATCGTTTCACTTCGGTTCATCGGATTTATCAGCGGGGCTATCCGTGGTATGCGTATTTTCTTGCAGCATCACGAGATTGCCCTCGTACTTTCTTCCGTCCCCTTCGTCGGCCCTCCCCTGTTCGTTTCCACCCGTTCCACTGCCCCGTCCCTTCACCCTTCACGTCGAGCGGCCCTTTATCGCCCGAGCATTACCCGAAGAGTCTCGTGCAGTGGAAAAACTTCCTGGTTTTCACGAGGCGAATCGCGAATCGAACGTACTGCCATATAACTCGATTACAGTACGGACATGGAAGTACAGGGTAAGAGGGAAAGAAGCTGTGGAAAGGGCGGAGAAGGGTAACAGGAAGAGTGAGAGAGAGAGAGGGAACGGTGAAAAGGAGTTGGAAAGTGAAAGGAGAAGGGGGATGAAAGCTGAACAGTGGGTTCAATTATCGGTCGGCGGTAGCGAGGATTTCTTTCTTTCGTTTTTCTTTACCAGGGTCGAGATCTTCTCTAGTCTTTCGACGGAAATGCGATGGGGGAGCTTCGAAGTTGCGCCTGCCCTCGGCTCCACTGTTTTACCAATCACGAAGAAAGCAACGATACTTTTCGGTTTAACTGGCCAGGCTGATGGGTATTGAAACAAGTGGACCGACCAGCGAACGACAATGCCGCGCACGACGCTCGTTAATCCTTCGCGCTATGATTTGTGTCACGGTTGCTGTGATTGAAACTACTTTGACGATCATAATTTCCTGGATGAGAAAGGACATTTGTGTTCGCATTCTTCGCGGGCTGCCGTTCAACAGCAGCGACGCAGAATTTTATTTTGGATCGACGGGAATTAACCCTTTGCACTCGAATGGTGACTCTCGAGCATCACTGAAAATAGTTGCACCACTGTTTAAAACAATTTTTGCATCGCTATGCTTGTGTCAAAGAAATTTGTAAAAATTTAATCGCTGCAAAGACGAGTAATAGTAAGCAAATTTCGTATGCATAAAATAAAATCTATTGTGTAGATTGAAAATATTCTAGGTCAGAAAAAATGACTTGGGATTGAAGTTAAAACAGCTTCGAGTGCAAAGGGTTAATAGTCCACGTATTCAGCAAATTCTGTTGTAAATGTTCGTCGCGAGTCGGGCTCGGTATTATTATTATAGCACAACGGGTTTAAAGAAAGCACTAATTTGTAAAATATTTTTCGATGATTTTATACTCCGGTTTTTCGATTCAGAAATCTAAATTAATCCTGCTCGTTCCGAGCGGAGATATAGGCAATTACAAATGTCTACGTAGAGCTGGTTAAAATACTATTTCAAACAGCGAATGGTAAACAATCTATTTTGTTTGAAATTGCTTTTAGAATTAAAATATAGTGTTTGTTGGAAATTTTGTTGGAAATGTGTATTGTTTCATTTGAAGGATTCGCGAAACGAATTCCAGCCGGGGGCGTAATTTTACAAGAGAAAATTCATCGAATATGTGCAGTCAATTAATTTTATTCGATACTATGTTTTAGAGAAAATCGAGTTTGAAAGTTTTATAATTCCTTATATTTTTATATCATCTGTCTCCTCGAACTATTGATGCATTGTTTTTAAATGTTTGTAATCTGTCCACTGCTTAAAATTACGCTCAGTGTTTAGAGTTCGCCAGTAGTTTCCAGGAATTCATATTTTTCTTCTTAATTCACCGAGCGATAAACCGTACTGCACATTCGTCGATTAATACTGTGTTTACAGTTGCGGAGCAATCTAAATGCACAGGTTAAAGCCACAAAAAATGTTTGCACGTTCACCTACCTTCCGCTGCCGTGTTTGCCACAAATGTATAAAATTCGCAGCTTGCATTGTTTATAAAATACCCAAAGCATTTCTCGTTCGAAACACTTCCAAACTTCCACCTGGTTATAGACAAACATTCAACACGTAAAACTACAGATACGCATCAACAATGTCACCCTTAACACTAAATTTACCACAGTGAGTCAAATGATTCTCTTTAGACTTTCTATTTTACTATTATCGAAGTTATAAAATTGTCTTCATAGGAATCGATTCAATGGATATCTTTATTCAATTGTAATGAAAATCACAGGAATTCTACATAATATATTATTAATATATAATGTAGTATATAATAATATATACATTAATATATAATGTAGTATATAATAATATATAATATATACATTTATATATAAATTGACTAGTATACTAGTCAATTTTAATGATCGATAGGTTTAGTGTTAACAATTCCAGAGCTAATAATATTAACAACAAAATGTATTGAATAGATTCCTTTAATTAGTCGTAGAGAAAATTGCAAGAATTTTAAATAAAATATATCTTGCCATTTCTACAAGACAATGTATGCTAGTCAATTTTAATGCTCGGTAGGTTTAGTATTAACAATGCCAGAGCCAATAATATTAGCAACCAAATATATTCAATAGATTCCTTTATTTAATTGTAGAGAAAATCGCAAGAATTCTAAATAAATTATATCTCGCCATTTCTACAAGACAATGTATGCTAGTCAATTTTAATGCTCGCTAGGTTTAGTGTCCACAATACCACAGTCACTAACATTAGCAACCATCGTTTATAAAAATTGAAAATAGTCTGGTAATACGTTTCAACGTCTCCAAATTTCGTCTCGGCGGTTCCAATGAAATCCCGTTGCCGGTTTCCTTCGGTCGCAAATTCCGCCGATTCCATGTCGGCCGAGCACTCGATCGGCAGTGAAATAGTTTCCCGGGCGTTCGAAAAAGGAATCGAAAGGCGTAATGAATGCTGGCGAACAAGAAAAGAAACACGACGCAGCGCGCGAGAGCGCTTCGGGAGGCGAGTCGAACCCCGTGGGGGATTTCTGAACGTAATAGAGGCGGATACTCCAGCGGCACGCATTATTCTCGTTACGGTGCCGAGGCTGAGGTTTATGGCGTAGATGGTTATAGTCCGTGATAGCGGTTTATGCCCTACATCGCCGTTTCCCAGAGCCTTCGAAAGTCGACCGATGCTGCGAATCTGGCGACCCTTCTCTCGCCCGGAACCCAACCCTGTTACCCGTTTCGCTCCTTCCTGTTTCCTTGTCGTCCTGTCTGTCGGTTCGTCGTCATTTTTCTGGTGTTATCGTCGCGACTGCTGCTAGTCGTACGGACACCCTTCCACGTGTGCACAATAAAGCCTCCTGGACCATTAGCGTAACCTCGGAACACGGCCTTCGATCCAGACGATATTCATTTCCTACGGTTCTCTCCCATAAATCTAAGTGAAACGAATCTCGAGGCGTTTTTTTCTCTAAATGAAATTCAGAGGAGCGACTAGCGCACGAGGATCGGCGAGAATCTCGCCGAAAATCGAGTACCTCGAGCTTCCCAATAATCACCCGTTTTCGATCACGCCAACACCGTTCCGCGATCATCCAGCGTTATCTTTATGATCCCATGGCAGCCATGATTGCACGCCCAATTCTCGCAGCATTAAACCCTGGAAATATCGTGGCTGGGGGGATGCGCACCGTCGTTATTATTCCCGATCACAGGCGGTCCGAAACTAATACCCGCTCCATAATTCACGTAATTTACGTTATCAATTGGTCGCCGTTGCAAATACACCCTTGTAGAACGTTGATCATTTTTTCCCGTTCACCCTCCCGCTCCCGTCAGCTCGCGCGAGCAGCAACGCCAGGTAATTTCTGTTCGCCGATAAAACGGCCGTACATATTAAAGAATTATAGGGAGTATCGAATAAAAGCGTGCGCCTAAGCACCGTCGATTATTAATTACTCGACCCGTTGTAACTACGCGGCCGCCGTCGCTGCTAGATTACAGCGGGACCGTCGTAAATCAGCGACCTGTAACCGACGCCTGGATCCTGTTTTTCGTCCCATCGAAAACGATTAAAACCAGAGAATCGCCCGGCCCCGGAGAGAAAGAGAGAGAGGGAGAGAAGGGACGGAGATTATGATTGGTGCTCGCAATAAACCGGTCGCATAATTCCCGTGCTTACCGGGATTTCTCGTTTTCGAAGATGAGACCCGGGGAATAGATAGCCATGTACGTATGCCGCGAGAGAAGAGCCTCGAGACCGTGAAATTATCAAATGATACAGTTATTCGAGTGTGGATTTTACGCGTTTACGATAAAAATTGATGACGGTGAGGATACTTTCGATGTTGTTTTCAAGTCACCGCTTCGTCACCTTTTATTCGCATCGGATGATACCGAAATAAAATTCAGCAATTTCCGCGAGGCAAGGCGGCCAGCGTTGGCCATATTTGATACGCAGATGTTTGGGACGTTTACGACTTGCAAGCTATACTGGTTGTTTTTGAGGAAATAAAATTCTATAATTGGTCGCGTCCAAATTTCTGCACGCCCTCAACGGTCGATCGCGAATCATAAATCGAAATCTTCAAAGGATTTGGGATACGGGCCCAATGGCCACCGTTCAGGTACATGGAGAACCAGACCCAGCGGAAATTCCGTCGCATTGCCAAATTCCACGCGGATTGTGCTTCGAACACAAGGATAGGGTAATATCTTGAAAAGACATGTCCAATTGGTCAACTTCGTTAGCCAATCATCCTAAATCCTAACTCTCACAGTTTTCCTTCTTCAGCATCAACCTCCATGCTCGCTAGAACACTCGATACACCGACTTTTCCAACTACGTTACGTTACAAATTAAATTCCCGAATATAATTTCAAATACATATCTATTTTCCATTAACCCCTTCGTCTACGACTTATTTTACAATAACAGCGACTAGATTTCCTTTATCCCCCGCAGAACGACAAAAAGAAAAGACAAATTTATAATTACTGCTTACCTAGCTATTCTCCAGTGACCGTATACGATCAACAGTCAAATAAAATATTATTTCCGTTTAAAGAAAATTAAGAAAATACATGGTTAACACTTTGACTGCCATGTCACCCATATATGGGTGACGGAATTATTTGTACGATTTCGAAATGAATTTTCACGTTAATATATTCATTGTACGAAAGTCGGTGTTGATCCTGAAAGTGCAAAAAAGTAGGAGGAGTACTGTACATTATACATTTCATTTAAAAAATTTGTATTATATTCAATGTCTGACTTCGATTGTATATAATTTTTGTGGCTTCTAGTTTGGCAGTCAAAGTGTTAAAAAATCCAGTTCCAATCTTGATGACGAAGCTGACTCGTTGTTGTAGGACAAAGGGTTAACATACTTGACGCGCAGTCTTGTACACCACGTGCATTATCAATTATCTTATCCTCCAAAACGATAGGAGAGCCTATATGCGCAATGCGACCTTTGCTTGTTTGCAGTACTGATCGCAAATGCATTGTATTATAATTCCATCTTACATTTCTTCTTAGCTATCCAGTCTTCCGCAGGTTCCCAGTCCAGGGACGCGCAACGCATCCGGCTTATCGATGAGTGGAGAGAAGAAAATAATAAAGGGATGGGTAGAAAGAGAAAAGAGAGAGAGGATGTCTGTTGTTCCGAGGTTCGGTATGTCGGTGTCCCTTTTCCATCGTGCAGGTCCTTTCTTGCATATAGGGGCGGTGCGAGCAGAGCAGCTTCTCTTTCCACGGCGACCTCACTTGTAAGCATCTTCCTACCAGCATCGTTGTAACACAGCCCGTAGGGCGGCATTACATTAGGCCATAGTGGCCGCAGTAATCTCAGCTATGTGTATCCATTTAGCCCCGGGCATATAGTACGGCCTATCCAGTGTAATCCGAGCTTAATTGCCCGCCGAATCAATGCCATCCCCCGTGTCCTCCTGCTCCTCGCTCTGCTGCTGTTGCTACTCCGCTCCGCTCTGCTGTCCTGCCCCTACACCCCCATGCTCCATACTCGACCAACCCCCATACACCCGGCAGCCCGTGCCATCGATGCTCCCTATCGCCATAGTACTTATTACGCATTGTGCGTCCGACCGGCGCCGCGCGATTAAGGAAGCCAAGCCACGTTCGGAAAGACAACACACGCCTGCTTGCGTAAGCTGATTGCGTACCCGCTTCGACGGTTAACTGCATTAATAACTACGCCAGTCTTCCGCAAATTCACGCCGCATACACACCCGATCGATCCGCACCCGCGGAAGAAACGCAACGAGACTTCCGGCGACGGCCGATTCCGCCGGGGATTTGGACGTTTCGACGCTGTTTCCGGCAATCGAGGATGACGCTGCTTATTGTTTCATGTCGTCGATACTTGTCAAAGCAGATTAACGTTGGATAGATGATCCTTTTTACAATGTATAATGTTTAATTGTATGTTAACCCTTTGCACTCCAAGCCATTTTAACTCCAAAATTCGAGATATTTTTTTATCTAGAATTATTCCATTGTACACGGTTCGTTTCCTTTCGCGTATACAGAGTTATTACTATTACTCGTACACGCAACACTTCAATTTTTATTGATTTCTTAAACACAACCATAATGGTGTAGAAATCGTTTCGAATAATATTCTGGTAATTTTTAGTGTCGTTTTAATGCCTCGCAAGAAGCCATTGGAGTGCTAAGGGTTAAAATAATCAACTGCGAACGCTAAATCTACAGACGTCTGTTTGATCGACTGTTAACGGATTGTTTTAGAATTATTTATAATTAGATCTCCAATTTTTTCTTTCAGAATTGTTGAAGTTACAAAAATATTTTTCGTGAAAATTTTCGGATGTGCTTTTTTGGTGAAAAATGATGATGAAAATTGTATGAAGTTCGAATGGGGAGAGTTTTGTTATTATTAGAAAGCAATGTGTATTTTGTAAATGTATATTCGGTAGTTCCAGTGTTAAGAAGACTCAGTCGTAGGAAACGATTCTGTAAATTTGTTGAATCAAATGTTTGCTTATAATCGAATAATAGAAACTCAAAATTATGGAATCTTGTCGTTTTTGTGAGGCAATATGTGCCAGCCACTGTTTCAAATAGGCAGGTTTAATATCGATGCATTTGTGACACATATGAATAGGTTCAATACAAAAGTAAAGAAGTGTCAGGAGAATGTCAGGATGCTTATACGTTTCAAAGATTGTTGAAAATGGGAATACATTTTCCATTAGCTTCTTAAAATTGATTCGAACAATTTTTACCTTGCATACAGACTCGCAGTATAATTTTTAACTAAGAAGTATTTTTTATTTTACAATAATCGAAGTTAGAAAATTACCTTCATGGAATCGATTCAATAGACTTTCCAATTCAAGCGTATATTGTGATAAAAATCGCTCGAAATCCAAATGTATTAAATTTTTCATTTTTATAAAACAATATATCATTTTTAATGGTCCTTTGATTTATTGTTAACACGCTGAACGCTATTTCGCCTAACTTTTGCGTCACATTTTATTTAACTTCAAATGGAAAGAATACAAGCCTGCATGAGCAAAATACCCCATTTGTGCTTTTCTGTTCCAATCAAATCTGTTAAAATAGCGTAAATATTTTTGAATATTATATAAATTACATGTATCAAATTAATTTGTAAATTTAATATCATCAGTCACCAAAAACCGACATAGCGTTCAACATGTTAAACAATTCCGCAATGTCCAAAAGAGCTAGAAAAACACCAACGAATCCAACGATTTCAATTAGTATTCCGATTCGCCCAACCGCGATATTCTTCTCGTTGTTAGTCAAAACGAATCTCTCAGGCGAGATTCGGAGCTATAAATCATAAAATCCAAACGATCAATCGAATAACACTTATTTCGTTCAATACCGGCAGTGACGTTCGCGAATGGCAACAGCACCTGTTGCAGTAATTAATGCAAAAGTATCAACGCGGCGCGCAATTAGATTTTTACGAAACGGCCGTTTATGTAATTGGACTCGGACGATGGTTTGTAACGCCATTAGCAGAGAGAACGAGTGCTGATTAAAAACGTGGCTTAAGGTGACGTTAAGGATGATCGTTAACGTCTCCGGTGATATACTCGGGAGGGAGATAGGACGAAGATGGTAACAACCCCTATGGGTGATACGATCCTTTAAGCACGATAATACCCACCGATGAGCTCCCAACGTACCTGAGGGAAATTATCAAATACCTAGTCGATGATGGGATAAATCTCATCCGGCAATCGACCGTGGAGGATACTGTACGCCGTCTATTGCGTTCGATTGAAACGTAATGCGAGCGAAAAAAAATACGAACAGCAAAAGTAGAAAACCTCGATGCTCGAACCTTCCTGATATTTTCCGTAAATTCATTGCTCTCGATGCTTCCTGAAAACTTTTCATATTCGAATACTCGAGTTCAAATGTCGTTTACCTTTTCTCGATCGACTGATAAACGACGGGACAATTTTAGAATCGATTTCGCTTTGCGATAGGAACGATTACGTCGAATTAGACTCGTTCCGTTTCGAATAGTAATTTTGTTGTGCGTCTTCTTGACGGGGCTCGGCAATATTAGTGAGCTGCAGTATGTCACGCGTCTCATTGCACTTGCAAGATGGTGTTTTGAGCGAACGAATAGTAAATCGTTTTGTAAGAACGTTTTATATCTATCCTTACGCTTCGAGTGCTTAACTTACCCTCAATGGGCCCGTGTAACTTTCAGGTCACATTTTAATTTATCGACATTTCACCAAATAATTATAGCTTGTTTCATGCGATGGCGCATAAATCTTAATTCTATAACGTTGCAGAGACAACCAATATTAATATTTATGACCGTTGCTAGGCTCATAAACTTGAAATAACAAAATCAATGCTGTGCAAACTGTCTGCAGTAACAATAAGCGAAACCATTTGATCCAATTGATATTATTTGTGCTTTTGTCAGTGATCACCAAACTAAAAATAGTGCACATAATAGCTCTGGGTTCGTAAATCAATAACAACCTATTTGTTATTCCATATTGCAATAAAATTGTTTAAACGGAAAAATTCTTTTTCACTTGCATATATAGGTTTATAATTTCTGATTTTTCGTTCTCCCAATTGTTTTGGATTAAAAACATAAATTCGGCCCATAGAGGGTTAACAAGGCTCGATATTTTGGGGGTGGTGCAAATGATATAAAGACACACGACTTGTTCGTACGCAGAACTAATTTTAATAATTCCGACGTACTGGTTTTCCTTACGAAAATAATACGGATTTACAAACGAGCGGTTTGATTGAGTTGAAGTTGTTTCAGTGACGTTTGAAATGTGAATCGCCAGAGTGCGAAAAGTGTGCAGTATTTATACAGAAAATGGTTCATGCAAACGCACCAACAGAGTCGATGGTGGATTGGTCAAACGTTCGTCGCAAGATGTTGGACGTAGGGGTGGTTTATTGCTGGGGATTTTCAATGCGCTGGCTTGTAGGAATATACCGGGTGCTCAACTTGTACAGTGTCGAAATATTTGTACGCGCTTATATACAATGTTGTTACCACGTAACAGATGATGTGAGGAAAGAAATAATCAGATGACCGGTACACGAAATAATTATTTTAAGCGAGGTTTAGTTCACAGGTCGACAGCGGAATCAAATCTTCTTCAAAAAAGGAAGATAGGTTCGACTGTATTCTACGATGGTAGGGAGATAACTGCTACGTGTATTCCCGACGTGGTCATGAAAAGAAGGGGCAGAACGTTTCAGAACTTGACCTTAGATAGTATAATACTAGGTTCCCTGCGCCCGGTGTATGTAGTCCGTTGATGTAACACGCCGGCTGGTTTTATCGCTCGTAAAAGGAAGAAATGAATACAAGTGCCAGTAAAGACAGAACCTGTATCGCCACGGTCGCAGGACCTTTCATTGTTTCCTGTTTGCTGGCCTGCGGCGAGCAATCGTAACAGGGAAACCCACGGTAATTCGTAAATGCCAATCAAATGTAAGTGGGTGACGCTGAAACGACGTAGATCTTCCTTAACTGTAGCCTGTATAACGGAAAATCTGAATGAAGCAATCAAAGAAACGAGAATAATTCGAGATAATTTAAATAATTTAAAAAACGGTAGGTCAATTGGTTCTTTACAAATATTTTATTTTATAACTATTCAAGTTTCAGGCTTTCACGGTCCGGCGGCATACTGTTCTTGCTGCTGAGGCTTTCCAATGTAAATCTTGTCCTTGTGGAATTATATTTAATGTGACTGTGGAAGTAATGCCAGCATTACATGCAGGTTTCAACAGGGGGTCTAAACGCACACTGGTAATCATAATTATTGAATTTTTAAATGTTGAAGTTATACAATTGCTTTCACGGAAATCGATTCAGCAGATTTCTTTATTGAATTAAATCTTGCGACTTTTATAACGCAATATAAGCTAGTTAATTTTCATGTTCTGTAGGTTTAGTATTAACCACAGATCGTTCTTATACGTATATATATATAAACTCTATGACCCTCCGAACTCTTCGACTGCAATAAAAATGAATTTCCTCGAATATATTACAGTGATAATTAATTTGTAAACCAGATGGATAAAACGACGTTAGATTCGTACAGATGGTTAACGTATTAACCCTGAGCACTCCAATGGCTGCTCTAAGGCGACACTGAAAATTGTCAGACTATTATTCAAAACAATTTGTATATTACAAATGTTTGTAATTAAGAAGTTAGAAAACATTGAGTGTTGCCGTACGATTAACAAATTTGATATACACGAAAAGAAATGAAGCAGGTGTAATGGAATTATTCTAGGACAGAAAGATGTCTCCAGTTAGGAATTAAAATTGCTTGGAGTGCAAATGGTTAATATTATTAAAAATCGAAGAAAGAGAATTCACTAAAAGCGGTCGAAAAGGTGTGAAATAAAATAGACAGCGAGGAGAATCTGAGAAAGTGTGCTTCCATTAAAGCCGTAAGCAGAGATTAGAAGAAAAATAGCGGAGCTCGCAACTAGCCTCTCGAAGATGTGACGTAGCCGTGGGCTACGGAAGAAGAATGTAGGTTAATTGCCTTATCCTTTCACCCCGGGGAGAATTTAAGGAATGATTATTCTTCCGTTTCGCTGAGTCTTATTATTTCCCTCATATTACCCAAGAATCCACCACTCCTTTCAAAAGCTACTTTTCCAAACGAAATCACCACATACAGTAAAAGACGCTTTAACTGCTCGAACAACTGCAGGATAACTGCCACGGTACTCTCCCCCATTGCCGCGGGGTGCGTCGAAGTAATATAATCGTCGAGCTGCATCGATATTCGACTGTCTGCAACCCGATTAGTACAAAGTTGACGAACACAATCAGCAATTAAACAACCGGATTGATCAACAAAACGTTCAACAAAAATACTACCCGCGGAGACATCAAAGGGAATAACGTCGTTCCTCGATTATCTTTTCCGTTCGTTTTACGCGGACACGATTCAGCCCCGGAGAATTCCCGTCCGGCGGGATCAGAATTCCCGGGACAAAACGAGGAAATTAATTAGAAGGGTTAACAGTGTAGTAGCCGACCAATTTTTCCGCG
>CM052090.1:5877975-5896391 GCA_028453745.1 Agapostemon virescens | reverse complement strand
TCTCTCTCTCTCTCTCTCTCTCTCTCTCTCTCTCTCTCTCTGTCTGCGTACGTTGAAATACCTCCGTCGGGATTTTCAAACGCAGAAAAACCGCGTCTGCGTGGAACCCACCGCAGGAGTCGCGCAGCGAATTTTTACGCTAAATAAAAAATATCTACGCATCGTTTGCACGAAAAGAAGATTAAATATAAATTTCTAGCTACTGCGAATAACTCGAATTACTCGGACACAATTGTTCATCCATTTTTCTAAAGGCTTTTAGTATTTTCTGGACATACTTCGTACAGCAACTTCACCAAAATTTGCTGCCTAGTCGCGAGAGAAAAGAAATCGTACAATTAACCCCTTGCACTACAACAACGTATTTCTTTAATTTTCTTTAAACGGAAATAACATTTTATTTAATTGTTGATCATGTACGGTCATCGGAGAATAGCTAGGCACGCAGTAACGACAAGTTTGTCTTTTCTTTTTGTCGTCCTGCGGAGGACAAAGAAAGTCTAGTCACTGTTATTGTAAAATAAGTCGTAGGCTAAGGGGTTAAAACATTCAAGGAAAATGTAATTTTCTGAGGCTTTCAAAGTATTTTACGAACGTTGCATCGAGTACGTGGCTAGACGAGGAATCCGTCTAGGAACCTGAACGATAAAAATCTGTTAATCAAGCGAATTCGATTTTTCATCTTGTCTCTCGCCCCGAGTCTGTCCGCGTGCGTCGAAATGCCTCCGACGGGATTCTCGAGCGCGTAAAAACCGCGTCTGCGTGGAACCCACCACAAGAGACACGCAGACGATATTACGCGCGTCTCGAACGCAATTCCGCAGCCCCGTACCAGTGCGAACCCACTCCCCGAGTCCCAAGGGGTTGATTGGTGGAGGGCCATTTGTCAAGGAGAGGCAAGAAACGGGTGGAATTCCAGTTCGTTCGTCACCGAGGCAAGCGCCGAGGGTTAATTGAAAGCATCTCTACGCCGAAGCGTTTTCCGCGTTACGGGCCGTGCTAAATCAATCGATACTAATACTCGTCTATCCGACGCGAGGCAAAAGTTTAACCGTTTTCCCAGCAGACTACGGAAATTTATGCCGAGATTAAGGCCACGCAAAAAACCGAGATCGAGAGCAGCCTCGTTACTCGGCTCCCCCATTTCTCCTCCCCCGTCGCAACCCCTTCCGGAAAAGAATCGGTACGATTCTAGCGGTAGAATTTTATGGCCGACATTATTCCCGCGTGGGTATAGTCGTCTCTCGATCAAGAATTTTTATCTGCGGTAGATGCACTTCGTGAAGTATTGTCGAAGGGGATGTAAGATTTGTTCGGTACGGTGAAGAGGAAGCTTTTAGGTTCTATCGGTGTAGCTTTCTTAACCCTTTTAAGTTTTCCGGAGATAGCTGCACTAAAGACGTCATCTGGCCCTTCTTTACTTTTGTTCTACTCTTCGATTTGGTACCTCGAATTTTATTCGCAATCTCTGACGCCAAGAAGAACGACTGTATATTGAAAATAATTTCCTTTCATCCGTCGTTAATAATTATTGTTGTGCTCGATTAATTGATTTGTTACCAGATGTTAGTTCAGAAAGTTGTTACAGTAGATCGTGCAAGACAAATCTATTCCGTTTTTCGAATCTGCAATCGTAGAAATCAAATACGCATGACCACCGACTGTATCTATAGTACTTGCCGGACCATTGGTTGTGTCTATACTACTTGTCGGACCTTTGATTCTACCCGTTCTCTTCGTTTGATCATTAGTTCTGTCTATAGTACTTGACAAACATCTTTGACCGTATTCGTAGTACTTGTCTGACCAGTGCCGTTCTATTCTACTTGCGAAACCATTAGGTGCGGTCATTGATTACCACCTTTGTCTGCATTTTACGCAAATGTTTGCAGTGTTGAAAATGGTTCACTTTATAGAATACAGTATCACTTTTTTTATTTAAAAATGTTTATCAGTTCTGAAATTATACGTGATCTCCTGGAGACATGTCAGAATATTCATCTAAAACAAAATGATATTTTAAGGCAAAGTTGCTATTTAGAATTAAATAGAAATTATTGTCAAAAAATAATTCCCTCCTTCGAATACCAAACAATTTTACATGAATTTTGTTGAAATAAAGCAACGTATGATCGTTTCTGCTTTCATTCACAAAAAAAAGTCTCGTTTTGTCTTTCAGAGAATCTTAATTTATTTCTTCTCCGATATATTTGCACAGTAGATAGAAACAAAACAAAAAATTACAATAATTTTGTATAGAGACCTATTATATTTACGCTGAGTGCTAAACATAATGTAATTGAATTTAATGTACAGAGATGGCGCAATCAGCTTGAATATGTCCAACAAATTTAATCGAATTTTTAATTCCAGATGGATCAATGAAATCGAACCCAAAGACGATCTCAGCAACAATGGCTACGGTCTTCTCGACAGACCCTCCACAAAATTAATCACAACTTCGTAACACCTAAATATTTTCAAACAAAAAAATTACGGAATACTCTTCACGATAGACTGTTTTAAGATCAGTAAATTTTATCGAACAAAGCCCCGCAGTTTCCGCGGAAAGAATTCTGAAAGATCACGTTTTATGGCGTCGCGGGTGCAGTGCGACCGTTGAAGGGAAAACAATCTTGAACGAAAGTAAAATGAAAAGGAACAGCAAGTCGGCAGGACCGCACGTCGTTAAACATTTCCGGGGAATGCGGTGGGTAGGGTTGAAGCCGGGGTGAAATCCCGGAAAAAGCTCGTCGCCGTTATTAAATTCCACGCGGACGGAGATCGTTCCGCAGGGGGTGACGGTGCGTTACGCCGCGACAAATCGCGTGTACTCGACAATAAATTAAAATCCCGCCTGCAGGTTTTGCACGCGAACCTCGGCCGATGATTGCCTGTCGCAGAATCCGATATTAAGCGGTATCAACCGCTTGGAAATATTTTCCGACGCGAATCGCACGGGTTTGTGCGCGGCGGAGCTGTTGCGTCGTCGTCGTCGTCGTCGTCGTCCTCATCGCCACGCGTCTTCGCGCGCCGGAATTATTCATGGGTTTCGAAGGAAACAGTCCCCGAACAGCTAAACGTGACTGAAATGCACAGCCGAATTGAAATTCGGTCGCGCCACCTTCGGGACCATTGAATCTGGAGCAGCCACAGAGAAATGTGCACATGCAGAAACCAGCGCAACGCGCCCCGTCAATTCTTCTTCGTCTTTCTCCCATCCGAGCGCATCCGTCGTCGTCGTCGACGCTCATTTGCCGAACAATGAAATGTCAACCGTTAAATGTCAGCCTCGCGATCCCACTCTCGCGCTTCAAGATATAACGTTCGAAGGACTCGCGAGAGTTTCAAAAAATAAAAAATCCCGGCAGAAATATCGCTCGCGCTTCGTTTCGTTCCTTTTTCTCCGCGAATTTTTTTCCCATTTTTTGTTCCTTCTCTCTTTCTCTCACTCTCACTCTCGCGTGCGCACATACACACTCTCTCTCTCTCTCTCTCTCTCTCTCTCTCTCTCTCTCTCTCTCTCTCACTCTTTTTTTTTGTAAACGTGAATACGCTTCCGATGATCCGAAAGAGATTTAGTTTTGTTCCATGGCGCATATAGAACGTCTGGTAATAGACGGTACACGCGGACGGTACGTGATTCGGTATGAAAAAAACAGATTGAAAATGCGGAATGAAATTTCTCGTACGACCCTTCAATTTCGACGAAATCGAGTTTGAAAATACGTGAGCCGCACTACTGTTTGATCGTGTACACTGGCGCGGTACGGTCTATCCTGTCTTTTAATGCTCGAGTTATTGTTTCGCTTAAAAATGAACGTTTCCCCAGAATTTTTTCCCCGCCGGAGAGGATGTTTTACTTCGTGGACACGCGTAGAGAAACAGAGAACCGTTCCGCGCGTGAAACAGCCAGCCTCGAGTTTTTCCGAGTAAATCTGAATCGATGCGGACTAGCGAATCGCGGGGGCGATTTATTAATTTGGTCTACTCGAAGATCAGGGAGCTTACACTATGCAATTCAAGCCTGAAATTCACTAAAACAGAAATCTAAAGGGCCAGCCTGATATTTCAGATTCTCAAATTGAAGTTCCAGAAGTTATTCGTTGATTCAGAAATGTAAATTGCAAAATCTAAATTCCTAAAGCCAGAAATCAAGTCGAAAGACCTAGTGACACAAAGATACAATCCTAAGATCCAGAAATTTCAGCTTCGTTGACACAGAAACGAAAGGATGCTAACCGAAGAGTTCTAAAACTCATAGATTCAAGTTTCCAGAGTCACAGATACAAAGACTAAAGGTCTAAGATGAAATTTCAGAAATCCAAGCTGCAAGATCCTAAACATTCGAAAACTACGACTTCAGAGCCATAGATCCAAAACCCAGAGATTCTAAAATCCAATTTCTGAGACGAAGAGTTTCAAGGATCCCAACCTCGAGATTCACAGATGCAAGTTTTCGAATTAACACGTTAACTGCCCAACTGACCACCTCAAAAATTCCATAAAATCGAATTAATTTATTTAACGAAGCAGCGATGGAAAACTTTAAATGTGTGGCATATAGTTGTCTATCAACCTTCTTGTACTGTTCAGGTATCAACTAAATTTAATGCAACGAATATATTAACGTACAAATTTATTTTTAAACATGGACTAATAATTCCGTCACACTGTATATGGGTGACATAGCAGTTAAAGTGTTAAAGAATCTAAACCTGTCTGATACAAAGGGCCAAGTTAAAAAGTTTGTGGAGTTAGAATGAACGGTTGAAGGTTCTAGTAACAAAACGTAAGAAGACAAAGAGTTACAGGTCGGTTATATATTTCTAAAATCCAAGGAACTAGATGCCAAAGTGATTTTGTATCACAGAATAGGAATACCTGGATCGGGAACCAGGTGGTAACGTCCTAAAGTGATTTCGAAAATGTCGAAATTGAATCGGAATTCTGCATAAAATATAAGGTAACGAAAGGGCGAGTGTTATACGCGGATGTGCGAGAGAATGAAATTGTTAAATTGGCGGCTGATGCAGGATTATTCCCCCGACGGTGGAAAAATTTCAAGAGAACACGTTTCAGGTGGCCACGAGTGGCAAGCTGTCAGGAAATTAACATTTTTTCCATGGCTAAAAGCTGCGGAAGTTAACAGCTCAAAGGACCGGAAAAGCCGTCGTTGATGCCACTTGTCGGCGTCGACGCCGGCAACGTCGGTTCTGACGTCGATGATGCTCGTTTCGTTGGTGTGACGTTCTTAAACCCACACAACAATCGCTTCTTTCATTTAGCCCTCGTGTTCCCATTTTTCCCATCTTTTTTCCTATTTCCTCCTTTCATTTCACAAGAATTCCTTCGCCCCTACCCTCCTGCACCCCCACTCTTCCGGCCTCTCGGAATTTCCATCTTTATCAGTATTAATTTCGACAGGTGTCTCCGTTCAATTTAATCTTCTGTGTCTTGCACTCGGCGCGGAAACGTGCAAGCTGCTGCTGCTGCTGCTGCTGCTGCTGAGAAAGGTTGATGCACATTTCGGACGACAGTGTTATTAAAAATCTTCCGTGGAAATGGGATTCCTATTTAAAGTGCTGAAAGTAGGGTGCCTCCCGGTTTTATTTTTAAGAAACTACCGCGCGGATATTTTTGAAACTTTTAGGATAATTAGTCTTGGAATGGAGGAATATACACTAATTTTTTCGTTGAGAATTTTACTACTAATTTCGTTACAGAATTTTAGATGTCTAAATAAAGATGTTAAAAATATTGCAAATTTTTATTATTGCTGAACTCGACTGCGGATCAGTATGAAACTTTTAAAACGGTATGTCTCAACTTCTAGGGATATGTACGAATTATTTCGTTAGAAAACATTCTGTAGAATTTTATGAATATAAATATGTCTGCAATGGTTAGAAATCGACGAACATTTTCCAACTTCTTAAAACGTTTTCCAACGTCCTAAAAAGTTATGAAAATGAGAACGTATCTAATCGAAATCTATCTTGCACAGATTAAAACAATGTAGTGTTTAAAGTCGCTAAACCGGAATCTACCCGAAGGGGAAAAAACGATTAGAAATTTCACGGGGGTGTGTAATTAATTAAAAATAGTAGATATTCTTCCAGAGGAAGTTTGTTTGACTGACGTCCCCTAATGCCTCGCACACCTGTGCGTATATTTTCCCAACAACCACGCCACTGAAAAAGGTTAACATTGCTCCCATCTGAAATTAATCTGATTTAACGCTCGGCTACGTTGCGCCGTTCCGCTGGAGTTCGACATTGGCGTTCACGCTGCCGTATTAACGATATGAAAGATAAACCGCTTTAACTGTTTGAAAAAGTTCCGGCAACGAGCAGCCAGAGAATACCTTCGATCGCGGTGTGCGCACCTGTCGGTGTGCAGCGCACGTGTCGCGTGCTAAATGCTTCGCACAATCGCATTATTCGTTTCTACTATAATTAAGCGCGTTTAAAGTGATAATGCGATTCCGATAAACGGCCCCGCCTCTGTTTTCTATTAGTTCTTTCGACTAATTGCTAAATCGAACCGAAACGGAATTGAATATTTCGACTGCTCTAATGGCCAATGATCCACACCATGCTCCCATGAAAACCGGTGGACCACTGTTCACCGTTGAAAGATTAATTTCGGTTCTACTTTAATTACTGGCCGAACAGATGTTACGATTTTTACTTTACAAAATGTGCAGAAATTAGGTGGATAAAAACAATGGTTACTTCTTTAAATCCACGCTTTTATGTTGAAAGGCTGTAATTTTTACTCGAGACACTGTATTACCCAGCTGTTGGTGTTTTTTTCCGAAGAACGTGCTCACATAATTTTTTAAAATACAGGTACTGTTCGACTGGGTTTTTATCATTTCTTCGGGAGCATTGCAGATGACATTATTAACTTGTTGAATTGTTGAAACTTGAAACTGCCAGATTCGTGTGGAAGATTTCAAACAAAGTCTAACGAACACAAATATCATGACTTCCATTTTAGATTATGCATCGAAGTAAACGTAGCAGTATAGAAAACGAAAATTGTCTTTTCTGTTCTGTAACATTTTTAGCGAGGAAGACGTTATTTAACTCAAACAGAAATATTACTCAGTGTATTAAAACTAGAATAAAAAAGGAAATAACTGTATTTGACAATCCATTTATTAGAATTCAAGCAGAATATTTGTATTGCGCAGCCTAACGATGACCAACAAGTTCTGTTCACCTTCTGAAATACTG
Organism: Agapostemon virescens; assembly: GCA_028453745.1. Classification (NCBI taxonomy): domain Eukaryota; kingdom Metazoa; phylum Arthropoda; class Insecta; order Hymenoptera; family Halictidae; genus Agapostemon; species Agapostemon virescens. The sequence continues at coordinate 5,889,147 of CM052090.1, read as the reverse complement.
TTACAAATGACCATAAACAAATTACGTAATAAACATCGGTTAACAATGGAACTACCGAACAACAAATCCAATAATACTGCTTTGTAATAATAACGAGACTGCATCTATTAAAACGTACTTAGAACGTTAAAATTTTTATGGATTTTTTAAATGCAAACGTAGTGATGTAAAAGTTGTTTTAAATAATAGTAGGGCAATTCTTAGTGTCGCCATTGGAGTGCTAAGAGTTAAAGAAGCACATCAAAAACTTTCTCATGAAAAGATTTTTATAACTTCAATAATTGGGAAAGAAGAAACTAGGAAACAGTCAAAAAGACTGGATTGGTAGTTCCAGCGTTAATAAGAACGTTCATAATCGTTCGTAAAAATGCACAATCCGTTGATCACTGCGCGCTGCACAGGAAATGAAAGTGGAGAGGGATGCAGCCGAAAATTTGGTTGCTAAAAATAATTCGATGCCGCGTCTTTTCCCGCAGACCACGAAACGCGGTAGAAAATTCGATAGGAAATCAATTAAGAATCGTCGTGTTCGACGGGACAAGTGCGGTCACAATAGAAAATCCAGTTCGATTAGTCGCCGATCCAGTGAAGCTCGACGCGGAGTATCGGGAAACGTCCGAGCATCCGGGGAAAGTATAGCGGTGCGCGGCTCTCGCGTCCACGTTTATACCGCAATATCTCCGACAAAAACAAACAACCAAACAAACAAAAAGAGAAAAAAAAGACAAAAACGGAAAAAGATGAACGTTCCATCGAAAATAATCCGGCAAATAATATATCCCACAATGCTATCGCAATCGCTGGCACTCCCAGCGGACGTCCTAAGCTCGATAATCTCGACTTATCATCAGATTCATTCATTCCCACGATATTCGTTCAGCGTGCAAACCGTTTTCCCCGGTAATGCCTGCGTGACGTGGAGGCCCGCAAAACTCGTGGGAATTTGAAGAAAAAAGAAAAAAAATAAAAAGAGTAGAAGAGACAGAGAAAGACAAGAAGAAAAAAAGGAAGGAAGGAGATAAAAGACCGAGAGGAAGGATACAAAAGGAGAAAGAGAAACGAGAAGACGAGAAAGATAGGGGAAAACGGGAGAGAAGAGGAAAAAGGGAAGAAAGTGGAAAAACTCGGGGAACTAGCTCCGTGAGAAGCCTGAGACCATTCCAGATGACATAAACCGGAGAGATGTTCGGGCTGGAGATCGGACAGTATTTCGCCTTGTTCACAGAACCGTTTCCGCCTTGGGTGGAAGGACGAGAGGAACGAAGGTGGAGGAGTAAGGTGGCGGTAGCACGTTCGATCGTGTTTCCTAACCGTGGCACCTCCAGATCCCGGGATTATGCGGAGCTGACACGAGACGTTACTATACGGCTCGGGCCGAGCGATATACGTGGGACCGACTCGAAGGACACTTCGGCGAACGGTACACGGCACTAAATCCTACAGGATCCGGCCACGACTCCCAAAAACCTTCGAATCCCTAGTCGGAACCGCAGTAAGGTCTGACCGGCAACTCTACGAAACCGTTGTTTAAGTGGCTTAGAATAAGTACTACGGAATAACCGGGCACGGAGCTCTCAGCTAATTACTACCATCCACCGATCAGCTTTAATCGAAAACTCGCAGAAATTCGATTTTGCCTATCATACAGACCGATCGCCGTGGCATCGTTTTTATTTCGCCTGGAAGAACTGGAGGACCTGTTGAATGCAGCGAATATCGGTCCTCCGTGGATAGAGCTTCCAGGAGATAGAGGAAGATCGAGAGAGAGAGAGAGAGAGAGAGAGAGAGGGAGCACGGACTTAATAAGCTTTCGGTCTGCCAGATATTCGTCGAAAAGTTTCTGCAGACTTTGATTAGGCGAAATACGTGTTCATAGAGATTACCAATTTTCGAAGTTGGATGCCTTTAGGATCCTGGATATTCTTCAATCGCTACAATAGGAATTTCTGTTGCGGCTCCTGGGAAATCACTGGACCGTGGACTTTATACGTTCGTAATACTAGCGAATAATTATGATTTAAAACGCTAAAGGAATTAGAACAATTTAGAAATACGTATTAGCCCTCCGAAGACCGACCAGTTTTACCATTTTATGATTGACGACGTTTAGGACTATTCGCCGATCCGTTTACCAGATACATTTACCAATTAACCTGTTAACTGGGTATGACGAAATATTTCGTCGTACACGAAATACTACTGCAATGGGCACGACGACATTTTTCGTTATGGAAATTTGTCGTAACATTTTGGACACGTTAAATTTTACGTAGTTCTTATCCAAGTAAATCAACTATATAAGTTTAGAATTATATAAATAATAAGTATTAAAAAAGATAAAAGTGCCCATTGTGAAACGAGTCGAACAAAAGTTTATTCTCCGACTCAAAATGGATGCCCGCACCGCAGTTGGAGGTTCAAGAAGGAAAAACGAGTTTCTATTTCGCTGCGGTTTGTTGCAACGCGAATTAATCTTTATTTTGTATAAAGATCCGCTGTCTGGTAATCAGCAGAATTCCCGTTTGTCCTTTCAGTGACAAGAAAGAACTTTTGAGAGATGATCGTATGGAAAATTCGTATGTGCAGAAAAGGTCAAAATGCAAAAATATCGTACCGCGAGCGGCGACGGGAACGATGGAATTGTGGTTCCACGCAAACGGACAACAATGTGCCACTTTTATTATCCGAGATATGACATTGAATGGCAAGGAAGATGACGCACAACGTCCATGCGGTGTTAAATAACTGACCCGACGGGATTTTCGATTTTGCGAGGCGAGCGCGGTGCGCGAAGGAATCGTTTATACGGGTTTAGTTAATCGCGGAAGCTGTCAACGGTGAGTAATAGATTGTCGGCCGATTTGTAATTTTTCCAACATGGACATTGTTGCGAGGCCGTCGTTTCAAAGTGATATTGATACACGGCTCCCATTATCGCGTGTCCGCGGTTAGGGGCAGAAAAGAGGTCAGTTATCTTCGGGTCTAGCAAATTGATTCCCATATTGTTCCGTTAATTAGGATTCATTAATATTCATATTCCCGCGGCCGACTTCATCTTGGTACGTCGGTTGTACTTGGATATAAATTACCCGACGCCAGTGCCGGCTGTTGAATGATTCGCCTAATGCCCCGTGAAATTTCTGCGAACAGTTTAACGTCCTCCTCCGCTCTGTGCCCGGTGGAAAAGTTCTCTGGGAAAACTCCGGCTCCCGGGATCTCCGCCGTGAAACGGCTGAAAGCTTCTCTAAATTGTAAATACTTCGTTGGAATGTTAGAGCGTGTGAAAACGCGCGGAACTTGTAGGCAGTCCGCGCACGCTGACATTAAACCGGGATGCTTTTCATATTTCCGCTAGAAAATGCGAGCGAATTTTTTTTACTGAAACGTCCTCGTCGACGCTGGCCCCGTGTTTTCTATTATCGCGATTCTTCTGAAAACGCTATCAGTAGCGAAATTGGACCGTAGCGACAGCTCTTGATTAAATTTCGCCCGTCGAAATATCAAGCATTCGCCTTCCATGCGAAATGAATCGAGGAAAAAACCGGCGACAAATTACAATTGACCCGAAAAGTATTCCAACAGGAAATTCCCGACTCTCGAGATATTCGAACTACGATTGCTTCGTTAAAAAACATAGTGCGTTAATCAATTCGGACACGTTTCAAAGCTCAAAACCACTGCTTCCGCGAGCTATCGTTCGTCTCTTTCTAGGATGCTTGACATGGAAGGTGAAAATATGAAGATATATTTTTGATGAAAAACACTGCAAACTGAATCGTGTATGAGAGCATGAACAAATTTCAATGAATCTATTACAGATTGAAAGACTCTTCGTTTGCAGCGAGTCCTTGATAATTGGTCTACAATCTTTTTCGGCTATCCCATTAATAAAAGATAAAGAACAAATGGCAATACATCGTTCATAGGAAAAATCGCAGGTCAAGAAGCTTCGATCTTTAAATCCACTGTGGTTTCAGATACGAGAACAATTTTTCAATGTTTTTATACAAATCTTAATCTGTATTATCCCATTAATATTTTTATAATTATTATAATTATTTATAATTTTTATGTCCCATTAGTATTATCCCAAAAATGTTTTTTGGACAAAAATGCCTCTCCAGTTTTCCATTAAGCTCGAAAACGAGTCTAGGTAGGTTACTGTACTATTTTAGTTAAGGAAATTAGCTCATTTGAAATATCAACAATTTTCCCGAGAATGGGAAACTTAGTGTTCAGATATTTCTTGGATCCTCGCACAGAGACAACGATAAAGGATTTTCTATTTAGTAATATGAATGGCATACGGGGTTCGGACAGCTCTCGATTAAACTTCTCGTTCAATGTCGCAAATATCGCAAATTCCATTCGAAAGAAATAATTTAATTTTCTTATTTTACGATATCGACGACGAGAGCTGACAGTCCGCCGCTCGATTTCTCTTTAGAAATAGCTTTCGCGTCTTATTCGAGACAAATCAAACGCGATAGTAAGATATGTTCTATTTCATAATATCGATAACGCGTAAAGTGTGTTCGAAACACGACGTCGCGAATACCGAAGAGATTTTCAAATAGAATTCGAGCACAGTTTTCTATTGAAAGATGCGCGAAACATCAATTGTTCGTTTTCTCAAGTTTCCTTTATGATCGCTCGACGGAATCATGCATCGGGTTTCGCAGCCGCATTCGAACACCAAAGCTCGCGTCTCAACAAGTTTCTTCCAGGCGTCTCTGTGGGGAAGATATGCAGCATAACAAGCTGTTTACTCAACTCCTCCCTCAATCAGGCTTCGAAGCTCCGTAGGTGATTTCCATTTCGTCCTTCGGGCGTTCTTCTTTCGTACCTTCTACACGACAAAGGTTCTTGCTGCATAAATGTATTCCATGAGACCGACAAAACCTCTAAAAATTTAAACGCTCGAATCGGAAGTTCAAATATCTCGCAATACGCTTTCCGCAAACTTCGAGAATCGAAAAGAGTATCAAAATCGTCACTTGATCGTACAAATTCTCGCGGTGAAATTAAATAAATTTAATAAGCTGATGCGCCTGCAGAACGTGACACTAGAAATATGTTTAAAAAGCTGATAAATAGCAAATAGTTTGACAAGTCGTAAATTATAAAATCGTCAAAACGATTAAGAATAATTTTCAGACACTTTTCCTGACAGAATTAACAAACTCTGCTGTCAAAGGAGTACTTTACTTAAAGGTATCTGTGCTGGATAATTTTTAGGGTTGTACCGCCTCACGAATAATCTGAAAATGAGCTGCTTGGCAAGAATCTAAAGGTAACGTGATATTCAGACATTTTTCTGCAAGTATTTGCAAATGCTCTAGTAACGCCAGAATTTGTTAGAACCTCTAAACTTGATTAACAGTCAAGGAATTCTATCGAGATTTCTAAGGCATTCTTAAATTATTTGTATCAAACCTTCCAATCCTTGCATCTAAGTTCTAAGAAGTGGATGAAACAAAGTTTCACAAGTGTTGCAATTGAAGCAACACCGATTCGAGATTACATTTATCCAATTCCTTCGCGTATCCGTCGTTGTGCCACCCAATTGCATTTGCACGAGTGTACACAGAAACAAAATGGCCGAACTACCTGCAACTTGCGTCTAAGAAATCTTATCCCAACGAAACCATAACCTGGCACGTATGAACCCTCTGCAAGACACTTTTTAATCCAGAATAATTCCATTGCAGATGGTTAATTTCTTTTCGTGCTTGCAAAGTTTATTGCTATTACTCGTACGTGCAACACTTCGACTTTCAGCAATTTCTTAGATACAAACGATGATGTAAAAATTGTTTCAAAGAATGTTATGACAATTTTTAGTGGTTCCTCGGAGGCGCCATTGGAGTGCTAAGGGTTGAAACCGCAACCGCTCGTTGAAGAAACGCTTAGAGTAACAACAGGGTCGGTGGATTCGTTAATCGACGCTATTTTCTGCCTATTCAGCGGTCAGCGGGGGAGAGGGATCGAATCGGATCGCAGTCGATCGCGGTGCATCGAGATTAAACAAATCGAAACGCGTCCATGACGAGGCAACGCGGCATCAGTCAGGGATATTTAGCGGGACGGCACAATGGGGGCGACACAGATTCACCTATTCAGTGTCCCGGGAGTCCATCAAACGAAATGACGTCTGTATCGTTCGGCAGCTGAAGGGTGGGAGGGATGACGGGAAGGGGTGGAGGGGTGGGAGAGGGGGTTCGGTAATCGGTCCCCAGTATCACGGGCCAATCCAACGTCATTTAATATGTTTGTCGTGCAGGGGAAGCGAGCGCGCCACTTTCAGTTATGGTTTGTATGCGAATTACAGTCGGGGGATAATGCGAGTAGTCAGCTGTTATGCCAACCCCTCCGCGCTTTATTGTGCGAAGTATGGCGACGGTGGCTGCGGCGGTGGCTGCAACTTCCACGATAGGATAAACAGCGCCCCAGAGCTCGATGAAGGCATCCCTCTGGATAAGCGACGCCGCGATAAAGATTCATTATCATCCACTTTTTCATATTCGGCGACGGGTTCCACTTTAAAATCCGACTGATGCTAAATCATGCGCATACAGCAACCGATAGTCGACACCCGCAGCCCTTCCGAAAGGGGCGAAGGGATTTAGGCGTTTCCTTTTTTTTTCTTTTTATTTTTTTTTTTTTTTTGGTAGGGAACGATATTAATATGCAATATGCAACGCGGCCTAATGCGATAGATCGCTGCAGATCTCCATGGAAATTTCCATTGTTACCGAAGAATTTCTAATAACGAGGCGAGAGCGATTCCCGGCCGACAATTAACACGCTTATCCCTCGTAAAAGTAAATTAAATGCGTTATTCATGGACGCTGAAACTTTTACTATATTATGGATGGCACTAGGTTTCGCGCGACCGTTGACGATTTATAAGGGGAATCGACCGGAATCAATTGTTCGTTGTTTAATAGTTTCCACGGAAACGGGCACGAGCGATTTAATCGTTCAGGGATGTACGCTGCGGCGATTCTGTACAGTACGTTAAAGTTTATCGGGCAAGATCAGATTGTTCGATGCGATGTTACAGCGGTGCTGTTTGTTTTGTTGAATTTCGAGATGACTATGGAAAATACGAATATGGTCGTACGAGACGGTCGTGCGAAGAGGAACTGGATGCCGGACATCGTCGCTGCAGGGTTAATAGATAATTTTAAAGGAGCGTTTGTAACAAGGGCGAGTGAATCAATTGCAAAAGAATATAGACACTGCAAATTTCAAGAGTATTGTGAAATCATTTTCAACTCGCTATAATTATTATCCTGTAACCTACACTTCATACAGGTTTCACGTATGACAGGGGCGAGTGTCTCTAGTTCCTGTACTTTACACACCTTACAGACAAATTATATTTCGCAATAAAAATATATTATACACTCGATCAAAGTCTCAAAAGCTGCATTACCGAGCACAAAAAGCAACTAGTACATAAAACTTCACAAAAATTGCCAAGTTAAGTTCACCTAGGTTTTTTACTATTTTTATTATATTACATTTCATTTAACCTGTTAACCGGGAAATAAACTTTTCAAATGTAAACGTTTCACAATGGGGATGTTTTTCTTTTTTTAATACTTATTGTACAATTATATATTGTAAACTTATGTAATGGATTTACTTAGATAAGAACTACATAAAATGTAATGTCTTCAAAACATTACAGCAAATATCCATGCCGAAAAATGTCGTCATGCCCATTGCATTAGTAGTTTGTGTATGACGAAATATTTCGTCATACCCAGTTAACAGGTTAAGAAATTCTTCCAATCACATCTTCTTAGAGTAGAAAGTTTAGGGTTGCACGAATTCTAAAATAAATGACAAAAAACAACTTCGTACGTCTTCTTTTATTATTTTGAAGCCATCCATTAAAAACAATTTTAACATTACTACATTTATGTCCAATAAATGGAGGAAAATTGAACTGCAGCAAGGACGAGGAACGGCAAGAAGAAGCTCCGTGAGCACAAGAGGAAATAAATCACGTGGAATGAAAGTATTATAGGTCAGAAGAAATGTCTCGGAGTTGAAACAGCCTCGAGTGCAAAGGGTTAAAAGTTAGTCCATAAGAAATTCCAGGATTGTACTGACCCCTGACCCATCCAAACATCCGAGCATCCTCCAGATCGATAAATAAGAGCCAAGACCGCTTAGCAAGCATCGCGACCGCTTACGGTCATAGCGACGGTGCAATTTATCCACCCCTTGGTCCACGCCCTTCCCGCGGCTCCTATTAGAGATATCGGGGCAGAAGTGTGTCCGCCTCGATGTTGCTGTTCGACCGAAAAATGACAAGAAACCCCTTTATTTATATCGATCCGGAAAATTCTGTTGTTCCGGCCGGGGCGAACTTCCGACGCCGCGGTCCGACGGAAATAGCGTGCGCGCGTCACCAAGAAAGAACGTCTTTGTTGTAAATGCTCGAATTTCCCGTCACCTCGTGAAAGCGAGGTCGCGGGGCCGATATATAAAAATGGCGGCGAGTCTCTCGGGGCAAGTGTCAATAGAACGACAGCCGAGAAAAAGTGACATCGGGGTCGACGGGAAGGGTCTGCCATCTCTGCCGCGACGTTTGGCCCCCTTGAGCCTTCGATTTTATACGATCTGCTGGAGGTCGTGCACGGAGCTCGAGCAAGGCTTTCCAAATGAACCGTGTGAGCATGGTTTATGAACTGCTGCCCGGAGAATAGGGGAAACCTGCGTTTCACCGAACAAAAATGTTGAAAATACTCGCCACGGATACACGAGCAACGTCAGAATATTTTCTCCAGCGATTATTTCTTCGTCGCTGTTACATTATCTCGTAAAGTTTCGATCATTTCGTCCTGTCACCCCCCTGCGCTGCAACATCCAATCGGACTCGCGATAACGATATTATTTAGAAAAATCACAAACTTCTATCCTATTTGGTTGACGGGAAAGTTCATGCCGATTTATTTTTATTTTTAATAATTATATACCAAAACTTAATGACCGGAAGCCTATTATTAGGACTTTCATAACGTTGGATGTCATGTTGATTTACAATAAATATTGCTATCAGCATTGAGAGCTCCATTGAAAAGTTGTCAATCATGGAAAATGGACCTTGAAAAATTCTGAAATACTAGCCGGTAAACCCAATACATTTGTCGACATACAGGACGTTCCAAAAATGTCAGAAAATTTTAAAAGAGGTAATTCTTGTGGTTACTTGCAGTAAATACTCATTTTCAACAAAACTTACTTAAATTGATTATTATGTGGTTATTATTAACGAAAAACACGGAATCAGAGAGCTGCTACGGTGAATGCATTTATAGGGAAATGGGATTCGACACATATTCTCCTTTATGACTTTTATCAAACTGATTTATGAATATAGAAGGTGTATCCTCTCGATTATGTTGCGCAGAACGAGCAAGCTGAACCAGATACCTTATACTTATCGGCTATAACCTAACCTTCGTTCTAAGAATCGTAGCACCGCAGAGATTAACACTTTGCTTTTAAATAAGTAGGAACTTTCTACGGCATTCTATTTTGAACTATCTTCTGGCATGAGTCGTGAGAACTTTTCCCGGTTATCTTAACTACGCAGCGTCCTTTGCATATCCTATACCTACGCAGGGTTTACAATGTGGTCCAAGGGTCGCCCTTTGCTGACGCACACGCACGCCCTTAACCTCTTAAGCACGGTTGAATTTTGTGCGGGGCAGTTTCTCTGTACGGCAGAGAACATTGGATTGAAGTTTTTGATAACTAAATTATAATTCTTCTTGAATGAAGTTTTTCATAAGCAAATTGTAATTTTTCTAAAAGATTTGACGCATATATTTTAATGTTAATAATTTACCGTAATAATTAATAATAGAATTGAGTGTGCTCAAGCCACTATAATGGCGCGTCGTAATGTAAGATGACATCCGCCGAAATTAATTTATTTAATGAAGCAGCGATTGAAAATTTTAAATGTATGACATATAGTTATCTATCAAACTTCTTGTATTTTTCGGATATCAACTAAATTGAATGCAACGAATATATTAATGTACAACTTTATTTTTAAAAAAGGACTAACAATTGCCTCACCCATATGTGGGTGACATGGTAGTCAAAGTGTTAAGAGGTTAATGCACAAGTATAAGCAAACTTCAATGTAGTTGCAGTTTTTTTCGCGAACATGTCAGAAACCGAAGTAGAACAAATCAATAAATAAAAATCATCAAAATCGGCGGTGTTCTAACTTATTCGACTACCGAAATGTCTTATCCGAAAGAAGTCAAATTTCGAACTGCGCCAGTTTCGGAACGTTTCGAGCGTACATTGCGCGAATTCTTCGAGAAACTGGTATAGAGATCCACGGAACTCGCCGCGGGGATCGAACACGGTTTCGCAAAACGGTTCTCACCTAAAACAGCCGTCCGCCGGGCAGTCGTTGTCAGTGACAGTAAGAAATTGCGACCGGCTCCATCGCGGCAGTTAGTGAGCAGGATAAACTGCGCCGGCAAAACCTGATACATACCTCTCCGCTGATAGAACCGGCCCACTCTATCTCGGTCGGAGATAAGGCGGTCGTCGTCCAAAAAGGGAACAGTCGTGAGAGGAGCTCGTCTTTGTCGTTGTCGTAAGCGGCTCAGTGCGGAACGGACTTTTTTCTCCCCCAAAAGAGAGCGAGAGGGCGACGGGGAGATAAAGAGAGAGCGAGAGAGGGCTGAAAGGGAGAGAGAAAGAGAGAGGAGAAGAGAGGAAAGTGGCCGCGAGCGACGCCCAGGCTTAGTCCGATGGTACAGCGAAAATTTTGGATTACGGTCCCTTAACAACAGGATTTTTCCCCTCTCTCGAGTGCGAGAGGGTGGAAATTTCCTAAGGGCGATCCTGCTCGTCGAACTCGGCCTGGCAGCGCGTTCATGCGAACAGTCCACGGCCCGTACGTGATGATAGCGAGCCACCAGGGACGCTTTTAGCACTCGTCCAATTTCCAAAAGGACTCCCAGAAAGAGAACTGCCGGCAGCGCAGATTCCCGCGGTTTTATCGAACGATACATCGACGGGATTTCGTTGCCAACGCGTTGACAACGGGTAGACGACAGACTATCGACAGCGAAGAACGTCCTTTCAAGACACGTAATTCAGAAGCGATTGTTATGCTACCTG
>CM052090.1:5829446-5877965 GCA_028453745.1 Agapostemon virescens | reverse complement strand
CCACTTTGATCTAGTATCGTGGCTATTGAGATATCTCTTTGACGCCCCTCCAGTTAGTTTTGCTAATTTGTTTTCTTGAATTGTTAATTGTGAATTTGTTTAGAAGCATTTTCTTCCGATTGTTGACACATCGATGTTTCTGTGACATCATACATCAGATTTCTGCGACTAGGGAATCTGTGTGATGGAAATTGAGCGAGTGGGTGACTATTTTTAGTCTGAGTCATAGGAGACCCAGTCAGCGAGCTCGCAGGGTTAGTAATGCGATTTAAGAATAGGTACAAGAGTTTCCATACGATTATACTATGATCATCTGTTAATATCAAGGAAACTCGGTGATATTACAGATTGGAATATTTTTAATTTAGAAATATTGAGATTGTAAAGATGCATTTGTAAAATTTGTTTAATAAATTTAGGTTTATGGGTGTGTACTGTTTAAAAGTGATCTGAAAATTTTTAAGCCATCGTTTAACTCTTTGAGGCACGGTGGTATTAAAAGTGTCCCACCTTTTTAATGTGTGAATGTACACGATGGGATATTTTCTGAACCACCTTGAAATTTTGCAATGGCTACATGTAATTTTATGTTCTAAAGTTTCGTACCTCAAAGGATTAAGAGATTGATAAAAATCTAAATAGACACATTTTTGTTGCTTTTACAAAGTATTTAAAATATCGAATTGTGGTGCTTCGTAAATCTAAGGGATAAGTTAATGAGTTCAGAAGATGAAAGATTAATGCTGTCTATATTCTAGGACCACTATCGAGAATCTCTTACTCAATGAAATGATTTCCAAGTACGTAGTAGACACAAGATTCTAATTACTCAATGCAATATCAGATTGCTTTGACCCTTCGACAGCGGTTTTGACTTTGATTACGAGAATTCACGTTGTCGATTACGCAATTCGTAGGTATTAACATGATTGAACAAAATGTTAAGAATATTAGAAGGTCCAGCGGGTCTACAAGAAACATCTTTAACAATATGTTTGCGAAAATTGATAAATAAAACAGGAAGCGATTTTAAGGAACGTCCACTTTGTAATTGTGAAAAGAGAACGCTGTCTGATCTCTTAAACTATTACATTTAATTCTGTCAATTTTATTTTATCACTATTAATAAATTTCTTTGCGTTCGTAAACGATGATGCAAGATAATTATTTTCCTAAAACAGTGAGAAAATTAAACTTCGTTTGTTTGTATCAATAAATACATTGAACGATGTCAGTCCCCTGGCACTGATAGTGCCAAATGTACAAAATAATATATTACATATAATTTATATAGTATTAAAAAATGTTTACGCAGACTTAACATATCCAATTAAAATAAGAATTAGACAAGCAAGTCATTTACTTATGCACAGTTGTATCTTTGAATTTAAACTGCAATAAACTAGCGAAATGGAAAGTAAAATGGGAAGCACAAAATAATCGCCTAAGAAACATTAACACTGGAACCACCGGACGAGTCAAAATGTTTTCTTATTAAATATCTCTCTTTCAATAATTGAAATTGTAAGACTACTTCCACGAAAACTTCTTAAACAAACTTTTTCATTAAAGCACATATTAACTCTTTGCACTCGAATGACGACTTTGAGGTGCCAGTAAAAATAGCAATAGCATTTTTCAAAACAGTATACCTATTACTAAATTCGTCTGTATTCGATAAATTGTTAAAAATTAACCCGTTAAACAAGAAAACAGGTTTAACGTCAGGTATCAAATGTAAAAAGGTTTCCACAGAATAAAAATATTTAAAGTTGAAAAGAATGTCTTAATTTTGGAATGAAAATTGCTTCGACTGCGGAGGGTTAACGTAAAATTTGTACGACATAATAATAATAATATTTCAGTTTAATGCTCGGTAATTCCAGCGTTAACGATTTCCGCGTTACATCGGAAACGTCCTTCAGCCAACGAAAATCAATTTTCACCGGATTTGAATCGCTCGAACTTCGAAATGTTTCAACTCAGTAACGGACTTCTAAATTTTTGACAAATTTCCCCGGTAGCACTCGAGGGTTTTCGCAACTTGCGTTTCCCAGGGTACGCGCCTTCGCCGATGTTTGAGGCTGCGCAGCGAAATTAGTTTTCGAACTCCAATGAATAGCCTACAACGCGCACGGGAAAATTCGCCGGTGGGAGCAAAGTTGAAAAATTATTAGTATTCCGCAAGGAGGGATAAAATTTTTTAATCCAGACGGAAAGAGTTCCGCGATTAAAATAATTTAGCAAACGGCCGGAGAACGCGCCCCGAGAACCGGAGAGAGAGAGAGTTCTCCAAGTATAGTTACTCCGGTAATTACGTCCACTTAAACTTATTTCAAGAATTCATGCGTTCTAAAAACGGATACTCGGTGGAACTGTGCGAAACTAATTTCGCGCGCGCGACTCTAATCGGCTCGTTCTGAAACAGAGATTGACCGATGGGGAATATCGGTAACAAGCGGCGGCCGGAAACATTTCCGAAAAGTTCGACGAGCAAAAGGGGGTAAGTTAAAATTGAAGGTAAACTTTCATACATAGTCGATCGCTCGGCGAAGCTCCTACAGCGGTATTGGGTCAAGTTATAGAGTTTTAAGTTCCTCTAAATATTATGATCGCCCGGTGGAATTGTGTCACAGGGTATTACAAAGTTTCATTACTTTATGGTGAACTTTCGAAAGTAATACAAATTTTTCGCTGTATGGTAAGAACCTAATTTCAAACACCTTGCCGAATGAGGGGTGCGAGAGGGCGAGCTAAACGAAAATGGGAAAAGAGAGACACCGCGAGACCAGAAATAAAATGTCAGTACGGGGTGCTTCAAAATTTGTCATTGCCATGGAAAAGATAGTACCAGAGAAGAACAAGAAACATTTACGAGACAAGCTCTTGCAGTCTGGTTTACGGTTAAACAAACTAAGGTTTTATAGCAAAAATTATAAAAGTTATTTCTAATTGCATTCTTCTTTAGAACTGAGCCACGGATGCAGTTTCACTGTTCTTCGTTTTAGTCTTATTCCGAGCCGCAGCATTGCCTTAACTTTATCCCAACCACAAATTTTAGTCGATTAGGTATGTAAAAGGTATCAAAACACGAGGCTCGAAAGCCTCGCAGTGAAAATGCGAGGGGAGAAGAAAGATTGAATGAAACTGTGCTCTAGAACTTAACCCAGAGTTTACCTTACCCTACTAATCTGTGTTAAGAAAACGTCTATCGCTGATGCAGTCTTAATTAACTTACGTAACAGCCGAGCGAAAGGGTTAAACCGTCTCCGGGATATTTACCTGGAACAGAAAAAACGTTTGGTGAGTTGACAGTGGAATGGCAGTGTAGTTGCCGTAACGTTAACGCTGTTAATTCGATTAGAGTAATCGGATGATTGTGCTTTATGGAATGACGGAATTTCGGTCGACGTCGTGGCTAAAGGTAAGTTTCCACGTGCGCTAGCAACCGTGACGATCTAACGGTTTCGCAGTTTTGTATCGATAGATTTCAAGCGGATAAGATCGAAAGGGTTGCACACGGCGCACTTAGTATGATTAAACTGGACGTGCGGCTGTGTAAAAGCGACCGAATCTGACACTGTTCCTTTGCCTACAAGATCCCGCTTGGCGATTCGTATCGATATTACCACGATTGGATGCTAAAACGGTCAGCCACGTTCAGCAAATACTTTTGAACTATCAATCGTTCGGCCCACTTCGGATACCTCGCGATACATCTTCGATCCGAGCAATCGGAAACCATCTGGGTCGAGCCAGCCTTTCGATCCGGTTTAATAGAACAATTCGCTTTATTTTTATACTTTTCGACCAGGGCATTGGTTCCGCTGAGATTCGGAGTATGAGTTGATCTTTGGAGTTTGTTATTTCGCCTCGAGATCTGTTTGCAATAGACGGCAAACCACGAAAATGTGTATATATTTGTTTTTAGTTTTTAAATATGTGAGATTCCATGAAAATGGTTTTATCGACGTATTAGTTTAATAGTGGAAATTGAAAAGGTCTTGACGCGGTTTTTAAAATTTATTGTACCACCTCGGCGTTAATTTGCAACAGATTTATATTTTTATAATTAAATATCTATTTTTCAAACAGATTTAACAGATTTTTAATTACAATCTAAATATTAAAAGTGAAATTTGTAATTATTAAATTATCATTGTTCAAACATCTAAATAATATGAAAATTGAAAAATTCAAAAAGAGATTAGAAGACAATGCTTTTACCGAACTTTTAATTTATTGAATTGAATTGAGCACGTTCTGAAAAAAGATGATATTCTTGAATTTTGTTCTCCAACACAAAAGTTAATCCAAACTCATCTCGAATAAAAGCTCCAAAATACACAAATAAAAAGTAATTTGGATAATCGAAAAAAAGAGACGAGAATAATTTGCATATTCGTAAAAGAAATGCGAGGGAGCATTTCCCATTTGCAGAACCTGTTCAGTTTCTAGCTAAAAGTTTAATTAGGATCTTAAAATGTGCAACGTTCTCGAGTGTTTCTTTTTGTGAGATGCAACGACTGCGTGTGCCCTGGCGAGTGGCCGTACATTTCATAATAATAGGCAAAAGTCTACGGTGGACATTTTCAAGTAGCAGAATTGCATTTTCCGTTTCTTGAGCGGCAGATATAGCGAAACGTTTAATTTACTTATGCTCGTTGTATTTTGAATAAATTGTAGTTCCGGGGATCGCATGCTATTTAAGGGCCAGAACGGTTCCCATTGAATATTCCATTCGGCTTCGTGACCGTCTTTCGGAGCAACAATTCCATTTTTCATAAAATCTGCAGATCCGAACTTTCCCGGATGGAAGAGACAGTTGGTTGAGAAGGCCAAGCCGGAGGATCACTGTGCGAGAGACTCTTGACATAATTAAGGACTCACTCGGTACTAATGACGTGGACTATACACTTCAGGAGGTAGATCCGCTCGATCGATAGAACGAACGTCTGCGGGCTTGGAATTTTATAGTGAAAAGTAAAAGAAAGGGAGGGAAGGGGATAGGGAACACGAAAGAGAGAGAGAGAGAAAGATAGAGGTAATGACGTCATTGCGCTACGTATGCACGTTATTTAAATTAAATCTTCATTCTTGTCGTCTCGGGAAGCGTACCGTAATTGTGGTGTGCTTTACACTCGCGGATTATAAGTATAGCTCGGACTTTCTGCACTGTTTCCGTAATTGGTGCAGTTGCTGCCATAATAAAAACTGTGCGTTGCGTTTCACGGTATCAGTGGTATGAGTCAATGTTTGCGTGGGCTGCGGAACCCTTTCCCCAACCGAGAAATTTGAACGTAAACGTTTCTATGTTGGTAACGAGAATGTGTCCGTTCAAATTCCTAAAAATTTTTTAATAATACGAACCGCGCAGAAATAAATTAGTTGAATGGTCTTTGTAATTACAACGATCGCGAATAAAAAACATTCGAATTCGTTAAATCGATCTGTACCTCTGCCATCGGTCGTTCTCTCGCGTCCATCGCGGATAATTACAAATTACAATACGCGAAATGCGCCAGTTAGGTGCATCTCCGCGCGAGTACGTCTGCTTCGAAATTCGCGATAATTTCCGCGATGCACTTAATTGATTTGATATATAAATAAAGAACTGCTGAAAACGAAATTAATTGCAGACCGGGGAAGCCTGTATTCATTCAAACTTATCGGGAAGTACGGATTCCATTCGTCACGCAATTAGTCCATCCGTTATGAATTTATAATTGTCCTGCACGTGTTACAAATACCGGAATTCTGCGAAACTGCGAAAACCGGGCTGCACACGATTCATTCGAGTTTTCAATGTAACGTTTAACGACGTATTAATAAACCGCGTTATTAATAGACTGTGAATATTTATGCGTTTATAATAAATACTGCTGCGCGAATCCCGGCGGAACAGAAATTTCGCCTTAAAATCGTTCGAATAATTGGAAATTCGATGGAATTGTGCACTCGGCCACACGGAATCGCCAATAAAAATGCAACAATCGCTCGAACATCGAAGTTTTAACGTATATCGGCAACTTCTTCAATTTTTCTGCACAATTTTTCTAGCTTTTCGCACGAAATGAAAACGATAATTCTTTATTATTAACTCCTTGCCGTACTATCTGTTTCCTTAATTTTCATTAAACCGAAATAACGTTCCATTTAATATCTCATCGGTGTAGAATAGTTACGCACGCGGTGACTACAAATTTCACTTTTCTTTTTGTCGTTTCGCGGATGATAAACAAAATCTAGTCACCGTTATCCTAAAATAAATCGTAGGTCAAATGGTTAAGTGGACGAGGCGTTCTTGCATTCAAAGCTCAATAAAACACTAACCAAAAGTCGTACAATAAACTTGTTTAATTCATTGCAAAGGGAAAGCTTTAATTTTTACATCTGTGAAAGTTTCAGTTACAGAATAAATTTTTTCAATAATCCAGAAGCATTCGAATATACAGTATTGTCGAGTAAAAATGCGTGTACAAAGATCAGTCAATTTTTCCTCTTATGTCATCGCGTAGAAGTATCTCAGAGAAATATGAACAATGACTTGCGAAAGTAGAGTATTTAAATTTTAAAACGAGTTTAGATTCGTTTCGATTGTTTTTTACGAGAGAATTTTTCGAAACGAGAAAATTTCATGTTTGAACGCTGCCCAGACCGACTAACTATGCGTGGCTTCGAATTCGACGCGATCCGGGCAAACCAAAAAATGATTTACCTGTCGAATCATCTGGAATCGACTGCTTCGAATGGGACCACCCCCTAAATTCGATCTCGCGGCGGCGCAATCGTAATGAACGCGAGCACAGTGCGTTCGGGGCGTTCGGAAAAGCAAAAGGAACGAAGTTAGCCGACGCAATCGGACACACCTCGCGCAGAAGGCAATCAAATTAAGGCCGTCAGTGGATAGGGGCGGATTTATTCCCGGTGATGGCGGGATAACTTCGTATTTGATACGCGGTTATGTCGTCGGCTAAGGGAAGGAGGCCACGCGAGCCGAGAAGTAATCACGAGGAAATTTCAAAACATCGCCAGACGCGTTCTGGGGTAGACGGTCAGGTTTATCGTAATTTCCGAATCGATTTCGACAATCGAATGATCGGGGAAGCTAGGATGAACCCTCGAGGACATGCCACCGTAATTTCTGCCGATCGAAATTCGATGAAAAATTAATGGCCGACCAATCATCGTTTCCCCTGCGAGTCTTGGCGAATACAAGCGCGTCCTCGCGGGACAAGAGTCACCTTTTCATTGGGAAATGAGGATGGATAAGCCTAGACCCGATTACCTGCTCGTTAGAGGATCCGCGACGATGATATCCGACCAACTGATATCCTCCGTTTCACCCCTCTACCCTCCGGACTCTCTGTCGATTCTCTTTGATTTCCGCCTTAGATATAATCTTGTTTTATTCCGCGAGATAATTACAGTTTTGATTGGAGATCAATCAGCATGCAATTAACGGAGATTGGTGAATAATGAGTGGAGGAGATGTTCGGAGGGATAAGAAGCTGATGAGCGGGGAAATTGTATAGAAGTATTAATGCCGGTGGAAACTCGTTATGTCTTAGGTGGAGGTTCATTAAAGTTTTCGTTGTAATTTCCTCCGTGAATGGCGGTTGCAATTTTGATCATACCAGTGCATAAAGATTCAGCGAAATCGTTACATCGTGCGTCTGTAAAGTTTCATCAAATTTTATTGTTCGGTTTAATCGCGAAAAGAAATATGAAATTGAATCGTCAAGCTGTGTCAAGAACTGGAAATATTGGAGACGAAAGGTGGTCCGTTCGTTCGGTGAATAATTATCGTCGTTTTGTTTATAATGGAAGCAATATAAAAATTCACGGATGTAGCTTAGATGTACTGAATTGTGTCCGGAATTTTTCATAAAAATACAGTTGTTCGATTTAGCAACGAAAAATTCGCAAAGCGAGTACCGATGGTGGCAGTCATCGGGAATATATTGTTCTTACGGTGCCACGTCTCGCCGAGGGATTTATTTCGGGGACCGTAATAAAGATTAAAGACGTGGATAAATGAGGTGACTTGATTTTTAATTAATTGGAAAGTGTTTTGTGCGAACTGCAGCTGAGGGAAAATGATGGCGGGGAATGGAGTAGCGAAGGGGTGCGCGTGATGATGATAAATGAAGACAACTATTATATCTAGATACTTTGGAAAAGTCGATATTTCTTCGGCAATTTTCTTTTCGAGCTTCGTATTAAGGTCGTGCTTCCCGGATGAAAAATTCAAATTCCCGCTCCAGTTTCAACGAAGTTCCTCTTCTGAGCGGCGAGTCGACGAAACCGAGAGAACTTTTCCACCGTGGCGTTCGGTAAACTATATAATTTCATTCAATAAATGCTATTCAATTAGCAATGACAATTTTTACGATTCCGACGGGTCGCGCTTCGAAGCGAGCGCTTCCGCAATGCAACTCGCAAGCAGAAACTTTCTCGCTAACCTATCGGAAGTAAGAGAGGATGCTATTAATTACAGAAAAAAAAAATATAAAACCCTGCAACTTTATTCGCAACGGGGAGAACCGACTTCGAAGCTTATCCGGGGAACTTAACTCGAAAATTAAATTCCGGAACCAAACAGAGCTCGAACTGCTCCCCGGTGCGCACAGATGTGCGCGAAATTCGGCTTTAACTCCGCCGACTTTGAGATAGTTAACGAGGTTACGCTACGAAACAAGGTCGTTCGCAAAAAAGAGACACGCGTCATTCCATCCATTCATGGGTCACGGACTGCAAAATGTAGTTGACGGGTGTCAATTAGCGCTTACCGAGCCTCCGGTTCGCTGCAGAGGAAAAGGGATAATGTGCAGAACGATAGGTCCTTTACGAGATGAAATTCGCCCGCCAGAAGTACTTTGCGTCAATCTCCCAGTTACATTACCGTGTTCATTATTCCAGTAGTACGAGTCAATCTTTCCAAAATCCACGCTGCAGATTTTTCAGGCCATTTAGTCTGAAGTCACCTTATTGGATTTATCATTTTCTCAATGGTTCAGGTCAATTTTTCCACAGACTTTTAAGACAATCTATACAATCTACGTTTTTATTAACTAATATAGAAGTAGACCATCGATTTTTCTCCCAGGAAAACACCATATTGGAATTATCATTTCTTCAATGGTTCAGGTCAATTTTTAAACAGATTTTTAAGACAATCTATACAATCTACGTTTTTATTAACTTATATAGAAGTGCACCATCGATTTTTCTCACAGGAAGACACCTTATTGGACTTTTTATTACTTCAGTAGTTCAAGTCAATCTTTCTACATTTCATTCTACAGATCATCGAAACAATTTTCCTACGCTGTCCACATTTATATCTACTCATATAGAAATACACCATCAATTTTTGTCACAGGAAGACACCTTATTGGATTTTTCATTATTTCAGTAGTTCGAGTCAATCTTTCTACAGATTTTCAAAACAATCTTCCTACGCTGTCAACATTTATATCTACTCATATAGAAGAACATTGTATTAATTTTTCTTATAGGAAGTCACCTTATGGGACTTTTTATTACTTTAGTAGTGCAAGTCAATCTTTGTGCAGTGGAATTTAGAAATTTTTATGTCAAAGTTTCCCCAACGTATATAAGATTATTTTATATTATCTAGAAGCACTTTGTGAGAATTTCATTTGTAGTAAGCTACATTCCATGCAGCCAGTTTTCTTTCATTATTTCAGTGGTGTAAGTCAATCTTTTCGCAATGCATACTAATGATTTCTAAGCCAGTCTTCGTACACTACTCGCAAACATTTCATTTATCATGTGCAAGTACATTACGTCAATTTCCATTGCGAAAGGTCTTGTTATTGTGACATTTATTACTTAAGTAGTATAAGTCAATCTTTTCGCAAGGTATATTAGATTAGAGGTATTAATATAGAAGTATTCCATCTCAGTCTTCCTCGCAGCAAGCCATATTACTGTATTTGTCATAATCCTATTAGCGAAATTCAATCTATCTATTACACATTTTAGTTTATCAAAGTTGAAGGCCGAGAGAATATTTTCCATCCTACTATACTTTTATACCGTTACTATCTCACCGCATTGTAAGTCGATATTTATTCGCAAAGTAGTGTAAATCAATCTGCAAACAGCGAATTCAACAACGGGACCGGTGTAATTTTGAAATTCACAGTAACGATGGCAATTATTCCAGTCTTCGCGGAACAAAAGTCGACTGTCTGTAATATCCAATACTTGACAATTATTACATGCACTTGAGTATTTCAATATAAAAGTCCCGTGGATTACCTTAATTGATACCGTGGCGCGAGGCACGTCGCACGCGATAAAGTACTCCAATTAACAAACACCGATACAATGGACGACGAAAGTAGCTCGTTCGATCAGCCGTCAAATCCACAGAGACAGAGAACGAGATACAGCGAAATAAAGAGAGGAAAGGGGAGAGAGAGAGAGAGAGAGAAAAGGAAACGAAGGAACGTGTCTGCGCATCTATCTAGGTGACATTCATTAACGCTGCTCCCATTAATTAGCACCGCCGATATGCCGAGGTTTTTCATTACACTCATTGTGTTTTGATCAACCGCAGCGGTTCCGTACGTATCTCTTATTTGCCAATGGATACGGAAGCTCGTCGGTACCCATCGAATTACGTAATTAGCCCGTGGATATAGAGGCCGAGAAACGTGTCGACCGAATTATAAACCCGACCACTTCTGTCGTCATCGCATTGTTTGACCTCGTCGCCGATTCTTCGACCACAGAGAGATAGAATGAGAGAGGGTGGGAAAGAGAGAGAGAAAGAGAGAGAGAGAGAGAGAGAGAAGAACCCCTTCAGCCCTGATTATAGTTGCGGATCAGTCGAACGAGAGATCACTCGTCAGCTCTCGATTCTCGAAATTAAAAAAATAAGTCCCAATAAAATTCGAGCCGGATCAATCGCCGCGGCTCATGCTGCGTCTGTTCCATAGTATTTCAAAAGCTACTCGAAGAAGTTTCTCTCTTTGAAACGTAAAGCTCGACAGGCCTTCATTGGCGTACCAATGAACGCTTTGTTTCCCGCCGCGGTTAGCCGACTGACGCACACGCGATTTTTCCAAATCAAATTCTCAGATCGAGAACGGGGCGACATACTCGAACCAATTTTTCACGTCGATGAAACATCGGAGAAGATACGTTCGTAACATTGTTCTAAATGTACAGTAAAGTTTCTACAAATAAAATATTAAAATAGAATAGTTTGAATTTGCTTTGAATAAATTTATAAACGTTTGCCGGATTGGTTCTCTTACGAGTAAAATTCGTTCGATATCCCCGGCAGAAAACTGTGCCATGATTCGTGGCCACACCATAATTCGTTCAAAGCCATACATTATTTGGTTGTTTTGTGCAACGTCGCCGGCACCGTCACTGTTTACATTACTAAAACGAAGACTCTATTCCCGGCGGTGTTTAAAAATTGCTCGACAAGCAACGCGGACGTTGTCTATTCGAAAATTCTATTTTCCGCGAGACCGTGCGAGCGTGTGACGTCAATCAAACACAGCTTCACGATGCGGTCGCGTTCTTATTTAACAATTTTTACACGGTCGAAAGATGATATTAGCATTCGCACGACGGAACTATGGATTTTCTATTCGAACATCTGTCTCGTTTTGTTTTTGCACCGTGGTAAGGAGAGCACCGACGTTTTATTAACATGTTAAATGCCACGCGAATTTTGCATGCTTCGAACAAGTTTCATTTGTTTCATTTATAGAAATTATCAGCGTTATTGAACACAATTGTTAGTTACTAAAAACTAAAGTTTTCACCTCGTACTTTAATTTTGGCAGTACTGCGTTAATGCTCAATGTTGTTAATTTATTAATAACCGTTCTTAAACGATGTAACGGTGCCGGTCACCGGTGACCACCGTGGCATTCGACGTGTTAAAACGGAAAACCCGCGAAGACCGCTCGAAATAATATATATCGTTGGCGTATCGAATTCAAATGTCGTTACCGATATTTTTGAGAGCAACGCGAACGCAGTTTTCGAAAACGCGATGAAAAGTTCCGGCCGCGAATTTCTACCTGCTCGATATCGCGGACGAATTTGAAAGAGAAACAGCGAAAACACGAATTAATTTCGATTAATAGAATCCTTCGCGCGCCGTATAAATACCGATAAATATTTCGATATTCGTTTTACATTAATTCAAGATTAAATTGTCCTGGAACGCGCGCGTCCCCGTTGCAGACATATTAATTACACGATGCCCTTTCCGTGTTGCACTGATTTAAATCTATTGATTTTAGTGTTAATCTCGGAACTGGAGCATTCGGGGATTCTGTGTCACATGTAGCCCGCTCGCGTATCGACCTCTCGCAAGTACCTTAATTGGAAATATTCAATTACAAATTGTGACCTTTTACGGTGACGTTGTTTACCGCGCGAATGTTTTAAGTCTCGTCGCTGCAAACATAATTACGCACTTGTCACGCCCGTAATTGCGTATCGACGGAACACGATTTTCCAGAATTTTTACTGTTTCCGCGACGCTCTAGAATATGTAAATCCAGTCGCGTTTCATCTCCCCGCATTTATATCATCGGCGGATTTTACGCGTTCATGCAAATTCATTCTGCAAATTAATTTCAGAATTCAAGAATCGCACATCGAATAGTTGAGGATTTTATTAATTGCGTGGTAAACGCGTTTTAATGTATTTTGCGTACCCGACGTTTCTACCCCTTGTTGGAAACTATTTTTCAAATCGAATCGAATATATTTTGTATCTTCAGAATGCAAACTCTTAATTGTTTCCTGTTTTTAGGAAACTTTAGGAAGACTGAAGTTCAAGTTAAATATGCTATTAATATAAAATTTAAAGTCTACTTAATAATTCAGAATTTCATGAACTATGTAATGAATGAGTATGTAATTAATGGCAATAATTTTTAAGAACAAACTGAATATAATGTGTATTTTCGGAATACAAAGTTACTCCTTAATTGTTTCCAGTTTTTAGGAAACTCTAGGAAGACTGAAGTTCAACTTCAATATGCAACTAATATAAAATTTAAAGTCTACTTAATAATTCAGAGTTTCGTGAACGATGTAACGAATGGGTAAGTGATTAATGGCAATAATTTTGAAGAACAAACTGAACATAATGTGTATTTTCAGAATACAAAGTTACTTAATTATTTCCTATTTTTAGGAAATTTTAAGAAAATGTGTGATTAATTTCAACTTCCATATGCAACTAATATAAAATTTAAAGTCTACTTAATAATTCAGAGTTTCATGAACGATGTAACGAATAGGTATGTAATTATTGGCAATAATTTGAAAGAGCAAATTTAATCTTGTGCATATTTTCGAAACACAAGGCTGCTTCTCAATAATTTCCTATTTTAATGAAACTTCAGGATATACAGAAATATTCTGTGTATTTCTTAAACGCTTAAATGAATTTTAATACACGCAGCGTGTACTGTACAACATCCAAGACGAATATAAATTTGACTAAGAAAATATTCGATTTGTAAGTTTCTTAAATTTCCGAATATTCACTTGAATGGGTTCAAAGTTTAAACTATGGATTACGCGAGAAAGTTTTAAAGAACGGGGGATAGAGTTGCGCAATATGAAAGTATCAGGTAGCCGAGGGAAATTGTTTTATTGTGTTTGTCCCAGGAGCGTGTAAGTTTTAAAACGCCATTGTCAGCGATACTGTCGCGGCTAAACGAATTTATTCGCAGCAATATATTTCCCCTGTAACACGGCAGAAAGCCGCACGGAGTTCACATCCTGCTGCGGACCAGAAGCGTTTTATTATTATACATTATATCGTGGCTCGATGTACGTAACATGTGCGCTTAATCTCTCAGTATATCAGTAATAATGGGCCCGAAACTGAAAGGGATACGGCGCTCTGTAAATCTCTCTTGAAATCCCATATAAACGACCAAGATGATATCCGGGACCTATCCCCGAGCAAATGTTCGCTAAATCCACTGGTTGATCGTTTAATAACTTTCTCGGTGGCTATTTGATAGCCAGCTATCATAATTGTCGGATCGATTGTGCACCGTCGGAAAGGAATAATCTGAGAATATGAACGCATCCCGAACGATTCGTAGAACACGCTGTCCAAACCGATTCTACTTGTATTTATTACATTCGCTGGGTAATAACAATTTCAATCAGGAATTACCGTGTCATTGAATTTACATTGGACGCTGTAATATCCGAAGCACGATCTCAATTAATTACAATCGGTATCTTTGCAGTTTGGTATTCGTAATCGATGCTGTTCAGTCAAATTTACATTGCTGTAATTAGCAGTATAGTACGTTGCTGCGTAACAAAAATCATTATGAATTGTATTACAGGCATTTTGCGTAAAATGGCCGAAGAGACGAAGCAGCGGGGTTCATCGAAGGTCGAAGTCAACGAACGATCGGCGGTTTATCGTTTTACGAGTCGACGAGACCGAAATTCCGAATTTCACAAATTTCAAGAAAACTGCGGGGGGTTAGGGTCAGGAAAACCCGAGGATGAGTCTGCAAGACGTTAAACACTATCAATTAGAGTGAACAGAGAAGTAGAGAAGGATTTTTCCACTGTATACGTATTCCATTTTAACGCATGTGGGATTTAAGGGAAAAAAGAGAACCGGGCCGAAAACCGAATCTGGGACTTTCTGGTTGAAGCCAATCGGCTAGCGCACTAACTCACGGTGTCCTTTGGCTGCCTCCTAATTTCCTAACGTCTTTTTGGGAGGATCTAATCCCACATAAATTATCTTTATATTCCCTTTACTCAATCTACTGCTACATCAATTTTAAATTCGCAAAGGCGTTCGACAAGGCCCCCGAGACTCTGCCTCGGTTTCGGCAGCCAAATGTTTTTCCTACGAGCTGTTCTTCGACGCGAATGCAACACAGTTTTAAATATCCTTTCGAAGTCGTATTTTCACGCGCGCAGCTTTCGAATGAACAGATTCCATTTGCGGATGTAAAAATCGAGGCGATTTCCGGAATAACGAAGACCGGAGCGGCGATGCGGGATCGGCAGCGGCGGAACTTGAAGGCTCACGCAACGCTTCGGGTGGTCTAATGTCTTATCGATGGTAAATGTAACTCGGATAAGCATCCGAACTTTCCGGTATTAATCGCCAGGTGGCACGTGATGGATGCGATAGCGCTCCAGAAGGCTCGGATACTCGGCGCGGTGTGCACCGCGTCGGAGAAGGGCCCTAATTACAATACCGATGGCCTACCGTCTAACGTTATACCTATATCCAGGCGAGCGTGTTATTAATCGCCAATTACTCAACCCGGATCTAATCTAATCCGAGGTTTCAAACTCGAAAGTCATTGGCGAAAGCTCCAACGCCCGGTGATAGGATAACGGGCTGCTCGCGCGGTAACTTTGGATTTCCATTAAGGGGTTGCCAGGCCGAGAGGATCCGAGTCGGTCTCTGGCCGATTCTTCGGGAAACCTTCGGGGAACACCGATTACAACGGGCTGCCACGGAGCTGAGCAACTTTCTGCTGTAACAGAGCACCGATGCCCGTGAAATTTCCGACGGTGATCTTGACAAAGATCGGACGACGGGCCAATCTTTGCTCGCGCCGTTAACGAGGGCCGACGGATTACTGCCAGTTTTCCGAAGTTCCGTGGTGCGAACCGGATAGTCGGCTTCCCGGCCGTGTGTATCGCCGAGAGCTGGATTAATTTACACGGGAAACTAAAACCGACGGCCCAACCGGAAGTTCGAGACGCGTGGAGCAACCGGGAGTCGTCGATGTTCTGTGCGATCATTTGAAATAACTGTTCGAGTGCTGATTTTTGCCGGCGGTTCTAATTATTTAGAAATGTTAATATTGCTGTCTCAAGTTCTTCCGGTGCCTAATTTAAAATATACATGTGTTCACACTCGTTACCGTCGCGCTAGACTCCTCGAAACCATTTTAAATAACTGTCGCTCGGTGCTAACACTCTTCGTTCCCACGTTGAGTTAGGTACGCCACTCGCTCAGACTGTTCTTGCATCTATCATCTACACTTTTATTTATTTTATTATCTACTTTGATGAATTGATTAATATTTAACACTTTCCATATTTTTTATTTTACATTTATCGAAATTGGAAGATTGTCTTCATACAAATCGATTCAATAGACTTTTTAATCTCTTAAGCACGATGCGCCACTATAGTGGCTTCTGAGGATGTCATCTTATATTACGATGCGCCATTATAGTGACTTGAGCACACTCAATTCTATTATTAATTATTACAGTAAATTATTAATGTTAAAATATATGGAACATATCTTTTAGAAAAATTATAATTTAGTTATGAAAAACCTCATTCCAAAATTATTAAAGTTAAAGTATATGCATCATATCTTTAAGAAGAATTATAATTTAGTTTAACTGATCTAACTTGATATTAGAACTATCGAACAATGAATTCAACAATATATATTGCTTTATAGTAATAACTCCATGTATTTAAACTTCATACAATTTTTATCGTAATATATACTTCATTAAAAAAGTACGTCAGAAGAATAATTCTGATGAAAACATTTTTATAATTTCGAGAATTGCAAAAGAAAGAATTAGAGACCAGTCGCGTCGACGAGTTTGGTAGTACTACTATTAATGTGCAAATTATTGTCAATGCATTTTTCATGAAGGAAAGAATGTTTATATTTGTTTATTCATACGTGTCTCTCACTGATTATCGATTGCTAACAATTAAACAGAATTTCATTTGGGTTTACAGGAAATTAATAACATGTTTGATGATAGACTCTTTTGAAAAACCATAATCGCGAGTCTGCCTCGATGTTGGAAGAGTTTTAATATCACTCGTGATGCAGTCGGTATTTTTCTCTTTTAACTTTTATTGTTAATGCGTGCAAGAGTTTAAAATGAAATATGTATGCTTCATATTGTCCTGTCGTAGCACATTGTGCAACTTCTATGGTACATTATTTTATGGTAATGCATGTAAGAGTTGAAAATCAAATACGTAGCTTGTATGCAGTGTACTCTACCATTTTTGTGATACCTTTTTTTACGCTAATGCATTTGACGATTGAATATAATATGCGTTCTTTATATTGTTCTTCAATAATACATCGTTCAATTGTTACGATACATTCTTTTTTTCGGTAATGCATTCATCGATTGAAAAACAAATATGACTGTTTTATTACACTGCTTTTCAATAACATATTGTACCGTTCTTATGATCCGTTTCAACGATTAAAAATCAAATATTTATCCTTTATATTTTCCTTCGATCTAACAAATTTTATGGAAACGCTGCGAAGGGCCCTTGACCTACTATTGCCTTCGCAATTAAAATTATTACAACGTCTTCATCGCCGAAAAATGTTACAAAAGACAAAACACAATTTATATATTTCATAGCATTACAAAACAACAAAATTTGATTCCGTCAAAAAAGAATATTTTTTATTTATATTTATATTCGTCAGAGTTTGTTTAAAATCTTCGACACCAGTCCGACTCGTTCTACTATGGTAAAGGGTTAAAAATCAGATACGAATCCATCATCTTGTTTTTCAATGTTGTACTATTTTATTAAAAAAAAGTAATATCTCAATGTGTAAAGACTGAATAAAAACCTTTAGAATAGGGAAATGGTTGACGTTCGCGCGAATTCAGCTAGGAGATTGTGTATTTTGTAACAATTTCAAAATCATCGAACCAACGGGCTCGGCATCCCCCATTTCCATGCGACTGACACGTTTTCCGACTGAAATCCTGCGCACCGAGTAGAAAAATGATCGAGCCGGGTACATTGAAGATGCAGCGAGCTTTTGAAAAGGGCGTTTCCAAGTTGCGCCATTTCGCGTAGAAAAATGTCACAGCCGAGTTTCGTTTCGTTGTCGGGCCTGACGTCGGGAGGCCGAGCGTTTTCGCCTTTTGTAAGAAGCCGCGTCAAATTTTCCGCGCCTGAGAATGTTTTCTCTGTCTAACAGAGAAGAAAGAGAGAGCGAGAGGCGCGTGTGCCCGAGCAAGAGAGAGACGGTGAAATTTATGCGTGTCCGCTTATGACGTACAAGCTCGTTACATTTTATCCCGACTTCTAGCCGGGGCTACGGGGAAAAACAAAGGCCGAGCCAGGACAAGCCGCCTTCAGAATCGCCCGCTGTAATTCCCGGGACAAGTTTCGAGTTTCTAAAGAAAGAATCTCTTGATTGTTCCGCGAAGTATTGTCCCGAAACTCGTTTCGCTGCGTCGCCGCGGATGAAAAACGGTCCCAGGTAATGAGGGTCGAAGTTGCCCGGGAATAAAATAAACTGTCGCGAGTCCAGAGAAAACTACTGATCGCCCGGGCGAGCATTAACGTAACTTCGCGAAATTGTTATCGAGTTTTAATTGAGATTTCGTAACGATCCATCTGCGCGCCACCGCCGCGCCCTCTCTTCGTACCCCTCTACAACCCGCCATCACCGCAGTGATCGCCGCTCATCGAGACCCGTAATTAGACTTCGCCGTTTCCGTTCCCCGTGTTTGAATTGCGCGAACTTCCCAGACCCGATACCTAATAATTGTATCAATTCTAAAACCGTTCCGAATGCCTCGATCTCGACTGCCAACCCGGCGAAACACCAACCGCCATATTTGCCGCCCACTTTCTATCAGAGTCATAATCGTGCTCTAACTTCGTCATCCTTCGCCCCTTTCCTAATACGCGGTGATACGTTCTGATTGGTAGGTGTAACTCTTTTCGCTTGTAATAAACAAAATTCTAATTCGTTCTCAGTGACCGAAGAGTTATTACTGCGTTTGCATCTCGCGTTATTGAAACATAGTTGTCACCGTTGGGTGCCGGTAATATCTTCTTATAGTCCATAATATCTGGTAGCCAATCTTGCTCAAAATGTAGATCTTTTCCTTTTTTAAACTGCTATACACAATTAAAATAATTTATTTATTTAAATGTACAAATTGTTTTGAACAATAGTCTGACGATTTTCAGTGTCGCCTCGGAGGCGCCATCGGAGTGCTAAGGGTTAACATCAACATAAAACATACATTTTATATTTTGCATAAAAATCCGTACACCAGTAACCATAATTCTTATTGGTTCTGTCAAGTTCGCGATGGACGTCGCCAAGAGCCTTTTAGAGGCACGAAGATGACCAGGCTTCAATTTGCGGTGATCGTACAGTTATCAATGAGCGCAGTTCTTCTTTCTGCTATATGCAAATTGCGTGAAACGTTATCGGGAGTCGCTGCGATCGAAGAAGCCGATAAACTCACCGTGAACCGTGAAGAAAGAAGTGATCCGGGAGAGGAGCACGATTGTTCGTGTGAATTAATCAAGGGAGAGAGAGGGAGAGAGTCTCTATTAAATACCTCAGGTGTCTCGAGAGGCTATAATACAGAGCTATTCCGGCTACAAAGCCGGTGGAACGGGGGTGGCGGGGATGCGATTCGAAAAGCACGCGATAATTGATAGCTAAATGGCATCTCATTCCGGAACGAGTAACACCGTCGCTAACTCAGTTGGTCTGTTCTGTGATCGTGGTCCGTCAATCAGACGACTCAGTCACGTGGACCAAATAGGTCTCTGTCGCTCTCTTGTTGCTCTATCGCTCTCGTTGTATCCCTCTCTCTCTCTCTCTCTCTCTCTATTGCTGTGTCTGTCTGTCTCTCTGTGTGTGTACCCCTTAATCGATTCACACACTAGAAGACAAGGCGAATTTAGCGGCGGGTGGCAGTGAGAGGTGAGAGAACCGACGGCGGGAGCTGGTTGGCAGTGACTAGCCCTTAGCACCCCCCGAGTAGCTGGCAGCTGGTGCTCCGTCGCTGATTGGTAGTAGCAATTAACGTCCGGTCCTGATCTAACGGCTCTCTGCTGCGCACCAACACGGAAACTGGTCGGGCTACATAGATCATTGTTGCACGAGATGCCATGGTTAGAGGAACTCCGTCAGTTCGTGATGCACGAGGAAGCTGCGGTTTCAATAGATGCCTGAACGTTGTAGCGGATTAGCATACTGGCTGAGACCACAGAGGAAACTGGGTTAGGTTTTAGGAAGCATCGCTACCGTGTATCCCAGACGAGGTTACCTCCGAAGGAGGGAGGAAAGGACGCCGAGAGGAGAAAGGATCTAGACGTTCTCACAAGATAGATAGAGAGAAAGAGAGAGAGAGGGAGAGAGAGAGAGAAAGTGCCTTGTCAGTGGATAACGAAGCCTTTTGCCGAAATTTCCCTTCAGGCGAGGGAAGACGCTGATACGGACCACCCCACCGACACGTCCGGAATCTTCATGATGAAGTCCTTTCACGGTGACCTTGTCTAACGCTCTCTACAACCCTCTCCGGACCCGGCGACTTTCCGCCCCGGCATTATCCTCCTCCTCGGCTAAAGAAGGGAAACGCCTCCTCCGACTCCAGAGATTTATTGAAAGTATTTGGAACGTGACGATTATCCCGATAATTGAATGTTGGATTTTGTCGTCGCCGGGAAAGGGTCCAAGATCTTTCGGGGGCTTACAGACTCCTGGAGGAATAAAGAATGCTTAATCAGCGACGCGGACTCTAAAATCAATCCTTACGAGACCGGAATCCACTTTTGTTCCCGGGAAATGGGTTTTTTCAGACTT
Organism: Agapostemon virescens; assembly: GCA_028453745.1. Classification (NCBI taxonomy): domain Eukaryota; kingdom Metazoa; phylum Arthropoda; class Insecta; order Hymenoptera; family Halictidae; genus Agapostemon; species Agapostemon virescens. The sequence goes on along the minus strand of CM052090.1, from coordinate 5,857,312 downwards.
TGTAGGCTCGAAGCAAGAGAGTCGCGAGTTGCCGATCAGTGGTTGGACAATGTTTGCAGTGTATTTATTACTTGTGCACCAAGCTTTTTTAAATTCAACGCCGAATAATTAGTCCAAACAAAGATTTATAATACTTCGAACAGTATTGAAATGTCTGGCGATTTATTAAATAAAAATATATTTAATAAGGGAAACAATAATTCTACGCAAATCTCAGAGTCTTAAATGTCTTAAATGACTGCTGCAAATACACGTAATAAATTAATAAAATTTGCAGTCTACTTGTACTTTTCATAAAACAACGCGTCAAAATAAGAAACTTTATAAAGATCTACAGTTTTATGATCACACAGAACGATCTACAAATTAACCCTTCTAATAGTACGATTTACAGTATTTCTGAACGAACATTATTCATTTACGATCTTGATTACCCCGTACAAGGAATAACGGAAATAGCAAGGCTAACATTTAAAAATAAATCACTTCAGTACAAATTCTTAATTCACACATTTCCAACACTGTAAACCGAATCGTTTCTTGCACATTGCAGATTTTATGCATCTACAATAAAAATGACTAGTTGAAACACAAATCTGCGAAAACATCAAAGGAATCGAAACACCTTACCGTACTACGTTCGCTCGATCGAAAGATTGAAACAAGATGCAAATGTGACTCGCGTACCTCGCAAAATAATACAATATTCGTTTCCCATAAAAATCCACAATTTACTAATCCGCATTAAGAATCCTCGAACATCCCAGCGTTGTCAGGTACGTCTTGACTCGAATCGCGTGACAAGACCATTAAAAATGCAGCAGTTTATCCAAGTCCTTCGTCGGACAAGGTTCTCAAGGAACGGCGATCGAACGACGAATCGCGGAGTTCATTTAGCGATACGATCGTCGGAGTTTTCAGGCTACGGTGTCGCCCGAACGTATTAGTACGGCGAAACAATCGTTCGTTCGGGTAGCCGGAGGTCCCATTAACGAGGCAGTCCCGCGAACGACGACTCTGCCGGTCGTCGGCTGACGTTAACGCGAAATCCGCGATCGCAAAAAGCTCCGTCACAATTAACGTCGAACGGAATCGCTGGAACTTCAAATACGGGTTGGAAAACGCTGAAAGACCGACGACGCTTTTACCGGCTACGCTCTAATACCGTTTGAAATTCGTTCCGGTAGTCCTGAAGTTAGGAAATCACCATTTCTTTTTTTCTCTCTCTCGCCCTCTCTCTCTCCCACCCTCTTTTTTCTCCCTCGGTTTTTTCAGAGCCCGGTTCATGGTAGTTTTAACCCGGTTCGTACTAACGAGCAAACACGGCTCCCGCTCGTTCGTATGCAATCGTCTGACCCACTGACATGTCCTGGATGAAAGTGTCGGTGCGCGCCCGCGCGCTCTAGAGAAACAGAGAGAAAGAGTGACAGGGTGACAGAGAAAGAAAGAGAAGGGGTGTGTGTGCGGGGGCTTGTAAGAGACCGTTGGTGGCCTGGCTGCCATGCCATCGGGCTTCGATAATGACGACAGTGCCCTCGGAAGGCGAGCTTAACCAGCAACCAGATATCGAACGAGTTAACGATACGTTAACGATTCCTGGGTCCGGCGTTATCTACTCGCGCGTGGCCAACAGAAACCAGGAACAAAGATAACGTGAACTGCGGCTGATAACACCGGCCCGGGGATTAGAGGTCGCCGCCTGACGTGCCGATAAGGAATGCATTGACGTTTTGCAGTGGCCTGCCAACCGCCGTTGCCCGCGCCCTTACCGGCAAAACCTTGCATCTACGTCGAATAATCGAATTTCCAGCGGGCTCTCTTGCATACTCCAAGTTATACCACATCCCACCGTCTCAAAGGGATTATTCGACTTTCGACTTTTTCGAACCTGCTGCTGCTGCGAACGCGTCTTACCTCGGTGAAGCCGTCGCAACGGTGCTTCGGAGATGATAAAAGACGGTTTCTGTCTGGTCATCATCCTGCAGGACCGAACCTGCTCGATTTTAATCCCTGTGGGTAATGCGATACGCTTTGTACGTATGATTTATGTGTTTTTGATGTCCCCCGAGGTACGGAGAAACGCTAACGCTCGAGAGGTGTTGGAGCAACACAGCAAACGTAGCGTTAAACGCCACCGCGAAAGTGTTGTCGAAAGATATTACTGTTTGTTCTACCTTAATGTAACATACTATTTGATTTATATCTCTCGTTTGCTTAACTCATTGACTGCCAACTACGAGATATCTCGTACTGTTTCTTTTTTCAATAAAAATACTGTAAATGCCATTGCAACATTATATCAGTAACTTAATATTATTATATTTTGTAAAACTTCATGTTTTCTTTAAAATAAAACCGTGGCACCCAGGGCAAGGGTGCCATTAACCCCTTCCCATACCATTTTCTTCGTGGCTACAGTTATCCTAACACCGTAAAAAAATATTATAAAAGGAAACCGACGAATTAGATTTCTGATACGACTGCATTCAATGATTAGTGAATCACAAAAGAAGACAACTGGAGTTTGTCTAAAAGAGAACGGCGAACGGAAAAAATTTTTATTCGTTGAACTTCGTTTAAAACGTTCCACGTGAGTCTGACTCGCTACAACAAGGCGATATGTAAATCTTTACAAACTTTTGGGATTGTAACATCTTGTCGGCTGAAACGTAATTGAAACAATGACGTAAACGAAGCCGTGGGGCGAAGTGTCTTCGGATTCCAGTTGGAGGATCACCCTAACGAAATAATTCAACGACTATCCTAAAAAGTTGCTTGTGCTTTAAGCGACGCAACGCGCGGAACAGTTTTCAACGATGTGGAGCAAAAATTGAGGTTGAAACGCGACGATGACATAATTCGAGCCTTACAGGGCGCAGAGTGGCAAAGTCTTTAGCCCCTATTTACCGTGCAACAAGGTAGCCTTATTCTAAAGAACTTAATACGTGTGAACTGGAGTGCGTAATTGTTGCATTTAATTACAGTGGTTAGCGTGTGCGTAATTGCAGCCGGCAGGAGACCGCTTGTCAGATCCCGGTCGTTTTATAAATCGCGCGACGCGTCTCTATCTATCATTTTTTCCATCACAATTTTCTTTTTGATCGAGCGTGTTTCTCGTTCGCCATCGTTCGAGCCACGGACGAATCCTGCGTCGAATCAGGTTAGACGGTTGTTTCGGATCAGAGCTAAGCGTCGGCGAATTACTTTCGTTCATTAGCAGCCGTGGCATTTAACCTTTTGCACTCGAAGCTGTTTTACTTGCGAAAATCAAGGCATGCCTTCTGGTCTCGAAAATTTCACATTACGTGATTTATTTCCTCTTATGCGTATTTAGGTTTCCACTATTATTGGAAATAATATTTAATATTAATAATATTGGACACTATTATCTTTGCAACGGTGAAACTGTTATCGCTTTCCTAAATGCAAGCATAGCGACGTAAAAATTATTTCAAATAATGGCGTTGCAATTTTTAGTGGTGTCCCAGAGTCACCGTTCGAGTGCAAAGGGTTAAAACGTTAACACCGCGGCTGTTTGTTCTGCGCGAAATACACTTCGCTCGCTTCGGCCACATCCATCATTCGCTCGCGCGAGGTGTAATTAGGGTCGTCGATTTTTCGGCCGAGGTTCGCGAGGGTCGGAGCGTGACACGTGATTCGAACCGCTTGGTACGTGACTATTAATAAACTTGAAAACCAATCGTTTTTGAAAGTTTAGATTAGGATCTAGAGGCTAAGACACCGCCGCTTGCTGTCTGTCATACACGAGCTCGTTAGCTCTGAAGTTATTACTCTGTCTTTCACTCTCTCTTTCTCTCTCTCTCTCTCGTTTTCTGCATGAGCATCGAGCTTCGTTAGAAACTTTCTTGCTGTTCTTCTCTTTTCCCTTCGTCCGTATCCTTCGCGATTGGTTGACGCAGTTAATCCTGCGATCGTTAGGTCGCGGTGTTTAATCAAGTTTCTTTCGCGGGTGGTTCACAAGCTGGAGATTACAATTGTAGCTGAGGGAAACTTTGGACCCGCGAAAAGTGATTTAGCTGCGAGGATAGGGGGTCTTCGTAGTCGTCTTCGTGGCTTGGTAAGCAACAATGTGAATACGCGGTGGGGCGATGTTTTGCGGAAGATTCGCTGCACTGGTACCGAGTTTCAATGCTTCGGTGTTTAGACTGGAGATCTTTCAACTCTGCTGTTAAAGCAGTGATCAAACAAAACATACTGCAGAAATGATCCTGTGAAGTATGATCTTGACGGTGGCTTCTCCAGAGTAGTATGAGAGAGAATAAAATTATAGAAATTGCGTGATTTGGCAGAGGAAAGATCTGTCAGAAAAAATTCAAAGTAACTTTTACATCGCTCTGTTTGCATTTGGGAAATCAGTTTAAATTAAAGTGTTACACGAACGAGTAATAGTAATAAATTTTCTATGTGACAAAGGAAATGAGCATGTACAGTGGAACTATTCTAAGTCAAAAAATATCTCAATTTTGAAATAAAAATTGCTTAGAGTGCAAAAGGTTAAAATTCAGTGTACTGGTTAGAATCTGCAAGGTGCATAATACAATTCAATCATTATTTCATGAAATAAATTGCTTTGATTCGACAGAACTTCTGAAATTGACGAGTAAATAACAGCGAGTCGGACTGGTAACGAGTATTTCGAGGAGAATCTGTTAATCGTACGTGCCATTAACTTTCTTATCTGAAACGGAATTCGATTTTGTCGTGGGAAGATGCACAGACATAAAATAAATACGATCTTCTTTCTTCTTCTAGAAAATCCCGGACAACAAAGAGGTATCAGTGTATCCATAAAATAATTCGTCGTGCAAGGGGTCAACTGTTCTCGAGGCACCAAACCGAGCGAGAAAAATCTATAAAGCGATGGGCCGGTTCTTCGGGCACGGTAATATCCGTTGTAGGGTCGATCAAAAGAATGTCTGCGAAGGCGCGAAAGTTATGAGAACACTTCGGTCCCGGCCCAGTACCCATTCACAAGGTATAACGCGTGGATGGAGGTATCAGCATCGACGGTTGCTGTTTCAGCTGTTTACAAGTGCTGCGAATACCCGCCCCGTCGGCCCCCTTTTGACCTGGTCTGCCGTTCCGTTAAGCCGTAGAGCAAAGGATTAGGTCTACAGCGCGGAAGTCACCAGCATGTACCTCTTTCCACCCCCTTTCCCCCGTACCTTTATCTCGGTGAACCCGCGTTCCGCCACTCCCACGCACGAATAAAGGCTTGGACACGAGCGAGAGAGAGAGAGAGAGAGAGAGAGAGAGAGAGAGGAGAGAGAGAGACAAGGAGAAATATATATAAAGGGTGTTCCGTAAACTAGATAGAAATTTTAAATAGGCGATTTTACGCAGATTTATCCTTTGCCAATTCGTGATTTAGAGCTTCGTTTCCGAGATATTGCCGAAAAACACGAACCAATGAGAGCGCAGAGAGGGCGGGCTTACTCTGGCACAACGACACATCGCGTTGGGCGTGGCGTTGTCATTAGCCCAGTCGAAAGACATTTCTACAGCTGCCCTTGTTAAATCCCGAAATGGCAATGGAAAAACTGTGTTGGAATATCACTGGAGGTCAACCCTTTCAAAGAACTAGTTCAATTTTGAGACATCCTGTATTGGGATGGAGCGAAAAAGCGAGGAAAGAGGGGGCAAGCGCGCGTATAGGTGCGCGTTCGCTCGTTCCGCGAGCTGATGATGCAAATTCAAACCTCGTGGCGCAAAGATGGCGACCACGGGTGTCTGACTTTGGCAAGGCACCAAGTCGTTCTCGCGGGACCAGCTAATTGGATGAAGAAGAATCCTTTGATAATTAACGCGGCACGCGTCACCCGGTCCCTGTCAGCCTTTTTCGTCGGCTACGGTGTCTCGTATTTTCGAGGAAATGCGACGCGAACAGCCACCGGAAGCTGCGCGTTCGCTGAATAGCTCGTTGATTACGCCCCGCATTTACGCTCCCGGAGAATTTTAATTCGATGTCGTGCTAATCGAACGGCCTAGTCGAAATTGCAAGAAATGTTCAACGGAACGCTCCATTTTCCGCTCTTCGTCTCGCCATTTTGACGGAGTACTTGCACAGTTAAGATCTGCGATAGCCGGCTCTCTCGATTCTCGACTGGCACATCGATGTCAATAAACCTATACCCGATGTTACCGATCTAACAAAATTTCTGTAAACTTTCGCTACTTTATCGCACGTTAATTGCAAAAATCAAGTTTTCTTCTAAATTCCTCGGTTAAATTTATTTGGTCTTAAATTATGTTTGCTTGAAGCGAAACACATAATTTTAGATGGATACTACTTTGATATTTCCTCGTGCGAGGGAACACTAGCATTAACACTTTGACTGCCATGTCACCCATATATACGTATATACCTAACCCAGACCCATATATGGGTGACAGAATTGTTTATCCACGTTTAAAAATAAATGTGTGCATTAATATGTTCGTTGCATTAAATATAGTTGAGGTGTGAAGAATAGAAGAAGGTTGAAGGACAACTTTGTGTCACACATTTTAAGTTTTCAGTTGTTGTTTCATTAAATAAATTACTTTGATTTTGTAGGATTTTTGAGATTGTTGGTTTGGCAGTTAAAGTGTTAAAGGGTTAACGCACGTCCAACTCGAACTTGGTTTCATCTTTTTCTTGCTTTTTTATATTTTTTAAGAAATGTTTGATTTTACAGGATTATTAGATGAGATTTTCCTTTTCGTTTGATCTGATGAAAATCGAATAGAAAAATCAGAGTTTTATCAGACCAATTAATTTTAGTGATGCGGTTGTACATGTGCGTGAACAAAATTGATGGGATTTACGTTGGTTGTCTTCGCATTCTTTCCAAGAGCTACCAACGGTGGATAAACATAAAAATACGAGACATCATAAAAGAAACAACGACGGCCTTCGTATCCGTTGAACGACTGAAGCTAAATAAGTATCGGCATGATCGCGTTACAGTTCTTTTTCTTATAAAAAGTTTTATTCGAAAAATTGTCCTCTTGGTCTGCTGGCTCCTGATGACAGTTACTCTTCTTGGTCTGCTAGATAGATATGATGGTAATACAGACTTTCTCATATTAAACAAAACTTTTATCGAATTCGTAGTTTCAGGGGTATTCAAGATAGCCAATTTTATTGGTTTGTTATGTATGCTCGCTTTATGGAGAATCTTGATGGCACGCGTGATATAAAACTTCGTCTTCCAGATGTATTGCTTTCTTTCGGCGGTCTAATGAAAAGCAATAATGCGCGTTACACTGGTTCATCGAAAACTCAGCTGCAGCAAGCGAGATAAAGACAGCGAGCTATCTATCGAATCATATACAATTACATAAATATGGACCTCTCAGTAATTCGCGCAGCACCGATACAGACCCAGCTGGCCGTAGAATAAATATGCCGAATTTTCGCGAATCCGTAGCGGCTAATATCGCGGAGGCTTCGAAAATTCGCGTAATCTGAATGGGCCGATCCCCGTGCTCGAATGGTTATAATAAAAAAGTTTCCCCGCTATCTGCTCCAGTTTAGAGCGGCATCGTGATAGCTCTTTAACATGTGTATCATAATTGTCGCAAAAAACAAACCGGGGGAAAAAATGGAAATAGACTCGGGCAGTGGTTGACGAAGGTCTGGCGAGCGTCCAAGTAAAAATGTCGAGGTGATTTGGCAAGCGTGTTTGGTCGATACCGTTGTACGATCCAGCCGCGAAATTCCACAAGGCAACCGAGCAGGTGTACCCGCAAGACTAATGCCCTAAACCGGAGCGAATGCGAGCCGATGATTCCTAATCAATCACCTGTATCTGGTCGTCAAAGTGGTCCCTGGTTCTCGGGTTCGCCGTCGCGTTGTCTCGAAGAGCGTCAAAGCCGTTGCTATCAGAGCCGAATTATCGGCATTAACTGCCGCGCGCATGAATTTGACCGGGTTGCAACCGCTGCATACTGGGTGTCTCGTGAAATTCAATGAAACTCGATACGTGACATTCCCGAGGCGACTTTAAGCAACATTTTCCTTTGCCGAATCGCGATTCGACGCTTCGGTTTCGAATTATTAAGGAAAAACCGCGGGCCAATCGGAGCGCTGCGGGGGCAGGCTTATCTCGCTGAGCCGCGACGTTGCCGTTCTTCGAGTCGAAGTACTTTCGCGGCAATTGCACTGCGAAGTTTTCCGTTAATAACTCGGAAACGAAGCATCGAATCGCGATTCGGTAAAGGAAAATTATTTTTAAAATCGCCTCGGGAATCTCGAATTTTTAATTTTGTGCGAATTCGACGGGATACCCTGTAGATCGCAACGGTGTTCGTTACGGTTCAAGGTAGTTCCGGTGCGAGCAACTTTGTCGTTTTCGATTACGACCCCGGCCAAGAGTGTCGACTTCGAAACCTCCCGAAGTTCCCAAACTCGTTTCGCTACAATATCAGCCACGGCGCACTGTATCAATATAGCAAATGAAATATTTACTTCGTTACTGTGATGCAAATGCTGTCGATACTCGAATTCGCCGTAGTTCGCAAACTATGCGGCCGTCGATGAATAATAGGAACTCCGGTTTATGGAATCATTCCTCTGGCCGTCCACTACAAGGAATGAAATTGACTTTTTTTTTAAAGAGGGAGAGAGAGAGAGAAAGAGAGAGAGCGAGAGAGAGAGAAGTTGAGCGATTCCACTGGGGAAATTGGAAACGATAGAAGACGACCGAAGTGGTTTTCCAATTTGTGCTATTCGATATTTGTTTTTTAATTGAGCGCAATTAAATCTTCGCTTTCGAAATAAATCTTCGGATATCGAACGGATCGAAGCGACTGTAAAATCGATAGAAAATTTTTGTCGTAATCGAATCCACCACAGATATGAAAATTAAGTTTCCTCTTTACATTAACTAAAATAAATTTGATTTACGATCTTTTAAAATCGTTTTGTTCAATTTTGAACCGAAGGTGTACCGTCAAAATAATAATCTCCCGAACTAGTTCCTCATTTTTGTTGCGTAAACAGTAAAAAAAAATTGTGGATCAATTTTTAATATCTACGTTGCAAAAGAGAAGCTTCAATCTTCGTATCTTTAAAAGACTCAGTTGCCAGAAAAATTTGTTAACATTTTCGGAGACGATTTGTGATTTATTCCATTTCCAAAATACGTATCTGATTTCTCGCTTGCAGTTTCGCGTCGAAAACGCAAATCTACGGAGAAATTGAAACGGAAGAAGAAAAGTGAAGCACAGGTTATGCAACTGGAAAGTTCAGGCTTCAAAACGAGTGCTGTTTCATCGCTGTACGATTATGTTCCACGAAGTTATAAATTATCAAATCGATCGTAATTACTTTTTCGAAACTCCACGGAATTTCAACACTTTGAATTAATTGCTAACGATGTTAATCCGTCAGCTACGGGTTTGAAGACGCCTAAGAGTGCGCGTAAGATGTGCAATAATTAAGTTAGTGGTGGCTGTCGCAAAATAGAGAGACGCTGTTCCGGTTTAAACTAACTTGGAGTAGACGGCGAGGGGCGAGGGGGTGGGTTGGAGTTACGGGTTATAGCCGGAAGTCACGTTCCCGTCGTTAAGGTCGGTATTAACATATAGATAAATTCACTCGGCGGATTCTAGTACGCCTTAGAAGAGTCGGCAACTTTTTTAATAAAAGACAGAAAGTTTCAGAACATCCGCTGTTCTCAGCTCGGTTGGGAAGTGCCTCCAGTATAATTAATTATGGAGCTGGGGAAGTACTCTTAATCGTTCGGATACGATCGACCATTCTCCTTGCATAATAGTTTATAAGCTTTGCATTTATAAGTGATAAGGTTTCGAAACTTCGGTGAGGCTGTTCTGGAAATAGACACTTGCGAATAGACGCTTCTTTCTTCCTTTTTTTTTTACACAAACGAGTCGAGGGCGCCGAGAGAAGTTCGTTTGCGAGACTGTTCCTTTCGAGATTAACACGTTCACTGTTACCCGGTGGAACGTTGTCGAGGAAGTTTTAAACCTTCTCTTTAACCGCGAAAATTTTACGACGCTATGACGCTGGCCGCAAGATGGCGGAAAAGTGTTGGATCGCGCGAAGGCGGCTCGAGGACGAGGGTTTTTTAAAGTACCGAGATTATGATCCTGGAAGGACAAGGTGACGCGTCACGGTCTAAAATAGTGGGGGAAAATATTATAAAAATTGCCTTCATAGGAATCGATTCGTAATAGAACTCGCAGAAATTCTAAATAAATAATATCTTGTAATTTCTATAAGACAATGTGCACTAGTCAATTTGAATGCTCGGTAGGTTTAGGTTTAACCCCGTTGCATTTGAAAAACGTGAACAAACCGTGGTTCGTTTGACTGCATCGCAAAAATGAATTGTAGAAATTAATTTCCTGCTCGAGGAGCAGCGTCGCCAATAAACGTCGTTGCATAAAATTGAAGTTATTGTTATGAGAAAATATGAAGCGAGCATAGAAATGGCGGTTGTCTGAACATGTTCTGGTGGTTATGGCTGCCCTATAGAACAGCGAGAACGTTCGCTTGCATTCAGAATGGCCGTACATGCGATTCTTGTTTCACCCTGCGTCACGAGCGTCGATGAAACGTCTGTTATCAAGGTAGGGGCGCGTGAACACGCACATTACGTTCACTATTCCTCAGGAACGTGCGTACGATAAGGGTGCTCACGATCTCGAGGCCTGTTTCACGAGCAACACGTTGCAAGCCTAATACGTACATCGAGCCATAATTGGCCAGATGCATATAGCTCGGAGCGCACGTGCAACGCACGATCGCGTGTTATTTATTAACGTCCGCCGGCCCACGATTCAGATGTCAACGATAACGACAATTCAATCGTTGTGCGTGCGCAGTCAAACGCGTTTAGCTCCATAACCCCGCGAAACCTAACTGCACCGCGATCTATTTCAACAGCGGCTGCTGATTATTCTTTTTCAAATATACTGGGTGTCGCGTAAAGTTCAAAGAAATACAAAATATCAGAATCTAAGCACCGTTTACTTTCGCCCGTTCGCGATTTCACGCTTCGCTTTCGAGTTATTAACGAAAAAACGAGCGCCAATCGGAACGCGACGGGGGCGGGCTTATTCCGGCTCGGCGACAAATTCCATTGGTCTTTCGTTAAGAACTCGGAAATGGGGTGTTGAATCGCGAATTGGAAAAGGAGAATTTTTTTATTAATTGCTCCGGAAATATACTATTTAAATATGTTTTTTCTCAGGTTTCTTTGGAAACAGACTATTTTCTCCACGTTATAGGTAGAAAGGGGTCTAGCATTTTATGTACAGCCTGACTGAATTTTATAATGCTAGATGATTGTGTCAGGTACGTTTTAAAATTGCGGCCTATCAATTTATCCCTTTGCACTCGAAGCAATTCTACTCCAAAATCGAAAAAATATTTTTATCTATAATAGCTCCATTGTAGATAGTTCATTTCCTTTCGTTCATATAAAATTAATTACTACGACGCGTACTTAAAACATTAACATTCTTATCGATTTCTCACCTGCAAACCTAGCGACGTAAAAGTTGTTTAAATAATAGTATGGCAAGCTTTAGTGTCGCCTTAGAGGCGCCATTCGAGTGCAAAGGGTTAGTATAAGTGTCAGTTATAAATAATATGTTTCTAGAATTTGAATGTATCACTTTTCTCGGTTGAAGAGCGATAATCAGTGAACAATGAAAATTGTTTCTTCAATGTTACTGGTAGAAAAGTGGAATGAAAACTGGCAAATACCAAGAGAACTATTCCGCGATACACGGAGGCGAAATAAATTTGCGGCCAACATTTGCCGACTTTGATTAAAACGACTTCCCGCGACGTCGTTCCGCAAGTTCGGCTCGCCACGCAATTTTTAAACACCCTTATCGTTCCGCGAAGGGAGAGAAGGGACCTGCGGGTAGGAAAACGTCGAGGACAATTTGTGTTACAAATAGCCGTGGAATGGTGTAATAGGTAACAAGAAGAAAACTAAGTGATCGCATTAATTGCGTCGAAGGGAGCCGAGCTTTTTCTTTCCGTCCTCCCTCGATGAAATGTCGAGAAACTCCTGGCAGAGGAATTGCCACGATTCGTTACTAATTTGGTCAGTCTATACTTTAATACACTCCGCGCCATCAATACTACTCGCCGAACAGGTTTCATCTGTTCCTGATCGAAGCGAAATTATCCCCGCCTATCAACGGAAGATTAATATCTTTCGGCTTAACGTCTGTTCATCCCGAAATGAACCTCACGTTTGCATCGATTCGATCGCGATAGAACCTCCATTACGCCATTGCCGTATCGATACACGTTCTGCTCTCGTTCTACGACTTTCAGGATTCGATCTGTATCGTGCGATTCATTGCAAACAATTTTCAATACCGGAATCCCTAAAAAAGAAAATTCTAGAAACGTTAAATCCACGAAAATATTAAGTCGCATTCAAATTGTCATAACTTCGTAACAAACGATCGTACGACAATAATTCTTGGTTCGTTTTAAAGCGCAAAGCCTCTACTTTCAAACTCCTTAATTAACTTTTCCAAAGACTCATAATAGTTTGACATAAATTGTTTAATGTCACCGTAGTCGAAATTTGAAAAGTCCTCTAAAATGCTTCAGATTTCCTTATCAGTGAATGCGGAGGTATGCTCGGGTGAAAATCGAGGGTAAATGCAGTAACTCGGAGCGTCTCGCATCGAGTTCGACGGGTAGTATTTGCTCGGCTAGTTACTCCGTTCGATCGTGTTCTTTGCCGTCAGGTGCCGATAAATCGCGGCCGATTCCCCGGTCGGTGCCAGTCCGATCCTCCGTTTACCGAACTGTCCGTCGCGTTCTGAGGACCGGGCGATAATATTGAATTTCAATCGGCATCATGCAAATCGATGTGCGTTTCATATTCAATGAGGCAATTAACGTATACGCGGTTTCGCGTTGGTGGGCTCGCGAAAGGGCAGCGGGGTGGAAGGATGGATCGTCTCCAGCTAGATTCAGGTATAGCCAGGCTATTTCCTATTGAAATATTAATCGTAATGCGATAGGATAGCCAACAACCACCGTGAAATCCATCGCGTGATTCCTCGGTCGGGTTTCAATCGGTTTCCCCGGCTGATCGATTCCCATTAAAGCGCAAATCGCGGCGAACTCCGTTCAACCGGTACACCCACGCGACAGACGAAAAAATCACGGAAGTGGGGGAAAAAAAATCGACAAAGAAAAAAGAAGAATCGATCCGTCCCGTTGTCCAAAGTATTAGAAACGTACTCCGACGTCGGTCGAACCGATAGAAAAAATACAAAACAAAAATCGCGATCGTTGCCCGGGGAAACCGTGACGAAAGGAATACGCGGCGATTCAGTTTTAAACGCGGAACTGTTATTGATAACGGCGGACCGATTGAAATTGATACCTGAATCGATCTCCGTGACAATCAATGGGACAATTTTTCTGGTTTTTACTTTTTTGCCGTGTGCTTTGATATATATATATTTTTTTTAAACCCTGTTATGCCCGACATGAATAAATATAAAAATTGATAGGGCGTTAAAGATGAACGCCGATAACGATGAATTATTCGAATGTACATCTAGCGTGCCGGTTCGTGCGTCATTTTTAGCGCCCTCTGACATCGAGCCTGTGATAAAACGCTTCTTTGCGATCGCTTTTTAAATATGCTTCGCTGAAAAATCGTTGCAACGCGTTACGGATTTATGCCTAATCGAATTCGTGACAGAGTCGAATCTATAACCGATGCGGTTTGTTGTACATTTATACGTGCAAATAAATGTGTAAAATTAATTTTTGTATCGCAAATGAAGGAGACAGGAGCTGTTAACTTTCTTTTTGGTATACTGATTTCAATAAGCCGAGGTTACTGAATCGATGCACTTAAAACCGTATAGTCTGACTATTGCTTGAAAGTTTCTCTACTCGGTTTTGTCGTGTGAAGCACAAAATCTGTAAATGCATGAAACCCGCAATCTAGTTACGATGCATAGCAGAATATTCTATAATGTGCGATAGTTAATGGACAGTTATAGTTCTGAGTGCTGTTACTGAAACAGAACTTGCTATAAAACATATTAAACGAAAAATTGTTTACTAATTGTCTATTAAAATGATATCTCCTCGATTTTGTCGTGTCAGACAGAAAATTTTGTAAATGTATGAAACCTACAATCTAGTTATGATACGTAACAGGATATTCTGTAATATGCGACAGTTGATGGGCAGTTACAGTTCCGAATGTCGTTACCGAATCTGCTACGAAAAACTGTCACAATATGAATTCTGTGGTAGAATTGCCTAAGCCTAAAGGTACCTAAGTACCTAATGATCAAGGAGAATAACCGAATTTTCCGCGACCAAATCCAATACCGTATATCTCCAGACACGGAGCAATTAAATCGCGACACGCGCACGAACAAATTTATTCCATAATCCGCCCCAAAAGCGCCGTAACGATCCCAATAATCGCGTAACAATAAATCCGAAGTGGGTTATTGCGACCCATCTGGTCGTTCCAGTGTTAAATCCTCGATTTACCGAGATGGTTGATAAAAATGGTTGCTATACGTTAGACTATGGTATCGGTTTCCACTGTCAGTCGACTTATCAGCAAAAACTTGAAATCCGTCGTTTCGCGGACGCTTGTCCGAACGAACGGGTTCGATGGGCGTTAACTATTTTTGCGTTTCGCGTCAAGCCGGGGTTTCGCTTTAACTTCGTCCACGTGGCGGCTTGTGTGTCAGGTGAAATTACTCTGGTCGCATGATTTTAATCCGGCAGCGTCGTGTATGCCAGCTTTCGCTGTCACGTTACCATTACGACTGACGTTGCCGTCGCCTCCATTGCGTTCACTGCATTATATTCATTCCTTCTTTTTTTTTTTTTATTTAAGGTTCGTAGAAAATGTTGCGTAGGCGGGAAATATCTTATTTTAGATTCGAAATCAACGAATCTAGACGCTTCGGTATCCAAAGAAACGACTACAGGAGGACGCTGGAAGCCATATTGCTTGGACAGATAGTAGAAGATTATAAAAACTGACTAGGGAAACCTGACTGTTCTAATATTAGAGTTCCTCTGTTAGAATGCTAGAAACAATTTTTATTCATTGGTAACATTCGTATAATGCTTGAAATAAATTCAATCAATTTCAATGCAAGATTTTTAAATCTTCGACAGCAATGCTCGGATCCATTTTGACTTCGAAATATTAATACCTGGCTATCAATAGTATAAACAAAATGTTGTATTAAAACATTTGTGTATAAGTAATATCTTTGAAAATAGTTTTCAGAAGATTAATAAACGAAGGTTTAACCTGAAAGTGGTAATTAATGTTGTTAAAAATGGTACTGTAGATTACAGAGTTCCTACAAGTAAATTAATTATTTTAGAGTTGCGTATGGATCTCCGTGGATCGATCTACGTACGTTGCAATACCCTAATGTCCTATCGTGTTCGGATAAAAGAGATTGCACTGTAAATGAAAGTGACGCGACACTTTTGGACGTTGCAAAAATGTCGAAATTGACGTGGCTTCCATTGCGTTTGCATCGTTGCGGCTGTATTCCGCGCTACCGGGAATTCGGTTCAGAAATTCACCCCTTTTGCGCATTCCGCCTTATAACAATCGTTAACGCGTGTGCAAACCGCCAATTCGCAGTCCGCCGGTTCTTGGAAACCGCGTGGTTTATGCTCGCACCGGCGCTTGACCGTTTCGCGAGTCCTTTTGCGTGCCTCGACGCGATACCACGCTCGTTCCGGAAACGCGCAACCATAATACAGGTACCTGTAATCTCGCTGTATCGCGGAATATATCGATTGTTCGTTTCCATAGCTTTTTACCTGCTCGCGGCTTCCATTCGTGTCCCCCGAAGTTTGCTTTCGCTGCATCGCTTTGAAACGCTCGAGACTTTGACGAACGATCGGCATCGCGATGTTGTCGCGATGTTGTCGCGATTTATGGAAAAATTCAGGAATCAAAATGTCAGTTGTACCGTGTGTGCAAACCGTTGTTTCTTGATCTCGTGGAATTTAGCATTGAGCAGAATGATAATGAGCAAACGGAACGTCAACGTCGACGGTAGCGACGAGACGATACCAACAAAATAATAAAATGATGTTTTCATTAAAACTTTATCTTAAAGTATCCGCGAAATTTGTCTGATCAAAACGATACCAAACACGTCACGGTTAACACTTAATTTACGCTACGGCAGAACCTCGATTATAAAATGTCGAAAATAAAATGAAACATGGGAAATTCATTTGAACAAATGCAACGTTTAAATCGACGCACGCAGACACGCATCGAGACTCGAAATCAGATTTCCCTGCTGTGCTCTCTATCTGCTCATTGATTTTTTTACTATCCACTTATCCCGTAGAGTTCAGGGTCTGTAAAATGGCGAATACACGACGGCGTATATCGACGATTGAAAATATTGATCCTTTCAGATCAGTTTCTAGAAAAAAATGAAAGAGTTGAAGCGATCCAGAAACCGACTCGCGTTACGAAGTAATATATGTAATGTTAAAGGGACGTTTCTAGGAGGACAACTTTATTCTTCAGCGACGACGGAAGAAAGATATGAAATATCCCGAGCCGGACTGTCGACCCTTCTCGTTTCTACAGAAATTGAACGACTATCGGAATAAGTTTCCACTTGCCGGTGCGTCGATAACTAATATAGATTATTATTCGAATAAATTACATCGAGAAGCCGAGCATGCGACGACGACCGGGAGCGAACTTTCGGAAATTAAAAGTGGCTCGATCCACTTTCTGGCGAGTTGACTAATAGCCAGCGATTTTCCCTCGTAAGCGAACTCTGATTTCGCTGCGTGAACATTCGATATTCACAGCAACTCCGACGTTCATTCCTGGCCGTTTCTCGGGCATGTTTAATACCAAACGCACGGGCGCAATCATTTTCGAAGCAATTTATTAACTACGATAATTGTGGAACAATTCAAAATTCACGTCTAATCTGTGATGCATTCGATTAACACGTTCCGTGTCAAGCTAGTTTAGTCACACTTCTCTTTCAGGCCACTATGCACTTTCCAGCTAGATCCACTTTAATGCTAGATTTGCGGAACCTGTCTAATATTTTCCATTTACTATTATTCACATTGTGAATACGTATCCAGAAGAAATTATGCAACATATTTCTTTGGGTATGCTATTTCTTTCGGGGATAACGACTTCGTCGTTTCTATTGGCACGAGAAACTAGTGGAGAAACGAATGGCAACTATTGCAATGTTATCTTTTCTAAAATTTTGAGAAGAGTAGTTACTCAATAAATTTATTTCTATGAATTTCTATATTCTAATCGTCTTTACAGAGTAACGTAAAACGATCGCTTTCAATGCTCCGCGAACCTAGCGTTAATAACAGTATATAATTTGATTGTTATAAAAACCGAATTCAACTTTATGTTCATAATTTCTCGAGTCCACTTAATAAATTCGATCGACGCGCGATTATATTTCATTAAAAATATTGTAACCGAATAACGGAATATTTTTGTTCTTTCGCAGGCGAAGCAATTTATTTCGTGCAAATACAGCTCATCCAAAACAAACAGCGTTCGAATGAAAACAAGCTGCTTTCGAGTTTCATACTAACGTCGTTTCGACTCGCCAATTTAAAATTCCTAGCAGAGTTGCAATTTAATTTCGAATGTATTTCAACGCGGATCCATAGCACTCCAAGAAAGTCTTTCTGGAGAGATTCTCGCACACCGGCGAGCGGTCAAGTATCTTTTTCGCGGTATCCAGTGCGGCGCGTTAAATACGCGACTTCAATTTCCCAGTGCAATTATTCTCGCGCGCAAAAACTCGCGGTCCCGGGTGAAATTACGCTGTAATATCAATTCGTGCGGCGGCGGGGAAAATCAGCGTTCGGAGACAAAGGAGAAGAAAGGCTGCCGGAGGAGCGAACGTGGGAGAGAGCGAGAGAAAGAGAAAGAGAGAATAAAGAAAAAAAGAGAAAGAGAGGGAGAGAAGGGTCGGGGGAAGAAACGGAGCCACGAGGATTTCGCGTTTCCGTGAGATCGCGGTTACGAATCCGTGAAGCGAGCGAGGAGAGTCAGCGATGAGAAGCGAGAGGGAACGAAATAGAGTGAAAGAGGGAAAGAGAGAGCAGGAGACGGGGCAGAATCGGCGAATTGTTTTAATAAAGCGGCCGCGGAGCGTAGGACGGTGGTTGGATCCGGTAATTGACTTGGAAACTCACGCCCGGCCGTTCAACGTGGACCGTGGATGGGGTTGAAGTGGCGGGAAAGGGGATCGCCACGAGAGAAATATTTAAATTCCTTCATTACTCGCTCAAAGAATCGCTAATGCTAGATGGAATCGCGTGGAATATGATTATTCTACTATTTTAACAGCCCGTAGCCCTGCCCCCGTCCCCCCCACCGGCGGCCCCGTACTCTTCGAATCAAATTATTTTTCCGTCCTTCAGGCTCGTATCCCTGCCGTCGAAGTAATTACCGTGTCCTCGAAGCGAATCTCAAATTGATGACACCGTGGCAGCCCGGCTACATCGTCGGGGACGTCGGGGACGGATTAGAGACGTCGCGACGCCCGGGTATTCATCTGAATTATAGCGTGACTTCAGCCTAACTCGACGAACGCCGACCGAGGACGCTCGAAATTAACTGCTACGATATGTCCCGTCAAAATATTCCTACGCTTGATTTATTTTATTACCTGCTAATCGGCTTACACCTGCCAAGGACTGCCAGTTAACGTTGTTAACGTGTTCTGCTTAGGTTGCTACTGGTCCGTTGTTTGTCGCGCAATTAGCATTTCGAGCTCCGATAATAATAGTGTTATCACCTTGCGAGTGGACCGTCAGGTCGGTTTCGAACGACCATTTGTAAACACGCGCGGTGAAATCGGAAAGGAAAGGTTTGTAAAATGGTGGGGGAAGCATTGTTCGTCGCAGTACTATATGTTCCGGCCCAGTGACTCAATGTCTAAGCTCGACCTGCTAATAGTAAACATAAATAAAATATTAATCCGTATCGGCATGTGCTTCAGATCATCTTTCCTGGGGTAAGCAACGGAAAGTCTGTCGGAAGAATCTGCCAAGAAACGCAGATTCTTCGTAGAATCGTAGAAATCAACCGGAACGCAGTTCGATTTCCCTGAATCGATCGACGAGGTAACGGAAAGTGCCTGAACGATTCATAAATTCAGCAATTACGAACAGATCGAACCGAGACCTAACCCAGACCGAACCAGCTAGTTCAATATGTCCGACCTTTCCGGGATCGATCCCCGAAGCCACAGAACTCGAGTCTGACAATCTTGCCAAGAAGTAGACGTCGCCGGGAGCGTCGCAACGAACTGTGTGGCAGGATCGCGAAATGTTCGGGGCGTAGAATCAGGTTGCCGGGAAATTGTGTTCCTGCGGTGAGCCAGAAGAAACGTGTAGCGACTCGACGCACAGTGCGAATTAGCCGCAAATCTGCGCACTCGAAAAGACGAGGCCCGAAGAAGCATGCCGTTGAGTGCCGCTCAAGGAAACCGGGTTACAGTGAGTACCTTTGTTTCGCTGTTTTGCACTCGCTGGCCGAGCAAATATCAAACGGTTAACGTTAATTGAACCGCCGTCGCCGTCGAGTCCGAGGCGAGGGTCGCGTTTTCTACCCTCCTTAATCGTCGTCCTTATCATCCGCTAGGTTCTCTCTCTCTCTCTCTCTCTCTCTCTCTCTCTCTCTCGCGCCCCATAAAAGGGTCACTCGAGAGAACGAGCGCGCAACAGCGAGACGAACGCACAGAGTAACAGAGAGAGAGATTGAGAGAGAGAGGGAGGGAGAGAGAAACAGAGAGAGAAAGTCAGAGAACAAGAAACAGAGAGAGAAGGAGAATAAGAAACAGAGAGAGAGAGGGAGAAAGCAAGAGAACAAGAAATAGAGAGAGAAGGAGAATAAGGAACAGAGAGAGAGAGAGGGAGAAAGCAAGAGAACAAGAAATAGAGAGAGAAGGAGAATAAGAAACAGAGATAGAGAGAGAGAGAGAAGGAGAACAAGAATCAGAGAGAGAGAGAGCAAAGGAGAACAGGAAACAGAGAGAGCGTGGGGAGGATAACGAGAAACAGAGAGAGAGAGAGAGGGGGAGAAACAGAGAGAAAGACAAAGAGAATGCGAAAGCGCGAGAGAGAGAAAGCCGAAGATTGATCGTCTCAAATAGAAATTCGTTGCCGGCAACTGTTGGCCGACGATCGATGGCCTCGCTCATTTTCCTGATATCCTTACTGTCGCTCGTGTTATTATCATTGTTATCGTTATTCCCATTCTTACCGGGCCGGAGATGAATGGCACTCGTGCATCGTCCCGGAAGGAACCATCGAGCGCCGATCTCGTTTTAATCGGGTCAACTGTTTTTCATGCCGTCCGATTGTTTCTGGCCGCTCTAGCGTTACACACGAGCTATCGCTAACTTCAACACGTGCTTTAGATAGCGACGGTGCGAGCCGAATCAATGGCGAGTCGTCTTCGTACACGAGCCTGTTTTATTAAATTGATTACGGATTTCGAGAGTTTACCGCAGATCGTCCAATTTGCACCGCGTTTTCGTCGAACGTGTTCCACCGTGTTCCATCATCGAGTTCGTATGCCTGTTGAACTTCTTTGTCAATTGATATTTTTACTTCAGATTCGAAATTGGAAAGCTTGGACTTTTCGCTAATTAATTGTTCGATTAACACGTTCCGTGCCAAGCCGTTTTTGCCTGACTTGACGTTCTAAACTAAAGATTGATATTGATTTGGAATTGATTTTGGAATAGTTAGAAATTATTCGACAATTTGTGAACTCGAAAGAGCGAATTAACACGTGCCAGAAGACTTTCGAATTTCATCTCGGAACTTTATCTTGGCAGAAATATCAGAGCGTAAAAGCATCGTGCAAAAAGAGGTAGCGATATTACTTTATTTTATAACACTTTGCTATACATTGTCTACTATCTATCGATTAACATCCGAGTTTTTATTCGTACGTCATATCAGCCAATAAATTTTCGCATGGAATATTTCGCAAGCGCATGACATCGTCGCCATTATAACATAGTTTCGATAAATAATTTTGATAACCAGTCTGTACCGATGTACCAACGTCTACTTGAATATAGTTCTGTCGCAACTGCTAATACATTAACCGACGCGGCGTGAACCAGCTCAGATATTAAGATATTAAAACAAGGTCGTCTAAAAGGATACCCAGAAGTCAGTTCCCGGTTCACCGGGGTGGAAGAAGCTAAAAAACGCCGCGACTCCCGACGGTGGATATTAATCAACGCGATTTATTAATTAAAATCGTATCGGGAATATTAACGGCGGTTAACCAGGGCGAAAATAATGATGAGATATGAACATTGAGTAAAAGTTGCGGTGGCCTGGTGTACACGCGGCGTCGAAAAGTGGCGCGCCGAGAGGGTGAGGCGGAGGAACACCGGGTTGACGATCGATGAGAATCTATTGCCGACGAAATCCGACGTGAACGCGACAAATTAGAGAATTAATTGTATAAATCCTTTGGCCCGCGAAGGGTAGAGGGTGGCTCGGGGCTTGCCGCGCCGCGGCAGAGAGTAGTAATCCCTTTTCGAATTTCCACGGACGCTCTCGCCCGCAAATTGCCGTACAAACCGTCGGAAATCGTTCGCGAAGCGTTAATAATGCAATTTAATTTTAATAACGAGCGGCATCGGAGCGTTGCCTCGCGAAAGACGAGCCACAATCTGCCCCCGATTTATCGGCCGCCGCGAAAGGGAAACGTTCGAGGAACCTTTTGTTTAATATCTTTCAGCGTCCTATCGGCCGCGAGATCTGGACCGGTTTTCTGTAATTAAGAGCAGCCGCGGAAGCCGCAACAAAAAGATTCGCGACGTCTCGCCTGCTCGCGAGGTTGCAGTGTCAATGAAGTTTTTCAAACGGAATCCGTTTCGAGTGCCTCGTCGTCGCAACTTCGTCGACGTCGCGGATCAAGAGGAAACGCAAACACCGAAGCCACGAAACGGTCCAAGAGGTTTCCAAGCAACATTTTCCTTTTTACAGTTCGCGATTCGAGTTTTCAAGTTGTTAACCGGAAGCTCGAAGCAATCGCAACGAGGCTACGTTGGAAGTATTTCGGCTCGGCCAATGGCAACGCTATCAAATCCATTTTTCCTTGTGAAATCGAGGACGGTGCTTGGAATCGTCTCAGGCGATCTCTCATCTCCACTTATTTGAACTTCACGGAACACCCTGTAGATATTCACGGTAAACTATTACACGAATAATATAAAACAATGGGATTGTTCGATTGAAACTAGTTAGAAGGAAACGACGATTTAGTTGGGATTTGTCTGCGCAAGAGTTATTGCGAATGATTTCTGAGAATGAGATAAGACGATTTTGTGGTAGAAACCAGGCGAACGTCGGAGACTGAAATTGTCGATTCTCGAGTCGATTAAAAAATAGAACGAAATGAATCATATTTGAGAGCGACCTATTTTTTCTAAAAAAAGTCGATTCTTTATCAATGTAAAGAACAATACCAAATTAAGTTCGAAAGGTTTCAAACTTCTCAGATTTTGTGTTGTTAAGCCGCAATAAATACGGCAAAGAACTAAAGTCGAAGGAAGATTTTCGAGCCGGAACATTTTATGGGAATCTATGATTCTATGAGAAATTTAGTAAACCGAGCCCTGCATTCTTGAGTAAATACATGGAGCGGGTATACTTACAGAGAGATGCGTCCCCAATGCATTCCTAAATAAGGACGCATCTATTAGAATCTTACAGATTCCAGTCACGAATGTGATTTACCAAAACCACGTTGCTGATTTTGATCCACGTTCCCCAAATGTTTCGATATTCTTTAAACCTAATAGCTACCTCCTCCGCATTTCATTCTGAAAGCGAACACTTCCAGCTTCGCCAGCTCTGACCGTAGTTTCAGCGAGTCACCTAAATGGGAAACATTAATCACAAAACAACAGTTACAAGTATTAAGTAACATTCCCAGCTACCCTCTTCTACGTGGCAATCAGAGAGCTTCGGGGTCTTGATCTTCCTCTCGCTCTTCCTCTCTCTTTCTCTATCTCTCTCTCTTCCTCTCTCTCTCTCTCTCTCTCTCTCTCTCTCTCTCTCTCTCTCTCTCTCTGCGTCTTTCTCTGTTTCTCATTCTGTCTCTTCACCCTCCGCAACGGTTAGGCCACCAAGGGTTCAAACTGATGGTTCGAGAGAGGGGTTGGTGGAGAGGTGGCAGGGAAGGGGAATTAATGCGACAGAACTTCAAAGCTTGGCGTTTTGACTTGCAGCTTGTGGCGGGCATAGGCGAGAGCTAACCGATCGGTGGTAATCAGTGTGCAACGTGTCCGGATTACTGGCAGCGGTGGGACTGGCAGAGAACGACGGGTCAAACGGGTAAGGGGTTAATTTGAGTTAATTCGCGTAATTAGTCGGGATAATTAAAGTTGTGAGTTTCCAGCGGAGAAACCAACCATCTCGTGACGACGCTTTGTGTCGCCGGCGACACGCACTTTGATATGCAAAAGCGGCTTCCTTCGGACCCGCCCTAGACTCGATATTTCTTTCGTCGAATTAGGCTGAGTTTAAGTTGCCAACCGGAATTCTCCGTTCCTATTGGTTTGGGGGCCGAAGTCCTTCAAAGGCAATCTGTACGAATACTAAACAAAGACCTATACTTGACATTGTACGTTCGGTGGTGTCTTTGCAAACACGTTTAGCGATGTAATCACGGTGAGTCTGACTCGTATTAAAGATTTTAAACAAAGTCTAACAAATATAAATATTATGCCTTTCTTTTTAGACAAAATCAAATATAGTCCATTTGTAACCAATACTTCAGCATCGAAGTAGATATAGCAGTATTAAAGGAATAAATTGTCTTTCCTCTTCCGTAACATTTTTAGGGATGAAGATATTATAATAACTTCAGTTGCAAAAATTAACAGTACCTCAGAGAAATTTCAGAAGTCTATCAGCAACGACTACTGACGGCATTGGTTCCTAATTCGACGAAACCACAATCCTTTTTTTATGTTACATCCTGCAACAATTCAAAGTCGCGCCACGGTCGCAATTCGATTCCGATCGAGCTGAAATTTGGTATACATGCTGCTATGTGAACCCAGAGTTAGAAATGATTCGGCGAAACTAAATTTTTTGTCCCGTTTTCCACAACCCCATTCGAAGGTTCCAACATCAACGGTTGCCGGATGGCCTCGATCAGAACATTTTCTTCTTTAAACATACTTCTCACATCGAGGCTAGCAGTTCAGAGGACTCCAGGCTAACGGAGGGTTTTGGTTCACAGTTCGATAGTTCGCAGTCCCTTTCCCTTCGTTGTTCACGCCAAGCACGGCGCAGGCGAAGAACGTGTGCAAGATCAAAAGTCGGCGAAGTATAAGATCTGAAAGATGGCGGAAAACCTTGGACGCATAAGGGTTGAACAGTGAGGCGGAATGAATTGCTTCCGTGCAGACGGTGTTCTGTAACTGATAGCTCTGTCTTCATTTCTTCCTGACACGACAGCCCGTTTCCTCTTCCTACACCCCTCCCTTCGACCCTTCCACCACCGTTACCACCCACCCCTTATTGTCTCCTTTGACTCTTTTCCACCGCGGCCCGTTCTATCCCTGTTTCTTCTTCAACAGTTTCTGGTTTCTTCCTCGACCGAAACGACCAGCGCGAGAAACTGCGCGAGCAAATCGCGCGCGAGCCTCGGCAGATCAGCCGAGCAAAGAAGATGGAATTTTTGCCTCGATCGTGTATCAAACGATTGTTGGAGCTGGCGAAAGATAAGAAAATTACATTTCTTTTACGAATAGCAACAACGCCTGGAAAAGTTTATCAATTAAATAGCAACAACTGTACTCCTTCTAACAAATTTGTACTCCTTTTAAAGCTCGTAGTCTCTACTTTCGTAGACTGTCAGTAATTTTTATTCAGCGAAATTGTGCACGATGTAGCAAGTGAAAAACTGAGGAAATATACTTAGTCAAAAATCCTTCGACTGAAATCTTCTGTGAAAGAATAAAAAATTTTTTTTTCTCGACAAATTATACATAAATTTAAAGATTAAATCTTCCTTTTTATAATGAGTCCTTGAAAAATGATTTACGACTTTTTTAAAACTATTTTATTGAACAATAATGAGTAAGAAGTATGGTCGTGTGAGATTACCATATATGACGATATATCAACCATTAAAAATTCTACAATTCGAGTAAAAAAAAATCGTAGATCAAGTTTCCAGTATTCGTTGCAAAGGAGAAGATCCAATCTTCAAATCTGCGGAGGTATCAGTCGCAAGAAAAATTATCCAAGGGTTCGCTAGTCGTTTGAATTCGTAACACTTTAGAGTTACCGTATCCTGCAAAAATATGAACGAACGATCTTGTCTAACGACGATTTAAACATCGACGATCTCTCGCGAATGGCAAATTTATTGTTGAAAAACTCTTGGAACGTGCACCGACTACTATTCGAAAATCAACGGTGCCTGCAAACGCATCAGCTGAAAAGACGCGTTTTACCGGGAACGACGCTATTTCGATACGCGTCGCGACTTTTCTGTAATATATTTTTAAATTGGGACAGCATAGTTGGCCAAACGTGTCGGCGTAATCACGCCCGTCAGAATCCGTGACAAGTCAAAGTGACGCGCGAGTCGGTCCTATCGGCGAACGGTGTTAATATCGGAGAATCGCGTTCAAAATTCACTGTTAAAATTTGACGCGTCGACGAGGGAATATCGTTTTTTTTCCTCTTCTCTTTTTTTTTTATCCCCCGGCAGAAGCGTTGCACGTTCCCGTGGTCCCCGGGGGTAGCCGTAAAACGACATCTCCATATTTAACCCCTGGCCAGCAGCGCGGGCAGCGGCGGCGCGCGTTCGAAATCGGCGTTGCACGATATACAACACAGTACGTAATCGTCGTTACGATGCACTTAAAACGCGGCACTCGTCACCCGCCGCCAATGGAATTACAAAAGCGTGATCGGCCTTAATCCCGGCCGCTCGTAACTCATAATACCGGTTTACGAGCGTCTACACGACCCCGTACGCTCGTATTAAGAGCCAAATTCGCGCCCGAGGGGCTGCATTAACCGTAAAGAGCAATTCTGCGGACCGCAATGGCAATCCGTCTTAACCGGTGCTTCGAAAACGATGGCAGAAAGAGAGACAGAGAGAGAAAGATGGAAGGAGACCGGTCCGTTCAATGATGAAATTGTAATATTCATCCGAACCCGCGACGTATGAATGCGGGACCAAGCCGAAACGAGTCATTAAGGACGAGAGCGACCCGGTTTAATTACCAAACTCGTACGACCAGAAAGAACACCTGCGTTAAATGTTTCGCCGCTCTGCATGCTCGTCCAAAAACAATGGGAACTTTGCTCAAAGTCAATCACGATTTAGGTTTACATTCCTTATTACTGAGTCTGCCGAGAAGAAAATGCGATGCAGGTTGCTTTGTAAACATTAGAAGGTTATTCTACGTAAGAGCGATTCTGTTTCGAATGATCCTAGGTGCACTAACGTGGCTGAAATAGTATTTGAATAAACAATAAAAGCATAATCATATTTCGAGAATGTAGTAAACGAAAATATGAAGTCGTAACAATTTATTTCTAAAAGTCTGTTCGTTTCGAAGTATCATCAATGCAGTCGCACGGCTAGAACGACGTTTCGCCAAATATCGATTGCAAATCCTTATTTAACAAACACACGAAGTCGCAACAATTTTTCATGAAAACGATTCTACGTTTAACCGTTCTGGATGCAGTCACGTAGCTCAAATATGTTATTTTAACAAATACCAGAGGCACATCGATGTTTTGCGAACGCACGCAACGACAATACGATGTTGTAACAATTTATTCGTGGAAGTGTCTTGATTCGGCAGTATCGTCGACGCAGTCACGCAGCTCAAACAGCATTCTATCAAACGCGAAGCGCAAATCCTCGTTTTACATACGGAAATACGAAGTCGCAACAATTCATTCGCGAAAAAGCTATTTTTACATATCCCGTATGCAGTAACATGTACGAAATAATTTTTCGGCAAGTATTCGAGGCACGTTCCGACGGATGGAAACGCGAGGTGACAAATGGTAAAAACAGTAACGAACCGCGAACAGAGAGCGGAGAATCGATTCCAACCGCCTCGATCGTCGGTTGAAGTGTGTAACGTGGTAAATTAAATCAGATTGCGACCTAATCCGGCGAAGTTAATCGGCAATCGGGAGCAGTCGTAGACATACGAGCCTAACACGTATCGGCTTGACACAAAGGGACATTAAAAGCACTCGATGCGGTTCACGCGGCGGCCAGGATTTGCATAATATCAATATAGGTGGAACGCAAGGATATAATCCTCGCAGCGGTCGGCCTCAAAATATCACGGTCCGCGTACAGCATGGTACAATCCCATTTCTTCAATTTGCATATTAAATACGCATCCGAGCTACCTGCTCCTTTCTAAGCCCGACCGTGTAGTATTTATATGCGTATCCATGATTCATTCCCCAGACTTCGCGCGTTCATTTTCCTCCTGTGCACGCGCGTACGCGCGCGCGAGCGACCGACAGCGACCGCGTTATTAATGCAATTAGTTAAGAAGTCAATTTGCGTCGCCTCGAGTGTTTCGATTAGAAGTGACCGCCGTTTCACTCGAATCTCGGCCACGTGACTTTGCTGACATTTCTCACATGTCGATCGTCGAGAATCCATTTCATACAAATTTAGAATATCCAGGAAATTTTTCGAGTGTTTCCGGAAACGAATAGAATGTCTGTGAAATTTTTTACGAGATCACTGAAAGTAGTACAAACATCATTTTGAAGAAAG
>CM052090.1:5804090-5829436 GCA_028453745.1 Agapostemon virescens | reverse complement strand
AGAAACACTTTGCCGACATTTCTCACATGTCGATCGCCGAGAATCCATTTTATAGAAATTTAGAATATCCAGGAAATTTTTCGAATGTTTTCGGAAACGAATAGAATGTCTGTGAAATCTTTTACGGGATCACTGAAAGTAGTACAAACATCATTTTGAAGAAACAGAAACACTTTGCCGACATTTCTCACATGTCGATCGCCGAGAATCCATTTTATAGAAATTTAGAATATCCAGGAAATTTTTCGAATGTTTTCGGAAACGAATAGAATGTCTGTGAAATCTTTTACGGGATCACTGAAAGTGGTACAAACGCCATTTTGAAGAAACAGATTTGTTAATCGATGCAGTCGGATCTCTTAGGCGCGTTCTTCTGCGAATTGCACACGGAAGCGAGGTAAAACAAAGAATTGGAATAGTCAGGAATGCGATCACGTATTGCCAACGTGCAGAATTTTATTTTTCTGCAAATTCAATTAACGTACGAAGTAAAATATTTGAACTCTGTCGACGTTTTTGAGCTGTCAATCGTCGGGAATCCATTTTATACAGATTTAGAATATACAGGGGAATCCTCTAATGATTTCAGGGAGAAATAAAATGTAATTAATACAAAAAGCAAAGTATTTGTGGTCGGCTGGCATTTTTCAGCTGTCAATCGTCGGAAATTCATTTTATGCAAATTGAGCTTTTCTACGAAAATTTTTCAATGTTTCCAGAGAGGAATAAAGTATGATTGATACAAGAAACAACATATTTGTACTCTGCCGACAGTTTCTCACCTGTCCATCACGGGGAATTAATTTTAAACAAATTTAGAATATCCAGGAGAATCCTCTAACGATTTCAGGGAGAAATAAAACATAATGCAAGAAACAAAATATTTGTGCTCGGTTGATATTTTTCAATTGTCAATCGTCGAAAATTCAACTCGTACGTATGCAAATTTTTTTAGGAAACTCGTCAAATGTTTTCACAGAGGATTAAAGTATAATTAAAACATGAAACCAAATATTTGTGCTGATTTAAAAAAATTGTAGCGTTCAATTGTTGGACATGGAATTACAAAAATGTGAAAAATACACTCCACGCAAGAAACGAAACGAAATAAACGAATAAAAAGTAGAATCAAAATAATCGTATTATTTTTTAGAGTTACGAAGGATGGTGAAATGAAACGTGTCCTACGTAAAATAATGTAGAAAAAAATAGGTAACATCACTAAAACCCATAAAGCACGAGTGTCCAAAGCGTAAATGAAAATGTTTTAGTTCATTCAATATCTTTCCGTGGAAAATATGAGTTAAAAAAATGTGAAATGCCTCGCTTCCCCTGGTTAACAGGTTAAAACAACTATACTACTATTTTAGCGATGGTCGAATGGGTTTGTTATAAAACAGGATAAAGCGTGAACCAGTTTGAAAAACAGATTTGAGTTTGACCCGGAAGCAAAACACTGATGGAGTGCACGCGTTGCTTTTTAATTCAATTTGTTTTTTGGTATAAAGAAATTTATTTTATTGATCGAGTATCAATTCAACTACTCCGGATTCACGTTTGCGCGAGATAGTATTAGCAATTCAATTTATTCTCGTTTAGTCTGAATGAACGAAAGACATTCGGACGGGGGTTCGTAGCCGGGCCGAGCAATGCACGACGCAGTTGCATTTAACGCGAGTTATAAACTGCAACTATTAGCAAGCAATGGGGTTCGGGTGAAGAAAGGACTCCACTACTTGATAGTTTATGCACGACATCGTTTAAGAGTCGAAGCCAGACCTACGTAATAAAAACATGCCATTCAGTAGCACGTGAAATCGTATAACGATCATTAAAGATTCTAAGCCCGAAATGTGTCACGCTCGTTTATCTACAGAATCATGTTCTCGGGCTTCTACGATCCTTAAGCAACTGGAACGAGGTTTGAAATGCTGTAAATCTTTGCATCTATTGGTCTACGAAGACGGCGAGCATCTTATTCATCTCGAAAAGAAATTGAAAACGGTCCTTGTTCCGGTGTATTTCCATTTCTGTTCCATTTCTATTCCATTGTAAATGGAAATCGGTCCTTAGGTTAATAATTAACTTTAACAAATTCTATTTTATCCTCGTAGGCTTGCAGATTCGTTAAATTATATATAGCTAAGAAATAAGTAAGGATGATTCACTTTTTGATGCAGTTTCTCGGTAAGTAGTAACGGTTACTTGTAGTCAGACATTTAACGTCACAGAACAAGTTTCAACACAAGGTGTTTATGTTCTTCGTTCTTGTACTTAGAGAAGGTATATATATTCATGCGTAGTGACGTGTTAGATTTAATTTAAACACTACGAACTAACATCGATCACGATATTTGTGTTCTTTGCTGTTGTATTTAGAGAAGGCATGTTCATAAATTAAATGTGTCACGATTTAGATTGAATTTGAATACTGTCGTAGTTGCGTGATGTATGATCGACTGTTGATTCGTATCACACTGGGGTTTAGACAGTGACGAACGTGAATTACTCTATTGAAATAATAAGCCAGATCGATTCTCTATGTCTGCATTAGGAGAATTTGCCGAGGGTGCAGAATTCATTATACAGTAACTTTACATTCATATACAGAGATTACTATTGTCTGCAATTTCTTTTAGAATTCATTGCAATTCCTGTTCCAATATCCCTGCATCCAGGTCTGTCAAGTGTGCCTTCGTGCACTAAGATTACAATTTTCTGTAATTTCCTTCATGGTTCATTTTAATTTTTATTCAATTTTTTTTATTCTTGCAACCAACATACAGAGGTTACTATTATTTGCAATTTCTTTCACAATTCATTGCAACTCCTGTTCCAGTATCCCTGCAACCAGATCTGTCAAGTGTGCTTACGAGTTCCAAGATTACAATTTTCTGTAATTTCCTCCATGGTTCCTTCTAATTCTTATTAAATTTTTTTCTATTCTTGCAACCAAAATACAGAGGTTGTTATTATCTGCAATTTCTTTTACAATTCATTGCAACTCCTGTTCCACTATCCCTGCAACCAGATCTGTCAAGTGTGCCCACGAGTTCCAAGATTACAATTTTCTGTAATTTCCTCGATGGTTCGTTCTGACTAGCGTACCCAGAATGTACTGTAGAAGTTTCCTTTTCAAAGGAAACAACTTACAAGGATTCCTATTCTACATAATTGCTGAAGATTCGTGTTTCTGTCTTCCAAAGGGGATGCGTCTAATAATACATGTTGGCTAATTTTCCAACTCAACTGGTTCCATTGCAACTTCCTAAGAATGACATTGAACAACTAAGGGGAATATTTTAAGCGGTCAAAATCGCTTTGTGAGTTGTTGTCCCCCTCCTAGCAGAGCGTCGTCGAAGAGCAGCTCGGAAGCCGTGAAAGTCTCTCGCAGAGTGAAATCGCGATACGGAGACATCTTTCCGCGACGGAGGCTCCGCAACCACTTGCAAACTTAATTACTCGTGGCCGCGGCGCACTTGAATTTCGTCCTTGCACGGGAAGGGCCATCAAGAAGCGGTACGCGTGACGCTGCCAGACGTCGTAAAGCTTGTAATCAAGCCTTATTAAAATCGTGGCTGTCGGGGAACGGAGGTCGCCGAAAGAAAGGAGCCGGCACATCGTGAAGCCAGGAGACGTGTGCTGATTTAAAAGCCGCTCTCCGAGGATCCATTGCGAACCCTGCCGCTTCTACAGACACGCGTGTGTCCGTTAGCAAATTTAGTATTCACCCGTGCTGGCCGATCCAACCATAAATCCCGAATTCCCATTTTATTCCTCGAAAGACTCGAAATTTACTCGAACTTGCTCGGGACACTTAAAAGCGTTGTCAATATTCCTGCCTTCGCATGGCGGATGCTCTGAACGAGCGTAAATAATATTCGTGGCTAGATCAATGCGAATTTTTATGCAGAAATTATCCGCTACATATTTTTGGTTCTTTCGGCTCAATATTCGTTGTTTTAGTTTAGCTGATTGGGCCGGCTAACAAGCTCAAACTGTTGCCAGGAAAGTCGTTTTTAAAATAAGTCAGTCATTTGTTTTTCCATAGTTTATATTAGTGTATAAGAATAACGAGAAATAAGTAAGTATATTTCTCAAGGAATAACTTGGTAGAATTGTTCTTCATATATGCAATTTTACAATCTCGATATTTGCAAATTAAAAAAATTAAACGCGTTAAATTGCAGTCGCTTTTTTTGAATAATTTACCTAGATATTCTCGGCAGTTAGAAAATTTATTAAATTATTAGATTATTAAAAAGATCAAATTGAGAAGTATTTTCGTTACGAGATGAAATATTTAGATTGGAGGATGGTGGACATATTTTCCTACCTTCTTGGAAGATAATCTTAACGCAGGATAATTTTCATTGGACGCAATACGAATAGCTAATAACTCGAAATGGCTGGAAAGTTAGAATTTGGTTTGATGGTTTGTAACTGTGAATGAAACGGTCTCATCATCGTTTGCGAGGAGGATGGAAGAAGAAGTGACGAGTGCGTGCAGGACCCTAACTCTCAGCCTGATCCGAGCAAACGCTGGAAAACTCCAAGATCCCGAGGATCATAAAACAGCATTGGGTGTAATTAAAACGTAACATCCTGTCCCTTTTCGCGGTTAAACGGCTCTCGTAGACAATGGCGGCGGACGTTCGAGCTGATACTAAGTATTTAGCCGGGACCACATGATGGTTTACGAGCTCTCGTAAAACCGCTCTCTATCGGCGGACAGTTTCAGCCATTCAGCTATGTAACGAGATGCTCGCCGTATAAACCTGACTGTAGACGGGGAATAAATTCGAAGAGGACGTTCCCGGGCTTTGACAATGGCCGCGGGCCGTCGGGTAATATCCCGCTTCAAAATCCTGCTTCAGTGGAATATCTCCAATAAAATCGAGAAACAAATCCGAAATCATCGAACCTTCGCACGGTCACTGGCCTTAACCCCTTGCCATACCATTTCCTTCTTAACTAAAATTATTATAACATCTTCGTCGCTAATAATCCTACAGAAGAGAAAACACAATTTATATCTTTTACATTACTACGCCTAGTTTAATTCTTAAATATCGATTACAAATGAACAATATTTGATTTCATCTAAAATAATATTTGTATTTGTTGTACTTTGTTTAAAATCTTTAACACGAATCTGACTCGTCGTAATATGGCAAAGGGTTAATATGTGAACGCTCTTTAAAAGGTTCAGTAAAAGTTTTCATAATTCGAAACAATTTTTGTACCATCAAATTTGTCCGTATTTTGTAAGTTGTTAAAAATCCAGTTGTTTGAGATAGCAGGTTTCATTTTATGTACGTGATATAATAAAGATTGCAAGAATGGAAATGATCCAGGTTCAAAGAAATGTCTTGATTTTGGAATTCAAGTTACTTCGGATGCAAAGCGTTAACATTTAAGGATGCGACTTGGTTTTTCATTTGAGTAGTTATTAACTCGATTACCATCATGTTTTGAAAGATTGCAGTTGGTTCGAATACCAGGGAGAATATTGAAAATTGTTTTTTTGCTACATTTTTGTACATTTTTTTGGTATAGTTCGTAGATCTTGGTGAGCTTACCAAGACGCGTTTCATTTTCGTGCAGAATCTTTCACTAGAGAATCTGTCTTAAGAGTGTAAGAATAATTTCCAAGGATTATTTTTTTAATTTGATACTGTCGGTCGTCGGAGCTCGACGTCGACCAAAGAGTATTCAGAGATGAGCGTAGCGTTTAACTTGTTAATGTAAAGCAAGAAACGAAAGAGCTATTACCCGAGAATCTTCTATGCGACCATCTTTGAAATCTCCGAGCAACGGCGCACTAAGGAAAGATTGTGGTTTTATGGAAGTAAGTTAATAAGTCGCGAACAGCCCCGGCAAAAGTGATAATCGAAGGGTGCAGAAGAAAGCGGAGCAGAACAGAATGACAGGATCGATCTATCGGTGGCATTTTACGGCTCATAAGGCGCAGGGGGCACCGCTACGAAACCCGGCGAAGGAGAAAGGAATCGAGGCCAAGAGATTACGAGTTCGAAAAAAAAGAAAAAAAGAAAAAGGAAAGAAGGAAAAAAAAAGGAAAAAAAGGTTGCGCTTTATTGAGTGGCCCGTAAGCCCTGAAAATTTAAAGTCCGCCGTTGCAGAAGCAATTCCGAGCCTGTCCTTTCGTTCCCTTTTAACACGTGCCGAGCAGTCGAAGGAGAGCCTGAACGAAACAGCGGGGAAATTTATGGGAAATCTTTAGGGCTGAAAACATTTAATGACAACCTAACAAAACGGGGTCTATTTTGCTGAGTGGTAAGCACGGTTTTCGATGTTTTCAGCGAAAACCTCTTTTCTCGTTTCTCTCGCTTGTCCCGCCTCTATCGAGCTCGTTCCGCTTTCTCTCTTTCTCTTTGTCTCTCTCGCTCTCTGTTTTTCCCTGGATCCAAGCGTTCTCTCCTTCTCTCTCTCTCTCTCTCTCTCTCTCTCATACGCGATTTCTATCTCTCTCTCCCGTTCTCCCTCTCTGTCTATGCCAATTCTCCATCTCGGCGTAGCAGTCGAGTAATCCAGGAATAATGAACAGCCAGCTGTCACTCGCAATACCCGCCCTTCCAGCAAATACGACCCTTGACGAGTTTGCGCAACTTCTGGCCTCGCTGCTCCCCGAGAGAAAGCCGAGAGAGAGAACGATGGAGAAAGAGAGGGGCAAGAGAGGAGCGAGTGGAACAGAGACAGCCAGCAAGAAAAAACTGCTGACCTACGATCGCGCTCAGTCTGAAATCAAATTTACTTCCACCGCTGACTTTTTGAATATCCAACTTCGCCCATTACTTCGGTCCCCGATCTACGGGCGACGCCCGCGCGAATCTTCTGCAACTTGGGAAAACCGCGCGAATTTTTGCTCGACGCGAAAGTTTTATTGCGTCCGAATCTACCGGAAAATCAAGGTCGCGGTTCTATCGGAACTCGATTTGTAAATTCGACGATTTACCGCCGCGACTGCTTTCAACGCGTTCGGATCTCTCGTTTCCGTCGCTTCTTCGATCCGGAGGTGTGAGACAAAACACTTGACACGTTTCCCGAAAATCTCAGCGCGCCGGTCGACACTTCGGTTGTTCGACTAATTTTTTCGAAATTCATTTTTAATGGTAGTTCGTGAAACTCCGTGGAGCTTATAGCTCTCGGACGACCTTCGATTGAAATTGATCGACGAATGCTAAGTAGCTGGATAGTGGCTTTGATATTCTGGGTCAAGATGGACCCGGGCCTTGGCTTTCAAGTAGTAATTCAGGCCTTGTCAATAATTCTTCGGTATATGCGTTATTCAGAAACTTATGTCGTATCGCTTTACAACCGTGTAATGCATTCCCGTTGGAAAAAAATATTTTAATTTCAGCGGGAAAATATAAAACAAAAATTATTTGCGTATTCTCGTTATGCTTGTAATTGAAATATTGCCATTGTGTTTTTGCCAATTAAAACCGGGGAAATTACTATATTAATTCACACAATATGTGCATTGTACATCAACTTATATTGTTCTGCTTTAAAACCGCATATTGCATTCCGGTTTGAAAAAAAGTTC
Organism: Agapostemon virescens; assembly: GCA_028453745.1. Lineage (NCBI taxonomy): Eukaryota > Metazoa > Arthropoda > Insecta > Hymenoptera > Halictidae > Agapostemon > Agapostemon virescens. The sequence goes on along the minus strand of CM052090.1, from coordinate 5,821,866 downwards.
GCAACTATACGAACGAACAAAGCAGTACACGAATTTATTCATGCACTTTGCTCATTCTGTAATTTTCATATTCTCATTATTTTCACCAATTTCCGTAGTCCGAAAGATTATATGAAATTGCGTAAAACGAGCTTCGTGCAATCACTCGCGTCCTTTTGCTCTAGAACCACAAATTGCATTTCGGTTGGAAAAAAGTATGTAACTGAATCATAATCAAAGCAAAAACAGCACAAGAATTATTTGAACATATTATAATTTAATATTGTAGTCGCGTCTTGCTAATTTCTGGCATAGGAAAGATCTTGTAAAATTGCCTAAAACGAGCTTCGCGGAGTGATTGTGTAAAATATCATTTTGCTGTACAATACAAATTTCATTTTGGTTGGAAAAAGGTTAACCAACTATGCGAACGGAAACAAAGAACAGCGTATGAATTATTCATGCAATTTCTTTATTCTGTAATTTTTATGTTCTCATTATTTTTTAGCAGTTTCAGTAATAGCGATGACTATATAAAGTCGCATAAGATAAGCTTCGTGCAGTTACATCGTTTTGCTCTAGAACCACAATTTGCATCTTGGTGGGAGAATAGTATGTAACGTTCGTACATCCAGAGAAAACAGCACAAGGATCGTTCGTGTATGTTCGTGAATTTGTGATTAAAATATTCTAATTGTGTCTTACCAATTGATGTAATAGAGAAGACGGTAGAAAGTCGCATAATATGCGCGTTATGCAGCAACTTCCAACGTCTCGCTTTAGAGCCACATATTGTTCGCCGGACAGTGCGTCCTCCGGTTTCATAAATTCCGCTGATTAATGCACTTCTATGGATCTTGTGCAACTATTCGAAGTAATTCCTCCTCTAGCATCGTTCTCCCTGCACACCACCCCCGCGTTTGTTCGCTCTCTGTTCTAATCCGAAACTAGTTTTGCTCGCAGTTAGGGAAGTTTTCATTAGCGCAGCTACCGGATACACCAGCAAATTGCTGTTCTCGTCGAGCTTTTGCTCGTTTTGAAATTCCAAACTATCCCCGCGCTGTTAATGTCGATAAACGTCTCCGTTACAGAACCCTCCCCTTCTCTTCCGATTACTTTGGAATATTAATCAGCGCCTTGCGCTCGGAGCGCTTCGAATGCAGCGGAATATTCACGATGGAACTTCGATCGACCGACTTAATCGGCCTCGGGAAAACTGATTACAAGATCTGCGAGAACTTCCGAGTCTTTGTGATATTCACTGGGTTAGCCTGAAATGGGAATCCACGCGTCCCCAACAATTTTCTTGCCGGAACACGCGTATTTTCAGCAAATTCACGCGACAAAATTGAAAAGCTCGTCTGTGTTCACGATCATTTATCTCCAGAACTATTTTCGACGAACCGACTTCGAACGGAAGGAAGTTGTTAGACTTTTAAAGAGTTCATGCGAATCATAAACAGCAGAATTATTTTTGAATTTCCTAAGCAACAGAAATAGCATTTCTAACCTCTTAAGCACGATGCGCCACTATAGTGGCTTCCGCGGATGTCATCTTATATTACGATGCGCCATTTTATAGTGGCTTGAGCACCCTCAATTCTATTATTAATTATTACAGTAAATTATTAATATTAAAATATATGCATCATATCTTTTGGAAAAGTTACAATTTAGTTATGAAAAACCTCATTCCAAAATTATTAAAGTTAAAGTATATGCATCATATCTTTAAGAAGAATTATAATTCAGTTATCAAAAACTTCATTCCAATGTTCTCTGCCATACAGAGAAACTGTCCCACACAAAATTCAACTATGCCTAAGAGGTTAAATATTCAGTGGCTAGGCAGGCACGTGGAAATCTTTTAACGGTGAGCCAAGTCTTTACAGCAACGATGAAAAAGCTAATAGTTTTCATTATGCTTCGGTGCTGACAATAGTCTTTCGTTATTCTTCATTTACTAGCAATAAAAATGGCTACGTTGTATCAAGACCGAATAAAAGTAAAGTAAACTTTATACTGTCGTATAAAACTTTATATTACCAATTTCATTGTACCTTTCGCTAGATCGTTAGCTGCAGCATTTTTCCTTTTTACACTGATTTTGATCTGGCTCGCGATTATCGAGGTATTACAGGTAGAAGCGAACTATGGCTTCCAAAAAGTCCGCCATGTGTATTTTTCAAAGAGTTTCGTTACGTTCACGTATTTTCGGATGCGGATGCAGGTCGCAGCGTTTTCAGGAATTTCAAACGGTCATTCACCGTATTGGCATCTTCAAAGCCTCGCGTCTCAGTCACCAATCGAGATATCAGCGTGGAACAAAGTGCAATTTCAAGAGGGCAGCTTCCGCTGCATCTCGAGTGCATTCTGCTTAAAAACTCTCCGCACTTTGTTCCACGATCAAAGCGAAACGCCGAACCGCTGCGCGTTGAAACAAGTTTTATCAATCTCCGACGATCGTGCAGCTTGGATTTTTTAACCTTATTCCGATACATCCACCGGATTCTACATATGGGATAATGCACGTGCAGGGAACGTGCATGAATTTTCAGAAGCCAAAGAATTAGGTTTCCGTAGTATACAGCGGGACTTGCGCTGAAAAATTTCAAATTTTGAAATGAAATTTTGCTGTGGTCGATCTCTTAAAATTATTCCTTCCGCGATCTGGCCGACAAGCATTTCTGATAAAAGTTCATTTATTTCTATCCTCGCAAGATGTATAATTCAGAAAATTTCTATGGCGCCTCTCTTCTCCCCTCAGCGCGTGCTTGTTTTGCTTGTTTGTTAATCCAGCACCGTTGCAACCGCGTAACGAGCCCGCGCGCCAATATCGTCGTAACCGTTTACATAATATTCACGATATTGTTACTGCATTAACAAGCGGGTGTCGAGACACAGTTTGGTGGAACGTTGCATAGAATAGCTGCGGAGACAGGCGATTCTAATGCTTGCAAATTGAATCGCAATTATGCCGGATTTCTATGGCAACCGATTGCATTTTCGATTACGATTTGACGCTGCGAGACAATCCGCATCGAAACAATGCCTCTTCTCTTTTTTTTCTATTAATGTCATTAGCGCGGCACGCCGGAATTTTGCCGAAACGTTTCAAGAACACTCCGCCCACCACAATATCCAGAAAAACCGTTTCTCGCTGTTGCGAGTTACTGCCCGGCGAGGTCGTGCCAGTTTCTAGCAAAGCGTGCAGATTATCCTCCTCTTTTATTTCGTTCCTATGGCAACAACCATCCGCGCAGTTACGAAACGGCGAGAGGAAAAGGGGGAGGGGGAAGGATCGTACATTTTTAACGTGGCCCATAATTTTTCAAATCGCTCGAAGCTCTCGCAGCCGTCCCGCCGCGTCGGCGTTAACCGTAATTATACAAAACTCTTTCGCGATTCGACGCGGATTCGCTTTAATTAATTTCATCGAATTACGCGAGTTTCCTTACGTAACGCAGTTTCGGCCGCGTCGTCGTCTACAAACTATTATTAACTAGGATCATTATCTTGTTCGCAGAGTTGAAAACTTTACGATGCCACAGCACTCGCGCAGGTTGATAACGGTAATTAGTTCCTTGTTGCGCGGCGCAAACACACGCAGAAGACGCGCGCACACACGCGTATCTCTCAAGAAAATTTCTTTTCGGATCTCTTTTTTTTTGCTTTTTTCTCCACACCGGCTGCATTTTTCTTCCGGCTTAATTGCACGTATATTCGCTTCGAGGAAACTTATAGCTTCTAATTAACGTCTAATTATAATCTACTTGCGGCTTTACCGGGCGTCTAAACCTCGAGATTTACATCGGCTGTATATTCAATTATTCTCGAGGTGTGCACCTCCTTTCGACGATATTTTTCGAGAAATATCCCAGGACGCTTTCGCGAAGCGTTCAACGCGGCAATTTGTGCTTGAGAATGTCGAGAAACGGGTGTTGATTAAACGCGCTAAAAAGTATTTGCATCTTCGGGCGATGCTTTTATCGGAATTTATTTTGTGCGCGTGTCGAAAATGTGCAATCGAGGTTTTTCGGTAGAATATTTTTATTCGTGTAAACGAAAGAACGAGTATCGATGAAATTCGTTATCCGTTTCGCTTGCTGTGCGAATTCGAAGAGAGCAGCCCGAGTCGAAAACGATGTTAAAAATATTCGTGTCTTATTTTAGCTGCGCATTCGATTATTTACAAATTTTGTATATTCTTCGGGCGATATTCTCATCGGAGTTCGTTCGCGTAGATTTTCAAATGTGCAATCGAAGCGTTTAGCACGATACACTTTTGTTTGAGTAAATCGAAGAACCAGAGTGTTGATAAAGTTCATTATCTGTTTGGCTTGCTGCGCGAACTTGAAAGCGCGGACCGGTTAACAACGCTGCTGCGAATATCGGCGATGTAAATCGAGCGCAATGTTTTACACGGAGAAAGTGAAAAAGAGTTGCCTATGATTCCGATAAACCAATATATCCGGTCGACCAACAACGTTCCATATCGAAGAATTACAAGGGTTTAATTGAAGTAAAAAAGTATTTCAATCGAGAATCTGAATAATCTTAAAAATTGAACGAAACTGCTGCAAGGGATCGATTCCACAAGTATTACCGGGTAACTTTCAGAGTTCCGTCTAGGTTATGGCACTACACGACGTCTTACAGGGAAATCTAACATCTTTATTCTTGAAACTCTCTCTCGTCAATAAAATTAGAATAATGCTTCGCGAAGGATATTTCGGTGTAATGCTCCGTCATATTTTTCAATTTCCGATTATGTCCTTATAATAGCGAGCAAGAAACGAGCACGCCAGCGGTACCCGGCGTCTCTCGTAAAAGATCGCGTATCAGGAAATCTGGTTCCACGCCATGATGGCGCGCTCTAAGCTGAAAATGATTGAGCAGCTATCGCATATTGCTTCCAGCAGACTCCATGAGGTTTCATCGGAACCTGTTAGGCAGTGCTCAGGACAACTCAGGATGTTGTCATCCCCGTGGAACGAGAGGAACGAGAGCGATCCATCTATTTCGAAAAGTCGAAAAGTTCGCTTTAACGAGGCGTTTGAAATCTCGGTGCGCCAGTCGGGTCTGAAGGGACTCGTCGAAATTTTCCTCATTACGCGCCGCCATTCACGGCGAATAATACTCCTTTGCTCCGCGGTAACATTACTAAAATTATTTAATACTTAATACGGAGCCGCCTGGCTCCGCTTCGCGTCTACAATTTTGTCTGCGATGATCCGCGGATGTTCAACCAGCGACTGCGCGCTATGCTTCGTTCCTGATACCTGAATTACAATTACAGGTGCTTGGCTGTAACCAAATTTTACGTATTCATGCAAATTTGCAGAATGCAAGGTCTTGAATTAATCGTATTGGCAAAAGATCTGTTAGTCGGGCGAAGGAAGCGCTTTTCATAGCGTCTTCATTTCAACATTTCGCATTTTATTTCTCGCACAATTTCTCAGTGTTACGAAACTTAACGTTGGAGATACGAAAAACTCGTTTCCAAAGAACGGGTTAAATGCGGATACGTTCGCTTTCGAAAATCGCGTTTTAATGTCGTGGAATTTTGTGGTAAACGAGCTATGTGATGCAAAAATGATGGAAGTTAAAGAAGTTGTTTACTGAATAATGAGGGACGAAGTAAAGGTTCTACGAAGTACAGTGATGTCGGAACGCATGTCTTTCATGCAAGCCGTAATAAAATTGTAATTCTGAATATTATCACTTTCAGACAATAATTAATTTTTTCAATGTAAAATTATAAACATTGTCCACTGCGTGTGGAACCTTGCAAATGGAACCTAAACCTACCACAGGGGATTCAAATAACCCTCTCCAAAGACTCGTGATCAAGATTTCGAACAGAATCTTTTAAACTTGTGCTTCCTTAATTTTCTTTAAACCGAAATAACATTTTATTTAATCACTGATCGCATACGATCGATGGAGAGTAGCTACACACGCATTAACTATAAATTTGACTTTTCTTCTTATCGTTTTGCGGAGGATAAAGAAAATCTAATTACTGTTATCAGAAAATAAAATGTAGGCCAAGGGGTTAAAGTTACAAAATTGACTTAAATTAAATCTTGCCATTTTTATAATGTCATATTCTACCAATAGTCTTCTACTTTCATAATTAATAAATTAAACTTCTCCCCCATCCGAATTTCTCTAAAACGAGCCGCGAAATGTAAAATTAGCATCCAGACCAGCAGTCCACTATTCACGCTCGAGTTTGTTCGTATCCCCGGAGTAGCTTCCATTAGGGAAGCTTGTCCGACTATTTGGGTGATCTTTGAAATCAGGCGTCTGGTATTACCATTCCGAGGTGTTCCCGGCATGGCGTAAAAATATTTCCGCGTGATCCGAAGATATTTTGCTCGCGTGACGGTCTTAATAATATATTTTTCTTAGCTCGATGCGAGGAGGGAGGGCGCGGGCGCGGGCGCGCGCGAGAGCGAGTAGGTATTGTTCGCGATAAGACAACGGGTTGCGGCGGCGAGGTGAGGCGACGGGTCGGCTTTCCTCGAAATTTCTTGAATTGATCATTGTGCCTGGCAAAAATTCTGCCGCGACAGTGCTCGGGGAAAAAAGAGCCGGAGAGGCGCGTAACCGTGAGCGTCTATATCAGCGAACGACTCCATTATAGAGGAGCGCATGGAGCAGCGGCCCATTATTCCCGTCGTCGGCGCTGGATCATATATGTGCGGCGTATTCGAAATACAGGATGAATGGTCGCGAAAGCCAGTGCGGTGTGAGCTCTGGAGTAGCAATAACTCGGAGATTAAAACAGAATTAAAAAGTGTGCTGGATGTGTATCTGTGTCAAGCGGCAGACAGGCCAGAGAGTCATCCGTTGTCGAGGTATCGAAGTAACCACGCCGGATGAAAAAAAAAAGAAAAAAGAACACACACACACACAGACACACGCAGATAGACACGCGTCGAGAGAAACGTACGCGCGCACCGACAGACGCACACAGAGAAAAACACGGACGCGCACACGCAGACAGTTGGAGGGATAAATAAGCGCAATGTTCGTTACACCCGTTCCTCCTCTTCTGCGCTCGCTCGTGCGCCTTCCATTGCTCCGCCACTCTTTCCGCCCGTCGTTCTACCGCAATAAACAATATACCGTCGAGATGAAGATAGACCGAGCAGAGCCGGGCCTCTCCGCTGAATCGTTAATTAATTTCCTGATTATTCGCTGATCCAATTTCGCGATACACCCGCGCACCGATATAAGAGAGAAAGAGAGAGGAAGAGGGTCTCGCTCGACACCCATCAGAGAAGCTAGCGATATTTTTCACGTTGAAGGATTCTTTTCACTCATCTTGAGCGGATTACCACGCGACGAACCTCGCTCGATGCTCGAACAGAGGCCCGATCCGTTAACCAGACGGATCGCTCGATCTTTTTCCGCCGAAATGTGTCCCGTTCCCTCGAGTTCCAGTCGACGCACGGGTTGTTTCGCTTCGGGTGTCAACTCCCGGTAACGTAGCGCGAAAGTTGCTTCTCGTACGTCCGAACTCTCACAGTCTCGTTTTACCAAACACTGCGAAACGCTCGCGCGAGAGTTGTAGACCGGAAAATTCGGGCCGCGGGATATACGTACTGTTCGTTTCAACTATCTCGCCGAATTGTGATCCGCTGACGCCGGACGACGGGGTGGTACCTGCGTCTCGAAATTCTGTGATATACACGCGGGCAACGGACGCGCATCGTGGCTTCGATTTTTTGTAAAAATACGACGATTGTTGTCTCGCGTGTTTAGAAACAGTTGGTAAAGCGAGGCCAGGAATCCATACAGCACGATACACGTTGCCAGTCTCATTATTACGGAACACAATTTAAGTCTGAATAACTTTTTTTTATAAATAGACGCAGCGATTTCAGCTTTTCTGACGAGTTGGACGGACTGGTTTACCGGATCATGTGTCACGAACGTTTTTGAAAAATTACGATTCCTCTGAATTGCGAAAAAATATAAAACTTCTTTTTGCGCTACAAATATGTAATTAATAATGGTTCTTCTATGTATGCCTTTAGTGAGATCCGAACTGCGTTTCAAATGACTCGTTGTTGCTTAAACTGGCCTAGTAAGGTTACAACGTGGGTCAAGAGTGACCCAGAATCGTACGAGTGAGTGCAGTTGTTAAAGAAGTCTCACAATATCAAATTGCAGATCAGATTGAAAAATGCAACTGACTGAACTGACTGAATTAATGCATGCACATATTCGGTAAGGTTGAGATCTGGCTTACTAACGACCTGGAATCATCTGAACGGGTGCAGTTGTCAAAGAACCTCCAAAGTATGAAAACAAACTGCACATATCTAAAAAATGATTTTTACTGAGGAAAGGAATGTTTTGAAGAATGAAACCGAGGGAATCGATGCAAATGCACCTTCGGTAGGATCGTGACCTGAGTTACTAACGACCCGAAATCATTTGAAGGAGTGCAGTTGTCAAAGAAGCCTCAAAACATGAAAGCAGACTGCAAATATCCGAAGAATGATTTTTTCTCATGAAAGGAATATTTTCCAGAGTGCAACCGTTGGAACAAGGAGATACACCATCGCTAAGATCGAGGCGTGGGTTACAACCGACCCGGAATCATCTGAAGGTATGCAATTATCGAAGAAGCTCCAAAATACAAAAACAGACTACAAATATCAGAAGAATGATTTTTCTCTCATGAAAGAAATTATTTCAAGAACGCAACCGAGAGAACCAATGGAGATACACCGTCGCTAAGCTCGAGGCATGGGTGACAAGTACCCCAGAACAGTTTCTCAGTCGCGAAACACAAAATTCGCCCGCGGCTGTTTCGAAGAAGCGATTTCGAGCCGGTCAAAGATGGATGTCCGGATCGAGTCAACTTGCACAGGATTGCCAAAATCGTTGGTTGCCGTCGAAGGTAATGCATCGTCCGCGTCGCAGGCGCATTCAATTTCCGTCAGAGGTTTGCAGGTGCGTCGGCGATCAGGCCGGCCGGTCTCCTCTGACTCTTTCCCTCCTCTAACATTAAACAGGCTGCGGGCGCGCAGAGACACGGCCGAGCACCCTCCACCCTTCGATCAACAAAGTCGAATCGAGGCCCGTAGCCATGCTGGTGTTCGCTTGTCTATGTACGTGCGTGGATGCGTGTCGGGGTGGCTCATATGTTCGGGCGTTTGACAGCGAAGCGTTTGAATGCGAAATGCGATCGGTTAAGTGCGCCAATCATTGGCAGGGTGTTCGAGAGAGTCAAATAGAGTTCGGAATTTGAAATCGTGCCGTCATGCCCCAGCGTGAAATTACGCAGCTTGCGGCGTAGAGGGCGAGCGGCGTCTGAGGGGTGGCGCGGGGATTTCGCGGCGGCGAGAGAGAAAGAGAAATGTCGGAAACGGATGGAAAGGGTTGGGGTAGGGAAGGGGAAAGCCGGAGAATCGGCGGATTCGTAATTTTATCGCCGGCGCGCAGAGTACGCGGAATCACGAGACCATCTCTCTGGTTCGTTTGTTTACCAGAGCCATGAAGAGAACCGGCAGGGGGCTGCGAGCGGCGGGGGATTTTTGTTCTGCTCGGGGCGGCGGCGTTCCGCTTTCCACGGGAATTCAATGACTTTTCCTCTCGTCGGGAAACCTCGTGAAATATTAGACGACGGAAATAAGCGGGCGAAAGACCGTGGAAATCGCGAGGAACCGATGGCTGACGGTGACGAGGCATGCATCGACAGGAACGACGGGGATTATTACGCCGCGTGTGGATTGTTTACGCGCTAATTTCTAGGAACACACCACCATCCCCTTAATTGGCTGTTTACGGCGAGCCTAGAACTTCCGAGAAACATGCCGCTGTTTACGTTCATGTTGCTGCGTGGTTCGCTTCGCTGCAACTTTCTGCGGTATCGCCTGGCCCCTTGGACTAAATGGAAGGTTACACGTTCTAACGACTGTTCGAGAAGCTTTTTTGCTGTTCTTTAGCTTTCAGAATCGTTGTTCGCGATGTCCGATAATGAACGAGTACTTTAACCTGTTAACCAGTTAAGTGTGTTTGACGACTATATCCGTCATGGAGATGTGGCAGAATTTTGTGTCATGACGATTATATCCGTCATGAGTAAAATTTTGTTACAATTTGATATTTAAATTGTAATTCTGGCGAAAACTAAATTATATTCGTAAATTTTAATATGTTTAAAATATTTAGAGGTCAAGACAAAATGAAACAAACAAATGAAACTTATAAATAATTTGACATAGATTCATGCATCTTAACTGGTTAACTGGTTATGATGAAATATTTCGTCATACACGAACTAATACTAGAACGGTCATGACGACATTTTTCGCCATGGAAATTTGCCGTAATATTTTGAACACATTATATACATATAAGTTTACAATTATATGTAAACAACAAGTACTAAAAAAAGGAAAAAATCCCCATTGTGAAACGAGTCGAACAAAAGTTTATTGCCCGGTTAACAGGTTAAAAGTACCAAAAATTTAAGAGTACCAATTTGCGAATCGACGACTCGTTCTTGAATCATTCACGGAAAATACGAACCGATTGGAGCCAGCCTCAATCGATGGCAACACCATTTTTGAGGGCATCGTTCTATGATTGATCCGTATTTTCTGTCGATAACTCAAATACGAGAAAGTTTCTTCGAATAACCCCACACAGCTCCTCTTTCGAGAAATTCGAACGTGATTGGGACAATGCGTATCTGCCAGTGATCGGAAAAGGTCGTAGCGAATCGGAAAATATGACAGTTCAGTGGAACGTAAATTGTCAAGGAGGCTGCCAATTTAGGAGAGCTCCAGGAACTGCGTAATCGATCAAGCAGGATCTAGGTTGCAGGATATTCCTTCGGGTAGGTCAAGATTCTGGGAATACTGACTAAGAAATCTTAGGAAGGTAGCCCAAAGTGCACTACAGCTATAGAATAGTTGCTCCGCTATGAAATTCAAAATTCTAAGAAGCCTACGACGAAGCACAAGTTCCGACGAAAGCCGCTAGTCCGAAGTACCTCGAGGCTTTACCGAAACTACTTGTCCAGGGCTTCAATTTCTAGCGCATCCCCAAGGTCCAAAGATAAATCGATTATCAAAGTGTAAGTTCCATAGATTCCATTGTTCCTGAGAATCGCTTCGAGGAATCTATCAAACGCACAAATTAATTTTCCAGGATGAATCGTTTCTCAAAGATTAACCTCTTAGGCACGGCTGAATTTTGCGCGGGGCTGTTTCTCTGTATGGCCGAGTTCAACGCGAATTACGTGTAAATGATACAGCACTAATTAAGTGTTTGATCATCAAATTATAATTTTTCTAAAAGATATGATACACATATGTTGACTTTAACAATTTACGTTAACACTCTAACTGACCAACTGACGACCTCAAAAATTCTATAAAATCAAATTAATTTATTTAATGAAGCAGCGATTGAAAACTTTAAATGTATGGCATATAGTTCTCTATCAATCTTCTTGTATTCTTCAGATATCAACTAAATTGAATGCAACCAATATATTAATGTACAAATTTATTTTTAAACATGGACTGATAATTCTGTCACCCATATATGGGTGATGTGGCAATCAAAGTGTTAATAATTAATAATACAATTGAGCTTGTGCCTAAGAGGTTATGTTCGAGAGTATATTTTCAACTTATCCTCAGGATAGCTGCAAAGAATCGTGCATCTTTTAAAAAAATTTCTGGATCGTCTTCTCAATTCGAATATATCGAATGCACAAATTAATTTGGCAGTCCTGCCTTCGCTTGTTCGTTATACGCACACAAAGAAACGTCGATTGCAGTTCCTGCATCAATTATTGAGCGGACTGGTAAAAATCGAATAAATGCACGTCGCGTCGACGTGCAAAAGACTTGACCACCGTTATTGAGAATAAGGAATTAAATCTGAGGGCTGCGAATGAATCTGCTCGGCTAATAATTACGCGCGATGCAATGAAACGAGCGAAATGTTTGCGAGAGCAACAAGTAGAAAGGGTCTCTCTAGTCTCTCGACCTATAATCTTGTAAGAAAGGACTAGATCGAAATCTAGGACAATCATCTTGCTTTGCTGCCTGTTTCCCTGTCTGAAGCGCCATCCGCAGAAGTAATATTTGCGGCCATTATGGGAATAATCGCCGGAATAATAACCGGAGAAATAATAACGGTCGACGGAAACGAGGGAAGGGGATTCATAGGCGAATAGCTAAACGGTCGTTCCTAAAATTGAGCTCGCTCGATTGCGCCGACGCAGTTTTCGAGATAACGCTGAAAAGTCCAATTTTCGAAGTACGATAATCTAAAAACATCGTTTGCATAAAACATTGGTGATACAACGCGGTCTGTAAATGGTCTGTTGTGAGTTAGATAAATACGCGAATTTGTTATCTCTTAAATGTTTATTCGGTAAAGTTGATTTTTACATGTTATCAAGTCTAATTCGAATGATTTGCACACTTCTTTTGAATACGTTAAGTTTAACGTAGCAATCGGCAATATTTTCCCGGATTTGCACAATTTGCAGAAAATGGCCATCGTGCGTTTCATAAAAAAAATTGTTCAAACAAAAGTACTGCAATAAACTGCAATAAGAATAATTATCGAAGTGTCTTTTACGTAATAAATGCATAAAAATCGCCTCAATCTTTGTTCGCCATATTGCACTTCTTTTTTTAATCGGCGAATGCACTTTCGCAATCTCTTTAAGAGAGTATCAGCGATCTTGGGTCGAAAATGGATTACTTTAGAAGTTATTAATTTTCCAGCAGACTCCCATAAGAGTTCGAACACCGTGCGACGCGTGACACGGCAATTTCCGAAGTTTCGGTAGACTTTAAAATCTGGCCGAACGATAGGGACACCGGATCGATATGTGCTCTCGTATTTTCATCGTGCCCGGAAATCGTCATACGTCTCTCGATTTGTGAAGCATGATCGAATAATCATGCTGCTACTTAGGATTTCGATGAAATCGTCCACCCTTAAATGCTCTCCGCTGCGGTTAGCTCGATCGATTTGCGAATGCTTAAGGCGCGGTTTCTGTGGATCCGACAAAACTTCGGATGCCTCCAACCGATACAAGCGATTGCATTCAGTTTCACGTTGCTAATTGGCTGCCTACCGTAGGGTCGATCATGTCCGGAACATCTAGAGATACTTCTTCGCAAATTAGGTCGCTGATAACTTCAACTCGCTTTGACGAGCTTCGCTTTCGAAAGGGACGAGTGGACTCGTGCACGGGTCGAATTTTCTGCGGTATTTCGAAAATATATTATAACAATTATGGTATCGTTGAGTGGGTCTACTAGTTTATTGATACACCGTGTTCTACACTTTGCTAATTTCATTTCTGTCATAGAAATGGAGCCGGGACGGAAACTTACGATAAGTATAGATTCGAGCAAAATTATTGTGATTAAGCAAATAATAAATTTAATTTATACTCCTCGAAATACATTCATAAATTCTATCTTCTGTTAATCATGCCTGGCCCGTACTATATTACGAAGAGGCCATCGTTAACACGTACAAAATATGTCAGAGTCGACGCTCTTTTCAATGCATTTTATCTGGAGAAAAATGGTCAAAGGTTGCAAGCGAGCGAAAAGATGTAAAACGTGCCGAGGTGGGGGTCCTATTTATATACGAACAATCGTAGCGAACCCAACAAACTTCCCCAGCAATCTCCCAGCAACGACACGCGCAGCGTCTTCGTCCAAACAGCGAGACAACAGCCGGAAGTTCGCGGCTTCTGCGTTAATAGTGATCGATAGATCCGAAGTTCACGGGAGCGCAAGATTTCCGGCAGATTGTTAGTTCCCCGCGATTCAATCTCGCATTACTAGGTCGCTCGAAAACCAGCGAACTAAAGCTGCAGCCAGCTAATTAGGAATTCCAGCCGCGGTACTTTGTAATTCAGAATACCAAAGCAGTCAGACGTGCAACCCTATAATCCCTCGAACTTAGGGAACTTGTCTCTCTCGCTCTTGGCGCTGCCGCTGCGTCGCTGTTGGGCGAACTTATTTTATTCATACATTACTATGGAGCGTTCGATCGCGGTGTTACGGCCCTGCGATATCGATATCGGCCTCACCTGACGCCGGGCTCGCGGAATAGCATCAAATGGGTGAATCCTCGCGGCGACGATGTGTGAGCAATGAATATTTATCGTACCTTGGGTCGAGCTTAACAAGACTCGCGCGCCCTGGAGAATGCGATTCGCGCCGCTCTAGTTGGTACGTTTCGATTCCTACGGGACCGACGGGGGCAGGGGAGGGGGTGGCAAGGGGCAAAGGGTTCCTTGAATTATTTAAAGAAATTTCATTTATCAGTGGCTCGTGTATTTTCAGTGGGTTCGGCCGTTATCTCCGCTCCTCAGTCGGAAACGCGAGAAACGATACAGGGGGAGGGGGAGGGGGAGGAAAACGGCGGCGGGGCGTCGCGTATTCCTCGTTTTCCCTCGTTTCCCCTCGTTTCCCACGGTTCTCGCTCCTTCTTCTTCGCCGGTGATATTTTTTCCTGGCTCGGTAAGCGAGCCGGGCGCGACCTGCAGGCCCTGCAGCTAGAAATGCATGCATCTGGAACGACCACGCCTCGAGGGTGCCAGCGACGGGTTGCGATAGGGGGGCTAGAAAAGAGGAATTGCGCGAACCAGGACGACGTCGTAGCCCGGCGTCGTCGACGACAACGACGACGACGACGACGACGACGACGACGACGACGACGTAGAGGAGGATGACTACGACGACGACTCGAGAGGGCCACTTACGTTTGAATTTTAAATTCTCCCCTCTGGATGGAAGATTTTCCGGAGGCGAAGCACAGGGATAGAGAAAGAAGGACACCTCGGCGATGGATTAAGCTCGCCGAAGTATGAACGAGACGAAGGGGTCAAGTTGGCTCGGATGAGATCAGCATTCTGGATAGCACCGAACACAGACGGATCTCGACGGACCTCGAGGAGACCCGAGGAGCAGGGGCGGAGACACTTCGCGACCTTCCGGAGGTATGCACACACCGCTCGAACCGATCCACTCGTCTCTTTTCTCCCGGCTACACTAAGAAATCGACGTTCTTCGTTTTTGTTCGCCTCCTCCTTCCTCCAGCCCTTTCCCTCTGCCTTCTCTCTCTCTTGCTCTCGCTCTTCTATCTATCTCTTGTCCCTCTCCTTTCTCTCTCTCGCCGTCACTGTACTATCTCTTCCTCCACCTCCTCTCTTTCTCGCTCTTCCATCTCCCACTTTTCTCTCGCTTTTCTTTATATCTTCTTCCTCCAGCTTCTCCTTGTTGCTCTTGCTCTTCCATCCCTTTTCCCTCACTCGTCTATCTGTCTATTTTCTCTCGCTCTTCCGCATATATCTTTCCCGCAACTTCTCTTTTCCTCCCTCCCCCTCTCTCTTCAATCTATCTCCTTCCTCCAGCTTGTCTCTGTCACCATCGCCGTTTTACCTATCTTTTTCCTCAAGCTCCCCTTTCTCGCTCTTGCATTTCTCTTTTCTCTCGCTCTTCCGTATATCTTCCCCGCAGATTCTCTTTCCAGCTCCGGCTCTCCTATCCGCGTCTTTTCCATCTCCCTTCCACCGGCTCCCTTTCTTCTTCTTCCTGGCATTCTCTGGTTCAACAGCTCGTCGTCCAGATTCAACTCCCTTCCGTCGTTTCCTCTCCGGTTCCCGTCTGGTTCGCGACACAGCGTGCTCTCTCCCACGATCTTCTTTTTATCCCCGTTGACAGAGCGCCGATAGATAGGGGCGGAAATTCGTGAGGTAGCTTCGATCCAGTGCAGGTCCACGAAATTGCAGCCGGAGCGGCTCAATTCAATCGCGCGAGAAACTCGCACTACCGGTGCTTTACGCGAGGCTTCGAGAAGAGGATTGGGAGAGGGCCGATCTACGGTGACGGGAACGGGGTCTGGAAATGCGTTTACGTATGGCGGATCGTGGATTATTCGCGAAACGGAGCTGATTTGATAATAAATATGCGTGGCTGCACGCGAATCTTGTCAGACGTATTCGGCGGGGGACCATTCGAAACGAGCGTGTCACGTACACGCGAATAACCATTTTTATAAGACACCGTGCGACAGTGTAAATTAGCTACGATTTTCTAGATTTCACCGGAATAAAACTAATTTTTAAAACTCTTTCCATGCTGAAGCCAACGTCTTCTTCTTCCCTTTCTGCCGAATAACTGTATTCTTCATAAAAGAACTTCCATTTTTCAGTAACAATTTTAATCGACTGACATTCGCAAATTTATATTTTTACATTCTCTTAATCTGTCGACTGCTCTAAATTCAGCACAATAATTCTTTTCACAAAGCCATTATATAACTCTTAAAATATTGCGCAAAGCTTTTGCAATATTCTATATCGCCCTGGGTTTCATAAATTGAAATAGATAATGCAAGTGCAACGACGAGTTAACTCGTCATCGTTCAACAACGTTTGGGCACGAAAAGACGAGTTAAGTCGTCACTGGTCACTAATGTGTTAACACTAGAATTACTAAACCAGTCATTTTGACGGGTACCCAGGTTTTTCTTTCGCAATTATTGAAATTATAAAAATGTCTTCGTCAGAAATTTTAACTGTACTTATTTAACCCCTTGGCCTACGACTTATTTTACAATAACAGTGGCCAGATAGATATAAGTGATCAATATTATTAAAGAGAATTGTTGGTTACTTTATAATCAAGCTCCCATCTCATACTACAATATGATTAACTTCCACTATAATAAATCCATGTTCAATGCTATTAATGTAATGATAATCTAACTAATCCAGACCATCATGGCAGTCAACGTGTTAAAAAAGGTAGGACAACGACACGAAGTAACAAACGTGCGAACTGTAATTAAAGAGAGACAGTTAGGTATGAAAGGAGTTGGACAAGCGATGCTCTATATTCAGCCATCCATCTTCGAGGTAAAGGAATCGCGAGATGGGGTACAAAGTGGCGGAACCGTCATGCTCGCTTCAATATTTCAGAATCTTTTGCTCTCCACCTGCGGAGGTTCTCCGGTTGCAATATAGCACAGGACGGACGTAATGCAGGTGACAATTGGAGCGTGTCGATGCGCCGTTCCAAGATCCCATAATAGAACCGGGCACGAAACTTTTTCGCTGTCCTAGCTCGAGCATCGGTTTTCTTTTCCACCGAAAACCGGCCGGATTATGTTATGCATGCTGGATGCCGTAGACCTGAATCGCGACGCTATCTCGCTGATAAAGATTCCCTATCTCGTTTCTACATCCGGATTTACGGAAATCAAACGACGTCGACGACGACGACGACGACGACGACGACGACGACGGAGGCGCACACGATCATTGGCGTAGAAACGCAGGGAATCAATTCAATGCAAGGAGGAACGGTGTCGCTTACATTACCGATAATAAAATCCGCGGAGGCCATTCTTCGGTATGAAATTTATTCCTCCGTCAAACACGCTTACCACCGCAAGGAACCACCAAGTCAAACATCCTACTTTACAATTGTCTGAGTGTTTTCGCTGGCAGAGACGGGTAAACCATCGAGCCGAAGAACGTTTTCGACAGCGAGAGCTTGTCCTCCGATTTTATGGGCCTCGAGAGCTTTTCCGGGTTCTAACTTTTGTTTTAGGAAAAGCATGGCTGTGTTCGTCGGTGAATCTATGGGCATAGCGTTGGTATAGATGTGGCACAAGTTTCAGCTCGATAGTATTAATCAATCTTGCAGTATATTATAATTGTTGCGAGGTGTTTAGTTGTCTTCGGATTTTGTGAAATTTTAGAGATTCTTTT
>CM052090.1:5759475-5804080 GCA_028453745.1 Agapostemon virescens | reverse complement strand
ATCTTTAGCTTTTGCTTCGAGAAAGTTATGGCTGTGTCAATCAGTGGATGTATGGGGACTGTGATGATGTCCATGTAGCGCAGGTTAAAGGTTGATTGCGTTAATCAATCTTGCAGTATATTTTAATAATTGCGAGATGTTGAATTCTGTCTTCGGATTTTGTGAAGTTTTACAAATTTCTTGATCTTTAGCTTTTGCTTCGAGAAAGTTATGGCTGTGTCAATCAGTGGATGTATGGGGACTGTGGTGATGTCCATGTAGCGCAGGTTAAAGGTTGATTGCGTTGATCAATCTTGCGGTACATTATAAAAGTTGCAAGGCGTTCAATTGTGTCTTCGAATTTTGTGAAATTTCCGAGATTTCTTGATCTTTAGCTTTTGTTTCCAGTGTACCAGAGTGATTGCGGAGGATCCTATTGTCTCCAGTTTTATGAATCTCCACCGATTTCCTGCGTTTTCACTTTTGTTTCAATAAAGGTAAGGTCACATCGATCGATGGATGTGTCGACGCAGTATTGGCGTTGGCGAGGTGCAAGTTTCAGCTCGATTGCGTTAATCAACCTTACAGTATGGCATAGTGATTGTGAGGTGTTCAGTTGTGTCCCCAGAGTTTATGTATGCCGGGAGGTTTCCGGATCTCAAGCTTTTGTTTCAAGGTAGATACGGCTGTGTCGATCGATGAATGTATGGACGCAGCGTTGGTGTCGACGTGGTGGCAAGTTTCGGCTCGATTGCGTTAATTAATCTTACAGTACGGCATAGTAATTGTGGATCGGCGTAATAACAGGCGCATTCAGGTTTGAAACTCGCGTTGCTGCCGAAGACGCAATATATTGTGATTTCCGTTGTAGACGAGGGATTCTTCAAGAACTGATGCGCGTCTATACACAAAGTATATGCAAAGTAACTAACCATTTAAATATGCGGTAAGAATTCCAAGCAAGAACATTGCTAACGACTATTGCAAAGGAAGGCGAATTGAAAGACGGTTAAAGTTACAGAGGGAATCGCTTATCGATCGAGTCTCGTAAATTCCGAAATATTTTCACAGCGTCTAAACAGCCGATAACCATGTCAATTAGCGACAAATAACTACTTCCTGTTGTTGGATCGTGAGAATTCTATCCTTGCCGCTGGATTAATGCGCTGGCAGTGATTAGGAGTTCATTAAGCTCCAAATTAAATTACCAGTTCAGCCACGAAGATAATATCAATCAGTGTCGACGATGATTTAGTACGTATTAAGGGTGGCGATATTGAACGCGATGGGCCAGAATCCGTTTCAATTCGCGGCACGATACGATGTAACAGTCTGAGCAACTTCTACGTCTATTAGATCGCGGATTTCACGCAAAGAAAAATAAGTGGTTGGAATTTAACGCAGTACGAACACCAGAGAAATTATAGATCACATTATTTTCTATGTATCACGATTATTTTTTATTTCTCGAAATTAACGTAGACTACGAGTCGGACTCATGATCAAGATTTCGAACAGAATCTTTTAAACATGTTTCCTGAATTTTTTTGAACCGAAATAACATTCTATTTAATCTCTGATCCCATACAATCGATGGAGAATATCTACGCACGCTGTAACTACAAATTTAACTTTCCTTTTTGTCGTTTCACAAAGGCTAAACAAAATCTAGTCACTGTTATCAGAAAATAAATTATAGGCCAAAGGGTTAAGTCCTAAGGGGTAAGTATAAAATGGAAATATATTGTGGCCCTCATAATTTGTTTTTAACATATCCGTGAAGCTACACACGACGAATAATGCGTCGTTGTAGCACGTTCTGCGATAAAAGAGAGGAAAATTCGAACTTTAAATTGTCGAATAAACGTATAAATAAATATCTCTAATTTTCAAAGCTTTTGAGAAATAGTAGAAGAAACTCAATCGATTGGTCTCGCGAGAATGATTTTGTAAGTTGGAGAAATTCGAAGAAATTCGAAGAAATTGGCTTGAGATCGAGGCGGAGTCCTTGTTGCGTGAAAGAGAGTCGAAATTCAGCGTCCTGACGTCTCGGTCTCGAAATAGGGGGTCGTCAATAATTCTCAAGGAGGGATGAAACGGCGGGATCGAGATCAGCGTCATATTTAGGCTGAATCGGACGCGGGGGCGACGGTAAGGGAGCCCTGATCCTTTACGTAACATCCACGACCTGGAACCATCCATCGTTCAGAAGTTTCGAAAGCAGTGGCTGGGCGACTTCCACGTCGGAGTTTTCGAAAGTTGCAACGACGCGCGAAACCCTATTCTGATACTCCGCTCGGAGGCAGATACTCGCCAGGCGTTGGTGCCTGCTCCCAAAAGGCGATGCCTCGAGAGTTTCTTTGACCGACTAAAATCACCCCCTCTCTCTCCTTCTCTCTCTCTCTTTTTCTTCCTATCTTTCTCGCTCCCCCCCTCTCTCTCTCTCTCTCGCTCTCAGCCCGAGGTAGAAAAATGTTCCGGGGACGCCGGGATCCTTCATAAAAGACACGATATTTTCATGAGAGCTCGCATCAACCTTGTGCACCGCTGGGGAAAACTTTTCAACACGGTCCGCCGAATACCGGAAATTTTTAACCCTCCGTAATTCAACCCTCTGTCGTGCGCCGCCGACGTTCCGCGTGTTTGCACGCGTTTAAAGAGCACCTTCGTTTCTAATTTCTTTTCGATTTTTTGAACTGAAACGGGAACGCTCCTCTCCGTCGCGCGTCCCCTCTTCTCCTCCGCCTCTATCGTCGCGTAAAACGCAACTGATACTCCGACGAATATTTTGCATATCGGTTCGAAAATCTACGGCAAGTTCCACGGCAAAAGTTATTAATAACGTATAAAAGTTAAACTCCGCTAGATTCAGACGTTTTAAGAGATCGTTCTGGAGAGCGACAATTCTGAGATAACTGCCGCGACGGTGATCGCAGTCGTCCTATGAGAAAGCTCACCGTTTTCCCCACTCCGTGGCCAGGTCCGCCCAGAAATCTTCTTATTGGTATCCCCGCCACACGCAGCATGGATGACGTCGGGTCATCGGTTGCGTCGGCGGGCGACAATAAGATGTCGGTCTCTTTGCCATGGAATTCAAAGGATCGACCGACTTTCAAAAGTCGTCTTGCCTAAGTATCGGCTATCCTGAATTCCAAACAAATAATTAGCAACGATCGCAAATGGTCAAATCGCTCTGAGCCTAACGCAAGGATGGCGAGCCCATTTTCGGCGGCCAGAAAATTGAATAGAGTCTTGCACACCTTTTATAGGAGTAGAAAAATAATATTTTTATTATATTTATTATATTTATACAGCTCTCAAATTAATTCTTTCGACGTTCCGAAGAAGCTGATGCTACGCGACAGACTTTTAGAGAATTTATTTCGTTTTGCAGGGCGCATGGCGAATTTTTCAGGCGACTGTATGCAAAATGGCTCTGCAGAGCGGAGCCGCGCCCATTTCTCTGGCTCGAATAGTTCCGGGCGGCTCGAACTTCCCATGGATCGGTCCGAAATAGTTTCGAAGCTGTTTCTAGCACTCCGTTCGGTTTCCGTCACTGAACCAGCTTGTTCTCTGTCTGTTTCTGTGCGCTCCAGCACGCGGCCACCTTGCCTGCAGTTCCTCCGCAGCTAACTTCTAAGATCAGCCCCGGAATCAGTCCGCCGGCTCCCTAGTCGGGCGGAAAGCCGAGATTGATTTCCACGGAGTTCCGCGTTGTCGGTTCTTGATTGGTAATTGCCCCTGCCGCCGATCGATAAGAACCAGCCCCGTGGAACGCGTGTCTTGAGAGCGTGGCGACGCGCCGCGCGCGACACAATTCACCGTGATTCGATCCGACGAGAGAAATCGTCGTGCTTCCCTCGGATCAGCCGACGAACGCCGTCGTCTTCGTGGCTGGTTGCCTGGAAATGATAGATGACCGGGATTTTCGGGAAACTTCGCCGGAATTCGTCCGTATCGCGAGCCTCTTTAACTTCCCTCGAATCGGGAACCGCGTCTTCGATTTTCCATGCGACATCGCAAGTTACGAATTTTTGGCTATTACGAGCTTTGGCCAAGTCTCAGCTTTCGAACCAGGCTGCGAAAGCAATCTGCCGGACGTTCTGAGAGAAAAAAATCCGCAGCCTGTCTGCAAATTTCAGGTTCGCGGTCTTCCGAGAGCAGAGCTACGATTTTATTGTAGGCGATTGGGATTTTGTTGACACCACGCTAATAATCTTCGTTAGACCCTTAACACTTCTTATAACATGTCTTATAAAAATGGCAAACACATCCTTAACCTCTTAGGCACGGCTGAATTTTGTGCGGGGCTGTTTCTCTGTACGGCAGAGTTCAACGCGAATTACGTGTAAATGATACAGAAGTGAAATCTGTGAAGCTTAATGCTGTTGTCTGCACGAGTACATTGGAATGAAGTGTTTGATCATGAAATTATAATTTTTCTTACAGATACGATACACGTATGTTGGCTTTAACAATTTACTTTTACTTTATCCGCGAAAGCCACTATAGTGGCGCGTCGTACAAGAAGATGACATCCGCGAAAGCCACTATAGTACCGCATAGTGCCTAAGAGGTTAAGGAACCGCTTGCAGGCTGATATGAGAGACTTCGACGTCCCAATTCGGTGATCTTCGTTTTGGATATCGAAACGAGACATTAAGGTGAACCTAAAAATTGTCACATTGTTATTTAAGACAGCTTTTGCATTGCTCTGTTTGCATTTGAGTCGATAAAAATTTAGATAAGCCTAAGAGGTTAATACGTCATAAAAATGGCAAAATTTTATTTATCCAGATTTTGTGCAATTTTTACTACAATCGATTTCTGCAGAGGCAATTTTGCAACATGAATAATTGTAAAATAAAGAGACTGAAAAAGATCATTTGACCCTCTCTGGTAGGTTTACTGTTAAGGGTTTGTATATTTTCTTGCGGAGAGAAAAAGCGAAGCGAAGGCAGACAACGCTAGGGCCTGGGGTACCTTGGACACGCCCACTTGGGACTTTTCCTCCATTTTCTTTTCAAAAGTCAGTCCCACTGCGTGGGTCTTACCGATCCACCCGCCATCCATTCTACATTATAATGGATGGCAGCCCTTTTGCTGCTTTGCTTTTCATGTGGCAAGTAAACGTTGCAATTTTAAAATACATTTTTTCTCCAATATGGAAGATTTGTCGTTTCAGCAGTTAAGTTTACTGCGTATATTAATTTATAGAGTCTTTGCACAGCGCGCGTTACGTTTTAAGAGTTGCAAGTCGTTGCAAGTCGTGCAACGACTGGCAACGGAATATCGATCTTCAAATGCTAGTTCTCGTGGATTAATTCCTGGAGTCATCGTATCGGCGATGCATCGTGCAACGTATCCGCGCAACGTGCTCGTTTTTCTGAAATGCATGTCTTCGTACTTTCTTTGAATGTCTAGGAATGTTGTCGTCGACGTAATTTTGTGTATATTAAAAATTACAGATTATTTAACGCATAGATTATATAAACGTGTGCTTTTGTTAAAACTTCGTTCGCTTTTGCTGATCTGGGTCCACAGGATTTTACTCGTCTGCTAACTGTGCAATACCTGCGCAGAGATTTGCAGTTTCATTATCCGGATAAGCTTCGGGACAGTGTTATCTTGATCTTCTAATAACACCGTTGTTTTCGTTCACTGAATATAGTTTCTTTCCTCTCTCGGCATGCTTTTTCCTACTCTGCGTGTAAGGACGGATTATTTCCGTTTCATCGATTACTTTAGAAACATTTGCATAGTCGGTTGAAAAGCGGGCACTGTCCGGTTTCATTAATACTTTAGTATACTTAAGAGTGCGTGTCTAACTCTTGTCAAACGGTAGAAGTAAGATCTACCGGTTCTTGGAAGCTCTGTGCATAGTCTCTGCTAGTGTAAAGATACTAAACCTGTCGCACGGTACATCGATCATTCTCTACCATAGAACAAAGTGTAACTTCGAAATCTTTCGTTTCAACTTTTCAACGTCGATCGTTGTCGTCGACCTAGTTTTCGCGAAAGCTAGCGTTTTCGAAAATCTGTGACAAATATCTGGAATTATAATTCATATTTCACTACGAACCATGCCCCCGTTTCATCGAATGCTCCCTTCACGTTGAAATTTATGCAACAATTCTATTGCATGCTCGCGGACAACTCACCGAAGGGATTCAACGATATATTCTATATTACATTAATTATTTTAACGATTGCTCGAACGACATTCCCCGTATTTGTTCAGTTCAACCGTCGATCAACCGTCTTATGATACATTTCTTTGTGTAATTACGACTCAGCGAAGCACCTCTGCTCATTCATTATGAGACGACGTTCGTTCATTGACCAACTCACAGTTTACTTAACACCCTGCAAAACTCTGTTACACATTTTGGCAGGTCGCGAAAACAGAATAGAATGTTCTCAACATTTTTCTGCTACGTTATGTAGAACACTGATTCTTATAATAAAAAATTGCAGATCGTCCAATGCGCTTTAAAACGGTTGCTCAATTTAGAAGAACTTTTTTGGTTCGTTGTTCACCCCGACGATCCGTGACAGGTTTTGCAATGAGCGAATATCTGCGCGACCGAGAAGACGAGAAGTAAACTGCCTCCTTCCGACTATCCCCCGTCTCCATAACGTGATGCCCAAACTCAGGATTACGTCAAACCGGCATAACATATCCGGTCGCTTGCTCCCTGTCGCGTCAGCTTCCACTAGTTCTCCGAGACTTCGCGGAGATTCTCCTTGTCCAGTCGAATGGAAAGCCAACCACTCCACCGGTAATTGCATCCACCCCCCTGGAACTCACCCCCGCCGCTGACACGGAATTCCGAGCTTCGTTAAGTCGTGACTTTGTGACATGGTTCGCCTGTCACGATTAGACTACCCCGGCGAAACTTTCGCTGATTCTTTGGAACACTGTTCGGACTCCGAGGGATTAGACGCTAGGGATGTGGCGAGGTCTGGCTAGAGGCCAGAACGACTTCGAATGTCTATGGCGAATGGGAATTCTCCAGTTTGTTTGGATTAGATTGTAAGTTCCCGGAATTTCCAGGGTTATGGGGAATTTCAGACGTTTCGAGTGGACTGTTGCAGAATCGAGGTTTCCGATGATCTCGTTTCGGGATTCTTATGTCTCTTGAACAACTATGTTTTAGACATTCGACTTTCCAAGTGGTTGTCAAATTCATTACGAACACTTGGGAATTGTACATGGACAAACGACTGCATCGGTAATATTTCTTTAATCGAGATTGAAGGCAGCGTGTAAAATTTTTCTGTGTTTAGTCCGAAGATAATTTGTAAAATTAGATTAGATTGCAACTACGTTGAATTTCAGACGTTTCGAGTGGACTGTTGCAGAATGGAGGTTTCCGATGATCTCGTTTCGGGATTCTTATGTCTCTTAAACAACTATGTTTTAGACATTCGACTTTCCAAGTGGTTGTCAAATTCATTACGAACACTTGAGAATTGTAAATGTACAAACGACCGCATCGGTAATATTTCTTTAATCAAGATTGAAAGCAGCGTGTAAAATTTTTCTGCGTTTAGTACGAAGATAATTTGTAAAATTACATTTCCGTTCTTTGTGTACCTCCGCGAATAACTCAGCCGACGTCAGAGAAGGTGACAAAGGAAACATTAATGTTTATGTAATGAATGACCTGTTTTTCAATTTCCATGCTCGCAAAGAAAAGTATTCGCAATCACATTTGTTGTTACTTTATGCAGAGCGTCGAGTGCAACACGTACTCTCGTTAATAATTCTGCAGCGCAAAACACGGATGACGTATGGCGTGCAGACTCTTCGCCCCTTTTCATTGACTTCTCAAGTGTTATTTGACTTGCGTCTGTGTAGAACTTGGAGCAGAGGGATGCTTCCACTGTTAAATTAGAGATTTAATCACAGAACGGTACACTAAGGAATTTTACACGCGAACAAGTCCAAGTTTGTAAATGTAGGAGAACTAGAAGCTAATGTTCGTTACGGTTTAAAACCTACATTCTAGTGGACTGCTACGCACTTCGTTATTCTGCTCGAAATCTCCAATTTTCGCTGTTACAAAACGGAAGCAAAATTGTGTTCTAATTCGGCGCGTTGCTTGGAAATACAGGATCACGAAGGAAACACAATCCGCGAATTGTAAAATGGAACTGGGGAATATCTGTAAACCGAAAGCGGATGAAAATTAAGAGTTTAATCATACAACGGTACACTAAGGAATTTTACACGCGAATAGGTCCAAGTTTATAAATGTAGGAGAACTAGAAGCTAATGTTCGTTACGGTTTAAAATCTACATTCTAGTGGACTGCTGCGCACTTCGTTATTCTGCTCGAAATCTCCAATTTTCGCTGTTACAAAACGGAAGCAAAATTGTGTTCTAATTCGGCACCGTTCGTCGACAATACAGGATCACGAACGAAATAGAATCTGTGAATTGTAAAATGGAATTGGACGAAATCGGTAAACCGAAAGTAGGTGAAAATGGAGGATCCTTTACACAACGATTTCTAAGTGTCAGGGTTAATTGCCAAAGTAACGAATCTTTTTCCCGTTTTACAGCAAAAATTTACGGACCGTGGCAAAGCTTCTTCTTCCACACACTTCGCCGCACAAGAAAACTAACCTCAGAAACACAAAACTGTCTCTGTGCAATTTTCTCGAGATACAAACCAGAGGAATACAACCCCCTGGCAAGGCGCTGCCATAAAACTTCAGCCGAATTTTGTGGAACAGAGATTCAATGATCGATCGTAGAGATTCCTTTGACATGTGATCATGCATGATAAAACAAGCGGTTCTTTTTCCGTGTCGCCAGTAGGCAATCAAGAAGAATAGAGCTGGATATCGCGAGGAGCACGTACGCCGTCGTTCAACAGTGTGCGGACAATTCGACGGTGGACCATAGATTCGAAGACCGAAGCATCCTCTTTGTAACGACCTCTTAAAAATTCCCGTACGATTTTTTATAGCAGTTTTATGATAGACTACATAAACAAAGAAACAAGCATTCGGTACAAGTTCCACGGTACGCCTTTCCTTTATAATTCGGTAGAACTAAAAAAGAATCGGTCGTAAAGTTTCGGAGAGTCGTCGTAAAAGGGAAGCTTCGATCTTGTAATCTATGATACATTGACAAATTCACAATTCACATTGACAAATTCGTTATATCGTTGCATTTACCTCCTGGAATTTTATAACTTTCTACTTCGTTAACATTTTCTTCTATCTGAAATTTTCAGGAAGATGTTTCGGTGCTCTCCTGCTCAAGCATTGAACGACATTCAGGAAATTTGCTACATTATCGCATTTACCTATTCGAACGGTCAAATTTTCCATTTCTTCAATGTTTTCTTCTTTCTCCAATCCTCACAGAGATATTTCAGTATTTTGCGTATTATAAATCGAAAAACAATCAGGAAATTTGGTATATCATTGCATTTACCTCCTGGAATTGTGTAACTTTCTATTTCTTTAACGTTTTCTTCTATCTCAAATCTTCAGGGAAATATTTCGGTGATCTGCTTCTCAAACATCGAACGACACTCAGGAAATTTGTTACGTTTAACTCTTCGAACGATGAAATTTTCCATTTCTTCAACGTTCTCTTCAGCCTTCAATCCTCCCGCAGATATTTCGGTTTGTTATGAATCGGCCGTTATAGCATAAACGGGTCGGTGCGGGCATAGCGTGAACAGGGTTCGGGTAGGAGAAGAAACTACGAACCCGTGGGTTTGTAGGTGCGTCGCCGTATCCTCGCGTAAAGGTGGAGGCAGCCAGCCCACCAAGAGAAAATCCTTTGGCCAGCGAAGCTTGGATAATCGCGCCCCGAGCTATAGTCGCGCCTCTTCGCCGGCTAGAGAGAAGATACGCTTTGCTGCAATTGCAGGCTGCCCATCCGCGTGGAAATCATAGCTCGCTGCGGGACTCGAAATTGTCCGGAAACGCTCGGATTCTTCTTTCAGCCGAGGCAACTTCTTCGGGGGGATTTGGACGTAAAGAGGTCGGCAACGGGAACATCGACAAGGATCTCGCTTTGTAATTCCACGACCGGCTCCGGATCGTTGTTCCGACACGGAACAGCGAGTGGCGACCGCTCTCGATCCTCCCTCGCAAATCGAAATCGAATCTGCCCTGGAGAACGTTACGACCTTGAAGGGACCCGCAACTCAGCCGTACTCTTCCTCTCTCTCTTTCCGCCGACTATCAAAGAAACGATCTCTTACCATCATCTACCCCTCGCGCAGCTGAACGATCCCTATCCGACCTTTTATTCCACGATCGACGCGGGTTTTACACTTCAGCGCGGTGTAGAGTAGCCACATTTTAGGTTACCGGGCCGCATCTGAATCAAACTAAATCCCCGCGTCATTAGGAGAGCTCCTGTTGCAATTCGGTTGTGCTTGGCGATTTTTAGATGCTACGTAGCTGAAACAAATTAACTCTGCGGAAGCATACTTTGAATTCCAAATCGATTTGGCGAGAAGCGATTTTCTGTAGGAATGTCTTTCTTCTCGCTCAAGGAATCGAGTAGTTGCGTTTATACTGTCGACGCTAAAGTCTTTTCCATCGTCCCTCTGCTTAATGATCTTTGGATCATCTGTAGTTTCGCTAATATTGTCACGTAAAAATACAGTGTCTTCAGGAACGCTTTGCTAACACCATATTTTCGTAAGAATTGCAACTATGGTTGCAGCCAGAATACAGCACCAGATTTCACCCTCGAATTTACTCTACCTTTCATCATTTATGAAAATTTACAGCTTCAATTACTATTATTGAGAAATACATTTGTATAGATATTTATAAATATCAAAACAACGGCCATTAATTTGCGTTTATCTCTACGAATCGAGTAAGTAAAGGACGATTGTTACAATCTGTGAGAAAATACACAACGAACACCGTCGTTGGAGCCCGAAGCGTTTCCGGTCGATCGGCAGTCGCGATCGCGTGTAACGAGTAGACAATGGACACCGAATAAGATCCATCGGTGTCTCGTTGATTGCGGCCGAAGTTGCTCAGGCAACGTTCACAGAAAATCCGACAATAATCCCCTTAGGGGTCACAGACCGACTATGGAAGTACCATATTGTGAAATCTGCTGGAGAGCAAGAGATGTTCGAGGTTTGAGGTTCGCAGACTCGTCGGACGGAGGATGGTATTGGATGTCATCGCGAGAGAGATTACGCGCCGCTTTGAAAGAGCTCTGCCCCCTTTTTCCACCCCCATTCCTCGTCGCCTCTCTTTCTTCTTCCCACTTTCCAACCTGCTCCTCTTTCTTCGTCAGAGGTACACCGCTATTTCACCTACTCCTTTCCTCGCTGTCGTCCGTTTGCTGAGACGTGCTACACCTCGTTCCCTCTTCGTCGAACCAACGATTCGAACCGTCTCCGTCTCCCTTCCTCTCCTATCTCTCTTTCCCTCTTTTCTCTCTCCATCTATCTCGAGCGTCCCCACCCTCCCTCGTGGAGGCGGCGAGAAACCCCTGTGGCATTGAAGGGAGCCAGCTTTCATATCCCATTTGCCCCTATTTTTCATAAGCGATATTAGAATCTATCACTGAGACCCGGCAGGCACTCTACTCAAGAGCAGAAGGGATGGAAACGAAGGGCGAATGCAACGGGGGTTGGTAGGAGCCTCGGATACCGTTAAAAAAGATAGAGAGACTCCCGATTATCGGCCGGGTGGGCTGCCTCGATCGTTGACGATTATCGATCCCATTCAAGCCACCGACGTGAATGGATCCAGGCTCGCGACACCGAGACCCCTTGCCATTCGTATACCCTTCACCCTTCACCCTTCACCCGTTCCGGATCCGCCGTCCTCCAGCCCCCGAGCTCGTTCGCGTCCCTCTCCTTCACGGTCTTCTTCCGTTGTACAAGGAGCTCGGCGTATATATTACATTAGGAGTCTGATATTTCATTCATCCCGACCTTGGACACCTCGATCGAACGATCTCCCGTTTCGTCTGGCGAGCGAGACGCTCGATCGACTTCTCGCGGCGACCAGGCTCATTCGGAGCTGACGAAAATGTTCAGGAAAGAATATTCCGAATTCGGTGATGTCGCGTTAAATGCCAGTGTCTGGCCGAAACTGTTGCACTTATTGTGTACAGGCAGAAACGGGAATTTGTGGATATTCGAGATTGGAAATAACACTGTGGCAGTTATCCTGTAGGTATTATAGCATTCAACAAGGCTTCGGTGTACTATTTTTAATGTCGTTCTTAAATTCTTAATGATGGGTAAAATGTCTGGAAATATTTTTACTTTGGAAAATAAAGTATTTGAATGTTGCTTTAAATAGTTTATAATAGGTAAGAAGTTAAAGTTAAAAATTGAGGCGGCTGTTTTGTAAATGAGAATTATGTAAGTTGTAGAGATCAAAAGTTTGAAGTTTTACCGTAATGCAATATTGTAATCAAAAGTTGTGATTTGTTGTTCGTTACTAGATTGTGGATTTTATGCATTTACGACTGAGATGAGTTTATGCAATTTAAAACGGGAACGTTACCGGGAACTTGAAAAGTCAATGTATTGGTTTGAAGTTATGAAGATCGTGAAGGGAAAAGAGGAAATTTACTATGGGTACTGTTGCAAAAGTTCTTTTCCATAAAGGTCCGCAGTCGATTCATTATAATGGTAGCTGCTCCGAACAAAATTCATTTCGGAAAAAGTTACGTTTCTTTAATGTTACTGTAAAAAAATAGACATTTCATCAGTGGCAACGTAATAGAATTTCAATAAAAATTGCATAAGTTTAAAAATAATTGTTTCTTGCGTGGAATTTAATGTCGAAACTCCAACGGTGTTTAGCAAAATGAAATGAACACGTCTATAAGCGATCTGTAAAATTTGAGAAATTGTTTGAACGCAACGAGAACGGAAATTCGAGAGGATTTCGCGTCGTCGTTCGCTACCACGTAGACCGTCTTACGGCCGTAAATTCGGCGGCATCTTTGAATTTCAGCCAATCGCGTAACGCATAACAATAGGTGATCGCGGCGGCCGGTTACGCAGACTTTTATTCAAGTGCGATTAACATAAAGAACGAAAGAAGCGACGCGTGCCAGGAATCGGAACCGCCTGAACATTCACATCTCCGCCATTGCGTACATGTATAAACGGGGAAATGAATTCCGTCCGCGAGGGAAATATGAAAATGTGAAATCATCTTGTCTCGATTAGAATCGAAACGGAACTGGGGCCTATAAAATTACCATAGCCCATCTCTCAACCTATATTCCTACCACCGCGAAATTCTGGGGGCGTTGCATGATCAAAAATCTACTCCATTAGAGAACGTGCAGCGAGATAGTTTCCACTTTTCCAAGGCAAATTGCTCTCTGCGATAAGCAATTATACATTATCCATGCTGATCTTATTTCCGGCGAACTCGATGAGAAGGCAGAGCCGCAAAGAAGTCGAAAACGTGGCTGAGAAACATGTGGCATACTAACTTTAACTCCCGTCGACGTTTTATCGTGTCTATGTTGATACATGGCGCACGAATCAAAATTGTTAGTCGAGCAATTACATATTATTTAAAAGTCGATTAAATAACTAAAACACTTTTATAATACAATAGATTTTTAGAAGTTCCGAATCGTTCGAGTTTGCAAATTCGTTTTAACACCCTTGGCAAGTTAGTTTCCAATTCTTTTAATATAAAAATTTCATTGTGGCATTTACACTTAGCTGAAACGATAAAATAAATTTTTAAACAAAGTCTGACACAAATCTGTATATAAGCATCGAAGGGAACGTGGCCATGTATAAAATATAAATTTTCTTTTCTCTCGCGCAACATGTTCGTAAACACGTTATAAGACAATAGTTAATGTCATCGCCACATCTGTCCACTATTAAATCAGCACGATCGAACGCTCGAAATAATTTGCACTGCATCTCGATAGGGCAACAAATAATCCGCTAGCGTGCCACAGCAATAAATTAACCCAGCGAATGTTTAGCGATAGCTGATACAATCGACTGCGATTTGGCGTGTCTGACAGCGTCGGTATGCGCGAAATGAAATTTCTGCGTCTATTCTTCTCCCTGCGACCCCGCCTCCTGACCAGCAAAGTAGCGCGATTGAGCGTAAAATCGCAAGAACTATGGTTGTTCGCTGCGAGGGCCATGCCGCCGGGTTTGAATCGCGCAATCACCGTCGTGATTAACGCAACGATTGATCGCGTGCGTCAAATTAATGTTATTTATCTTTGGCTGCGCCGAAGCCGGCGTATTGACGTCGTGTATTATCGTAATTACTAATTATAGTTTCGAACCAGCTCGTTAATTAGCCGATCCGCGATCTCCGAGCGATGTGCCAGTATTATTGACTTGCTAAACAGAATAGTCTCGACCATATTTTCAACATATTTGCGCGCAGCAAAGTTCCATCGTTGCGCTGCGGTGCCTATCGTGCGCGCACTGAAATTTCACCGGCGGACCCGCGTGGTCAGCACTCCTCTCACGTTTTAACGATCATCGGTGATTAAACAGTAATTACTGGCCCTCGCTCTCTCCCCCCCCCCCCTCCTCACTCCTCCTTCTATCTCCCAATACCGGTGCCACACTCCCCCCCACCCTCTGGCATCGAATTATTGTATCGCGCGGATAGAACCGGCCCCAGAGAAAATCATAAATTTCACTCACCTCTGTGCCTGTTGGTCTGCTTGTCGAACATCAGCATGGAATCCTCGATCTGCAATTTCAATAAAAACACGTTAATTAGCGCGCTTCCATGCGGCGAGAGGCTTGAATTTAATTTAACGCGTGACGACCGCGTAACGGCCGTATTATATCCAGTTTGTTGGAAAACGCGATGATTCGGTTCGATACTTTGGTTACATTTTTCGAATTCTCGTTAACCGATCGACCGAGCCGGTGCACGGACCGATCACGGCACTCGAATCGTTCCGATTTTCCCCGTGTAATCAGAACGTTTATTCGAGAGCTCACAGTTTATTAATGATCGCCGGAATTACCGGTCGCCGGCAATGAAAACGATCATAGTTTTATGTTGTGATAGCCGAACAAATCCGTGCTCCGTTAAAATTTCAATCTCTGACCGTTATAATCTTCCGCTTTCAAATTAATTATTGGAGATCCAAAAATTACGCCAATAAACGTGCGAAATCTGGTTATTTCGGATACTTAACTTTAACTGCCAATGATTCGTGAAATTGTTCCTCCTAATAAAATTTATATTAGAGATCGAAGGAGTCGATCTACATGGATTGTGTTAATTTTTTAAATATTCAAATGGCTTTAAATTGTAGTAATAAAATTTAAAGAAGCTAGGATAGGCAATTCCAGAAAATGGTAATTTTCAAAGTCGAAAGTTTAAATTCTAAAATATCTTTAACGATCGATTATCGTCGTATCGTCCAGAATAAATATGTTTAGGGATTATCATGTTGATTTCTGTGCAAAGTGAAAATTGCCTGATACAAAAGAGCTTGTTCAAAGTGCGGGAAAGAGTTAATGAAATTTTTTGAACACTTGTGTTCTTTTCGGGGTTCGTGAATAATCCTACGCGGAGAGTACACTTCATCCGGCGACATGTTCACCGATGAATTTTTAAGGAAATACTAATGGCCGCTGCAGAAATTGTTCTCTGCGATGGGAACAACGTCGAGGGAGATTAAAACTTGGAACAGTTATAAATGTGTACGGTATCTCCGGTAGGACAGGCCGAAATGCGAGGCTTCGGACTTGAGATATAAAAGGCCACAATAAAATTACACATTCCTTCTGCTCGTGAAATTTTAAACAAGGAGAGTAGGTTACTAGCGAGCGCTACGTCATAGGATACATAGAACTAAACCGACTATAGATAGAACAGCGGAGCTCCACGATTAATCTAATAGTCGTGCATTATCATTGTCAATAGCCTTTAACCATCTACGTTGTAAATGCTTGCTATTCCAGTTACGAATTTATTTGTTAACCCCATGGCCTACAACTTATTTTACAATAACGGTCACTAGATTTTCTTTTCCCTCCGCAGAACGACAAAAAGAAAAGTTAAATTGGTAGCTACTGCGTGCCTAGCTATTAATTAGAACAATAACAATTAAATACAATGTTATTTCCGTTTAAACAAAATTAAGGAAATACATGTTTAGAAGATTCAGTTCGAAGTCTTGATCACTTGATTAATACGTTGTTGGTGCCGTTGAAACAGCATAAAAGCCAGCCACTAGTTTTAGGTTAGGATGACTATTTCATATTACTTTGTGGAAATAACAAGAACGCGAATATTCCATTTTTAGCAATTTTTTCGAGATACGTTAAGAAATAAATTTGTTGAATAATTTCTCATAGACGTGTTTTTGCAATCTCGATGGTTGCGAATTGAACGTATTGGGAATTTTTTAACACGTAAACGTTGACGTTGAATGTTCGCCGAGAGTGGTGTTGAAATGCAAGGGAAAGTTGGAATGAGATCTGGAGAAGCATTTGCCGTGGGTTATGATCTTTACTGTATTATTATGTTAAGCGTGTAATAAAGAAGGACACTTAAGGAAAACTAGTAAGTCTTTTAAATACACTGTTAGGAATTAGTAGTCGTTCTTAGACTACGTTACTGGAAAAGCAAACCCTTCTGCGTGTCAGGAGCCTGAAGCACCCCATTGAAAGCTTTATGGATCGTAAACAACGTTATGGAAACACCGTCAAGAACTTAGAATAGCAGAACGAATTTTTTTAGTGGCTGGACGACTGGTTCAGGGAAAAATTATTCTGTGCGATGATCCTGGAGTAACTAATGGTTCTACCAGTTACGAAATGTTTCAGATATATTTTTTTATTGTTACACTGGGCTGCTTTGAACTATA
Source organism: Agapostemon virescens (assembly GCA_028453745.1). NCBI lineage: Eukaryota > Metazoa > Arthropoda > Insecta > Hymenoptera > Halictidae > Agapostemon > Agapostemon virescens. The sequence goes on along the minus strand of CM052090.1, from coordinate 5,787,246 downwards.
TTTTCCACTGAAATGTTCGAACGGATCTAAAAAATTTAGATGATTGTTAGTTTCATTCGAATTTCTGAGATAAAGTACGAGTAAAATTTTAATTAATGTAACATTATTCGTAAAAGTATTTAAAGAATAACAAAACGGTTAGGTCTAGATCAGTAAAACAATTATTAATAACTTCTGAAAGGTAATGCTTCATGTTCGAGATAATCGAGTTCGCAAATTTGCCGAGTCCGCACGCCTAGTATTCGCAAGAAGTAGAATAGGTCAGCCACGATCAGACACGTCAGCCGATTCTCATTCAACTGCAAGCGAAACGACCAAATTTTCCAATTCAATCTTCCTGAAAACAACGAGTGAACCAAAAAAATTTTATTCGTTCGTTTTTACTCACTTTTGCAAGCAGTATCATCCTACTGCTCTTTGCATCATCAAAGATTCATTCTCAATAACTTGAACCACTTCTTAATCTCGAAACCCGTTCAAAATAGTGCTCAATACAATCTGATAACAATAATAATCCAGTGTGCACGGTCTTAAATTAATTACCACGAAGAAAAGACTTCTCAAACCTGAAAACATAAATATTTCTATTCACATAAAACATTTCACCATCTCAAAGTGGCTTTTTGTTGCTTTACGGGGATCAAAGGGTAGCTTTAGTAATTGTAGACCTTAAATAATTAACGTGAACAATAATACGACTTCTCGAACCTCGCGAAACAAATGCTAACCATTGTTATCGTTAGATCATTCCAAGATGGCTTCGTCCAAGCCACCCAGAGAGTATCTTCAGCGATTGAATATCAATTGCATCAATTACCCACACTAAATACAAGGTTCCCAAGAAACTGAGGACTTAAAAAATCATCACCAAAAAACAACACGACTTCCCAAACCCTGGGATATAAATATTCTAATCGCTACAGTCGTTCGACCGATCCAAGATGGTTTCGTCCAAGCCACCCAGAGGGTAGCTGCAGCGATTGAATATCAATTGTATAAATTATCCACACTGAATACAAAGTTCCCAAGAAACCGAGGGCTTAAACAATCATCACCAAAAAACAACACGACTTCCCAAACGCTGGGATATAAATATTCTAATCGCTACAGACGTTTGACCGTTCCAAGATGGCTTCGTGCCCGTTCACGGCACCCAGAGGGTAGCTTCAGCGATCGCATACCAATCGCATAAATTACCCGCACTAGATACCGAACTTCCCAAGATACCAAGGGGTTAAACACTCATCGCCAAAAACAATACGATTCCCCATACCCCAGCATATAAATATTCTAATCGCTGCTGACGTTTGATCGTTTCGAAATGGCTTCGTCTTCTTCCAAGGCACCCAGAGGAGGGTAGTTTCAGCAGTGCAAGACCAATTGCATAAATTAACCGCAATAAATTCGAGGGTCGGGCTTTCGCTCGTGTCCCAGAAGGCATCGGGGGAGGTTCGGTAACGAAGGTTAACCGACTTTTCCCTGGACGATCGGGCTCGGACGAGCGAAGTCCGTCGAATTAGAGATAGGACCGGTTGTATTCTTCGAGGAAGTACATGTGTGTCGCAAAGCTCAGCTGGACCGAGATTAACGAAGCAAACCGACGAGGAAGGCGTACAGCAAGGGGATTGAGAATACCGTGAGTTGTCGGCGGGGGTACTGTGGGGTACCAAGGGGATGTAGAAGGGGTTGCGAAGGGGGTGTTGTCGGTGGCTGAAGTGTGCGAGCGCACGAGAGGAGAGGAGAAGCGCAGGAGGCGGGAAGGCGACGCGGCTAGTAGGATTTATGGGACAGGAGAAACAATAGGGATTACCTTTACCCCTGTCGCCCTACGAGAGTTCCTACCCTGCTTTGTTCCTTCCTACTTCCTGCGAGAGGACAGCGAGACCCCGAGACGGTAGAAGTAGCGGCCGCCGAGCCTGTGAAAACCGGTCGGGAATTATTCCGTCGAGAATGCAGTGGAATCTCGATTAGCTGAATTAATTGAGAGACACCGGCACAAAGACGATCACAGCCGGCCGTGGATTATAGAACGATCACTTTCGCGATACCTGTTCTCGAAGTCTTTCCGCTCGGAGAACGTAAATAAGTGAAAAGTTTCGCGGCAGAGAGCTTCGTTGTAGTCGCTTTTTAGCAGATTTATTTGCGACGTGTTTTGCGCAGCAAAGCTGCAACAATAGGTGTATAGAACTCGTTATCACTTATTTTTGTACGTGTTCCATATTGTTCGCTTTCGAACGTATAGAAGCAGAATTTTCGTTTTGCGGAGATTCCGAAGTTTTCTGTTTCATAGAAACGGATCAGATGATCGATTTTGCGTATCGGCGGCTGTCAGAGGCACGTTGCCTGGTATCATTTGTCATTGGTTTTGGTCTGTATCGCGTGCTCGGAGAGTCGACGTTTTCGTTCGCGAAGTTGCAACTTCGTTCGATCAAAACCTTTACGAGTTATCCGAAATATTTCGGTATCTGTTTTCAGAGATGTTGCGGATAGTAATAAAATTTTGCTTACGGTGAGCCGAGTAGTTTCGGATTTCTAGCTATAGCGTTCTGCTTGGTAAATTGTTTGGAAAATTCTGGGATATTGTTTAAATTGAAAGGAGGCGAGCAAAGAGAGCACCGGTTTTCATCGCGCGAGGGAAGAAAAATGGAAAACAGGCCAAGCGCGGCAGGCGTGTCGACAGTAAATATTAGATTACGCGATTAACATTCAATGGACTTCATCCCAAGCATAAGCGGGCAATTTCATCCCGTTTGCATCTGTCTACTCGACTTAATACCTTCTACAGAGCCTTGCGTAATCGCTCTACACCGAAAGTAACACCGAAAGGGTGTGCCCAGTAAAATTTATCGTAGTGCAAATTTACACATTCGAGGACATTGGTCATTGGCAATGAAAAACTGCTTTTATAAATAATTATTGTAAATTGTTTTATATAGAAACAATTTATTTCAAACATGAAGTCGAATTATTTTACTCAGTATGCTTTCACTCATTTGCTTCTGCGTTAGCTAGATTTTGAAGGCAGTCACGAAAAGTATAAAAACTATCAAAATTATTAAAAGTAGTATAGCCGAGCGTGATTTTATGTTAAACATTAAGAAAACAATGTAGCAAATATTTTCATTGCCAGCATCGTGTTTGCGAAAATAGAGTTTGAAAATTCAACGAAGACATACGCTATTAAATAGAAATTATTTGACGCGTCTGACCACGAACAACCAATTCTACTTCGCGCGTATGCTGAACTATGGATTTTGAACCCCTTGCCGTATGCCTTTCGTTTTAGACGAAATTAAATATTGTTCATTTTCTGTGTTACAGTGTTCTGCAACATTTTTAGTACCAGAGAAGTTATAATAACTTTAGTTACGAAAAAAATGGTATAGCAAGGGGTTAAACACGATCTTCCCGGAAACGAAGTATCGACGAACAAATGTTATCGCTTTTCTTCGATCTAGTTTCGCATGTAGAACCATTCTTTCCTCCCGCGGTCATGTTATTCCGTATAACAAAGGGGATCATGCAGAAATAAAGTGTTCCTCGGTCGGCGCCCCAAAAAATCTGAAACTTTTATAAACAAATAACACGAAGGTCTCCTATTTAATTTCCGTTAAAATTTTCGATATTTCCCTGTTAAAAATTTACATCAGCAAAGAAACCTGCGCGACGAATAGTATTTTTTGAGATCTTTGCGAGGGTTGTGCGCGGTTTCACTGGACCGAGGTATCGGCGTGGTAGCACAATCGTCTGGACACTAGCACTGGTCTGTGTCTCTCTCTCTCAGCGCGAGGTTTGTTTGAATATCGTTAACCGCTTCGCGAACGCAACAGGAGGCCCGGGGATTGGAACACGAAACAGCCTGCGAAAAAATGTAAAAAAGGAAAAAGGTCAGCCAGCAAAGGTTCCTCGAGATCCGCTTTGTTGGCGGTAACGAGAGGACCGCGTGTAAGCCGTGATTCTTCGATGAAGAATTATTCAAAGCGCGATCGCGTCGTGTCGTTTGCGTTTGTCCACGAAAAAAAAAAAAGAAACAGGGCTGCGCAGGGGATGCTGGGAGGCTGAGGAGAGGGGTTGAAGAAGGAATGGGGACATCGAGAAAGATGACGGTTATTCATCGAAACAACTGACGTCCTGTTGCTTTGAGAGCCGGCGGGAACGCGGCAAGGAATTCAGTCCCTTAGACGTCGTCCGTCCCGTTTTTTACTTTCAAAAGAAAAAGTAATATTATACGAAGAAAAGGAGGCGAGGATACGTGCGCGGCGCGAGGGGTGGAGAGAGAGAGAGAGCGAGCGAGAGAGAGAGAGAGAGAGAGAGAGAGAGAGAGAGAGAGAGAGAGACCAGTTGAAGCTTTTAATGAAAACAGAGGAGGCATCGCAGCGTAAGGCAAAACCGTCACACCAGGGACCTCCCTTCATCGTCGAGGCTCCCACTTCCTCCCTTTTTTTCACAAAGTGTGCTCTTTATTTTGTTCGCGTCACGAATTTACTAAGGTATACGTGTCCGTGCATTCCTGTTAGTTAATTCGAGACCCTGCCCCTTTAGGCGACCTCGAAGATCGAGGGTACTGACGAGGTTGTAGGAAAATTGAGGAGGTTCGCGGAGATTCGTGTTTTCGAGGGATTAGGCGGCGCAATCTGAGACTTTACGTCAAAAGATACTTCCGGCAAGACGGCATGTATATTCAAGTCAATACGAACGTCTAATTCTAGCTTCTTCTATCCGTCTTGTTCTAGTTCCTGTTTTTAGATTCGTTTTTAGATTTAGAGTTGACGTCGTCGAAATGATTTTGAACTTACGCTTACGTTAGGTGGTGCAATCTCAAATCTGATGGCAAAATATGCTTTTGGTAAGTCATCAAGAATAATGAAATCTGATGTCAAAACATGCTTTCGACAAGGAAACGAGATAATCAAGTTCATTACAAACATCTTAATCTAGATTCTATCTAAATCCTGCTGAAAACGGACTATAAGTTTTTTAAAACTTGGATAGCAATTGTTCATTTGTTAAAGCGCCGTTTTTGTAATTAAATTCTCGTGCATTCAAAGTATTTGTGTATTTCGGAGATTTGAACAAATTTATTTCTCGTTGTAGTTCCATTTATGATAGCAACTGCTAGACTTTTATGGCCAACAAATATGCTGCGCATTCATAGCAGAAATTATAAACTGAACAAATAGACTAACCTCTTAGGCGCGGCTGAATTGTACGCGGGGCTGTTCAACGCAAATTACGTATAAATGATACAGCACTGCAATGTGTGACGGACAATGTTGTTCTCTACACGAGTACAATGGAATGAAGTGTTTGATCATAAAGTTATAATTTTTCTTAAAGATACGATACACGTATGTTGACTTTAACAATTTACATTTACTTTATCCGTGGAAGCCACTATAGTGGCGCGTCATACAAGAAGATGACATCTTTGAAAGCCACTATAGTGGCGCATAGTGCCTAAGAGGTTAAACATTGTACAAATGTGAAATTCCTCAGGCGCTTTTACTATTTCGTGTTCCATTAAATGAGTAAAAGTCTACTTCTCATGAATATGTAACTATTGGCGAATTTACGTAGAAATAACATGGGGCAAAGAAGTTAATAATTCTGGAAAATGCGAATCTGTGCAAAGGTTCGCGGTGGTCTCGCATAGCGCCACTGCACCGATCGAATTCGCTGATAAAAGTTGGGAAGATTCTAATGTAAACACAGTGGGTGGTATGCGCCAAGTAAAAATAGATGTCAGCGAAATCGATAGACAAGATGTGGAGCGAAGGCGTAACGGGAAAAAAGGGGGATGAATCGATTCTTACGGGAGCCGGCAACGGCGAAGGAAATAAATCTGACAGAAGCCAACAAACTGACAGCCACGCAAAGAAAAAAAGGACGTCAGAAATAGAGGTCTTCATTGTTCGCTGCCTTAAAGTTACCGAATCCTTCTTTCCGTTTATTGTGCAACGACGTATCTTGTACTTTATTTTTCCCGAATGCCCGTCGTAGTTTCTTGTTTGTCAGTTTTACAAGTTTTTCGTTGTAAAATGTTATTCAATAGGAGTGTTTGTGTTTCCGGCCGAGATACCGGCCGGCTCCGGGTCCTGCAAGAATAGAAGCGAATATAATTGAAAGTAAGCTCTGAAAATGAAACAATATAAATTCTTAAAGGACCCTTTGTCGGCTCCCGACTCCTTTGATTACTTCAATATTTAGTTCATCGCGGTCTGCTGCACCGTATAAAGAAGTCACGGAATTATTAAAACTTTTCTGCTCGCTTGATTCGCGTTAATTCACTTATTATCCTCCGGGCAAATGGCGAAATCTCTGCTATCTCCGAGTTATTTAACCAAACCATTCGTTGTCATAAATGTTTAAATCGCTATTCATTCTCCTCGATTTTATTTTATTCCTCCTCTCGAAACGGAATTCATTCGATGGGATTCTATGTTGACACTATATTAAACGCTGAAGAGACGACTCATGACCTGTCTAAAATCGCGAAAAAATGGGGAAAAAATTTTTGGTCTCCGATTGCTTTGTAATTTTGCATACACGTTTCTAGACGCGCGGTCAGGGTTCATTTCAATTTTCAGGTCGATCGGATTGAAATTACGGAAAATGTGCAGATCGGTGAAACTCGACAACCCCCAATCTGCTACTTTCTGAGGGGGATAAGCCATCGGTCGAAAAACTTAGTTTCCCAGATTCTTTTCTAAGTCTGGCTACACGTAACTGGACCCATAGTAAGGGTGTATGTCAATTCCCGGGTCCATTGGAAGCGAATTGTGGCAGTGGCACGACTTTGAAATTTTCGGTCTGGTGAAACTCGCGAATATGGGAAAATGGGGTTGATAAAAGGGACCTTCCTGCAGTCCCCTGAAATGCTAGCCTAATAGAATATGTGAAACAACTCCCGTTATTGTACTAACGACACGACGAATCGATGGCGAAGAAAGAAATAGTTTGAACAGAGTTTCGAACTTTCAAAGCAATAGTCACTGTACGTCATGTAGCTTGTACAGCTCGAAAGGGGTTCAAGTGGTATAACGGGCGTATAGTCGGACTGTGAGTAATACTTAATACGGTAAATACACATTTGTCGCTGTGGATCTACAGTTGAGGAAACGCGAGATGTAGATATCTACAAACACGAAGGTAGAATACCTAGGGCCGACTAATCCCCGACAGTAACTACTTAGAACTCGGATCTGACAATTCACTCTTAACATTTAAGAGTAGATTTTTTTAAAATGTCAAACTGTTAGCTCGACGCAGTAGCCATTTTTAATAAAAATTAAAATAGCAACATGGCGAAGGAAGTGTTTGTCAAAATGAATTGTTATCAATATTAACCAGCTACATGTAGTAAATTAAACGATGAATTGCGTCGAATATATTAATGCGCGAGAATATTCATGATTTAATAGTTGCTCTGTATTTATAGTATAATTGCTATCACAACGATCATGATCTACCGAAATTAGGTGGTTTGGGGAGAATTGCGCATCGCTGCGCTCATGCGCACGTGCGCACCTGATCTAGGCGAGCGCGTTCAGCCAGTGGGGTCGACATTTCCGGCAGGGGCGGTGAGGCTGCGGGACCAGGAGGGTCGTGACTGCCTTTGACTACCTTGGGGTTGACCAGGGATGCTCCAGAGCTGCCATAGCCTACCCTCTTCTACTTTGGGGTTCGCCAGAGGCCCTCCTGCGCTATCAAGCTCTATCCTTGCCTACCTAACCCAGACCAGAGCTACCAAGCTGTACTCTACTCTACCTTGGGATTAGCCAGGGGCCCTGCGGTACTGTCATGGCCTACTCTCGCCTACTCTCGCCTAACTAGGGGCTGACCGATGATTGACAAGTTGTTGAATAGGGGTTGCGTAGAACTACCATGGCCTACCCTTGCTTACCTTGGAGTTGACCAGGTGTACTCTCGAGCTACTTTGGTCCACCTTTGGCTAGCTTAGGATAGGACGAGAGGCATAAAAAATTTCCTTTGACAGCCTTAAGCTAGCTCGCGGTGGGCCAAGGGTCCTTTGATGCTTCCTTTCTTTATCTCGGCTCAACGTCAGCAGGCCTTTTCAATTATTAATCCAAATGCAATATTTCTGTTCCGGAGTAAGCGTACATTTTGTGAACGCTGTCAATTTTGCTCTTTGAAATTCTAATTGAAGTTGCTATTGGAATTTTCAAGCTTGAGTTTTCTCAAAATTCATATTTTTGGTTTAAAATTGGTATTCCTCCGATCAGAGGTCTCGTAGGGGTTTACTCGCAGATGAGGCGATTAATATTTTACTCGTAAATATAGTAGTTAAAAATACAGAGTTCAGCGTTGTTAAACGTCTTCGAACGAAAATTTCGAATGGATGTATCGCGGAAATGATTTTCAAGGACCGTGCGAGGTTCGAAGATGATTTTCGAATCGCAAGAGAAATCCTGCAACGCGTCCAGAGTTGCGAGAAGCGAATCCAAGTTGCCGAGAGCAACAGTTGTTCGCCTATTTTCTTATATTCCCCGGCAGCATCGCGATACTCGCTCATTTATGTATGGAAGCTCCTAACAGCCTTTGCGGAACGAATCGCGTAAAACGACGTTATATAATGGAAGCCAAAAGCAACGGTAATTTCTCGGTGGTTTCCGCATCGACGCAGGAAACTCGCAAACGAACAATGCCGAAAGGTTCTGCCTGAGGGAAGAAGAGAAAAGACAGAGGAGAGAGGGTCGCCGTCCCATGGGAGCAATCGACTTCTGGTGAGTGGGCGAGGTGTACCTTATTACAAGTTCGATTCTAGTCGTGTTACAGCTCTCCGTGGACCGTGTTGTAGATTGCTGTCTTACGAGTCTTGCCCTTTATACCTCGAGACGTTTCCCTTTTCGCAGACACACCTCGCATTATTTCCCGCGGCACCTTTCATCCCTCGCTTCTGCTGGCTTTCTTGTTTGGCAAACTAATTTAAAAGGGCGCCCGGCGAAACTGGGTCAACGGCGTACCCTTTTCGCTGACCTTTCGGCTTCGACCTTCCCGGAGATTTGTCGTGCGACGTTGCGTACGACACCGCTCGAATCTGCTTTGAGAAACGGGTCCAATGCATATCCTCAACAACCGGATTTTCCGGAAACTTAAGCCAACGTTTTCCATTTTTCTCGCTGGAAAAAGGATCTCGGTGTTACGTAGATTTTGCTGTTTGCCATTCTTAGATCTGCCGTTTAGTTCGGAATTTCTTTGGGAATCGACATCGGCAATTTTGATATTAATATAATGTGCAGGGCTTCGCGAACACCAAGCAGACGCGAGTCGGTACTATTTGCAAGAAGAAGGGAGAAACACTTTTCCAGTAGATGCTATTCGAGAAAATGGAGCTTGAAAATTCAATGGCTACGCGAGCTATTGAATGGGAATCTTCTGACGCGTCCGATCATGGCCGACCTATTCTACTCTTGCGACTACGAGGTCGCGAGAACTCGGCGAATATTCGAACTCGATTTTCTTCAATCTACGCCCAGATATCGTAGACTAACTTTTCCATTCGACAGTTCGTGAGGAAGCAAGAAAATACTCTTCTAAGTCCAACATTCGGTTTGTTCAACGTTGCAAATAATTATAAGAAATGTTAAAATAACTTTGCGAAAGTTGCTTTCATAAATTATCTTACGAACTATATTTTCCAAACGGTATCGAAAATATGGTAACAGGTATATTATCAATAATTTCCTAGCATTTTGCTTAATTTTCTTATCGATTATCGAACGAACGCTTAGACTAAATCGAAAAGCCATTGCCCGTTAGAAAAATCGAGCGAAAGAAACGGAACCGCATCGTCGAACAGCCACTCGGAACAGATCGGCGTCGAGTGTAAGATCTTCAAAACGAAGTTCCAGCAGAAGAATCACATTCGACTGGAAAGTTCCCCGCTGCCACCGCGCCAGGGCCAATTTCCTTTCGGTTTTCCGCGACCTTAGCCCTGTTCGATAAAACCCGCCCGTAGTCGAATTTTCCGGGGTGTCGTCGCTCATATCGTATTCACGATGCGCGCTGTTTACATTCACGGCGGTACCCGGCGGCCAAAAACGTTTCTATTTAAATCCCCGCCGCCGAAGAAGCCGATGCGTCGACGAGATAACCTAATGCGATAATCGATTCCCGCAGGAAGACCGTAATTGCATTTACGGCGACGAACGAAGCATTCTAAAATAAACACGGTCGCCGGCGGCGTGGCGTGGCCGTTCCTGCGCCACGCCATCTCGTGAAAGGTTTCCCATTTTTTTCCACCGTCGCCAGCTCGTAAAACGACGTGGATTTAAACGAAACGATACCGATTTACCCCTCGGGTAACAGAAGCGCCGCTACAGCAGCTCTAGGATTTCCAAAGAATGCTCCCTCCTCCCTTTTTCTCACCCTTTCGCCTCTCTCTCTCCCCCATTCTCTCTCGTTCTCTTCCGTTCTCTCTTGCTCCCTTCCCTTTCCGCCCTGCAACCCCTCGCCGTCAGTCGCGAACGATCGAGGGTAAAAGCGAGGCGAGCAGCCAGATTCCGATGAGTTTTCCTCTTTTCCCCGGCCATTTCGCGTTCCGTGTCGCGCCCTATCGCAACCGGCGCTCTCTTCTGTTCGTGCAGATTTAGTATGCAGCGAGCTGTATTAAATCTCCGGTGTTCGAGGGATTCCGGGCTCCCGCTTCGAGCCTCTCTCTCTTCGTTTCTGATTCTGATTCCGACGCGTTCTACCCGCAAGCCCCGGCGACACGCCGCTTTTCAACGCGGCGCCGCGCGTCGCGACGCGCCAGTTTTCCTCGGATTTTGCACGTTTGTGCCGGCGCTGCGCGCCGCGCGCCGCCGTGCTTTGTATTCCTGAACGACTACCCTGCAAGCCAATTCCGACCGTCGGTATAATGGACAATAATTATGCGCCTCCGTGTCTCAGTTACCGAATTTTCGCCGCGTTCCCACCCGAACAAAAGTGCACGACGAACAGTCGCTAATATTTATTTTAGTACGCCGGCCGGAATAACGATGCTCGGAGACCTTCGAGCTTTCTGGCTTCCGGGGATATTTGCGCTGGGAATTTGAGTGCTGCGGCGAGGGGATTCACCATCGATTTGCACTCGCAAATTAACTTTTACGATCGTCGATCCACCGCGACGAGTTTCCTTCGAGTCTTCGGGACGTGGGAATATTGTCGTTTTGGTATTTCCACCGTCTTCAACTATCAATTTTTGTTTCGTCGAGGAGATTCGTTTGATTTTATCTAATTTTTGTGATCATTTATTCGGTGCTATAGTTTTGTTTAACACTAGAACTACCGAACGATAAACAATATGCATTGTTTTGTATTAATAACGAGACTGCATCTATTAAAACTTCATATAATTCTTATTGTAACATATACGTTATTAAAGAAGTACATCAAAAAATTTCTGATGAAAACATTTTTATAACTTCAATAATTGCGAATGAAAAAACTAGGGACCAGTCAAAATGACTGGTTTGGTAGTTCTAGTGTTAACTGGACTCGTCTGCTGGAAGACAACCTCTGAAACTGCTGAAACTTAAAGTATTTCATTACACGAACATCGATGTAGCATCTGGCAATAAAATTTTGCTACGATCTTTGTTACTTTGTCTGAAGTATCTTCTGGTAATTTTATTGAATCTTTATAGGTTGGTATGATCACGATCATTGCCATATCTCATACAAACCTTCCAACGAATTAGCTTCAAACCAGAAATACTGCTACGGAACCAACAAATGCAACAATCCTAAAAAGTTCACCCAAAATCATCAAAATCGTCAAATATTTCTTAACAAACTACTAATTGTATATCGAATCGAACAATTTTGACTATCGATCGCAATTTTCCGTTTCCACTTTCACGAATCCTCAACGTTCTCGCGAGAATCGCTTGAAAGCGAGGATTTAAGGTTTTACAGGTGAATAGCTTGCCGGGCGTAAATTTCAGTAAATTTCGAGAGTGCACAGGGTCTTTTAATTAATTTATTTACCGGCGTCTATAATCGCGTGGCCCGGTTTCTTGAAGGTTCGCGAACAAGTTCCCCGTTCAGCGGTTCGGACAAGTGTTCCAGTAATGGAGTTCCCTCTCCGATCCACCGATTGCTTTCAATACTTTATTCCGCGGGGCTGGTGTACGTTTATAGGCATTATAATCGGCCGGCACAATTCGATTGATTGAACGAAATGTGGAATAATAGGGCCGTGGGCAATGCGGACGCGAGAATGCCCCGGGGCTTAATTACACGCGGCGAAGAGGCAGTCGCCGAATATCGCGGCGCGAGTTTATTCGTTCGGTGCAGCCGATTTTCCACTGCTTCTTTTTGTCGCTAATAATTAGAAATAATAATTACCAGCCTGGAGGGGGGAGGAGGGCAGCACCGCGGAGAGGACCGGGCGAATCGAGTCCCGCGTTCTCTCGCTCGGAATAATAATAAATCTGTTCGATATACCCGTGGAAACGTTGGTCTGGGTTAATTTGAGAGCCGCGCCAATTAGAATTTTTCCGATCGCGCTGCTGAAAAACATAATTGTCGTGAAGCACGCGACGAAGATGTGAAAGAACTTCACCGTACCCGGCGGTATTGCAATATCGGGGACCGCGTTTAATTACTATTTCGCTTTAATGATTTTCGCCTCTCTGACCCTACTTACGCCCGGAACCAAGATCCGGATTCATTACGCTCGAATCGTTGTTAATCTGAAAGTGAAATTTCTTCGAGGTGCATGAACGAATGAATCGTAAGACCCAGGCGGTACTCTAATTACAAGACTGCAGATTTTATGAATTTCTGATAAACATAGGAACGTCGTGTACATAGCTACATAGGAGGCGTCGGTGAAAATTGCCCCACCACTGTTTGAAATAATTTTTCCATTTTTACTAGGACGATTAACAGCGGAACCATCATGTGGAATGGAAATATCCTAGGTCTAAAGGGATGCCTAAGTTCTCAAGACAAAGGGTTAACAGTGCGAATATAAATAAAAGATTTAAGAATGTATCTTCCGCTTTGCTCTCGCTTCTTGCAAATAATATAACAAACCTTTATTTGCATAAATACCTTCAGCTACAAATTACACAGTCAAATTTTGCGAGTGTGTCATCGTTTCTTCTCGAACCTCTTAAATCCTGACAGAATCTAGTTCGCTTAATAGATGGCGGTAAAAGCTGATCCTCGAGTGTAGTTAAAGAGTTGTGTGGAACGGCATTCAAAGCGTTGATTAAAGAAAATCCCGCTTCTATTTGAAGACGCGCAAGGTGACCAATACGAGAGGAAGGTACAGAGAAACAAGCTTTCTCGAGGAAGTCTAAATTTCCGCACGTCAGAGGGTCTCGCGATGCAACCGAACATTGCAGTTGCCCCGACGATTCGATCGAGGTGAAAACTCGAGGCAGCAGCAGCATCGGTTTCTATTTAGGTCACCGGCTAGAACTTGGCCGATTGTTCCGGAGCAGCGTGTGTCCAGCGGAGCCGTTAATTCGAATAAATGAAAATTAAGTAACACAAGGAGGGCAGAGGAAAGAAAGATCCGACCACCTTGCGGAAGATCGATGGCCGCTGCCGGGTGGTGGAATGGCCCTCGAAAACTGTAGCCTCAAATAATTAACGACTTGGAGAGGTTGCGTTCGTGCGAGACTCGTTCCTTAAAAAGTTTCGTCGTTCGATTTCCAGTAGCGCGAATCCCGGTGCAGGTAACCAGAACTCCTGTTCGGATCTCTTATTTCCCGTTTCCACCCCCGACCGGGGGTTGGCAGCAGGAGAAAGAAAACAGGCAAGAAAGAAAGAAAGGAAGAAAGAGAAAGAGAGAGAGAGAGAGAGAGAGAGAGAGAGAGAGTGGGGGAAAAATGAACGGAAGAAGGAGGAAAGAGAATCGTGTTCCGATGAAAAAGCTCGGCGAAACTCCGCCACGCCGGAGTTTACCTTTCAAGTCGGAGCGATGAAGTCGGCGGAAGAGAAATGGAGGACAAGAGCGGAATGGAGAAAGAAAGGGGAGTAAAACGAGTTCCGCACGCAGATGTGGAAACCCGACTCCGGCTCGGTGCTCAAAAATGAATTTAAGCTGAACGATGCCTGCACGGAGCACCTTGCGCCCGGAAACTTTCGCGGAAAATTATATGAGATGCGCGTACACTTTCTGCCTAACGTAGCTAGACGCTCATCTACGTGTTTGTTCTCCACGTTTTTTCACCCTAGCTACTGCGGAAGAGGAGCAGCCAGAATGTCAGGACTCGGCACTGTTTAATTCTTGGATGGACTCGGACTGGACGAATTCGCGAGGCTCGTTTTTGGTCGACGCGTTCTGTCCTCGAGTTTCTAATAAAAATTTATCGCTCTGCGTCGATCGGCCCGACCGAAACTTTTGGAACAATCTGCTTGAGAATCTCGTGGAATCTAAGTAATTCGGTCGCTCTAATTAAAACTGTAAAAGTTGTCACGAGTGATTTTTGTTTGAATTGATATTATCTGAAAAATTTTCACCAGTAAACGTCGTAACATTTAGGCATTTGTTTCTTCGGATATTCGTATGCGAGAGGACAGACAATATCTCCCTTAACTCGTTGAATGCCACACGAATTTTGCATGCTTCGAAAAAGTTTCATTTGTTTCATTTATAGAAATGATCAGCGTTATTGGACAAAATTGTTAGATACTAAAAACTAAAGTTTTCACCTCGTACTATAATCTGGTTAATTTTGGCAATACTGCGTTAGTGTTTAATGCTGTTAATTTATTGATAACCGTTCTTAAACGTTGTAACGGTGCCGGTCACCGGTGACTCCCGTGGCATTCAACGTGTTAAAAATCGCATTTTCAAAGAATAATCCCATCGAGAACAGTGAAATCTCGTGCGAACGGAATCTTGAACGATCATCCGACGCAAGAATCGAGCACCTAAACTTTCGTTGCGTCGTTCGAGTATCGGATCCGCTGTTCTTTCGGCGCTGGTGGAATCGTTCAAATAGACCGGTCCGCTAATCCGGGGAGCGATGTCTCGAAGCGTGGACCCTCGTGAAATTCCCTCGACATTGATGCGGTTCTGGCTTCCTGCGAGCATCTCGACGAATAATGATGCGGAAAGGCGAGACGGAGTAGGGGGGCAAAGAACTTAAGTAGCTCGCGAGGAGATGCGAGAGCGAGGGAGAAAACGCGACGGAGAACTTGAGGGTAGCAGAGAGGAGGAAGAAAGAGGAAGAAGAAGAAGAACAAGAAGAAGAAGAAGAAGAAAGGGAGGAGGGTAGCGAGGGTTGATCCGTTTATTCAGCGACACGTAAGCCGGCTCCGACTTCTTCGCCGACACGAAGGGCGCGCAGTAAACTTTCACAGAAAATTCGATGTTTCGAGCAAACAAGCCGCCGCCAGTGCCACGACTATCAATACACGTCGTTGCGGCTGTCGCTCGATGCCGGATCGATAGCCGGCCCCGTTGTTCCCGGAATAAGAAGTCCTCGGTGCCAAAGGGATGGTTTTTCTCGCGGGGATTACTTTCGCCGCGGCGAGTGAGAGAGAGAGAGGGGGGGAGAGAGAGAGAGAAAAAAAGTCGAAAGAACGAGAACCACCTAACCCGAACGACTATAGGGAAGCTCGACGGAAAACGAAAAAAACTAAACGCGGAGAAAAAGTGTGCGCGAGGGTGAAACCGGAGGCACCCCCGTGTTGGTCCGTCAGTGGAACGCAGCCCCGCGAACGCCACACCCTCCGCCACCCCGTTGGACCGGTAATCAAGCCTCGACTAATTATTCCGGACGTAATTCTAAAAGTTTATACGACCGTTTAAAGCCGGAACCCCCGCGAGAAACTTCCGACGAAAGGGAACGCCGATTATTTCTCGTTCCCGCGGACCGTAAAAGAGATTCTTGGCGTTTACGATGCTATCCGGAAAGATAGCGACGCCGCTGCACGCGCGTCCCGAACTTGTCCGCTCCGTGGGAAAGGCGATAAGAGATTACGCGGAGGATTCGGATTACCAGAACACGGTGATTCGTCGTCCCCCGTGACGTCGGGATAAATCCGAGGTTGCGTTCTCGACGGTACCCTCTCGAACGTTCTAAAACGTGGACGTCAATGAGACGGCTACCCCCGCGTTCAACCTCTCCACCCTCTCCCTCCCTGCCCTTCTCTGAATCCATTATTAAAGATGAGACTTTGTTTAAGCCGGGGGATACGACGAGGGTAGCCAGGATTGTCAGACGGGCCACGACGATTTAATATCGTCACGAACTCGCCAGGGGTGAGGGTTCAACTCTGGTCGTGCTTCGAGTCCTTATACATAAGGATCCTGTTGCGACCAGGCGCCATCTATGTCCTCCAGCTGACACCGCCTGACCCGCATTACCATATTCTTCGGTAATTGCCACGGAGACACAGCGTTTCTTCAATAAAACACGGTTCCATGAAAAATGATTGACGCGGTGCGTTTCATAAACACTTGTCCGTCGGACGCGTTCGCGATCTCTGCATTCGACGATCGAATTTTTAACTCGATTGTTGACGACGTTTCGTGGGGGAAAGAGGATTGTAATCGTTGCATGTTGATTCGTTAAATTGTTAATTAAATTCAGTCTGGAAGCATTCAATTTTATTTCAATCCCGGAGAAAACCACCTTTTCGTAAAATGGCGATCAAACTTCTTCAGCCTTGCTATAGTTGATACCTCAGGCTGCAATTTAGTTTTATTTCAGACGATTGACATTTGAATTTTGTTTTAGATTGAACGTTTAATATTTGATTTTTGAAATTTGTTTTGAATCAGACGTCTAATATTTGAATTTCGTTTTGAATGAAAGCGCTAATATTTGAATTTTGAAATTTGATTTCAATTAGATATTTAAAATTTCAATTCTGTTTTGAATTAAACGTTTTATATTTGAATTTCGTTTTAAATTATGGCGCTAATGTTTGAAATTTGTTTTGAATTAAACGTTAATATTCGAATTTCGCTTTGAACTAAAGCGATGATATTTGAGATTTGTTTTGAATAAGAGCGCCAATATTTGAATTTCGCATTGAGTCAAACGTTTACTATTTGGAATTTGATTAGAATCAGACATGTAACATTTGAAATTTGCTTTGAATTAAAGCGTCAATATGCGAATTATGAAATTAATTTTGAATCGGACGTTTAATATTTAAATTTTCGCTTTGAATTAATTGCCAATCCTGCGAAACCATATAGATTAGATATATTTCTTCCACGTGATTCAATTAATGAATCCAGATATACCATTCTAATTTCATTAATATTGTTTCTTTATCGGATAAAGTGCTTTTGTTGTGGAATAAAACAAATCCAATTACATCGGAACCTCAAATGCTATAACCAATTACCGTAGAACATCTAAATTAATCAGGGAAACGTTAACGTTTAGATAGAACGATCGCTCAATTACAGAGCTCAATTAAGTTGTCGCTGCGTTGTATAATATACATCGTGTTCTGCACGAATCGTTTTATCCTGAATTATTTGAATGTAAAACGTATTCGATACAGTGTTCGGTAGACTCTCTGTAAAAAGCAAAACAGAAAAACGATTAAAAGAATCCGAGAAACGCTATCAACAACTTTCACGTTCCACTTTTTTTTTTTCTACCAGAAGCGGTACGCTTTCATTCACCGTCCGTTTACAACAATCGACACACAGACGATTTTTATTTCGCATAAACTCTCACGGTTACTCGCACACGCGACTCGGCCGCCTGCAATTAAACCGCCTTTTATTTATACAAATTTCGACGCGTTTCCCGCGATACGAAAGGGACACAGTTGTTTTTTATTCGCCTTAAAATTCGCGAGAAAGTTCGACCGGGGAATGTTTTTTCCCCGGTCGAAGGAACATATGGGGCAGTTGCGTTGTGTTTATATTTTATTTTGTTACGGCGATTACCGTATATAATTTGTAACTATAAATTTTCCCGAGCGTCGTTCGCCGTTCGCCGAGTAAATAAAACCGGAACGGTTTTTGTGGCGGACATGAAAAATGGTTTATTTATAGGCAATGATCGGAGATCCATTTGCGAAACGCGAACTTCCCCTCGTCGCCACGTTTTTCCTCCTGGCCTTTTATACACACTCGGGTTCTGTTTTATACGGGTAGATAGGAAGTTCGTGACCAACGGCGTGCCAGGCACCAGTCCTCGTGGAAACGCGCGGCATCAGCTTATTATCTCACGTGTTTCAGCCCATTCAGCCTGAACACCGACTTAGAATTCTGATATAGGACTAGCTGAAGTGTCCGCCGCGTTCGGCATGATTCTTTGCTTAGGCCACCTGCAGAATTGGCGATTCCTAATTTGAACGGCGTCGGGAATCGACCGTGCAGATCCGAGACAACAACAATGTGTGCACGCTCACCAGTTGCGTGAATGCGATTACCTAATGAAATTTTAATCCGTGCAATTTCATCTTATCGCCGGTTTATACCGGGAACGTAAAACCACTCATTTTACACTGGGACGCCGTTTACTCGCGTGCCGTAAAAATCTACAAAATAAATAAGGGCCTTCCATTTTTGTTTTACTTGGAGTGCACGGGAAAAGTGTACATGATTATTAAACATTTTTTAACGTTTTTTATATAGTCGCATGCATGCTGCAAATATTCTGCAACCTTTCTGCAACACACGCCGAAAGCGAAAAAATTTTTACGTCTTTTTCCTCGTCGCTTAAAAGTAAAATGTGTATAATTTATGAACACTTTTCGACGTTCCTTTGAGCAACTGTAAAATATGTATTCTATAAATTACCTCGAATAAATGCAAGGAAGAAACAAATCGTTTTAACTCTTTCTCGAAACCACATGCAACGTTTAAACAATTTTCATAGTAGACGTACGAAGGGAGTCGTTGTTATTATTTGTAATTTGTTTCATTATCTCGAGTGCAAAACCAAATTGTTAATAATTTCTGTAACAAATATAGAAAATGAAGAAGACCGTTTCGACCCTTTTCAATTGAAGAATGAAATAAAATGTAAATAATGTTCGAATATAGAAAGACGCTTTTCGCAGTTGTTTTTCGGTTGGCTCGGTTGTTGTTCGTGACGAGACAAAAATTGAGACAAGCGACGCAAGCGTTTCTGTCTACGTTTGTGTACACAGAAGCGCGAAATGAGAGGTAAAACGTGCGGCAAAAACGTCCAATGGTAATGAGAAAATTGAATGTAAGCCACCGTGGGTGAACAATGAACTCCGATTGCTATCGTAATTGTGTACACTGAATCGTAACCAAGCCATGTCGGATCGAAGTTTAATTGTGTTCATGGTTCCGTGAACCGGCGTCCGCCTTCCACGGATTCTTATAGTATTGTGCTCGCAATATCGGCATTACGTGATGTCCAGAAGTTCCGCAGAACGTTTGATTTCGTGCATCGTTTCGCAACGGCCCTATCTTTTCCTCGTACGGTCTCAGAATATTCAACGAGCCGGACGAATTCGCGTGTCTTTTGATGCTTGTCCGCGTGCACACACGGCATGCCGGCTGCATGGCGTGTACAGCAAGATTTACGTTATCGGATATCGTTTTCCGATTAGCTTTCGGCTGAACTTCCGACGAAAATTAATGAAACTTTGTCGGCCGGCAGGTGTCGTCATCGAAAACCATTCTCTTCCGCGAATACTGCACGTTCTTCGAATCGAACGCACCGTTTTTCGGTTCTGTTGTCGATTCCGCGAATCCTGCACGTTCTTCGAATCGAACGCACCGTTTTTCGGTTCCGTTGTTGACTTCGCGTGTCCCCTAAAGTTGCGAGAGGAGATTTCCCAGGCTGATACCAAGCACCATTTTCCTTTGCCAATTCGCGATTCGATTAACGATCGAACTTTGCGACACATATTCAAAGGACATCGATAGTCAAAATTATGTTATGCTCGCCGACTAATGCCAACATTGTGTGCAACTAATTTGCTGGAACGATTAGATAACGGATTTGCGCAACGCGCGACTCTATCGAGCTTAATCGAGCTGCGATGACGGTAGAAAATGTTCTATGCGAGAGTACAACTTAAACGGTTGGGAAATTAAATTTCATACCGAATGCAGAAACTTGATGTTTCACAATATTTCGAGGAGTATCAGGTCATCCCTGCAATTTCTCCATAATTTTAGAACCTAAAATATTAGAACACGATCATACGTATGTTGTACAATTTCCTTCAGTTTCTACAATCTACCGAATCAAGTATAAACGATTATAAAAATATGCAATGAAATTCGCAACACTTATGTAACGACCTAGCAGGATTTAGATACTGGAGCTACTTTCTCCTTTTTGAATTTTGATAATGTTCTTGCAATTAGAAATTTTCCAATGATAAAATAAAATGTAGGTATCCCCAGGATTAATTACAATACTAATCGCAGCAGAATTATAATACTTATATCTTGCAGTTAACTCTTGACTGCGCCGGCAGAGAAATTCATGCTACAAGCCCTTTGATCGATCAAATTGAATTGGCAGCGAAGAAGGCGCTTAAACTTGAAATTTCCACAGTGATAACAGTTAACGAAATAACGAGCATTGGTAATACTTATTTCTTGCAACTAACTATTGCATACGTCGACTGAAAAATTCTTTCCGCGAGACCTGTGATCGCTTAAATTGATTTGGCAGGAAAGGAGGCGCTTAAAATTGAAATTTCCACACGGTGGTGTACGGTTGGCAAACTGACGAGTATTGACAGTGTCTATAAATTTTGTAATTGGTCGGTGGCCGAACGTGCAGGTAAAACGACAGTCTCGTAAATGTCGCAGCAGAGAGTGTCTTCGTCCCGAAGTAATTTTACACGCCGATTAACGGCGGCCGCAGCACGAGAAATTGTCGTCCGGCATTAATTTGCTATGCTAACCGTTTTGCCATGGTTTTGTAGGTTGAGATTAATTATGGACTTCGAAATGGCTCGGCAAAGTGGACCGACATGGTAGCGAGCATCGCGCTTCGTCTGTTCGCAAACTTCGGTGAACAGTTTAACCAATGTATATTAAGACGCTAACTTTACCACCAATTTACACATACTGCTCGTAAACTAGTCTGGTACGTGTGGCCTGGGCCAGCAGGATCGTTTCGGGTGGCTTTGCGCGAAAAATTTCCGCTTTCGACGAGTTTCGCGGACTTTGTAAATTTGCACTTTGGTTAATCGATGGTTTCGGTTCCTCTTTGGACATCTGTACGTTGTCGATGCCATTAAAAGTTGAAAACGAACAACCGACCGTGTTGGTCGTACTCGTACGAACATTTTAACGTCAATTTTAAAAAAATAATTAAAATTACTGATCGCCGAGAAAATTCGTGTCGATTCTACGTTTTTCGTTATTAAAATATGTGCAAATATAAATCTATAATGTGTATCGATTCAACGGAGATTTAATTACGGCAAGGCATACATTAAACGTCCGGTAATGTTTAAATAATTTTTAAATAGAAGACTCCTGAGACGAATTCGAGGAACGTTTCCCTTTGCCAATTTGCGATTTGACGCTTCGTTTTTAAGTTATTATAAAACGAATTACAAATTAATTAGAGAAAAATGGTGGCAGATCCAGAGGGCGTAACATCAATGTGACGATCTCCTGAACTAGCCGCCATTTCTCTAGAGATTCGGCGTCAGAGTGACGCGCTCTGATTGGTCCATGGTTTTCGTTAATAACTCTTTAACGAAGCGCCAAATTACGAACTGATAAAGGAAAATATTGCTCAGACGTGCCTTGGGAATCTCCCGTTTCAAGTTTTTTGAACGGAGCACCCTGTGTACACGTTCCCGAAATTATGTTAAAACAAGCATGCATTAAGTACTTTGGACTGCAATCACGCGTGGTTGCTGCACACTTGTCACTAATATATGATTATTGAAATTGTCGATTCTACGGATTCGTATTAACACTAGAATTCTAACATGTCCCATTTTTATTACAATGTCTGCGTCACTGAAGAAATTCATTCGAAGCTTTCCAATGAAGATACTTTAATAACTTCTCGAATTGTGAAAGAAAAACTTACGAACACGTTGATTAGTCCGACAATTGTAGTGTTAAAAATGGCTATACATTCGGATAGACGCATTCTTGTTATTTTTATATGGTAATGGTAATTTTAGTGCTCCGCAAGCCTAGCGTTGTAAACGGGGCGCTCAACGCCTTGGGTCTCGATGATCCGACGTTCCGATGACTTTCTCGTGAAACCGACCGCGAAGAATGAGCTCCTCAATCCTTATAAGATCGCCTAACCGGCCGATGCAGGCTTGGAAACGACAGGGAGTCGGATCTAGTTAGGGCACGAGGCGACAATGGTAGTACCTCGGCTAGAAAGTCGTCATTGTTCGTTGTCGTGACAGAGCCCTGGTGATTTGGCCCGGTCGTTGCCGGTGGGGAGGGTCAAACAGAGCCGAAGTGGGAGCTGACAGTTAGGCGGCTGCAGTCTCCAGCCTTCAGGGGCTTCTTAATGCCATTACTTCTGGTTTCGTCCGTCGAGACCGTGCCACGGGCACCCATCGACCAACAGTTTCCGATACTCTGTGCACTTTCCTACCTTCTAGCTGCGGCTGCGAAACGCGACGTGCTCCACACCTTGTCGATAAACGAGTTACAAGGCAGCCAGGTACGCGTGCCTCTTGTCCCGAGACTCGATTAGAAGTTAAGTCGAACTTCTAACGAGGGATTTCGGTAAATATTAGCCACGCCGCGCGTTTTTACGCGCGAAAACTCGCCGAACACCGTATCGGAAATCTCGGGACCGATCAGTTTTCCTATACTTCGCGGTCTCCGCTCTGCGGAAACTTCCGAGTCTCTGCGAAATGGAACTCTGTCGCCACAGAGCCTGTTTGGTTCTAACAAATTTCGGATATTGAAGATTTTGTTCGTTCGAAAAAAAGGAATTTGTTGTCCACAGATAAAAATGAATGTTTTTCTGATACAATCGGTACTGTGTACTGCGAAAATGTTCGTACAGTGCCGAAGAGGTTAAAGAAAGAAATATGAGCGTGATAGAATTTTCTTTTATGGAATTAATGTTTAACTTCGTTCTATATGATGCTATATTTACTGCATTTAAAATTTGAAGAATTTTGTATGATTTATAGCTTTTGGTTCGTCAAACTCGTTAATCTTCGAATTGTTAGGACGAGAAATAAGCGCAGCGCTGGTTAACTTTTGTTTTTCACAATCGACTTAACAGGATCTTGCATTTAAAATTATACAGTATTTTATAAAATTCATAGACCGATTCGTAAAACTGATTACCAATTTTCAAATTGTTAAGAACATAAGCAAACGCGACATAATGTTACTTGTGTTCTCTACAATCGACTTAACGAATTTATGCATCGATCAACGTCGCTTTACGTCAATCCACTGTCCAATAATGCTGTATCAATTGCGTTTAAAAATATGAAGGATTTCACACGCTTCGGAAACTGGTTCATCAACGTTATTATTAACTTTCAAGCCGAGCCGTTTAATTTTTGAAATGTACATCCTCTTCCTAATAATATCCTCATCTGACAGTTTTAAAAACGTCTGAAAGTTCGACTAAGCTCGACAACGTTCTACTTTTCATAATTTTAATTCGTGCATTAAACATTAATTGGTGGTTTCCAATTTACGAGCATAGAGTCGTCGTTCCGCAGAAGTTCGGGAATTTGTCAGACGTATAGTTGCAATTTTGAGAAACGGCGATATTAGGTACGCCGAAATAAATCGGGGAAAATGGGAAAACGTATGGTTTGCCGGCGGGAAGGGAATATATAGGTCGGGCCAGGAGAAATTGGCATATTACTGCAAAAAGGGATGCGGATGATGCGTATCTATTTGAATCCATATCTACTGTCCGTGCCACGTAAATTTCATGATAAACGTCAGACGCTTCACGCATCGCGGATTTATCTGCGCGCGGTCATCGATATCCGCTCCTATTGTGCCGGATTTTCGTGTTCATGATTTGCCGCTGTAAATGCCTTTGATTCCCCGCTCTATTATCAGTGATATTATTATTCGCTAATAACTTCCCATTTATATCAATTATCGTGGCACACGGAATTTATCATTGATCGCGTTCAACGGGATCAGGGATTATCGATATATACGCTTCCACGAAATTCACCGGTTCTGCTAACACGTTTATTCCGACGAATATAAATATTCGAACGATGCGGCGAATCAAATCACATTAGCTCGACGCGAAATGTACATTGACTGAATTAGGTGGACAAAGTGGAGCGACATTGTGGTATTGGAAATCTCGAAAGGTTCAAACGAAAGCTCTGTAACTGTACGACAGTTCAGAAATAATAAAAACTGCTTGGCCCTGTAACTGGAACAACAGCGTTTCGTACCGTCGACAGCCCCTCTCGAGTAATGAGTAGACGGAGGACCGTGCCAGATATGTGTTTCTTTTGTCCAAGTGTTGTGTAATATTATAAAAATGTTCGATCGATGTCGCTACAGTTTAGAACCCGGGTCAAATTGTATTCTCTGCAAGCGCGTCTACCAAAATCGAGGTTGCAACGAATCGTTCCAGCACATTATTCTTAATCAGCGGAATGCTTAAATTTCGAAGGAAACACTCCAGAATGAACATGGTAGAAAGAGAACAATAAAAGACAACGGAAAAAGAAAATGTAGAATATGTTACATTTCGGACGCATTCTTTAAAACAGATTCGAAGACAGAGTTATGAAAACACATAACAATAGAACTAACTCGATAACCAGAAACTGTTTCGCATCAATAGCAAAACAATTACGAAGACATCTAACAAGATTCATGAAACGAGACAATTACACGCTAACTACAGCAAGTAACGTAACTGCACTGGCTCAAGGTACTTGTTAACTATTTATCGTACAAGAAAGTGTTCTAAACGAAAACTGTTAGGTATCAGGCGAATTCGACAATGTAAAAATTTCTTATCAAGCTATTTTGCTTGACACGAAACAACTGTTGTCTAAAATGTTTATTCGTAAACCAAACCGTCGACGAATAAATCAAGGTAGCGTAGTTAACCCTTTTAGTACCGAGCAAAAGTATCGTATGTATGCGAAGAGTACCATTTACCCTAGAACCTTCATAGAGCGAACTTTATTTTCTAACAAATTAACCCCTTGCTCTACAACAACGAGTCAGACTCGCGATCAAGATTCCGAACAGAATCTTTTAAACATGTGTTTCCTTAATTTTCTTTAAACCGCAATAACATTCTATTTGATCTCTGATCGCATAAAATCGATGGAGAATAGCTACGCAGGCGGTAACTACAAATTTGACGTTTCTTTTCGTCGTTTCGCGAAGGATAAAGAAAGTCTAGTCACTGTTATCAGAAAATAAATCGTGGTCCAAGGGGTTAAACCCAGAAGAATGAAATTAGACCATTTTTAACGTTTTACGAATTTATTTTCAGATAGAATTCGCTCGCGATACGCTACGTAAGGCGTCATCGGACACGCAACGACATAGATGTATCGTTGTTCGGCAGTAAAAGGGTTAAACGACTCAGCCTGTAAATCAATGTAGAACGTGTAACGTGTAATGTTGAGCGGCGTACCTCCGCAGGTACCGCGTACAAGAACACATTGTAAAACAAGATGCCGCGTACATAGAACAATGTCTCTCTGCATCGTCCACTAGGAGACCAGGATCCTCCACCTTGAAATATGAACAGGTATTCCGCGTTGGCGCGATATCCTTGCAAAGAAACATCAAGGGAAAGAAACGTCGGGTCGGGGCAAAGTCCGTCGAGTTTCGATATCCTATCGCCGGGGCCGATCCATCGCGGCCGATCGTCGGATCGATAAACGGCTATGGCGAAGATGCAAACCGCGCCCGATCGTCCTTTCCGCGTTTTCATTTCCTTTGTCCGGGGGAATGGTTTATTCAGCGTACGTCGACCTCGTTTCCCGGTACCGTAAAAGGATAATCGTGTCCTTCCCGGGGCCGGCCTGCAAACACACGCGTTCCCATTCCATTGGATAAGAACCATGAAGTATTCAGCATGCGACAGTGCCGTATGTTGAAGCGGAGCATCGCTTAAGTAAAGAGTGTTAGAGACACGAGGCCCTTTGCAGCGCGACGAGCCCCATTCTTCCCGTCGTCCACCTACTTCAACCCTCTGGCCACTGTCTCTCACCCCTTCACCTTTCTTCTAACTCCTCCTACCCCTCTCCCTCCCCCTCGCAAACCCCTTCTGCTACACCCGCTCTCGGCGACCCCTATCCGGCCACCGTGAACACGCTCTCGGCCTGTCACGTTAATACCGGCTCTAACTTCTGAGTGAATCGCTCGTAAAGCCGCTGCCTAAAGTCACGGTCGATCGATAGCTCGTGGTGTGCATAGGTGCACCGGTTCGTCTGCTCCACGGCCTTCCATACACACATATACACACACAGATTCATATGCAGACACACTGTAAGCGGACACCTTCTTAACCGCAATCATCTAATCTGTCTGTTTCGAGCGTTCTTCTGTCCATGATGTCTCTGGTTTACGACGAATAACCCTTTCGCTCCGAGCGTCGCATATATGCGACATCCACTCGACGACCTGTGGGTACGAGCACCGCATATATGCGGCATCCAAATGATGTGTATACAAATGCCATCTACAGTCGATGACAACATTTTTCTATCGATTTTATTGTCATATTGGATTAATCACTTCTTAAAATTGCTCTTGTTTTATTTAGCACAGTTGTTATTTAAGACTTAGGAACCCCCTTAGGACTCAAACGGTTAAAACGGTAAAAAAAGATTGTGTTTTACGATCGCAATACAGATTCGATGCTGGCTATAGTTCAAAGTTCGCTACATGTTCGCGATGTTCTGATTGTAGAAGTTCGAAGTTGAAATTATTCCGAGTTCCAGGAGATTCGGTGCGACCCGACTGTTCCGAATGTGCGGAGTGTTCTAAACGCTCTGCATGTACCATGCGTCCTCGCCAGTCGAAACTTCTGAACGTTCTGTTCGGTACCAAACCTCGGAGAAGGATCGTCCCTTTGGTAGGGATAGAAGGGGAACGAATCGCCAGTTTAGGGCGCAATCCGAAAATTTGATGTCCATTTTCCCGCGCTAGGTTCGTTTGACGTCAAAAGGAGATCCCTGAAACAGGGATCTTTTCCCCAAAACTGGTGCTGTTTTTTTTTGTGTTTGTATGTACGTGGGAAAGCGTAATCGTGACTTCGAAACCACCCACGGATCACCGTTCTGCCTCGAAATCAAGCCACGCCAATAACGACGCCGATAGCACAAGCCGCGTCTGCGAGCCGTCTATCCCGCGTGCACACGTTATCGCATTCATTTGCGAATGCGAACAGCCAGGACCATGCGATCGATGCGCAAATTGGGAGCCAACGATGCGCACCGGATCCGACAGCTAAGAATCGCCCTTAACGAGTTCATTACAGACCCCAGCCTTTTCTCCTCGCTATTTTTCGCGGTACAATGACTCGCGAATCGCCGTTTGTCGCCGACACCTTTGGTCCCTGGTGCTGATGGATTTGCGGATCGTGAGTGGTCAGGGCTCGGTAAAATTTCGGGGAGAAATGTTTAGAATACTGTTTTGACAGTGGAGCTACCGGAACTGGTCAAGTGATCGTTTTCAGATTTTTTATTCTACGATTACTGAAGTTATAAAATTGAATCGTTATTGATCAGGGCTCGGTAAAATTTCGGGGAGAAATATTTAGAACACTGTTTTGATAATAGAGTTTCATATTTTTTAATTCTAAAATTATCGAAGTTATAAAATTGAATTGTTATCGGTCAGGGCTCGGTAAAATTTCGGGGAGAAATATT